>WQNJ02000007.1:50840000-52046875 GCA_016584745.2 Phylloscopus trochilus trochilus | reverse complement strand
TTTAAGTAACATCTCAAGGGTAAATCTTCATTAAAATAGGAGGATTAAACCATCAAAAGTTCTTCCAAATTATGTGAGCCTCTATGACATTTGGTTAACTGGATTAAATTCATGTTGGAGGCTAGCTTTCTGTCCTTCATCCTGTATATTAAAATCACAGAGTCATATTATGGAAACAGTAGGAGTGTGTCTCATTCCTATATCTCAGAAAGGATGAACACAACATGAAAATTACTCTTCCTGGCTTTAGCCTTCATTTATTCAAGGCTTTGAAGGTGTGTTTGGACAATGGGTTGGGGCAGGGTGGCAGAAAACAGTCAAGATTACTGTCAATGTACTTGTAGAGAGAGAGAGGAAAAAATCCTTCAAGTTTTGATGTTAGGGTTTGTTTGGTTTGGTTTGTTTTTTTTTTAATAAAGGAAATTAACAAGATTTGATTGTTACTTACTGCTCACTACTCTGGGGCTGTGTTGACACATTAGCCTTATGGTATGATAAATTTATTCTAAGAAGTTAAACTAACTGGCCTATCACTGCTATGGTTATTTACAAAATCATGATGGAGGATCTCTTATTTTACTAATGAGTTTGTCAGTCTCACTAGGGGAAGTAGAGGTTCATATTTTGTTTCTCATGCTATGTGTGCATGAGAGATTATTATTATTGGGGTTTTGAAATACAGTTCTGAATGTGCAGCTACAAAGGTGTAGAAGTCTCTGCTTCCTCCTTTTTGATAATAAACTCCTTGATTTACTTTTTTCTGAAAATGTTTGATTTTCAGCTAGTTAACTGCAACAAAATACTTTATCACTTTTTTTGTTGTTGTTTGTGAAAGTTCATGCTATACAAATGTGGAGAAAAACTGATAACCCCCAAGCTGTTGTCTGTATAAATGCTTTTGAAGGTACTGCTGAAAAACTCACTGAAATCATTGAAAAAGCAGCTGGTGAAAGCCTGTGTGAAAGTCTGGAGTACTAGACTCTTTGCTTTGAACAGTGATGTTTGCTTCATCACAGAATAAAGTAACATTAAGGGACATGTTGTGAACAGAGGGAATGTCCTTGCAGTCTGCCTGATTATTTTGGCAAAAATGCCGGAAGTGCAGTCCTAGGTTTTCCTGCATTGAGAAGGGTGCTTCTTACTCTGCTTCACTGCTGATGTAGCCAATGGAAGCTGCAGAGGAGACTTCTCCAAGCTTAGGTTCCTAGTACCTGAGATAGCTAGTAATGTGTATGATGGTACACACATTATTAGAGCATTTTAACAATTTTGTACATACTTTTTTCCAGCTGTGTATCCAGGGATTCTGGCTTGGGTGCACGTGCAGTCTTTCATCTATAGACATCTCGGTGATGTTTATACTTGCAGCAAGAGTACAAGACTGTTCAAGTGTTGCACAGTCTGTCATCTACATTTGAAAAAGGGCCGGAGTACCTAGAAGTGATGTAATTATCAATGCTCAAGAAATATTCTAGGACATGGATATATAGAGGCAGAGAGAGAGAAAGGGTCAGTGACATTATCAAATATCTGTCAGACCTTTTGGGGCTTATGTCATCTCAGTAGAACTGTAATATGTAGGCAAAGAGAGAAAGCATGTTTTTCTGGGTTGATTTCTATCTGTATGTATAAAAGAACTGGTATTTATGAACTGTCTCTATTAATTGGACTATAATAAAATGCTGTTCTAAAAAGGCTAATATTATAAGAAGCTCTCTCCTTAAGGTGTTAACTGCTTCATTTATATTTTGGCAGAGGGAATTCCTCTTTCTTCAGCTGAAAGTAATGCAGGACCCTTGTGGTGGTGGGGTTTGATTGGTTTGAGAGTATTTTTGGTTTGCAGTTTGTGCTTACTTCAGAAAAATCTGCATAAATACATTACTTGGAATGGCTTCTAAAATTATCTCTGTTGAACCTTGCAGGAGAGAAGTTTACCTTTGCATGCGAACAATGTATTCTTTTTGTCTTGTCTGCACCTCTTCCCTCTTTCATGACCCAAAATAAATACCAATGCAACTGCAATGACTGACAACTGTGCCTCAGTGGAGGATGCAGTAGTTTTGATTTTGAATTAGTCACTAAATATAAACTTTTAAAGACTGTGTGCTATTTCTATGTATTGTTATTTGTTATTTTAAAAAGTATCTCAAATTATAAATGTAACCAGTGAAATAATGAACTTTAACCTGTGTGAAATTAGGATAAACTCAGCTGCACAGCAAAAGGAAAAAGTAGGGTTCTGTGAGAAAGTGGTGTGTCAAGGGATCTATTCCTGCTGAAAAGATGAACAATGTAATAAAGAGCCAGGTAGAACATAAAAAGATAAGCTGCCAAGATCTGAAATAAAAAGGTGATAATTTTAATGGAGTTTGGACAGAACTTCAAGTTTGAAAAATGTGCTAATGGTTTGCAGATGTGCAGAGATTATGGGGACTTAAAAAGCAAGAAGAGCTGGTATAAAATCAAAGGAAAAGATTCTTCCAAAGTAGAAAGTGAGCCACTATGTCTAAGGAATATGAAATTACCATTGTTGTCTTTGTAAATTAAAAGATGCAGCCCGATAGCAAGTGTCATTTGGGAAAGAGATATCTGTATGTATTAGAGGTCGATTGGGGAAGCTGTGACTTTACTGTGTCAAGGAAAAAGCAGGTGCCTGGAGACACATTTTTGCTACCTGAAGTGACAAGGTCTTGGTCACTTGTAGTGTCTCTTTTCCTCAAGGAAATAGTACCAGGGCTACTTAGAGAAAAATAGGTCTGTGAAACATTTAAGAGAAAAAGACAAGCAGAGAGGTTAAGGTATTGATAACTATTTTAAAGTTATTAATTATTATTAATAAGAAATATTCCCCTTGACTAAGGGGGAAACCAGGAGGTAGGGGAATATTTTGGGGCGATAGTAGATCTTATATTTTCTTCTGGAATATTGGTTAAATCTCATAAGATCAGAAAGTAAGAGACCTATATTTGTAAGCAGAGGTCAGCATGCACTTCCTCCCCACCCTCAAATTTGTATGTGTTCTCTGTTCTTTTTGTCTGGAAGATAGTTAGAGCCTAAACTCACATAGGAAGAATTCACACATGGATAATGCAAGCGTGCATGCACCTGCATGTGTTGTGTCTGGTGAGATATTGATTGTAAATAAATGAGGGTTTGTGTGTGTAGGTGTTTCTTGGATTTTTTGTGGGAAATTTTTTTTCTTTTTTCTTTTTTTTTCTTTTTTAGCTCAGTCTGTTTGAGGTAGACTTAACACCTTCATTTGAAATATGGAAGCCACAGTAATAAATGCAACCAATTCTAAAATCCCTCTTTATGTCTCTGTGGGACCACAGAAAGTGATAGACTCAAAGAACTTTCAAATTCATGCAGTGCTGCCACGCCACCAGTGTAGGAGAAGGGAATACCAAGGTGACCTTGCCCTTGGTAAGTAATAGCTGTGTTAATTACCCAATACAGCCTTGCCCCTGATGAGTCACAGCTATAGCCAATAAAGAAAAGTGTGATAAAAGGGAGTGGGTTACCTGGTGAGGGGGGATCATGAAGGAGTAGGAACCTTGAGGAAGATGGATCCTGGGGGGAGAGAATTGCTGTGGTGAGGTCACTCTGGGTCTGCAGTTGGAGCCTGTTGTTGGAACCTGCAGTCACAGTGTAGTTAGGTAAAAGCCTGTGTTCAGAGTCTGCAAACTAATATGTGCAGTCAGAGTTTAGCAGGCAATAACCAGCAGTTAGAGGCTGCAAGGGAAACCTATAGCAGGAGTTGCTGCAGCCAGAGTCAGTGAATGGTTGGAGTCAGAATGGCTGAGCTGTAAAGAGGAATAAACCAGGGCCCTTTTCATGCTGGGATAAACAAGAAGTCTATGTCTTGGCTCATTTCTACCCTCTAACGAGAGGGTTGCTGCAACACACCTAAGTTCTGTTTGGTTGTCTCTGTCCAAAGATTCTGATTGCATTTTAGGGTCAGCTGTTGTTGTCTTGCTTCTAACAACGCTTATGATATCATTGACTTTTTCACTAAAACTATATCCCACTTTAAGGGGGCTGGGGGTGTGCAAAGGGATGCCTGGTTGTGCTTATGTGGTCATTGCATCTTAAGTTTGCATCAATCTCAATAGCAATCCTCAGACTGCAGTTATGAAAGTGGACTTAGCAAAACAAACTCATGTGGTGCTTTCTGCCAGCTGAATTTCCTGAGGTAACAATGAGCAGTTTTTTGAGTAAAAGCTATCCCCAAAAAATCATTTCATGTTTCTGGTATATTTTTTTTATATTACACATTAAATCCTAAACTGCATTGTCATGCCATCTCTTTGCAGTTTTGGGCTGAAAGAGTAAGCTTTTTCAGTAGGTAATGGAAATTCAGTTCTTCTAGACAGGCAATATAGTTGAATATAACTTGGAAAACAAGTGGAAAATCTTGCTCCTAGTACCAAATGGCCTGGCTATACACATTGAAGCTTTCACTGTTTCACTCTGTTACAGTTTTGAGAGAAGGCAACTTAAGTTCTGGGGTGTCTGAAACAGACTTAAGAATATAATGATGCTCTTTTATTGCAAAGGTTACCTTTAAGTGCAGTATTTTTTAGGTGGTTAAAAACTCTTTGTTCTGGAACACAAGACTTTTCTTATCTCCTCAGATGACTTATTTCTAGTACTGTAGCAAGGATGACTGGCCCCAGCATCAGTGCAACCTAACAAGGAGAGACTGTGTGATTGTTTTTGATGTACATTTAAAAGAAAAATCAAACAACAAAAAGCTTGGTTACCTTTTCTGAGAATTGTTTTGGTGAGGAGAAATTGTTGATGAAATCTCTGATAATATGCCAGTTGAGAATAACAGATATGTTAAATCCAGTTTCTCCATGTGTTAGTGAAGTTGCCTCTGATCGTGAATGAAATCATTGTTTAAATCCTCTCCTGTGAGGAAAGGCTGAGAGATTTGGGTGTGTTCAGAGTGAAGAAGAGAAATCTCTGGGAAGACCTCACAGCAGCCTTCCAGTACTTGAAGGGAGTCTGTAAGAATGATGGGAACAAATTTTTTAGCAGGGCCTGTTGTGATGGAACAAGTATTTAGGTTGGATGTAAGAAAGGTTATTTGCAATGAGGGTGGTAAAACACTGGAGGAAGTTGCTCAGAGAGGAGGTGGATGCCCTGTGCCTGGAAACAGTCAAAGTCAGGTTAGACAGAACTCTGAGTAGCCTGCTATAGTTGAAGATTTCCCTGTTCTTTGCAGGGTGATTTGACTAGTTGGCTTGTAAATGTCCCGACCCAAACTACTCTGTGATTCTATGAAATCAAATCAAGGGGAGATTTTTTTCTAATATCAGCCAGTGTTTTCCTGGAAGACTTCATCTTTACATATACAAGCAATTTGTTACAAACTTTTTCCGATTTTTTTTTCTGCTGCTTCTTCATTTTATTTTGCTTTCCATATCTTCAGAGATCCCTTTGTTTCTCATGTGCTTTCACATAAACTTCATGCTTTGGATCTCTGGGCAGTTTCACATTTGTCTTAAGTTTGTGGTACCAGTTGTCTGGCTCACCAGAATTATTAGATTTGTTGGAGTCTGAGTAGTTGCTGGAGCTCTAGCATTTCCTCCCATAGTGGGTATTACTTCTGTTTTAAGTCAGGTGAAAATTACACTTCTGTTATGATACGCACTATTAGGCTTTTGGTTCTCTGAACTCTTGCAGTTCTTATTTGTGCTGGATATCTTTCCTGGTACATTATTTGGATTATGCCACAGTGCCAGTGCAACTTCATAACTTCAATTAAGGAACTGGAAATGGTAATAGTAATAGGGAGCAGCATTTCCCCTGCATGTTCTTTCTTATATTCACTGACTTGAATTCTGCTGTAGTTGAGAAGAGTGCATGATGTTAACACACGAAGCTTGAATATCAATGGGTTGCTCCATCTGCACAGTGTGCACTTAAGTGTGATAAGAAATGAGTCACTCACACAAATTTGTATTTATCCCACATAGGTGGTGGTGCACAGTTGTGCTTACCTGCTTCCCTCCCCTTATATGGTGAATTTCCTGGGGAAAAACAAAAGGCATTTTGTTAATTTGATGGCTAAACTTACAAACCAACTGTTGTCAGTTTTTATGGAGCTGTTTGCAGTGAGGGATTAGGTTATTGTGCTTATGGTTTGTCAGGCACTTAAAAAAATGATGGCCATGTGCAGTGGGGTGTGTAAGGGATTCATATTAGCAACAAAAGCAGCAGAACTGAGAATGAGGAGTTTCATGTTTGTTCTTTTATTGTAACATTAATTTTGGCAGTGAACATCTACTCAGGATTCCCTGCAGCTGTGGTGCTCTCTGAAGAATAAATAAAAGCAGCAGGAGAAAAAAAATGGTTTTCTTCCTCTCCACCTGGCTATTCCTATTCTCTGTGTTTGTTTTGCTGCAGAAACAATGGTTTTTGTCAGAAGAAGCTGAAATGGGTTGGGAATTTAAACTTCTGAGCTCTCTCTGTTATATTCTTGTTTGGCTACCCTGTGTTATGACCCTGGTCTGTGGCAGGAACTCTTACAGCTTATGTTAGTAGAGTTCACCCTTGATACTGACTTGGTCTAAAGAACACTGAAAAATAAATGTCAAATCAGAATTTCCATTCCTCCACTCCCCTACTGTCACCCATTTTAAGAACCTGGACTTACTAATTCTATTTTATAAGGAAAGCCACAGAACAGGGTATCCTGATTTACTGAAATTTATTTATGAAATGCACAACAGGATGCGTACAGAGTAGAATCTGAGAATGTATGATGATATATGTTTTAAGAAACAACTGTAAAAATAGGTATTTCAGGTGTTGAAGCCTTTTATTTATTCAATAATTGGTCAATAACATGGAAATCAAGTAAAAGCAATGGGATGAGAGAATTGCTGTCTGTTGGGAGAACACCTCAAAACAGATATATTTGTTACTAGAGGGGTTGCACCCCTTGTCTTCCTCTTCATTTTTTTGTTGTTCACCTGTTCATGATGTGGACCCTATGTGTTCAATTCTCCACTAGGGGACTCCCCCCAAAAATGAGAAAAAATATTTCAAGCACATGTCACATGATGCTGTGTAAGTTAAGTGCTACAGTATGATAGAAAGGTTTGTACAAATGACAAATAATAAGAAGAAAACAAGACTTGCATTTAGGAAAAAAGATAACCAAGGATAAATGGGAGTAGTTTTTTCAGGGGTTTTTTTGTTTGTTTGTTTTGTGTGTGGTTTGTTTTTGTTTTTTTTTTTTTTTTTTAATTCTAAATTGATTAAAAATATTTCTTTGTGAGTTATAGACTATCATTTCTGAGGCCTACAGAATATAATTTCCAACATCTTTCTGCATGAGGTTTCTGATTTTTTTTTCAATTTACTTTGTTTGTACTATAGAACACTTAAAATCACTTTGCTTTATAAAAAGGTGTGAACTCCAATACTGTCTTTCTGCTCCTGAATTTGATCTTGCTGTGCTTTTTCATAGGACTTTGAGGAGGAGTTAAATTGTTTTGAAAGCTTTTTTCCCATTGTGGATGGATCTGGACACATTTATTGCCAAAGGAAAATACTAAATGTAGCTATTTAATCTGTGGCTTTGTAATTGCTGTCTCCTCTTGGATATCTTTCATCAAGGCACAAAGATCTCAAATCAATTTTTAAGCTAGTGCGATTCCTGCAAGACTCTGAACTTTATTACTGTTATCAATAGGCAGGGCCCAAACTGGTTCAAGAGCTTGCTAGAATCCCATCCCCTGGTATTAATAATAGTACAGACAGAAATGCACGTTTATTAGACTTTTTTATGCTGTTGAGCTAGCAGTTGTATTAGCCATGGAGCATTAATGGCAGATGGAGGTTCTGGTTTTTCTTGACTTCGTACTTCAGACAAAAGGTAAGGAACCGAAAGTGCACACATTTACCATTTTACCATTTTAGTGTTCCTTTCCTTTGATGGAAGTGTTGCTGGTGGCATCACTCCTGTATGATTCATTGATGCTGGTATTTTTAGCTACTTTTGAATGCTGGACAGGACTAACAGAATTGTGTTATGTTGAAAGATGACATCTAGGAAAAGGATGTATGGAAGCCCTTTGTGGGGAAGAACTAGAAGCAGTTTGGTCTTTGAGACATGGTTAAGAAAACAGTAGTGGATCAGAAGGGGCTTGGGGGGCTGATTTTTCTACTGTAGGATGGATCATTCTATATGAGAACTGTGAATTTTTCAAACAGTGAAAAGATAGATTCTGTATATTTAGAGTTTTTTAGAATCTTTGAAAGGTGTCAGTGTACCTTTGGTGTAAAATTGACAGTATAACAATCGCATCTTATAATGGTAATTCCAAGTAGGAAGCTTGGAATTTCTTCTGTGTATTGCCCACGTGGGAGAGGAAGATTGCAGAAAATTAACTCTACCCCAGCCCAGAACAGCACAGTTATAAATGTGGCTCAGCCAGGAGAGTTCTGACAGCCAGCTGAAAGAGCAACTTGTGTGTTTAAGCCTAAAATCTCAGTCTTTCTGTGGATGATCTGGAAGAGCAACAGCAGCAAAACAGCTTGCCATCTTGGCAATGAGAGAACCTGACACATGAGTTGAAAAGCTCCTACTGTAGGAAGAAGAGTTAAAGGTTCTTAAACATCAATATTGTGCTTGACTCAGTGCTTTAAGGTTGTTGGCTTTTTTTTTTTAAACAGTAATTGTGTCATTTTGCATTTATATCTTTCACAACCAGAGGGAGGAGAAAGCTGGTTTTCCTCAAATTTTAAGTTATTTACCACAAGTATATTCTAGGGTATGGTTTAGTCACATTATTGAAGCCATTTCATAGATGACTATTTTAAGCCAGCTGTAAATACTCTATTGTGTGACACCTACTAAAAGTGAAAGTCACTCAGCTTTCAGTCCTCAGGCCAGTCCTGCAGTTGTGTTGGGATTTCAAATAATTGTGTAAGTATGCAGTTATGCTGCCATTGGCTCTGACCCCTTGATTTCTGTACTCAGGTGGAATTTAAATGTTTGTTTCTGATAGTTGTCTTCCAAAGCTGGCATGTGTTTGATCAGAGTTGCCTCTCTGATGTCAAAGTGGCCAGAAGAGGAAGGAAGGAACTAAAGTGATTTGAAGAGTATCTAAAAAGCCCGGGTGCTTTTTAGTAACAAGAAATTGTATCTTTGTGCCACAGCTGAGCAAGCACCAATACTGGAGAAGTGCTAAATCTTATTAAACATTTTAATGGTTTCCAGACTGAAAACTTTGAAAGCAATCTTCTAAGGTAATGAAGAATGCTTTCTGCTAGATACTTGGCATAATTTTCTTCTTATCAGCCTTCCATTGTGGGAAGTGTTAACCTTTCTCAGTGTTGCATGTAGCCTTGTCAAGCCCACAGTCACAGAGCTGTAAAAATTAGGGTGATCAATATTTTTATTAATCTTTTTCAGCTATAGAATCTCAAAGTTGAGTTAAGTTTAGGTATCCAGCATAACAGAGGCTCCCAAAATTTTCTCTAGAGCCTAGTTTCAGCAGATAAAAATCCCATCAGCCCTGTCATCCTTGGTAGTTTATTTTCAGTAATGAAAGTCCTGCCAGTTTGAGGCAATCCAAAGTAGATGAGCTAAAGGCACTTCCTGCCTATAGAAATTGGGAAGAACTGACCAAGTAGTTGCTGCACATTAAGTGAAAATATGCTAATTCTACCCAGGGGATGTTGAGATAGCTCTGCCTCATTGCACACGCCTAGTTTTTCTTTAGGGGGCTGGCTTTTAATGTACTTGCTAACCTAATTCTCTAAATCTCAAGAAAAAAAAATAGGAAGAAAAAGAACCCTCACAAATTTTCAAGTAGATGTTTGGTGCAGTGCTTGTAGCTGTCACCAAAGCTTTTACACAGTTAGACTCATTTGGTTTTTTGTTAGTGCTGTGAGGTTTTTTGTACATTTTTTTCATTACATGAGGCATAAGAGTTTCGCAGTGCTTAGATGTCATTAGTTTGCACTGACAGTGTTCAAGTACATTGCCAAGAACAGTTTATTTTCTCCTTATTTTGTAGAAAAGAAAAGTTACATGGTAAATTGGTGGCAAATATTTGCTTGAATAAGCACTGGAGATCTGTCGACATATCAAATATAAGTGAGTCTGCAATTAGAGGTACAACACAGGTACACTTACTTCACAGCCTGTTTGTAGTAGTGTGGTGACAACTAAAAGGACAGGCAATACCCTGGAATATATTTATTGCACTTGTTACAGTGGAGATCTGCAGTTCTTTGGTGCCTGCTGCAGAGTCCTAATTTCAGTGACCTCAGCACTCATTCTAGACATCTGCCTGAATCTAATTCTGGGGGAAGGTGTTTGCTTTGGTTTTCTTGGTGATTCTGTTCTTGGTGTGATTTTTTCTTTACTGTGAAAAACATTCTCTATTCTGTGACAGCAATGCAATAGGTTAATTGTCAACAGAATTGCTGTGACTTAGTTTTTAAAATTAATTCCTAAGAAAATAAGAATAAAACAAAGAGGACTTAATAAATTTGCATATTTAATTTTAATTTTTGTTTTGGTTTCTAAGCACGTTTTCTACTTTGTGGCTGAAAGAGATTGGTGTGTATGAACATGTGCACCTTTGTGTATGTGTCTATATATATCAGATAAATATAAATTGAAATATTTTTAATGCTTGATATATACCTTTAGGCAAATCCTGATACCTAAGGGATAGGTAAAAATTTAATCTGAATAAGTAATTTGTGCTACTCACAAGAGCTTAGAAGTGTTAAGTATAGGATACCAGTTCAGAAATTAATTAGTCCCTTTATCAAATAATAGATTAGACTCTTATCTTTGACTTAAGTGAGATAAAATTGTGCTTTACTAATGCATACTGGCATCCAGGCTGTGAAGTGCAGGGAAAAACTGTGAGGCTGGTAGTATCTATCTCAAATACAACTGTAGAGAATTAGCTAATTCAGCTCATTCAAAGAGGGTTAAAAGGTGTTATTTCCCAATAATATTATGGAAAGTAGCAGACAGTATAGCTAGCATCAAAGACTAAGGCACATTTGATATACATACGTGGGAGGCTTTTCTGAACAGTCTCATAAAGCACAATGTCATTGCTATTCCTCTTGCAATATTTGGATTCTCCTTTCAATGTGTAGATCATTAGTAAACTGTGAAGCAATCAAGTAATCAGAGCCCAATTAAATGGCTCATTCCATTCCTGGGCTCAGAGAGGATAGTGGATGTGTGAAAGTCTGGCTGTTAAATAGAGCCTGAACTGCATAGTGAGTGAAATCTCTATGAAGAATACAAGGTAGCGAAAAAGAGACGTGTGTTAGCTGACCATGAAAAAACAAGTGCAAGCTCATTTAAGTTTGCAAGTTTTTTTATGCAAATGTCATCACAAAACAGTCTGTAGTTATAGTAGTAGGTTTAGGATTTTGTGTTGTGTGTAAAGAGAGTAATGAAATTCAGAAATACAGAGTCATCCATAGTTGATAAGGCTGACTTCTGCCTTGTGCTTTTTTTTATTGGAGCTGTCTTACATTTCCTCCTCTGACTTATAGACCTTTCCAGTCTACATCTGAATATGTATTTGAGTGATGTGTGTGCCAATTAAAAGTCAGGTTGAGAATGCTATGCCTCATACTAAAAAGTAGAAAGAGATGGTGAAAGAAGTAACTATTACCTCAGGTCTTTGGGTCAAGACTGATTTTGTACTGTGATTAGAAAGCCGTTTTTCTAAGAATGACAGGCCTGACTGAGATCGAGATGGATTGCTTTAGTTTAGGGGAGCAGAAGTGTAGTGCAGTTAGGTTTCCCAAGACCAAGAGATAATTTAAGCACAAATGATGGAAATATATCTACCTGATACCTCTGTATGTAAAAAAATATGACTGCAGAGCTAAAAATGAAGTAATCACCTCAAAGACTTAAATAAAATATGAATTCTGGAGGTTAGACATTGTCCAAGAGAAGGCAAGCTAGTTACTATTTTATCCATGATCAACTCTCAATGAGAACGTTAGGTTGAAATAGATCATCTTTGAACAGAAATTTTCCCAGAACAGCTTTTCTGGCATGATGGACAATTTTTTATTCCAAGGAAGGGACTAACAGTGGGAGTCATCAGTTTATTTTCTTTGATTGTATTGAATTTTATATGTCTCTCTAAAGGATTAAAAAGAATTCTGTCAAACATTAGCAACTCCACCTAATTTTCCAAGCAACCAGCCTAACCTCCCCTACCATTTCAGTTATTAAACCCCACCAAGTTATGCAAAGAGCTAGGAAGTTAGAAGCCAAAAGCTGACTTCAGCATGTATGTGGCTTAGCAGAAAGATGTTAAGGTGGTCAGAGGTGAGACACATGCCAGACAGTTTTAGCAACTTCTCAGTAGTTTCTTGTAACACTGGACATCCTTTCAGCACCATTCTGCTTTTTGCCAATGTTATTTTGAATGTTTGCCTGAGTAATGAAGAGCTTTAGAATATGATTCAGGTGTCATATTAATGCCTGTTTTTTCCCCTTTGTTTTTTCAATTCTTTTTTCTTGCTTAAAGCACATTCTCTTTATTATTTTGAGGGTAGTACTATACACCAGAAATTGTATGTAGCTTTTTAACTCCAACTCTTGCATTTAAACAGGGTTGAATTTCCTTAAGATCCTAAGTAGCCATCAAGTGTAGTTACTTACCCTGAGGACTCTGTGCCCTTCCTGATGTGACTCCTTGTGTTTCTAACTAGTGACCTTGGTATCATGACCATCCCTGAAGCTGGATCTTTGACATGATAGGGAATTTCTAATCAGATAGTTTTTATTCATGCACAAGTGCTATCTCACAGTATGCATAAAACCCAACAATAGCAGCAGGGGAGAATTATTGTTATGCTGAAAAAGAAAGTCCTTGATATGAAATTAGCTCCTAGGTGTTCAGTAGTGCTTGGATGGATATCTTGCTCATTTTAAAGAGGTACTATGAGGCATTAAGATTCTGAATGGAGGTTGCTAATAAAAAAAAAAAAAAAGTGTCTGTAGAACAAGCAATGCAACTATGTCTTAGAATTTCTTGTAGTATGGACCTGTCGTCAGATTTTTCTGAAAGTCGTGGTCTATAAAGTAGAAGTGACATAACATTGAGCCAAAAGTGGTAATGACTTCTTAAAGAGTCAAACAACTCCTACTACAGGCTCCTACATAGAATCACTGCTCAGCTTTTTATTATTTATTATTTTTTTATTTTCAAAATATTTGTCTCTAAAGTGTTTGAGATCCAAATTATATAGGCGTGTCCATCTGTTTGAGAACCTGAAAAGTAAAATTAGTGGATATTGATCAATCTATTTTCATCAATAATTAACTTTAAAAAAAACAAATTAAAATGTGGAAAATCTGATTGATCTGATTTTCTGTTTTCTAAGCATTTCATAAATTCTTATAAATCTACCTATTGAGTAATTTCTAACCAAGTGGGAGAGCGTTGGGACACAGTTTTCCAGAATCATCTGGATATAGATGTGCTTTATGCTAGGGTCAGATATGGCTTTGTAACTTGCTAAAATATTTTATGCCTGAGTTGGTCAATCTCTTTACCTCCTCCCTACAAATTTTTTCAGTTGCAGCATATATTTAAAAAAAAAACCCTCTCCCTTTTTCACTCCTGGATGCAACCAGCCTCACCTGTGGGAAAGCTAATCTGGAACTGGGCAATGCACAAAGGCAGAACTCAGAACCATTTAAGAAAAGCTCAGTGGGTGGGTGAAATGGGGTGTGTAGCTATCAGTGGAACAGTGGAGGGGAGATTAAGGCACCCATTTCCTGAAAGCGGTGGCAGGGTGACCCAGGCTCTTCTGTGGCTTTGTAGAAAGAAGGGGAAATTATAGAAGAGTCTGGTCTGTGAAAGAGGCTGTAGTGATTGTTTTGATTAAAAGAGAAGCTGGAGAATACTCTCGCTACAACTGTTTCATGTAGTTGAATAGGATTTATATTATTCATCAATGATGGTGTTACAGTTAAACCACAAGGGTGTTTTCTGTAGTTCTTTTCTCATCATTAGTAATTAGAGTGATATTTCCCTGTCAATATAAATCATCTCCTCACTAATTAGCACTCTGGTATGATTTGTTAACTGAAGATAAAGAAATAGAACTGTGTGTGACTCATCCCAAAATGCAGCTCTGCTCAGAAAGCAGGTCTGCATCAGAGTTTAATCTGGTGGCAGAAGAAACAGGTTAGTTCAGAGAGAAAATGGTTTTAGTGGCTAAGACTCCAAATGTTCTGTCTAATCTAATGGAAATCAGAGGCAAAGCTCTACTGATTTTGGTTGTGTCATCTTTGAAAATCAGTGGAGTGCCTAGAAATCTTAACTTAGATGTTAGGATTTTTTTTCTTTTTCCAATAACTGACTGCAGTAATGAGGTTCCAGTAGGAGATGTACTTCATGTGCATTATATTGATATGCACGTTCATGGTTCCAGAGGCATCAGAAAGAAGACTGGTGTGTTTGCCTTCTGGTTTGAACCTTTCCTGAGGTATAGAAATTTCAGTGTCGTATATTTTCAATTCAGTTCTCAGCAAGCCTATACTGCTGCTTCTGTCGAAAACTATTTGTAGCCCAAGTCTTGCCCTGCTTAGAGTTTGTTTCAGAGTCAACAGTCTTCTTCAGGGATGATTTCTCTGAGATTTGAGCTGCACGTTGTTTGTTATATTGTTGCATATGCTGCTATGTTATATGTTGCTTCGCTCTCTGGTGAGCGGGCTGAGAGTACAGACTTGGTAAGGAACCCTTGAAGACAGCAGGGGGAATAACAGTGGAGATAAACAAATGTCAGAAATTGTACTTAAACTATAAATTTTTCAGCTTCTTAATTGTTGAGATCTTAGTGGCTCTTACCCTTTGGGAACAAGTGCTTTCACTTGTTACCCAATTGTCACAAAATGTTCTGGCTACTGATGTGTCTGAGCGTGCAGCAAAGCCTGTGAGGCCCAGGTGCCAGACTAAAACAGAGAGCAAGGGAGGGAGCCAACTCTTTTTGTTTGTCTGGTTGTGGGATCTTGTTTTTATATCTCACATCATGATCTGTGCCCATGATAGTACAATCCTGCTTTTGCAGAAGACAAGTGTGACTTAAAAATTTGTAAGGAACAGGTATTTCAAAGCTGAAAGTCTTCTTAAAAGCAACAATTAGCCTTTTTCAGCATAACTAGAGAAGTTCCACCTTGCCCATGGTGTCATAAGGCTACTGCCCAGAAAAGAACTTAGTAATTGATGCTAACTGTGTCATTAAGGAGCATTCTCCAATTGAGAGGTCTTATGGGATGTTGACTTGAATGAGTGATGCATTTTACTTATCCTGTGTATCCTGGATTGTGTTGAACCCTTGTTTCTGTTCTTTCACTTAAAGTAAGGTGGGAAGAATTTCTGCAATGCAAATAGAAAAGGTAGTGCAGCATTTAGGGCAAAAAGGAGTAGTTTGCTTGAACAGTGGCCAAATTGCTCAGAGTGCACTAATGGAACTGAGTAATAAGTGAATACAAAATTCCTTGTGCTGCAAAAAAATGTCTTTTTTTGTAACAAAGCAGGAAATAATTTCCTATGAAATGAATTCAGTAATTTGTTAATCCCAAATATTTTCTTCTATTGCCATATTGTTTATTTATGACGTAGAGCTGTGCAATTTCCAAATTCCATTATTTTATGTAATAAATCTTTTTGTGTTTTCTGGAAGCAAAAAAAACCAGATTAACACAAAACAGTTGGTTTTGAGTTGTCAAAGTGGTCATCTTTAACCGAATGCTAAAGGATTTTTATTTTCCTAATTTTTTCAAAATGGCTAATGAACACTTAAGCCTGTTTTTCTTAACAGACCCATTGGGTTTGAAACCTGGAATTTCAAGATAAGGAAAGTAAAAGCCTTTTTAAGTTGTTTAGTGTCCAGGCTGTTTATGGTGTCTGTAGGAATTAAGTGTCATTTAGTCTGAAAGATTATTGTGTTGAACTCTGCCTTCTAATCAAGATATTTGGGGGAGAAGGAAGAATGATATTCTGAGAATGGAACAGGAAATTGCAGGATTAACAATATAAGCTCCCAGTGTGTTTCTTCCCTTTTTGTAATTTTACTCTTGACAATAGAAGGATAGTAAAGAATGTAATACAAAAGTTAATACTCATGGAAAGATACCTAAAGGTAAAACAAGAGCATTTTTATACACTGTGTGAAATGACATATCAGTTGCTAGTAGCAACTGTGATAAAATAATTTCTCTTCTAACTCTCACTTTTCACACATCTGCAGTTTTCCTTAACATTCCCTTTCTAATATAAAATTTTCTGAAGATTTCCTTTTCGGTTGTTACTCAAAGAAAAGAAAATGTGGGAAATATTTTCTCTTATTTTTTTTTCCCCTTTTTTTCTGGCAAAGTTTTTGTGGTTTTTTTTTTTTTTTTTTTTTTTTTTTTTTTTTTTTTTTTGTAATACAAACATGAGAAAATTATCATTTGACTTGGATTATTACTAATTGAAGGTATTTGATTTTTTCCAGTATAAATCATACATATGATAATTGGAAGCCTGGAAATTAAATTAGTTCTTTTCTTTGAAATAGGTTCATGGTACTGAGAACAATATTGCTTGACTGTTGTGGGAACTTTTTCATCTTTCAGCAGATCAAATGACAAAATGTTAGTCTTGGATATTTTAAGGGCTCTCTAAAGCTTTTATAGATAATGCTGTAAGTATTTGGATTGTGTAAAAACATTTATTTCTGATGGTTCTTCCCTGGAAATGATTTCAGGTAAGAGAAGCAGGGTATAAATCACTCTGGTTCTGGAGTATATCGTGGTTGTTGTCAGACTTACACTCCTTGGCCATTCTGTCAGTGCCCAGCAAATGAACATTTCTGGATCATTCTGTATCCTTGCCCCTAAAAAGACTTTATATTTTAAAATCATAATTAGCAGGATTGGAAAGGACCTGAGGAGGTCAGGAACTCCTCCCTCCCTGAATTCTAACACAAAATGTGTTAACATTTTTGTGTTAGGTAGATAAAGCAAGATGTTAATAAATAAATAAATACAAATAAAAAGATAGCGTAAGGAGAATTCACTTTGAATATCCTTAAAAGCCAATGAAAACCCCTTAGTGTTTTCTTCAGAAATTAGGGAAAGCAGGAATGTTTTCCTTGATGCAATGGCTGTTTTTCCTTCTCCAAGATTTATCTTCTTTTTAGAGAATCTGTGTGCTTCAAGTCCCTAACAGTACAAATACAAATTAGGGCAGGTCTCACAGAAGTTTTATTCACTGTGGTCATGGTGAGAGAACAGTGGGACAGCATCTGCCCCTGTGTCCCTTGCCCTCTTCTACGTGGTTGCAGAGGCCCAGCTTGTGGACTGTTGGAGAAAAAAAGAGAGAGAGGTGAGGGGGGAACATTCATTTCAATCTCTCAGCCAGGTGTTCATCACTGGGAGGGGTGGACTTGAGCAGTGTGCTAACTGCCATGGCTCAAGGGAAGAATCAGATCGTAAATAATGTGACAGTGTGGAGGCTGTATGAGTGGCCCAACTTGGATTACTCTAGCTCCTGGGTGGGGAGTTGGGAGACCATCTCATCTCAGTCTGTTAGTTAAAAAGAATGTTATTGTAGTAAAATACTTTCAGACCTCTCAATTATCAAACGTTAATTTTATCACGACGATGTCTTTCCTTTCAATCTTTCCTCACAGATGAGGTTTTCTAAGTCTTCTTGTCCTCAGTGGTGTGCTGATTTGCTGTGTGTTTGGGCTTGTTTGTTTTCATTTTTTTGGTCTCCTTTGTTTTTTTCTTTTTTGAGCACACTCCTGCAGCTTCCTCGAGAGCATCACACAGATTAAAAGAATTAACGGCTGTCTTTTATGGGCTCCACTTTACACATCCCAGTGTGATGTTTATCTTTCTCTGTTAAAATACAAGTGTTTACTTATGTCAAGTTTGTGACCATTATAAGATGTAAATTGTGTTCTGTGAGAAAATATTACCTAACTTGTCATTTTTCATCTTTTGTTCTAGGAAATATGCTGCACCAATGGGACAGTAGTGTTTTAAGGATTCATAACTTTATAATTATGGTAAACAATTAAGAGCTCATATGGCACTTCTGCTTTCAAGATTAGAGGCTTGCTCTCCTGTGTGTTTTTCTCTTCTTTTTATCATAGGAAATTGCACTATATGTGTAGTGGCTCCCATCCCAGACCTCAACATATTTTACAAACATTAATGAGGAAACCTCAGCACTGAATTTTTACGTAGAGAGTCTAGGTCCTCAGGGGAAATGGATTCTTTATTATGAATACAAACAGGTCAAACAATTTCCTGTATGTTGTCTGGCATTAGTCAGGGATCTATAAAGTTTAGCATCATTTTTATTCCCACTGAAGCTAATGAGATTAGTCATAGAAAACAGTCTTACTTAGCTGAAATTATCATACCTCACTGAGGGCTTGTCTAGCACATGAAATCCAACTACAGAGGCTTGTGTGATTATCATCTTGGTCCTGTTAATTACATCAGTCATTAGTAATATCTGGTTTTTGGAAGCCACCTTCTGATTTTTCTTGGATGAGTAAAGAAAATAAGGTATTAGCAAATATAAAAATCCATTTTCTCAAAAATGGTCCTGGAAGATAACTTTTTGGGGTTTTTTTGGGATCTGTGGAAGGAATTTTGTTTACATTATGCTTATTTTGGGTTTGATTTGTTGTGGGTGTTTTTTTTGCTTTTTTTGAGGTGTTTGGTTTTGTATTGCTGTAGTTCTTTTAGTTTTGGACTATGAAATGCCACTGTGTAACAGCTAATGTACCAAATAACTTCCATAGGCTGGGCTTCATCTGGGAAAACCAAAATGTTTTTCTGTGAGATATAAAACTACTTCTAATCTGTTTTCACTCTTATGTACTATAATCTCTCTCAACCCCAAAAATGTTGTGGAATTGATAGCAGGTCTACTGTGTCCTTATGAGTTATTTATATCATTAGATTTAATTCACCCAGAACCGAAGTTTCTACTGTTTGAGTAGTGCAAAAAGCAGTAGATCTAGAACCTGTATTAATTTTTAATTTTTTTAGTCATTCCTTTGTGCATTGCTTCTAGCCAAAAAATATTCCAAAGTCTTCATTTGTGTCTGAAGTCTAACTGTAGGCTTCTCTGTAGTCAGTTGAGAATGGTCTTATTTGACAGAGTGTGAAATCTTCCAGGTGTCATCTTGGGGGTCACCACTGCATTTCTTCAAATGCATTTTCTTATCAGCATAACAGGAATCCATGCAGTGAAAGGGAACAGTGAATTGAAACAATAGATTACATTTTAATAATGCTTGACCCAAAATGCACCAGAGAGATGTTTGTTGCTCAGTGAAGTATGACACTCTCATCACAGTCTTTTCTTTAATTTAGAGAGCTGTGGCGGTGACATAGCAGAACTGTAATTTGAGTACTTGGAATGAAAGTTCTGGTGATGTAAATCCAGCAAAATGAACATGGTAGCAAAAGCCTGCCTGTTTAGACTGCTTGCACTTGCTTCTAATCAAGTTTTCCCATGAGGTGGATTTTAACTTTCTCTTCTTTTTTATGTAGTGTTTAATTCAGGACTTAATGGTAGTTTATGTTGGAAACTTTTATTTTATTTTTGTTATTTAATGGAATGAATCCTGCATGTAGTCTGTGTTTTCCTTACACTAGGTCTGGTCCAAGTAGTTGGGGAGGGTGATGCCCTGTGCTATTCACAGTCTAGGCAAGTTTAGGAAAAAAACCATTCAAGACGTGACTGGAAAGAAGATGTAAGATATTGTTCCCTAGTGCCTCAGTCCATGAGTGCAGTCATATAATTCTCAAAGTTGCTCATTATTGTCCAGTTGCAAGGCGTTGATGAAACAGATGAGCAGTGAAATGCAATGCTTAGAAATATTTGAAAAAAAATTATACATTTGAATTTTGACAGTGCACTTTTACTTGCAGACAGATTAATTCTGACAGACACAACTCTGTTCACTGTGTAATAGAAATAAGTTTGCTTCTAGATGATTGCCTTTTTTGTATACAACATGCTATGACAGAATTACTCAAATGAGTAATCAAAACTTAAAATGTACTGTTAAATCTAGAATACCAAACATTGTAGATTTCCTAGTCTTTGGAATTATTTGAAAATTTGCCAACATTTTCTAAATTGCAAAAGGTGCTTCATGTTATTTGGTCTTCAATGTAGGATGCTGCTGAAGTGAGGTATAGCAAGGTTGGGTTACTTTTGTGGACTTGAAATTGGGGCCCTAAACCATTCCAGCTAATATCAAAAACCAGAAGAGTAGTAATACCATTTCTGTATGTTAGCTGGAGAGTTCCCATTTCCTCTCCAGAGATTTTGGAAATTGTAATGATAAATTATCCTTCCTGCTTTGAACACTTTGTTTTCCATTCTTCTGAAGATTAGCTGTAGAAAACAGTCTTTTCTTAGCTGAAAAATTTCTGTCTGAAGAATTGGTTGAGGTGATGTATTTGTAGAAATTTCCACTATATTGTGTCTGAGGAGGTTTCCCACATTTTATAGTCAGAAGTTATACAGCTTGCCCCAGAAACTTTTTCCATTATTTCCTTGTGTTTGTGGAATTTAGGTTGTCTGTTAGTAAATAATGTGAAAGCTGATTTAACTCTAAAGCTGGTTCCACATCCGACAATTTTAGGGAATTGTTTTTAAAAATAAAGACATTTAAAAAACAGATAGAAACTTACCATAATAGGTTTCTACAGGAGAGAGCAGCTGATGTGTACAGGCCAATATCAAAACACCTGATTTGCTGAAAGAATCACTGCCAAAAGTCCTTGAAATAAATTTCATTGTCTCTGTATTTCCAGCAACCAAAGGTGATCTACCAAGGGAACGATAATTTTATGCTGATTCTAACATAAGGTGGGAGTAGAGCTCAGACTAAAAGGAGAAGGACATTAGAATGAACCTGTTCTGAAAACACCTTAGAAACACAATATTTAAAGGATCCCTTGGTCCAGTGACTATCATGTTTATGGCTATAAGTAAGAGAGGGAACGATGGCAGAAGACTGGAAGCAGTGAGGATTGAAAAAAAGATTTCTGTCAAATAATAAAATAATTAGAAGAAATTATTTAACAGAGAAAAGTCTTGAAAAAGGTACTTTAAAGAGACAGTATCTAAACCACAACACAATTATTTTGTTGTAAAATACAGATATGAAGTGCAATAAGGAAAAATGCAGATTTGTCAGAGATTCCTAAAATCAGAAAAGAACTATACTCTAAGTGGTAATTGCAGTGTCTTGGCAGTGGTATGTATCAAAGAGTGGCACAAACATACAGAGACAAAATTAAAAATATGGATTAAGTTCCAGTGAATAAAAGGCATTCAAAGGCCATAAAAATGTCCTGTTCATCATATTAGGTGTGAAAAGTAAACAGAGAAAAATGATAATTTCATTTATTGAGGAAGAGAAAATAATTAATAGTTCATATTAAGTTAAAGATCTATTTTCTTATGTATTCCAGGCCTTTTAAAAAGAAAGTTACTTGTAAAAATCTGACATAATAAAGTCAAGAGTAGAATGAGTACATAGACCAGAACAGGAAAAGCATGCATCAGAGAATATTTACCCCATTTGGTGTATTTAAGTCATTTGTGTCTGATGAGGTTTACCTACAATCCCTCAGGAACTAACCGGATCAATGGCTCAGAAACTGGCAGTGTTTATCTTTGAGAGCTCATAGAGAATGGGTTGGCCCCATAGGGCTGAGGAAGGGCAAACATAGTAATTAATCTTTCAAAAGAGGAAAAGCAAGCATGACTGATAGTACAGTTTCTCTCTCCTTACTCCCAGGAGTTGAAAAGAGGGTAAAGAAAAGTTGTGAACAACCACTCCTTAAGAACCTAAAGAAAAAGAATAAGCCAATATGAGTTCCCAAAGAAAAAAATGTCCAACCAATGTGGGTTTTTTTGTGTGTAGGGAAATTTTCCTAGAACATGTTGTATTGTGAGTTCTTTGGTAGCCTTGCAAATGACTGTCAAGAAAGGAAATTGTAAGTGATGCAAATGCCAGATCATTCTATGATACTTCTACCTTATTGGTAACTGTGTTTAGAGTTCATCAGTAGTTCTCTGTGATTCTGTTAAGAAACAGAAATTACAGTCCCAAAGATTGTAAAATTATATTTTGAAAAATATTCTGAGAATATCAAAGATCAACTTCTTATGGATTTTTTAAAGAAAATGTCGGTTCTGTGGTTTTCAAGGATGTGACTCAAAAATGAGACAAGCTATTAGGGAGGCTTTTTGGACAAGTTAGGAAGAACAAGGAGGTTATGTTGCTTTTTGTAGTATTTAAGTATGATCACATTTCCACTGCAGAAATAACATTTCCTTTGGTAAATTAATTTGTTTTAGTTTGGCACCTGTCCCAGTAACCAGTTCCTGAAAGGGTTATGTGAAGAAACATGTAAGCTTTGTTTTACAACCACCTTCATTCACATACATGGTCATTCAATCAGGCCTTTTCTCCTGATGTTATATTCTTATAGGTCTTAATATATATTCTGTCCTGCAGTTATCTACTTCACATTCTGGATACTTCAATTCTGGTGGTAAGTTTTGGCTGTGTTTAGGACTGTGGTAGCCTTTTGCAGTAGTTAGCCACAGACCAGTGCTGGCTATCATTCCTGTTGTGGATGTCCCTTTCTTTGCTTAGTTATTTATATTCAGATTGTTGCTGTAAAGATAACTGATTTCTTTTTTTTTTTTTTTGGCTAAGGTTTATCAGTGTTGCAAGAGAAATACTATCCACTTGGCAGAACTTTCCTCAAGCAGTCCTATAGGTTTGACGGTTCCAAAGAAGACTAGTGCTGAGATTGTCAGTCACTATGTGAGGAAGACTGACCTCAGGAGGCTAAAAACCCTATAGCTGTTTTAAAAGTTTTCAGAAGCTTCTTTTGCACTAAGGAAAGTCTGCCTGGATGTTTGTTTAAATGGATTTTCCAGTAGGAATAAGCCTTTAAAGCTTTCAAATGAGACTGGGGGCTTTCTCCATTGGAAGGCAGAATTCAGGATAGCTTTTGTTGGAAAGCCCATTTTGAAGATTAGGAGCAATCATTTCATAAGTCAAAATAAGGCTCTTCTAATTTAAGTGAACGTAGGGAATTTCTTCTTCCTGTGCTTTTCCTCTCAGCCAGGAGAGCCTCCAGAACAACTGTTGTGTAAATGAGTAGGGAATCTGGATTGCTAGTCAGTATTTCACATATGTGACTAGTTGGGTTTTGGGATTTTATTTTCATTTTTGCTTTAACACCTATTGCTATTAACACAATCAAAATGATTTAAGGAAAAATAAAATTAAAAGATCAGCTTTCTTATGGCTCCTCTCCCATAGCTGGTAACTGCAGCACCAATAACTGGAGGATGAACAGCAAAGGTGTGATTTCAGATCCTGACTCCATTCACATAAATGGAAGTCTTGGCCATGGATGGTTTGTGAGGAGAAGAAAAAAAATCACTGTTTGCCTCCAGAAAATAGTAATGCTCATCTTCTGAAAGTATGAATAATAGCTTTGTGTGAGCTAGATCAGGGAAAATTAAGAGCAGAAGCAGAGTAGAATCTTCTCTGGGCTCTGAATGACACTTAAGTGTTGGAAGCATTTAATTTTTTTTTTTTTTTTGACCAGGTGATGCATGATTTCTCTTGGTTCTGTATTTACATATAGAAGTTTCTCTCTTTTGGTCAGGGAAAATTGTGGTCATAATTGTTGCATGAGGTCTGTGTATATTCCAGCAGTCATCTGAGGCTTTAGGTGCTTCCATAGGCAACTTGCATATACTCTTGGTATATTTACCACCTAAAGAAGCTTCACAGCCTTCTGAATGCCTGAGGAAGTCACACTTCTGGATAACCCTGTCTTGTATTACCGACATGGAACTGGCAAGAGTGCTTTGTTTGCCATCTGTTTTCTTTTATGCTTTTCTTATAACCCTGAACATTGTATGATTCCACTACTGAAGAATCCTTGTTGCTTCCTCAGGAATGTTTCAATTTCTGGTGCCACGGTTACAACTTCTGCGTTGTTCACTGTATTTTTAGTTTGTATGCTCAGCCTTAAAAACCCCCACAATTAATGAATCTTCATCCATCTTTCACTTTCAAAATGAGGACACAATTGTATAGTCAGGTAACTAATGCTTCATTTTTGAGGGATTGGGATAGTTATTAAATGACATCTGGTACTGACACTTTTACATGGTTTTACATTTTTAATTGCAGATGATGATCTGGGGTAGCCTCTGATACTGTCCAGTCAACCAGTTTGTAGTAAATTAAATCTGTTTATAATTATCTCACTTTTCCTGTAGAAAGTATCCCAATATGCTCCATATTTTAGGGATCACAGTGAATTTTTCCAGCTCTGCTTTGAGAATTGTGATTCTCTCTTCCATGATACTAATTACAATATGGTTTTTTTTTTTTAATCACCTCAAGAGTTTAAAACAAGAAGAATGGTGAAAAAGTAGAAATTGAAATAAAGGGGTGCATAATTTATTTACCAAGCCTGAGACTCTTAGTGAGTTACCTGAAAGGATTTAAAGGAGGATACTTATGAACTGACAGACCAGGAAGGTACTGAGAACAATAAAATATTTAAAGAATTAACACTGAAGTAAAGTAGCTGACAGCCCTATGAGAACTATTACTTTTCTTCACAGTCTTTGGTTAGCTTGGCCCTTGAGTTTGAAGTGACACCGATGATGGCTGCTTGATGCTGCCTTGAATTCTTCCTTGCTCTGTAGGAAGAAGTGTCTCCTCCTACTGTATTAATTTAACATGCTTCACTAAGAGACAAGCTGCCAGGCTTTACTTAATTTACTTTGGTTCTCCTTCAGAGAGTTCGTATTCTTTGCATTTTAAGTTCCCTTGATAGCAGGATGCTTCCGGCTTAAAGTTGCATGGCACCTTTCCATGCCATTTTGTGCCAGCACAATTCTGTATTCAGAGTTGCTCAGTCAAGGTTGCAACATCCTGATATTACCGCCACAAAAAAAATAAAAAATATCAAGGTAGAACTAGAAAATTTGGTTCGTAGATAATGGAAATGCTTTAAGCGATTACCATTACCCACAATTACTGATCAAAGAGGTTGGAACTAGATGGTCTTTAAGTTTCCTTCCAACCTAAACCATTCCATTATTTTATGATTGTTTGCCTTTGGGGATGATAGTTTTGGGCACTACAGTATAAAAAAGACATTGCGCTATTAGAAAGCATTAAGCTCTAAGAAGAGTCCAAAGAAGGACAATAAGGACTTTGAAGGGATGTCCAGACAAGTATAATGTATTTCAACCTCAGGGTATGGTCTTTTTTTTTTTTTTTCAAGTCAGTATTGTAGCTAATCTATTTTTTTTGCATTCTGGGGATTCTTTAAGTCACAACTGTGTAGAATGCACATAAAATGAACTGATTTGTAATTTTAGTGCTTTGTGTACAGTGTGCTCAACTCTGTGCTGTTATACTTAGGGCTAAGTGCATTTCCAAGATGCAAAACTAAAGTATCTGAGATAAATCCAACATAAAGAAGGGGAAGAAAATTGAATAATGATTGCTGATCCATAGTCTGTCATCCAAACTGAATAGATATTTTCAGTCTCATGAATATATTCTTTGTAACTCTTAAATAGTACTAAATCAGTCATGAAGATTATAAATTGAGAAAGTTAAATACACTAATGCAGCGTTTTAAATTTTTATACCCTTTTGAGTACTTACGTGACCTTTACAAGATGAAATAAGCTTATTAGGTTTGGAATCCACAATTCTCAACACTCAGATCAAACTCCAGGAGGAATGAGAGAGAGAGCAAGTGAAACTTACTGAAGTGTTGGATACAGTTTACTGTTAGCTTGGCATTTGTGTGTTTTCTTATGCATTCAGATATTGCTGGTTGACTTCTGTAGAAGCACGGTCATGCCTACTGAGGTTTTAGTTTAGCACCTTGTGGCTTTTTCTGCAGATGAAATGGTTATGGATTGGAGAAGACTTTATCATCAGAGGCTAACCTGGTATTGCCCTTAACTTTGTTTTTCTTGTTTAGTACAAAGGAGTTAAAAAAGACCCCTGTGTTTTTAAACCAAGGGAACTGACCCGTTGTTCACTTGTGAAGCTTTACTGGTGGAAAAGAGGTTTTGATTTTAATGTGAATCAGCATCTAGGTAATGAATCAATATCTGTGAATCCTGCAAGTACTTAATGTCTATAGTTAAATTTATGATATTGCTGGGATTGTGGAAGCTTCTAGAAACAGTGAAGTGTGACAGGTTAACAATCACTGTAACTTTCTCAAGTACAGATATCATTCTAATATCATAGTGTCTGCAAAATGAATCATACTACTTAGCCTTACTACTACTTACTACTTAGCTTTGTGAGATGTTATTGGTTATCATCAGGTCTTTACTGTTTACATACTCTCAAGTTTACTTGTTTCCATGATATTCACTGTCTGATAATTCAAATTCTGTCAAGCCTTTGTGAGGGGTTTACTGAAGTGTCACATGTGCAGTTCTGTTTCTCTTCTTAGTCAATATCATAACTAAAAAGTAAAATACATAGAGTAAATATGTCTGGGTTTTCTAGTGTAGAGAGGCAAAAGCTTTGACCCTCTCAGCTTATCTGGGATGGATGCATTTATACAACTATATTAGTTGGTATTCTCTTCACACTTTATGTCCATTTAAATATAAGAACTTGTATGCAATTAAAAATCTAGATAGTGGACCTCCTTAGTGTTGTGACAAAACAAATGTGGAGTTTGTCTGCATTTTGTACCATCCAAAGCTACAAATGTACAGGTGGACCAGCACAAGTAGTAGTACTGCAGGAAGTTAAAAGCTGGTGATGAAGAATGTGACACACTGCAATATTACTGAATTCTTGGGAGAATAAAATGCTGCTTAAATATCTCTGATTGCCAAGGCTTCTGTTTTATTGATAAGTGCAGTGTGCTCTAAGGAATGAATAGCCTAATATTTGCTGTCCTGGAAGATGTTTAGTGGAGAGGGCTCTAACAGTGCTAAGTAACAACATTTGTATCACTGGTAGACCCCATACACTCAGCTATGTGTTTATCTTCTCATTTTTCAACTTCAAGTTTTTAATACTAAATGACTTGAGGGTTTTCAAACTTAATTTTATTAGAATAACAATCAGATGTAAATATCTTTATTACATTATACACAGAATAATGTTCTTTTTGCAGTGGAGATCATTCTGAACAAAGAAAGCAAGTCAAAATTTTGGCCCAAAATCTGGTTTAGTTGAGTCATGCAAGGTGTTGTGAACAAACTGAGTCATTAAACTTACTTGCAAGTTCAGAGCAGCATGAGAAACATATCTAGAGATTATAAATAAAGTACAAATAGTTTACAGTTCACCATCATGTTTTCTCCATTCTTCTACAATACTACAGTCCTTTCATAGCAAAGATCCTTTAGCATACGAGTGATTTCAGTTTAGTGTTTATTGCTCAGAAGATGGTTGGCTTGCTGATACTGTGCTTTGTCTTTTCTTCACTAGCAATAATGAAAAGCTGCTGGTTGCTAGGTACCTGCCAGATAAACATATAGGTTTAACAGTGCTGGAGTTTGCTGGTCCTTTGTTGGTGGGTTTGGGGTAGGTTTGTTTTGGGTGATGGATTTTAGTAGCTTTTGATGTAGCTGGCCTGCAGAGCTCAAGGGTTTCAGTTTTTTTCTGGTGTGTTATATTCTGGCCCTGGAGTCAGCCAGTTGCAAAGGGAAGGGAGCCTTGTGTAGAGAAAAGAGACAAAGACTTTTTCATACTCCTTCTTTGAACAGGCATCATAAAATTTTTAGGTGAACCGTCAAATAGAGAAATCAGTCAGAATTAAGATTCCGTTTTATAGGAGAAGAATCTTGGCTTAAACTTGAGCGCTATTTTCAATCCCTAGGGAAATCAGTTTATTTTACTTTGTATTTCACTGGTACCCCTTGGGTTGCATTTCTTAAAAGCCCATTCTCTGAAGAAGTTGTTTCTTAATGCAAATGCAATGATGATAAACTAGAATGAGGCTCCTTAAAGCAATAATAATATATATTGGGAATTCTGATTGGTTTTTCTCATTGTCTCTGTAAGTTTTCTTCAGAATATTGTTTCTGATTGCTTTCCAGGTGTTCTGAAATGCCCAGAGGCCTGAAAAATACTGTTTTGTTCTCAGGTTGAAAACTAGTCCTAGCTGTTACCAAATTACCTGCTCCTTCCTAAGAAATGCAGAAACTGGCAGACACTGGAACTAAAAGTATAAAGTGAAATAGATGAATAAATCTGGGGTTTTATAAGAGCATGTTGAGAGAGAAATAAGTTAAAAAAAGGCTCTTTCATGCAGTCTTACACTAAATCTCAGGAGCTAGCTCTGGTTGAGCAAACCACGCTGAAGCAAATGTGCAGTATTTGTGCAATTTATATCTAGTATAGCTCGCAATAAATGTTTTAGGATGCTTTTGAAATATGGAATAAAAGGTAGCTATTTAAAATCTAAAGGAAATCATTATAGCTAAGCTAATGATCAGTTTTTATTGCTATACTGTTTATTAAATTTAGATTTATTCAAATTAAATTTTGTTGATGGTCTTCTCAGATAATTGACATCAAATTCCATATGAAAGTGTTAATAAAATTTTAATCCACATTTAAGGAAATAACTGCATATAAATATCAGTGTAAAATTGAGAAATTTACACTAATAAATGTTCAGAAACTTGTCTAAAGGGGAGAGAGATGTTGGGTCACAGATATTTCTTATTTTTCAGACACAGTGACATTAATTTCTTCCCTTAGAAGTTTTTTTCGCTTCTGCCTGTCAAAATTTCACGTCCTCTCCTTTTGCTCTTTGTTGACCAAGCATTAGAAATGGTTGGGTTCTCATTTTTAGCATGGAAGATTTGTTAGTGCTTGAAAAATTTGTGTTCTCTGTTTTGTTTCCCTGCCTTCAGCCTCATTCTCTGGAGTTGCTGAGTCCCTTCAGTGGTGCATCAGTTTTTCATTGGGTTACCACCAAGATGCTCCAGCCTCTCAGATTCTGTGCCATTATGGAATTTGGTACAAATTAGCTGACAACTTCTTGGTTTAATGTAACTTCCATTCAGAGCTGCTTTGGGCTGAATATTGAAACAACAGAGATGTCTGAGCTAATTTAGAGTGTAGGGGAAAATCTCTTTCATTCTTCAGGGCCTTCAAGTGTATCTTGGGCAAGGCCTCAAAACTCAAAGCAAGTGCTGTGTCTTCTTGATCCTGCCATCCAATTTTCTGTTGCATTGTGGGCAAAACCTCTCAGTCAAGCCTGCTCCATGGGTGAAAGTCTGTTGGAATAGTTGACTCATACGTAGCTTGGCTCTTTATTTTCCTTCTCACATATCCAGCCTCTGTCCCTGCATTCAAATAAAGGATCTGGTTATCATTATATCAACATGTATCTGTGTCTCTGTGTGTATTTATTTATATGTATGTTAGGTTAATTGCAGTTTACAGGAAGATCTGAAAAATTCAACAATGAAAAGAGAGGTCATATGAAACATGAGACATTAGTCATTCAAACAAACAAAACAAACCAGACAAATAATTAAAACGGTTTCTTTCTATCTCTACCCTGTGCCATTATACTTTCAGAACAGAAGAATAGACTGAGTCAAATATGAGCTTTTCGATGTGATAAATATAGGCAACATGACATGTGGGATAGATTTCCAAAGCCACTTATGAGATATGGACTGATCAGTTTCTACTAGTTGCAAGTAGTTACTGCTCTGAGGCCTTTGCCTCTAATTCAAATAGAAGAAGGAAGCAAATACAGTGAGTAGCATGGGATGGGGGAAGAAAAACTTGAGAAAGTCCTTCCTGAAGATATGTTCTATTTTCTTTCTCAAGTCTGAGGGGATTTGTTTCTCAGAGTTATCTTGGTTTCCCTCAAGCAACCAGATTGCAGCGCATTCTTTTAGTTTCATTGTTGCTATAGCCATCTTGTTTTAATGAGCAGTTTGAAGTCTTTGGGATGAGTTGAACTGTTAGCTCCTAGCAGCTTATCAAGTCTAGAACTGAGCTGTCAAAGTGGTTTAAAGACAGCTCTGGAAGATGAAATACAACTGTGGGAGTGAGCAGTTAAAAGCAGTTCCCTGCTGCTTTCTTGCAGCTATTTGGTTTTTCTTTTCATTATTTTTTGTATTATTAATAGAAGTAACTAAGAGTTAAATGGAACAAGAGATAATCATGGTGTTTCGCGAAGTGTAGTTCAACTTAAGTTGCTGCAGTATCTTTTTTGTGGTCTGAAGTACAGCTGGGTTGAAGAGTTCAGGTTCACATTTACATACAGTTTGTTTGACTGTTGACTCTGAATTTAATTTCTGACAGCACTAAATGCCTTAATGGAATACAGACGTAAGAGCAGAGACTACTTGCTTTTAACAGCTCATCCTAGGAGGCACACAGCCCCAGAGTGATGCATGTAGTAAAACACTTAAAGGCTGAGCCAGTTTTGTTTCCTGCCATTCTTTTGAAGGGAAAAGTGTGTTACCATGTACTACTGTGTCCTCAGGGCTGCACTGTCCTGTGATGGCATTAAGCCTGATCTCAATCCAAAGACCAGTGATAAAATGGTTTGGGGGGAAAAAAAGATTTGAAGGTGACACTGAAAGATCTAAAAATTACTTGAAACAAAAAATTTCTTATTGTGAGCCTAGATGGTGTAGATTATTTTTAATTTTTTTTTCTTACCATTTTTATCAGTTTTTTTGCTGGAGATCTTCCCAGTGCTCATATCTCTTTTGGCCCTTAATCATAAGGATTTCATTCCAACTGCTCTGCCAGATGTCTGAATTAAATGTGTTCACCAAAACAGAATATTTAAAAAAAAAAGCGCTGAACAAAATAACTTTCTTGGTTATTAAATTGTATATTACTGCTTCATATTTCTAAAGGCATAATTCTTACAAGATTTTCAATGCTTACAATGATTTTCAATTTTCAATGGGGAAAAAAACCTTTCTTTTTTTTGAGGCCTGTGTCTTTCCAGAGACACTAATTATCAACTTGCTTTAAAATATATAAATATATAAATTATTTACTACTTCATACTTCTGTATGTCACTCAGATATCCATGTAAAAAAAAAAAAAAAGGTGGGCAGATGTTTCCCAAGGAATTTTTTCAGTTTGCAAGTACCCTCAAGGTTAGACATGCACTAAGCAAACTTGGCCCTCAGAATTCTTAAAGATAGGGTAGACAAGCATCAGATTTTTATTTTTTATTCATTGAAAACTTTCTTATTTTAGTATATATTATCAGTCCAAATTGGAAGAAAATAGTAAATGACAGGGAGAAGCATTTTGAGGTATCCAGTAGAGAATATTGTGCTCCCTTGAGATGTGAAGGATCCAGCTGTATAATCAGGTCTTTAGCTCGGTCTTAACCACAATGTTCGCCCTCGGCTTCAGAAGTTTTCTTGACTGATTGTTGTCCAAACAAAGGCATTAAATCTGAGGAACTGGCAAGGTTTGGGGAAAACATGTTCCTTGAAATACTTTGAGACACAGCAGGAGAGTACTATTGATACAGCTAAGCTAATCAGAGCAGATGATAATACTTGTGTGTCACTGCTTTTCATGTCAAGATTTAAATCCAGGGTGCTATTGCTTTCAGGTGTTCTTAACAGATTAAATCTGGTTGCAATTTCAAAACATTTGTTGGATTTCCAGGTTGAAATGTAGCCAGTGTCATTAAAAATCATTGAGCACTTGTATTTTGGGTTGCAGGGAAGCAGAGTTCTTCACTGTCAGACTCTGGATGTTATGTCAGCTCCCTGCTGGCCTCTTGTCATGAAGGAGCACCTGGGGGATTGAGGTGGGCACATGGCTACCGTAGAAGCTTTGGACAGAGGCCAGGCTCCCCTCAGTAGTGTCTGTGGGACTGCTAGAGGAGGTATTAATGCTGTTCAGGTTTGGATCCAAACAAACTGAGGCTTGTGTCCCAGGTGTGGGAGCAGCAGATGTCCTTGTCCATCCTCTTCTGTGCTGCTCTGCGTGTTGAGGAATCCCTTCAGCACAGGTAGCTTGGGGTGCAGCTGCAGGTTCAGCTCTGGGGGGCAGGAGCCTGAGCCCCAGGCAAGAGACAGAACAGAGGTCCCAGGTACCTGTGGGACTGGACTCTCAGGGACACAGCAGGAGCTGATGATTCCAGACTTTCTCACCCTTAGACTGTGAGGGTATAAAAGCCTAGGGACTCCTTTGTTCTGAGTCCCTCCTCAGAGGCACCAGCTTGAGCTGTAATTTTGTTGTTTAGCCATGGTGAAATAATTGAATTATTTTAAGGGTCTGGATGTCTGAGACTGTGCTCTGGGAAGCCTGGGATAAGTCAGTAAGGAAACCGGTTGTGAGTGTTGGGCATGAGTTGTGAAGGGGCTGGGTTCTCATCTCAGGTGGTGAGGGAGTGGCTGCAAGAGTGGCTGCAGCTTGGTCAGGCAGGGAAGTCTCCTTAATGCTTCCAGCTGCAGGAGCTTCACATCAGCCCTGGAATGGTTACAGGCTTTCTAGCTTTTTCAAATGTTTGTTGTGTTGTTCCAGAAAATTTTGCATTTCCCTGTCTGTTTTTACAGGAGAATACTAGATTATCTACCAACTGGGTTGGCATAAGAAAGAAATGACCTTCAAGACATAGCTCTATGAAGATGTTATTTTATCTCTTCTGTTAGTATTTTTTGAGAAGTATCAGAAACTTACTCACAGTTTTTCTCAACCTAAAATTTAGCCTGTCAGTGTGGCTGAAAATGAATAGGAAAGAAAAAAATACCCACTGCACAAAAACACTCAAGTAAATACATAAGAGAAAAAATCTAAACCCTGTACAGTAGAAAGGCAAGGTGTATCAGTATAGAAAACACAAGAGTCTTGTTTGTTTCACACTGGCTCTTTGAACTACTCCTTGAAGAAAGGTTTAACAACTGTCACTGTCATTTGAGTCAGTTTGCTGACATTTCGCTGAAGGAGCCAAGAAAATAGATCTCAGTAATAACTCTAACTTTTATTTTCTTCTGTGATAGCACAAGGGGTATCATCACCTGGTGTTTAAGATTTTTGGCCCTCACCAATAGCACCATTTTTCCTGCTTGAAAGGTGTGAATTTTTTAGTTGTTGTTATAATATAATGGTGCCCAACCATGCTAATGGCTCTTCAGAAATAAACAAGTTGCCTCACCAGCAAAGTTCAGTGCACTATATAATAGGATTTTTTTTCCCCACAACGGTCTTCCTTATATCCATGAAAATTGTTGACATCAAGGAGCCAGCTAAATTAGGAAATGTATTTTGAGCTTTACAGTTCTAATTATGACAGAGGCAAGCGTCACAATTTGGTTTGGGAAGCAAGTATAAGGGCCATGACTTATCTCTGAACTGTAGAAAAAGCATTTCTCTATTCCTAGGCCCCATGGACAGCTCTGATCTTTTAGCACTCCAATACTACAAGGAGTTCCAGCAATTCTTTTGTTACCCTCTTGTTTTTCTTGTACAATCTCACAGAAAATAGGCACAGGGTGGCATTTTTATCATATCCATGCAGAATCAATGCAGATCCATAGAAGAATTTTTATGCAAAGAAGAGCTAGATGTAAAGTTTTTGTTTTTCATTTTGTATCATTTATTTCTGATTAAGAGGTAATGTTCAGACATCAAGACCAAATTTTTCTTACTTTTCCGGGAACAGACGTTTATCCTGCTGCCTAAGATACTAAGCTGTAGTTTTGAGCTTTGCAGGTGAAAATTCCTTGTATTAATGTTAACTGCTACTTAGACATGCTAATTACAAAACCACATAGTTTAGATAGGATACAGGCCTCTTTTGCTTTATGATGCATAGCCTTACAACTGAGTTTCTTTGGTTTATGATAATACAATTAATAGGCCTTAAATACATGCAGGTTATTTGTTACGATCCCACTTATGACACCAAATAATGTTAGGCTCTGATTATTAAAAGATGCCTGTGCCCCAGTTAAGGGACAAATGAGACCATGTGCTAAAAGTCAATAGTATGGATTTTATTTAACAGTAAATGTAAAGGTTGGGGAGGAGGAGGGTCAGGGAGAAGAGGGAAAGAGCTGAGTTAAGTAGAAAAATGGTCACCACCACGTGGGTGCCTGTAGTGTCCTGATGGCCCTTCTGGTCACAGTGGTGAGGGTCCCCAGTGTGTTCCTCTGGAGGTACCTCTTTGGTACAGTCCAAGCCTCAGGTGTCTATGAGGTGAACGTGCTCTTCCCATAACTTGGGATTTCATGTATGGAAGGACTTGCTTCCTTGCCCAGTTCCAGATTCCCAACCTTTTACCCCTGTGTAGGCCTGTTTGTTTTTCAATGAGTTAAGATACCAAATTTTTGCCACTGGCTTTCTGGAGAAGCCTGTGTAAGAGTTTTTCTAGGGAGTCATTCATAAATTGTTTTTATCTATTATGGTGATGATTTACACATTTGTCTGGGCTGTAGGGTGAATGGAACCACATCCTCATTACATTTTAAACTGAGTTCTCTAAGCCCTTTACTATAAGGTTTTTCTCTAAACTTCCTTTTTATTGATATAGTGGTGCTTTGAAGTGCTAATTATATTTGAGTGAATCTTGCAGTTTTCCCCTCCTAGAGTTTGCATGCGTTCTGCAATGAAGAAAGGGTCATGAGATGAGTTTTGGGCTAGTATTTTGTGTTTGGTAGTAACAGATATTTGCTTAACTCTTGTCTGAATTATATTTTAATGGGGAAAACACATGATGCAACAGCACAGTTAACTTGAAAATAAAGGCCTTTTTACTATGTTAATAAAGCCTAGGAGAGAAAATGGAAATGCTGCGATCTTTCCACGATTTAAGCTGTAGGAAAACCTCTTACTCAGTGGGTGAGCTGCTCTAAAATGCTGTAGTTTGGTGAATGTCTGGATGTGAAATGCAGGTCTTCTGGCTGCACCTTTTGTTTTGGGTTTTTTGGTGTTTTTGTTGTTTTTGTTTTGTGGTGGTGTTGTTGTTGAGTTTTATTTTATTCTTTCGAATGGAAGCTGCATTACTGTATAGGTAGAGATCATAAATGAGGTACTCAGTTTATTGTAAGTGGAGGACAATAACTTGGTATTTTAGAGTTTTTCTGTAGGAAAAGATAGCCATAGTAAGTTTTATGTGGTTGAAGAATAGCAGAATCTTTTTGTGTGTTATTTTCAGTTTATTTTACAGAGCCAGTTTAAGCAAGTGAATTCGAAGGACAAGTCTTTGGCACCTAAATAATTGACATAAATTTGTGGTTTTCATTTTTATTTGGATTAAAGTAAACAACATACTCTAGCTGAATGCACAAGTTATAGTTTAAGGTTCTGGAGTACTTAGCATAGTAGGCTAATTCTGACTATATTTTAATTTTTTCCTACTGCTACAACTGGAATGGAGGATTATATAGTCTGAGAAAACTACCCTCTTTGAAGCTTGTAAAAAAAAAAAAAAAGTTCTTCAGTGTGGCAAAGCTTGTCTTGTCTTGGACATAAATTATGCAGTCTGCTGGACTGATGAAAGGAGCAATATCTAAGCATTCACCATTTTTCGTTTGTGTGGTTGAATTACCTGTGCTCGGTTTCTTTTGTTTGGGCTTTTTTTTCTTTTACTTTTAAACCTGGCTCGCCTTTTAAGTTTACTATGGCCTTAATTTACGATACATAATTCTTTCTTTGTGCCTTTAAAAAAGGTGTTTATAAGCACTGATGGAAAGTAGTACTTTAAAGGGATGTTGAAAAATCTTGTCATTTTCAAAAAGATCAATTTCACAGCGGTTTCAGAAACTGCATCTGATTATGGGTCACCATGCCAATTTTGTTGTGCTCTTACCAATGCAATTTCATGTGTTTTATCTCTTGCTGTGTTGTTTAAAATAGTCATATACCAAAGAAAATGAAAGCTGGCTTTCTAAGTCAAAAGAGAGGTGTAGCAATTTCTGCTTAAGGATCTATATGCATGATTCAGAAAGTTAATGGAAGGTATAAAAGCATAACTGTATCTAAAAATAATGATAGAGAAAAAAACTGAGGTGATGTAGTGTGTTGAACATCATCCTGTTTTAACTGAAGAAAAATCTATTCAACACAGTGTGTTTGTAAGTTAGTGACTGTGACTAAATTTTAATACATCTTTAAACTGTAAAAATGTTCCTTGAAGTGGACATGTGGAAAGAGAATCCCTTAGTGTTGTACCCTTAGTCTGGAAACATGAACCTTTATTTCCTGAGCTAGAAAGCAAACCCAGTAATTTAGTCTCTACAGTCTCAGAATCCCAAAATATCTTTAGGATTTACTCAATAGACAATGGTGCCTCTTGTCAGTTGGAGTTGTACTTGTGTGCCTTAATGCACCTTGCAAGTCTTAGTCTCATTCTTTTCCATACAAAGGGAAGTAATTTTAGAGTAAGAGCAGCAATATGTTTTTAAAACAGAGCAGTTCACCACCTGAGTCATTTGAGGCTTGGTAAACTCCAGTCAGCATTGGACTGGATGTCATTTTAAGTTAAGGCAAAACCCCTAAAATATCAGAGTTAGTGTATTCTACAGAACCCAGCCGATGGCAAGATGTTTCAGTTTTGATGATGGTGATGAAAATCACATAGAAGCCAGGAAGGGTTCCAGCAGAAACCTTCCCCCACTTAAGAGGAGGTGTCATTAGAAACTTGCCAGTTGATTGCTAATACTTGTTCTATACTCTTGATGACTGGTTTTACTGATTGTAGAGTGTATTATTTGTTAACTGCAAAATTCATCTCCTTGCCAATTTCTTTCACCTATGTATTTCTCTGTGGGCCCTTTTTTGGAACTGGTGGGTGTCTGCATCTTTATCCTTGATCTCTCATTCTTCTGAGTGGGGAAACCTTGCTCTCAGTGCCTTGAAACCATTCTGTGAGCTAGTGATGCAGAGAACAGAATGTGCAGTCCTGAGACTCTGTGTTTGTCAAGCAAGAAACAAGTTCCTCAAAGATGCCAGCGTGCTCTACTCCTGATGTTCAGTAACTTTTTTAACCTGGGCTGCTCTCTCTGAAGAGCTGCTGATTTGTTTCAGATCCTCCATCTTTCCTCTTTCTATATGACAAACGAAGTTTTTAAGCGAGAGATGCATGAGGTGATCTTAATACTGCCGCACGTACTCTGGACAAAGATGCAAAAAGGATAAAAACAAAAGACTGGAAGATGCCTAACACTTTGGAGGTATTGCCCAGAATCTCTCCTGGAAGACCTGACTTAGGAGAATCAAAGCAGCAGTGAGCTTGCACTTCTGTGGAACAGAAATACATCTCTTAGAGATGCTCAGTGTTGTCTGGCAACATAGATGCAGTAAATCAAAGCAAGAGGAGAGTGAAAAATGAGCCTAAATCAAATGAAAGAGATTAAATTTTGTAATTTAGTCCTTACTGGAAGATATTTTTTCTACTGTGTAGAAAAACTAGGTTTCTGAAATTTTACTCTGCAAGAAATCTTCCACGCTAGAATTACTTATGTTGATCTCAACTCCCTTGAGTGTGCAAGAAGTTTCTGTGAAGATGCTGTGGTGCAATGCTTCAGAAGTTATTTGGTATCAAACGAGTTAATTTGAGTGCTCCAAGCCTTGTGCCTGATTTCATTTGGGTTAATCTGGCTTGGAAGGTGTATGTTGTGACTTGGTACCCTGTACTGAGGCTATAGGCTGACTGACCTGCTATTTATTCACACCTGTGTTAGCACACTTTCAGAAAACCATGAGACCTTAGGTTCTTGATTACAAAAGTTGATACTGTTTGGCTTTCAATAGAACTAGCAGCTGTTGAATTAGGAATCTGAAAGCTTGTCTTCAAAAGCAAGTTGTCTTATGTAAGCCTAGCGATACATCTAGGATTTTTCAGCACAATCATTTGTTCACAAATGAGTGGAGGTGGAATTTACTCCACCCAGGTTGTCCAAGCTGATAACATAAATTCTGTTTAGAGCAGCATGCTCCCAGGAGGATAGAAAGATGTCAATTTTTAATCTCTTCTGTATGCTGAAGGAGTAAGGAGCAGAGGTAATCTTTACCACGTCCTCATGGTAAAGATCTATCCTTTTGTGACTGATTCTGTAGAAAGCAGAGAATGAATCTTCATAAACCTGGGCTGAAAAAATTCCTGCCTGGAATCAATGTTTGTAAAGCAGTGCCAGAATGCTGCCTCTTGGTAGGCAGAAGTAACTGCGAGTACTGACCTTTAATGGATTGAGGAAAGTCAACGAGTGCATTTCTAATGACAGCAAGAGAATGTTGTGTGGAGTCTGAAAGCCTTTCAGAAGGTTGTGAAATGGTGCCTGATGGGCAGGCTTCAGTGGTAGGTGAGCACTTCGGGCAATTTTGTCATCAGCTGTTTGCTGTTCTTCGCCGTGTTAGCATCATTAATGTTGGACACATCGGGGGGAATTACTTTGACTGATCTGCAGTAACAGCCTGATTCAATGCCCAGTGAAACTAATGGGGGTCTTTACCCAGGCATAAGTTGGCTTTTAGTTTCCAGATGCTCTTCATTGCATATTGTAATTGCATATTGTATTGTTCTCAGAAAAATTACATCTCTGACATAATTATGTATCTGTGAAATGATAGAAATTCTTGCTGTTGCACTTGGGACTGCTTGATTTCTGTCATACTGCAGTACTTCTATTTAAATTAAAGCAGACTGAGTTTAATGATGCAGAAGGCTACATTTAAATCCTTCTAGAAAAAGTAAAAACTTCTACTACACATTACTAAGTCTTTATATAAAAAACTTCACAACTTTAACTTCACAACATGATTTAATTATTAACACCTAATACTGAAATAACTGAACAACCCGTAACATCAGATTAGCAGTGCTGGTGGATGTCATAACAGTAATTATTACAGGTAAGAATCTTCTTCTGATAAAGTGGCAAGTTTGCAATCACTAGAGGTTCATATGTGGATGTGCATTTCTAAAGATGAAAACTGGTAACTGTGCTGCTAATGCTTTTCTGATTTTAGGTATTGAATGACAAGAGTAAGCAAATGCAGCGGAAATTAATCCAAGGTGAGGTTTCCTGACTCTCTGAATTCACACCTATAGATTCTTTTGCATTCCCTTAGAATACGGATGTATTTGCTCAATTTCTTAGAGTTCTAGACAAATCTGAGGTCGAAGCAAATTCGGCCTTAGTGCTCCAGTGGTGATGAGTGGCCTATGCTGCTGTAGTATAAAAAGATTACACAGTTCATGTACCTATCTTCATACAGTTTATGTAAGACTTGAAATCAACTTGCTTTCAGAAGTCCTTGGAAAAAATATTTTTTTTCTTTCAAAAAATAGGGCCAAAATATAAATGATGACCTATTCTGCTCTTATTTCCATCTTCAAGCAGCCAATCCTAATTTAATTATATTGACTTAAATCTGATGTAGATTTTGAAATTGAGTTGATTTTTGAAGATAAAGTTTTCTCTTAACATTTGTACTCCTGTCTTGTGATACCCAGTTACTTCTCCACTTTCTTAGGCTTTAAGAAATTGGACATAGGAGGAGCCTGGCAATTGGGATTTGGCATTTTTATTAGGGAAAATAAATAGGTAGGCAATTCTATAGGTAATTATACAGCTGGAAATCAGGGAAATTGAAGTCCCAATTTCTTTTAAATGTCTTTGCTTTAAAGAGGGAAGTCTAAAGGTATAACTGAGAGTGAATGTTTTTGGGATGGAAAGTGGAAAACATATAGAAGTGATTAGACTTACTTTGTTACGTTTTTTCTATTTGGTGTTAAGCATCGTATTTAAATTCAAAATGCTTTATAGGTATGATTGAAAAAACATATTTCTGAGAAAGACTGTAAGGGAATGTAAAATCTTAGCAGATTAAGTTAGGAATATGTAAGAGACAATGTGGTAAATGGACCAGAGGAAAAAAAAAATAGGAGTAAGGCTGAAAGGAGAGAAAGCTAGAAGCAGAAAACAGAGAATGCAAAAAAGGATCCAGGCATTAGTGAACAGAGCACTGAAAAAAGATTAAAGAAGAAATTAAGGAGACCTTCTAAGAGGATCTGCACTCAATTGTGTTGCAGTCTGAAGTCACATAACAAGTTTCTTTCAAAGACATTTCCCACAGGATAAAAATTACGGTGTTTTGTAATTAGTCCTGTTACCCCTTAGCACACTAATGTTGAAGCAGGTGAGTGTGAAAACTTGTCAAGGGGAAGTTGTTCTTTTGTTTCCTGACTCTGCAGATGGTGTAACCCAGAAATTTGAGAAGCTTCTGTTCAATAAACATTTAAAAGTGTATGTGGGGGTTGTTATTTGTTTTGTTTTGTTTCTTAAATAATTTTCCCTGGGCTGTGATCAGTACAGAACACAATGTCCAGTCTTTTAATACTGCTCAAGGTAATTGTCAAAGAACTGAGCCTTGGAAAGCCATTTCATTCTTACCCTATCCATAAATTTCTGGAGTTTGAAGTAAAATGGGATTAAATAATCTAGTAAATCTATTTTATTCCAGTGGTGTCATCATCTGAAGAAGCATAAGATTGAGAAGCAAGAATAAAGTTCAGAAATCTCTTAATTTGAAATATCTCTGCTGATCAGGGATAGCCTGTTAAGTGCTGTAACCTTGAGACCATCACCTTCCCTCCCTCCTCCTCGGAGAAGCAATGTTTATTCAACTTCTGTCTGTCACTTTTAAGAGATCTTGAAATTTAGAAAATGTGGTTTTTTTCTTATTGTAGCAGTCCAAGCTTTCCTGAAACAGATTGATAGGCCTCTGTTTTTGTCTCATTTTTTCTCATTTGATCCCACTCTTCCTAACATCGTTTATTTCCTATTTGATTCTCTGTCATTGCAATAACCTAGGGGTCCTTACAGGCCTCTCTTCTCTTTCCTGAAGCTTCAGGGTTAAAAAGAGTGATGTGGTGAAGCTTGTGTGATTGATAGAAAATAGGTATCACAGTCTTTCCTGTTTTGTCTAGCTGGGTGACTTTCTGCCATCCTTTGCTTTGACAGCATCTCCCTCTAGGTTGTAGTTTCAGTCTTCCTTCAAGTGTGTGTAGGCCAGAACCCTGGCAACTTACCTTTTTATCATCATTTGATTTCATTCATAATGCCTGTGTATAAGCATCTCTTGAGGCAGGTTCTGTTCTTGGCCACAGGGAAGGCAAGAGATGGCATTTCCAATCCTGACAAATGTGTTGCTTTCCTGAAGGGGAAATCTGGGAGGAACCACTTTACAGTGTGCCTACGTTTTATTTGCTCTTTGAACTTAAGGCTGCTTGCCAAGTTTAATATCTTTTGAAAATTAAACAAAACCAAGGCTTCTATCTGGCTTGTCATTGACTTCTAAGGTCTTGCAAGTCAGGGTCCTTGCTCCCTAAATTGTAAGACAGAATCTTACAGAATCTTAGACAGAATCTAAATTAGGCTTCATGATTTTTGAGGGATATTTCAAACATTTTTTTTTCCCTACTGATAAACCTTTTCACTGTCTGCGGGAGTTGCAGACTGCAGTGAATTCCTGGACAGTAGTTTTTTAAAAGAAATGTATCCATTTGTGTCCCTGCAGGTAAAATATGTTCCTTCAGGATACCACTGTTTTTAAAATTTTTCTTTCTCCTCATAATTTGTAAATCTCTTTCAGAGAGAGAGAGAAAAGTCGTCTTTAACATTTACTAATTTTAATTTTATTTAAAATAATTTTATTTTGGATTAAAGAGATGTGTTTATTGAGAAAACAAAGTAGACAAACTGCAGTTTTTCATTAGGTAGAATAGAAATTGCCTCAAATACCTGCAGAGCATTCAGACTTTGCCCATGCTTGAGTCGTGACTTGTGTGTCCCCTGTTGAGGTTTTCTAATTCACCATGAGCTCTTTCTGCCACAGAGGGCTACCTCAGGCTGAGTTGTGGCTCAAATGCCTGGTCAAGCTGCCAGTCTTTGAGAAAACCGCTCCTCCTTCCAAGGGGTTATTTTTGGAGCTCTTTTAGAGGAAAAAAAAAAAAAAACAAACCAACAAAACCCAAAAATTAAGTAGACGTGCCTGCGTTTCTTTAAACGAGCGGCTCCGGCAGATGCAGCATGGTTCGCAGCCTGTTCTCCTTGGATCAGATCGGATGAGTATGAGCTGCCAACAACAGCAACAAAAGATGGTGGGGGGGGGAGGCAGAGGGAGAAACAGAAAATGTGTTGACAGTGGATCTGACCGACACAGCCCAAAACAATAGGATGCATGTTTAGCATGACTGGCTCTATTCATTCTCCTGTCAGGGCTTGACGTGCCAGCCTCTCCAAGGCAGCAAAGCTGCAGGAAGTGTCACTTCCTCACACAATATAGAGAGAAATTTCCTTGATGCTATGTTCTTCAGCTGCAAATGCATGGTTCTTGATGGGTTTTTGATAGTGAGTAGCTTTAAAAATCTGGTAACTTAATAGTTGTGATGCTGAATAATAATGTGCATTCATGAGTAAGGCCAGTTATATAAATTCTTGTGTGTGTTGACTGGACAAGCTTTTCTCTTGTGCTACCCAGCACAATATTTGAGCCTACTGAAGTGAATAGGAAAGAACACTGTCTGCATCCTATAAATGCTGGTTTTGGGTTTGGATAACCTCAAGTACATTGAGCCCTAAGGGGGCATGTGATCAGCTGCCATTCAAGAACATGCTTACCTTGCCACTGACATGCAGTCTTGTGCCGCATTTTCCTTTAAGTAAGATCTCAGGCCATTGTTTGATGCCCTTCCAAGCCCTTCAATATGGGAAGAGGGATGGCTTGAAAATTGCACATAAGAAGTGAACCCTCAATTACTCTATATTTGCAGTATTTCAGCACTTCACTTGCACAATAGCTTTCTGTTGCAGAATGACTGTGGCCACTTCAGATTGTCTCGATAGTGCCTCCAACCCCACTGCAAGTCCATGCCTGTTTTTTCTAAAACCTCACTTGTATTTGCTAGAACTGCTGTTTTCACACTGATTTCTTGTTTCTAGAATTTGTCAGAAAATGTATTTGCTATATATTCAAGTATATACCAGTATATTCAGGTAATTTATAGTGTAACCTAAACTGAAGGACATTTGAGGATACCTGAACAGGGAAGTGTTACTGTCTGTATCTTCTGATGAGTTGTGGCTCCCTGGACTAAGAGCTGCTCTTAGCGTTGGCTCACCATGGCTGATTAAAACCTTTCTGTCTGTTTAATTTCCATGCCCTACCAGCACTGAGATTGCAGTGTGCTTGGTGAGAATCTGAATTTTATTTTTTTTTTGAAAGATATGTGCTTGAGCCGTGCAGAAATATTGAGCAGTTCTGTGTGCGTTGAAAATCTATTGAAGAATGTGGGGCAAGTGTCAAGCTCTTCCTGAAACCCACAGAGTTTTTCAGTTTTCTCAGGAAATGTGTCACAAATAATCTTTCTGAAAATTAGTTCTACTTTCTCAAAGAAGCAGTTGATTATATCCCTGCCCAGACTGTTCCAGTACATAAACAGTGTAAGTAGGTGAAAGGCAGGTTAGCCTCTCTGCAGTGATTATCATGTCTGCTTTTCAGCTTGCTGCTTAAAAAAAACAAAAACAAAACCAAAATGCTTTACAGGCTCTTATTTCATTGAAATAGTATTTTTTTTTTTTAAACACAAATGCTATTTTTGGTATCTGAAGACAATCTGGTACTCATATGCTTTGCAGCAGAGCCAACACCAAGGCATTCAGACTTGGTCCTTCTTCCCTTTTGCTTTCAGAAGTTGATACCAAGATTCCAATATGGTTTCTAAAACCTTACCATAGTATTTGACAGTGAAAAGGCTTTTAAACCAGCAAAGGAGATACTTCAAAAGCATATTTACTTATTTATTACATAAATTAGAGTACAGTTGCAAATTGCAATTGATTCTTCAAATATTTTGGAAACAGAACTGTAAAATGCTGATGCTCTTGATGAAAGATACACGGATAGCAATTTATTGCTGCTTTCTTAGGGAAAAAATAATCTCCTGATGGGAGTTCATTAGCAACTAGTTTCCTTTTTGCATTTAAGCAGTGATTTATGGCTGCTTAATGGTTATTTGATGATCTTACTGTATATAATTTTCCCCAATTCCTAATAGAAGTTCAAGGATTTATTTTCTGGAATTCTCTCTATCTCTTCTGCATGTTTCTGAGAATAAAGTCACCTAATATAAAATGAACATGTGAAAAAAAAGAGGCAAGTAATATGCAAATCTATATTTGTAATATGGTAAACTCTTTTGCAGTCATATGGAAGAGGAAGTTGGAAGATTTTATTTGTGGAAACCTAGGTGTCAATCTTACGCTTTTATAATGACTCACTAACATAACTAACATAAGTGTTTACTTTAAAAAGCAGAACTGATTCCACAAGACTTTTTGAGATGTACTGCTTTTTCATGTTTGAGTCTTTGTCCTTTGGGTCTATAACCACCTCTGAAAAATGAAGTTTGAGCCATAGATTCATACATAATGGACTATATATGCTACCGCTGAAGAATTGTAATAGAATAGTTAGTCTTTGTTAGCCTTGTCATCCTTATACATTCTAGGATAGAGCTTATAATGCCCAAATGACTTCTACCTGACCAATTTTTATTACTCTTTTAGAAAGTTCTGCCTTGGCTTAAAATATATGATGTGCCATTTCTCTTTGGGAAACCATGTTCTTTTGCTTCTTTGCTTTCTTTTAGAGAGTGTGTATGCATGAGATGATAATTCTATTCAGTCTTCCCCTTCTGTGAGCTTGTTATATACATTTTCATTTTTTAATCAAAGGTTCCATGAATTTCATGTCAAGCAGGATGGCGTATTGCAGACTGCAAATATAACATGGTGACCTTTTAGGGTGATGTTTTTATTTATATTCCCTGCATAGCTAGGAAAGGGGACTTCCCTTCCACCTTATATGAAATACTATTGAAGGATTTTTATGAAGTAACTAGAGAAGTGAAATATGACAAGTCATGCATCTTCAAGCTTGAGTAAGAGTTATCGTCCCCATTTTCTGTATATATTCAGAAAGAGAGAGATAAGCAGAAATAGCGACTACAGTCTTCTGAGGACAGGTAATTATTCCAAAGCCAGTTTATATGAGGTGGACTAGCTTTATGTGGAAACAGGTCAAGAAGTTACCCAGGCACCAGACTTGTATCTGCTACTGGGGCTTAGATCCAAAACACAGAAGTGGCTGCCTGTATGTGTTTCATTTGTTTGTTCTGAGATAAACAAAGAGGAAAGCTGAATCTTCAGCCAGAATATATCAGCCTTCTGTAAGCATAGCTGATAATAAAGATGTGCTTTCAAACCTGGCTCTTTCCAGAGTGGAGGGAAGCAGAGAAGTACAGTATGGAAGTCCTATGGGATATACAGCCCTGGATCTTATATAGGAGGTAGAGATGTGAACTCCCTTACTTATAAAACGCAGTGGAATGTGTTTCATAATGGCGTAAGAAATAATAATAAATCAGTAAGGAATGCTCCTGATATTTGCTCTTGTATTTTAGGACACTGTCAGAGAACTTGTAAGAAGTGCTCAGGATGTCTGCTCAGTTTTATTCCTTCTCAGGCATTTAAGCCATTTCCCATGGAAATGTACCAGCATCCTGGTACTTTGAGTTACTTTCTGGTCAGTAAAAACAGCTTTACCATTGCTATGAATATATCTGCTGTTTATTGATACAAAGTCCATGAAAGTGGAGGAGGGATGGGAAGAGAAATGTGGGTAGGGCTATGTGTGATGTAAATTTTACCTTATTCTTCAAGAAATTGTTTTTTAGGCATTCTATTTCTCTGACCAAAGAGGAAAATTATTTTATGTGTATATGGGGAAAAAAAGAGGAAAAAAAAATAGAAAAGTGGAAATGCTTATGTATGAGTGATAAGATGCTTTGCAAAGCTTATTTTTCTTCAACCTGTAGAAAGAACCATCAGGAGATGTTTTGCTGGGATGACTAGAGGCTGAAAGGGTAATACTGGAAGAAAATCCTCTAAGATCCCATAATCAGGGAAATACCTTTCCTTTGCCCTGTCAACCTGATGAATAATACTTTTTCTTTGTAGAATATTAACTGGTTTTGAATTTTTTTCCCTTGAGTGGGTAGAAGTTGGATTTTGTTAATGAAAATGTGGATTGGTACCTACAGTTTTATTTTAGAGCTGCATATGTGAATACAGACTTGCATTGCACTTTGTCTGGAGCAGAGGATAGGGAAGAGGAGATGTGGATGTGAATACTTGCTGTGGTCCCATTTCTTCAACTACTTTTACTCTTCTTTAAGGGTCAGTTAAGTATACCTGCTCTCTTGTTATGCAACATATACAGAATTCTTAAATCCTGGGCAGTGCAGTTTTCCTCTTTGTGAGAAATTTTATCTTACATTAGCTCCACTTTGTTATAAAGAGTAAATTATTGTACAGTGATCATCCAGCATAGAAAATCATAACCTCAGTGAAGTTGTACTTGCTTTTAAAAATGCAGGATTAGGAGTCATGCCTTCCGCTGAGATCTAATTCCTAGAAATGCCTTTTCCATTGCTATTAAATACAGAATATTTAGATACCCTCTTCTTGCTTGGAAGGAGGCCAATGAGAGAGGGAGATTAAAAAAAAAATCTTCTAAGAAACAAGTTGTGTTTGGCACAGTCTGTTGGGAAATCCCTGTATCAGTGCTTAATTTTACAGGGTTTTTACTAACTGCTGGTTAGGAATTTGAATACCAGGAGTTACGGAGGCAAAAGCATTTATATTAGAATTCTGGTGTAGTCTTTTGGAGTAATTTGACAAATTAATTACACATTCTGCCAGATAAAATGTGCCACAATATACTCAAAGTATTCTGTACTAATTGGTAATAATACAGTGGTAACTAATTAAAATGGTCCTGTGATAATTAAGCGATAGGATAATAATGAGATTCAAAACCTGTAGACAAATTCTAAAGCTTTATGTCTAGTCATGTGACAGACCTGTAGGCAAAGTCAATGTGAGCTAAGTTTCTTCATCTTTTCCCAAACCATAAAAGGACTTGATTAAGGCAGAAGTGACTGGAAAAATCACTAAATATATGTACTGGAGTATTTAAATGCTGAGGTGAGAATTTAAATTCTAAGCTTGAATGTAACATGTTCTTCTGCTTTGCAAAATAATTTCCTAATTTGCTTTTATGTTCATATTACAGTGACTACGGGGGTTGTTTTCTTAAAGTTGCAGAAGTAGATCATAAGAAATGTTTTTTTCTTAAACTAGTGAGCTGGGAGAATTGCTGATACTAAAAGTGATTCCAGGAATAGTAGGAAGGTTATTATTCTTTACTGGGTTTCCCTATTCATTACTTAGATGCTTATCACTTATGACAGAAAATAAGATGCACATTGTTTACTGATACTGTTCTCCTGACTAGAAGAAAACAAAACCTTGATCTTGATTCCCAGAAAGCTAGTAGCTGGAATTATTTCAGATTATATTAGTGTTTTGTTAAAGAGAGAACATGATTAGTTTTTTCAGTGGAAGTTTTCTTGTTCTCTTTTTACCACTTCTGTAAATAAATAAGAAAATTTTCTCCAAATGACCTGTTGCCTACAACTGACTGCTGTCAAAACACTTCTCTCACTTTGGCTGGCTCCTTACAAAGTTAAATTGATCAGTAGAGATCATGCAGCAGCAAGATACCTCCACAAGCATACAAGTATCACTTCTGGGGTTTTTTTATTCGTGTTCAAGTCTCTATGTGGCATGCTCAAATTTCAATATGGTTAATGACACATTTTTTTTCTTGTGGTTTTTTTTTGGTGTGTGTGTATTTTTTTCTTTGCAGAATTTAATCTTTTATTTTCATTTCCTGCTTTAGGGTTTGCAATTTTTTTCCTGATTTAAAATGGGTCTTAAAATTTTAAAGGACGCTTTGCCTAAGTTACTTGACTTCAAGTCTGTTAAAGTTAGAATGATTTTGAAGGCATTTAATACATTTCTGTCACCTTCAGTTTAGAGCCACTTGAGTTAACAACAACAACAACAACAACAAAACACCAATTAAAATCCAAACCCAGAATACAACCCCAAACCTACCACCTCTCCTCCTAAAACTCTCCAACCAAAAAAAAAGCGCAAACTAAGTTGCTTTTCTCATGAGATTTTCAGATAAAATGGGAGCTATAATAATAGCATACTTATTTTAATATCAGTGTTCCAAGATTTTATGTGTTAAGTGATAGAAATAAAGATAGGTACTTGGAATAATCAGGTTTTTATTAGATTCTTCTAATTTTGACAGGCAACTAATTATGGAGTGTCTGAACAAGTCACTCCACATCTGCTTAATATTGCTTAATCTCTAAAATGGGTAAGTAATTATTCACTTGCTTTTTATAAGTTGTTCTTGACAGGTGATAACTTAAACCAAATACATAGTTCTAGCTCTCATTAAAAAAAAAACCTAATGCCAGGGCTAGTTTCTCAAAAGTATTTGTGATCTTCAGGAGTTTATTCCAGCTATGGACCTGGAAGCTGACATTACAGAAGCCAATGGAAGAAGCACCTGTTCTTCATTTATCAGAGTTTCTGTCTTTAAATCAGAAATCCTGTCTTGATTAAAAAAAAAAAAAAGTACACCCATTTATAGCACCCTGGAAGCTACTCTTTAGCAGAACTTGGGCTCTTAATTGACTTGCAGTGAGGCTTTGGGAAATGCAAATTCACAGGCGTTTCATATGACAGGGAATTTTCCAAGAGCTTTGCATTTCTGAAGAACTGTGGGGTTATTAAAACAAAGGATCAAGTTAAATTGCAGCAGAGAGTTGAAGAAATGTAAAGCAGGACTTTTTGGTCGTATTCTAATGTATCTCATGTAGGATGGCATTAACTTTTTCTTACTCTCCATTTCTTAGTTTGCCTGTTCAAAAATGGAAACACAATTACAATTATTTATTGGGTGAAATGTTTAAAAATTTTGTCAGCGTGTCTGAGAGATATTTTCTGAGCATCTGTTTTTTATGCACACATGTAAATGATGAGTTGAAAAAGTAGAAAATATTCTATCCAACTTGAATAAGAAGTACTAAGATGATATAGCACCATCTTCTATAGAAAGCAACAAAGAATTTAAGTATTCAACATCCTTGATCATGAAGGCACTTTGAGCCCATAGTCCTGAGTATTTACAAAGAAAATTTCAGAGCCATATGGGTTGCCCTTTGGCCCAAACGATAAATATAATATAATCAAGGGGAGTAACACCAGTTCAGCTGGTGTTAATCTGTACTGAGAAGTAAATAAGAACCACGTTTTTATAAACAGGGTATTTGTACCATTCTTTGGAAAGTGGTTATTTCTTGGGGTAGTTTTGGATGTGTTTTTTGTGTTGAAATTGGAAACAGATTGCTTCCATATTTGTTACTCTTTGTGAAATAAGTAAAAGAAGTTACATATGTTAATTTTCAACTGGAATGTAAATTGCCCTCTACAAGACAGTCCTGTCCTGTCTTGCAATAAAATGGAGTAATTTGTTTGGTTGCTCCCATTTCCATTCTAATACCATGTTTGTGTGTAAATTTGCCGAATGCCTCTCCTCCAGCAGAATAGCAAAGCTGTTTAAGAAAAGGATTATTCTCAGTGTCTGCCTTTGCATATTCAGTAGAGCTCATAAAACAGTTTCTCATTACTGCTTTCTTCCCTGTGTTCTTTAACTCTTAACCATGGCATTCATATCACTGCATAGTGTATCAGATGGATTTTTAAAAGCAATATATTTAAAGGTTATCTGTCTGTACTTCTGTGTGGTACCCAGAGAAGCTGTGCATGCTCCACCATTGGATAGATTCAAGGTGGGGTTGGATGGGGGTTTTAACAACATGATCTGATGAAAACTGTGTCTGCCCATGGGTCTTTAAAGGTCCCTTCCAACCCAAACCATTCTGTAAGTCTGTGGCATGATGACTCAGCACCTCTGTCTTATTTTTTTAGAGGGAATAGGAGGCTGAAATTATACATTGTTTGGTACTCCAGAAATAGTATCTTATTCCTGTAATACTCTCCCAACGACCATCTTTAGTGGCAACACCTGCATTTGTGTTGTAAGCCCGGCTTCTGTACTCCATGAAATGGTTAACCTGTTTGCAGATAAAGGCTTGTGAAATTTCCAAGTGAAGTAGGAAGGAAAAAAACAGGAAAATGCCCTCCAGAAAAACCTCACTCTTCCATCTTTGCACTTCCATGTCTGTGTGTGTACGTGGGCATATGTTTGTGTTTTAGCAACATCTCCAGCATATTGGGAAGCTCATTCTCCACTAAGTTCAGCTGCTACAGGAGTGAGGTGCTGCAGCTGCCTCGTGTCATATAGAAATGGTTTGGCAGCAGTCTTCTCTCTACCTCACAGTCTGCATCATTTGATTAATTAAAGCATTCGTTTGTCTTTCAAAAATCACAAAGCAGAATTGCATACACAGGCAGAGCAACAAGTATGAGAGTGGAAGACAGTAGGCAATGACAAATGCTTAAGAACTCTTTGGGAGATTTTTCTTTTTAGGATGCTGTCATCCTTGCTGATGCTTTGTGAGGTGTTCTTCCATTAACAGGTAGGGCTAATAAAAAGGTTGAAATAGTGCATTGAATCAGTGTTTGCTCTGATTCTAAGCCAGCATTTAAACAGGCTCTGAAAATACTTGATAGGGTTGTTTTCTAATATTCTTTTTTCAGGAATGTGAATACTATTCAGTAAATTTATGATCACCACATTAACTTTCTGTATGGGGTATTAATAATATGGCAAGTCTGCCTACCAAACCAGATGCTTTTCACAGCTAGACCCTAACTTGATAGTTATGGATCTGATAGAAAACATGAAAAGCTTCTCATTATTATCAGCTCATTTGTTGCATAATGAATGTGAAGATATTATCACTGTAGTTAATCACCACATCAAGTTTAGAGTGGAACAGTGCACAGAAGTTATCTTAATTCTTATGCTGTGAAAGGTAACATTGTGTATAAAATGTATTGTTTATACAATAATAATACTGTGCCCTGCTGCATTTACAAAAGTAGTTAGTGATCTCCAATACTCCTAGAGGTGCTTGTGCAGCACTTTTCAATCTGCAGGAACAAATTCTTTGTGGCTCTGCAATTTGTGCAATCAATTAGTTAGCTCTTAAAAAGAAAAACAAGGTGTGTGTCAATTGTTATTTCTTTGATATAGTAGTTTTTACACTCTTTTTCTACTTGAGGACACCTTAAGTTAATGAGAATGTCGAGCAATTGAGAAGGGACTTTATTTACTCACCTGGAGATTTTCTAGGGTTGCTCTTTAAGATGCTATTGATTATATGTTGCATAGGAAAAAAATCTATCAAAATAGATGGCTCATGGTGAGGTTTTTGGGGCTGGCCTGTCCCAGGCTGGGAGTTGAACTTTGATGCATCCTTATGGGTTCCTTCTTAATTCATGATATCCTATGAAGTGCATTTCTTAGTAGAACCACAATGTTTTGCCTTCCTCTCCCTCTGTATTCCTCTTTCTTGTACTTGGTAGCCAACAATAACACATCAGAAAAAGGGACTGGCAAGTGACAGCTGTTTTTTAAATGAGATTAGCAAGATTCAGCAGATGACTTTGACAAATTGTACCATTTGCTACATTAAATGTAAGTGTAAAATGATGGTTTAGAACTTGAGAACAATTAGAAATATCTGTCAGGATGAGCTTAAAATAATTTAGTGGTGATTGGAGGGAGTTCGTGCTTGTGCATATGTGCCTGACAGACAGTGTAAATAAGGGAGGATAAGATCTTAGAGTCTGTTCTTTCCAAATGTGAACATAATTCCCAATGACACTGATGTGTATCCACAGTGTTGTTGTGGAATTAAGCAGAAAAAAATATCCAATGTCCATTCTGGTATTGCAAACTGTCAGAGCAATAATTTTCAAAACTTCCCGAGTTCCACAGAACTCTAGCACTTATTGTGTACAGAAGAACTGACCCCCAAACCACTTCCCCATCATATTAAAATTAAATTTAGGCAGTGCAAAGATAATTGATTCTATTCCTTCAGGCTTGTGTCCCACCTTACCTAGAAATTCAGTATCACCTTATATTTTGTAGGTTTGACATACAATACCTGAAGCATTGGCTCTCACTGCATGTAAATCTGTGCAGAAATGCCTAAAAAGTGGAATCTTCATTTAATTTGTCCATCTGTTAAGCCACGATTTTTCCAGAGCTTGGTTGGTGTACTCCGGAGATAATAAAAAGGAGAGGGTGTAATACAGTGGATACCCTCCTGAAGTCAAATAATTTAAAACAAATAACAGTTTTCAAAGCCAAGCAGAACTGTATTGGTTGTTTTTCTTGAGATTGGGGCATTAAAAAACAACTTCTCTTTTGGCAGAAGAATGGAGAGACTTTTCTGTACTTGGGTGATAACTGCACTTTTCTGACTTTCTTTGTGTTTCAGACTTTGTCTCTAGCAATTTGCCAGATTGAGGCACCTGTAAAATTCCTCATTCGCCTCTGTTTCAAATATTTCAAGTTAGAAAATGAAAGCAATAAAGGGAAGGAGTTGCTTTATCACTTCTGTAATATTCCAGTCATATAGCTGATCTGAGGATGGGTTAAGTGCTTGTAAAAGGAACAGAAATGGACTGTGTGTTTTTATGGTGTAGCTTCCAGAGGGAGCAGAGATATCTTTTGCAGTGATTTGTATAAGTGGTGCCATGCAAAATTGGAAGCACTGTATGAAACTCAGCAGAGTCTTGGTTCCAAATGTAACTTGAGAGAGACTGTTCATCTATCTAAATTTAGATTTGTACATTGAAAAAGCATTTGCTAAACTTTGGTGTGAACAGGGAAAGCTTTCACTCTCCAGTCCAGCTCTTTAATCCCTGATTTAATTGTTGTGTCCAGCTAAAAGGGTAGTTTCTCTTACTAATACCAGCCATGTACAATTTATATACATACAGCAGACTGCACAACTAGATGGCTAGTTTCAGAGAGAGAGTGGCTTCCCTAGAAACTAACGCGGGGGGTTTGTTTTGGAGTTCTCTTTGGTATTTTTTCCCCCATGTATTCTGATAAGGTGTAGACCTTATATTTAATAATTTATTTTTTTTTCCTTCCCCCTCGTTGCATTAGAAGTGGACACAGTTGTTGTTATTTAAGGAATGCATTCTGGGGATAGCAGTGATCTGTGCCCAGGCATACATAAGGTGTGGTCGCCCAGTGCCACTGATCTCAGGGAAAGAGATATTGTTCATGGTCTGGGAGAATATCCACTCTTCTTTATCAGAAGCAGACCTTTACAAAAGTCCATTTAAAAAATGACAGTAGGCCTCATGCTTCTCTTAGTTGGTCAGTCTTGTGTCAGGGGTTATCAAGAAAGTATAGGAAAGTTTTTCCTGGTCTCATCTGTGCTGCTAAAAGTAACAAGTAGGACTTTCATACATATGTATAGATTCAGTGTTGGCAAATACGTTCTCCTAAGCTGATTGTTTTAATTTTTTTATATGTCTGCTGATAAATAGTGGAAGGTATGTGCAAATGTTTTACCTCAACATCTTTATTCTGCTTGTTAAAATAAGAGCTATACAAAGCAGAAAGATAGATCTTAACTTTACAATTTGGTGGGCATGGAGACATTACTTTCTGTGCAGAAGGAGGTGGTGCCAGGTGCTCCTCAGCCTACCCTGCTGTCTCTTTTAACATCATCCTGGGAGCTGTGAAAGTCTTGAAAAATTAAAATGAACAAACAAGTAGTGTTTTCAAAAATTCCAGCCTTGACCTAGATGCACACTAGTGCTAAGATCCCTGTGGTGTAGGGTAGGGAGGCTCTGGGGAGGCTGGCGATTCGGGATGCACAGGATTGGCTGTGCCCTGAGCTGCAGCCCCACACTGGCCCCGGGTGAGGCAGCCATGGTCCCCACGGGGCTCAGCGTCCGAGCCCTGTGCTGGGCTCGGCATCTGCAGCCTGACGTGTGAGGTGGCTCAGGACACGTCTGCTGGGACCTCCCTCCTGATAGAGGTGGTGGAGGAGTTCAGCTGCCTTTATGCTGCAATGACAAAGTTAAGCTTGCTGAGCTGTTTCTAAAACTTAAGTCAACTTAAAAGACAAAGGCAAAGTGTGCTGTTTTCCCTTCACTGACAAAATCAAGATGTGATTGCACGTACTCAGCTGCCTATTGGTCAATAGAGAAGCTTAACAGCAGCTGTAAATGTGTCACAGTGAAATTTAGGGTCCAATTGTGTGAGTGCAGGCTGAATGCAATGATAATAGGAGCTGCAGGCACAAGGCAAGGTCTCTGTATGTGACTTGCTAAATTCCTACATCACTTCAGCCACTATCTAAAACTCATGCAGTTCCTCTTGTTGTTGTTGATAATAATACCATTAAAATTGGTCTTCTAAACTGCATGCATATATTCAATAAATCAGACATGACAGTATGCAATATACCCAGGCATTTGCTACTATAGTTAAAAATGAATGGATTTGATACAAATTTTCCCAACCAGACATTCACATGGCCTAGAAACGACGTGAGATTTGGTTCTACTATGTATCTGAGGATCTCAAATACCAATCTTAGGCCTCTAGAAATTGATGTTTCCTCAAGTTATTTGATATTGGGAAGCTGGACCTGTAGCAATGAACTCATAGATCTGAAGGACATTTCAGATGAGGTCTGCCATGAAGAGTCAAAACTCTCAGCTTCCAGTTCTGAGCATTAGCAGCATGGCCATCCTTCTCCCAGCAGCAGTGTTAAGTTTCTCATTCAGAATAATAATTCAATAGCAGCAGTTGAGAAAACACAGTGGAATTGGATTCAGACACTGGAAAAAGTTGGCAATAAGAGTGGCACAAAGAATTATCATGGAATCAGGAGCTGCTGAGAGCATGAGATTAGTCACTCAAAAAGTTTCTGTGTAGACTTTGCCATTTTCTTCCTTTTCTCTCCAAACATTTCTGGAATGAACTAGTAAATTACTGGACAAAGCATATATGGCTTTTATTGGTGAGGGAGCTGTGTGCAATGTTAGAAGGTGAAAATCAAACACATGCTGAAATGGAACTGTGCCCTCACTTCACAATGGCATTTAATCCATGTGGTCTTTGAAATAAGGTACTTAATTTTCTGAGACTAATATGGGGCACTGAGGTCCAGAAATGTCATACTTTCATATGTAGTAAAATTACAGCACTTAAGAACTCTTGAAGCAGTGGACTTGGTGTTTTTTAGTTGATAAAAAGACGATCAATGATTTAAATCTCTTCTTGCTTCATCCTTGCAATTATGATGCATTTCACTCACATTTTTGTTTTCTGGACTGATTCCACAAGACTGCTCAAATCACTCTAGAAATAGCTGATAATAGCTAATTGAGATTATATGTATTTTTTTGTGTGTATGGGTCAGTAGGACAAGGGATCGTTGAAAAGCCATTCTGATGATGTTTTCGGTATCTGAACTTACAGAGCATTTCTCTGATTTGGTCTATATTAACTTAAAATGACAGATTCCTGGTGGCGTGGCTGAGTGCAAATGAGATAGTTAAATGCAAAGAATTCTCTGCTAAACCACATCACATTATTGATGTGCTGAGGGTTTTTAAAGAGCCAGGAGAGAATTATGTTTGTGCTGTCCTCATCCAGATTCTGAAGTAAAGCTGGAAGTAATGACATGCTAATAAAACAGGAGGGAGAAACTGGTGCAGAGTAGTTGCTGTGTCAGCATGTAGGCTCCTGATGTAATCATGGGAATGCTCCTTGAGCATAGTTAGGAATGACATGTTTAGTGTGAGGCCACTTCCAGCTGAGATGAGCAGCGGAGCTGAAAGAGAAATGAACAGCATTACTTCTATATAATTTTGAAGACTTTCTCCCTTTGTAAATAGTGTTGTTGCATCATTTTTTCTAGGGAGTGAGTGCCTTACACTATCTATAGAAATAGTTTTCTTTTCTTCCTCAGTTGTTATTACTTTCTGCAACAATTTTTCTTATGGCCAAAAGAGTTCATTCTAGACATGTACTCCAAGTAAGTTTTGTGGTCATCCCAGGTCTCTCATTTCCAGCTTTACATGAAGAAATGAGAGAGCATTAGGGAAGTAATTTTCAAGTATTTCAAAATTGATACCCTTTATTTGTTCATTTGTGTTGTTTGACTTGGTTGAATGCCAATATTTTGAAGAATACACATAAAAACTTGAGACTTCAGGCCTTGGCAAGAATATATCATACCTCATTCTTAAGGTTTAAATTAACTCTTAAAGTTAACCTTAAGTTAAAGGTTGCATGTTGAATTAGAGTTGAAAATTTTGATATACCTCTTTCACATCAGAAAGATCAATCCTGTGAACTACAAGATAGTTCCTGAAATGGCAGTGAAAGGAAAATATTCCAGCAATATTTGGAATTCCAAGCAGTGTCTTTCATCTTTTCATTGCATTGGCTTTTCTTTTAGAAAACAAGCGAAAATATTCTCTTCCACCCTCTTCCGTAACAGAGATATATAGTCACATAAAAGACAGCTGAAACGGGGACATAAAATTATATTTATATATATGGAAATAGTAACAATGTAAAAATGATTCAGAGGTTTTGTGGCTTGGCTTTCTTTTGGTTTTAGGTTTTCAATTTTATGTAACAACCGAAATTAAATTTTGAGAATCAATTATGTAAGAAAATTTCTCTTACCGCTGTTTGAAAGTGTAATTCATGTGCTGCTGTGCACTGCCATCTCCTGAAAGGAACAGAGTAATTTATATCTTAAATGGCTTTTCGTGTAGAGAAGTTAGATACTCTAGGTATCAATTAGGCCTGAGTTTCTAAAGGAAAACAATCAAATTCCTGCTTGGATGCTCAGACACAAACTCTGTTTAGAACTTTTTTTTTTTTTTGCAATTCGCCTATATATCTATGTGTTGTACTTATGGAGATACTCCTACGCCAGAACTTGTGTGATGTTGTTCCTGTGAGGTAATTTCTTTAAAATGCCAAATACAGTATTGGTTATCGGAGAAATTTTGAAATTTGCATCTGAAATATGGCGCCATAAAACCATAAGCAGTGGTCAGAGCAAAAATGGGGGCATTGTACTCAAGGGAGAAAGAGCAGTATTTGTGAAAACAGCACGGAGTTTAATCTAACCCAGTCCCTTATACATTCAGGTGCTGCCAGAGGTATGGTTTGTTTCAGGCTTAGAAACTGGAGAAAAAGTATAGGAGTTTGTTAGGAATATCTGTGTGTGAAGGAAAGGTGTGATTGTCAAAAAGGTTCATCTCTTGAGACCCTGGAAGGGTTCACCAGTCCAGGATTATCTTGGCAGCAGCCCTCAGCTGCCCAGTGGAAGGGCAAAGGACCTGAAGGGGACTCCTTTGATGACACTACAAAACTACCGTAGTTACCTGGGACTTTGCTGTATCCCCTACTCAGTAAATGACCTGGATTATTTTGGGGCCCAAGCCAGGATTAAGATGGTATTTCCCATCTGTTAAATAAGAAGCTGTACTCCACAGTGTTGGCTGGAAGATCTTTGTTTTGCCATGCTGTTCTGCAACACAGTCGACAGCTGCCCTGTGTGTGTGTGTGCAAGGAATCTGTGTATGTTCACTTCTTTACAGTATAGCATTTGAGGCAGAATTAATCTTCAGGGATAGGATTTGACTAATTATTATAGTTACTTCCTAATTCTTTCCCCCCCCCTTTATTTTACTGTTACTAAGTAGCCAGGTAGAGTTGTTCCTTCAAATGTTTGTAGGGCTATGTCATTATTAGCAGTATAGGTGTAACTCCCAAGTGAAGCCTGTGTGGGTTTGATTTGAGTCCCCTGAGGTAAGAAACACGTTTTAAGATATGTCTTGGACACAGTTTTTGGTCCCCTTAAATGCTACACGTATCTACAAATAACTGTTCCGTGGAGAAGACAGGGTTTGTAGGATCTTGCATACCAGGCGTGTTCTCGGCCACGTGCAGCTTTGCTTCAAGGAGCTAAATAAAACAAGGGAAAATGGAACGGGGGCAAGGGGAAAAATGAATGTTTTCAACTGAGATTTGCACAGAGATGACAGGTGAATGAGGTGGAGAGGTAAAGAACAGCTGTTCCAGATGGTAGGAGCTTCAGGAGGGAAAATGCTGGAGTCAAAGCGGTCAGGTTGTAGGAAGAGATGATGCTCATCAAGGATGAGTGGTGCTGGCAGGGAGAGATGCATGTCGGAGGTCAGTGGGAAAAACACAGCAAACACTGTGTATGAAGTTTATGTACCTTAAAGTAGCCATTTCCTCTAAATGAATCATTTTCAGTTCTTCCCAGCACTGATTGCGGGTGTTTACCTGCAGTCATCCAGTGATCAGCTTTTTCTGTTGGCTTTGTTTGCCTTGACACATTCACTGCCTTAGCTGAGTTCTGTACTGACAGCAGACACTCAAGAATGAATAAATAAACAGAGTTTTCAAAAGTCAGGTTTTGAAGCAGCCCTTCTGTCTCTCTAATCTACTGCCTGGAATTGAAAGCTTTAAAGGTGCTTGAAAATCTAATAGCCTTGATTTTAAGGTTTCAAACAATCTAGCATTTGTCAGGACTATAACACTGTAATTTGAGCCATCTCTGGATAAATAGGACATGCAATAAACGAGTGTACAATGATAGGAAATTAGTGATACTAAAAGTGATGCTATGGTTTAAAGGAAAAAAAAATCTTAGTCTTGGAATTCTTTTTCAATACACCTGAAAAATTGGCTAAATGAGAGTTGGGCTCTCTTGCTCTGCCAGCTCCTCTTGACTTTATTGGTTTCCTGTTTACAATGTTCTGCTTAAATGTTTTGAAGAAATAGGCAGAACATTCACTTTCTGTGAGATTTATAAAGGCAGAACTTATTTTAATTAACCATTTAAATTATAATTTAACTTACTGACTTCAAGAATCAGACAATTAGCTGGAATTGTTGTTTTGCAAATCCTAAAGGTATTACACCTGAAATAATTTATATTGGCTGCTGACCTGTCTGTTGATTGTGGGTGTCAATTCTGTCTCATTTTCCCAGTGCTGCTGCCATTTTAGGCTTATTCTCACATTGTTGAACTTTATGTTTTTTTAATTGTCATTAGACATGATGCTAAATGTAGATCCTAGCCCACTGTAGTCATGCAATATGTTAAATAGCACTTTTGGATGAAATTCAATTTTCTTTTCATGGCTATGTTCTTATACAGTTCATTTGCTTTGTGCCTAACTAGTTTTCTCTGATATTTCTAGCTGGAATCAATGCTTCCCTTCAATTTTTGTCTTAGATTATGTCAAAATGTAAGAATTCTGCAAATTGTGAAGCAATTTTGGGGCTCTGTATAGAATGAACTGCTCCCAAGGAGTGAGGAATGCATGATGTTCTAGCAAAAAATGTCTGAAGTGTTGATGATTAATGCTTGTGGATACTGCAGGTGAAAGACACAATGTGATGTGGGTTTTATTGTTCTTTTTTTTTTCCTCTACAGGGGCGATTTTTGATGAATCTGCCAAAAAAGATGAGGAAGTTTTTCGCATGGCAGTTGCTGATCTCAATCAGAATGATGAAATCTTGCAAACAGAGAAAATCACGTGTTCAGTGACATTTGTAGATGGCAACAATCCTTTCCAGGCAGTTCAAGAAGGTAGGACAAATAAAGAGATTTTCTGCTGTTGTTTCTGCAGTAACATGCAAAGTATTACCCTGATAGTTTCCTAGCTTTATGGGAATTTTTTGTTTCTGTTGGCTTCTTTTTTATATGAAGTATCAAAAAATGCATTTAGCTTTGGATTTAGCTGCTTTAGTTTGTGTTGGTTCTTGTGACTTATAGTTACAAAGTCAGCTTTTATCCATTTTCTATGTATAGGCTGTTGAAATGTGTTAAAGAAGTCAGACGCACTTTGCCTACATCTTTCCTCTTTTCCAGGCTGTTTTGAAGTTACTTGTCAAAATGATGACTACTTCCTACTACTTTTTGGTTTGATTTTGTGTAACTAATGGCAATTTGTTGGGAAACATAGGTTGTGTGGATAACCTTTTCAGCCCACACACCTGGAAAAGTTATGTAGTTTAAAGGAGGGATGAGAGAGAACCTAATGGCTCAGAAAGTTGCCTGTGTCCGACATGATTTTGTTCTCAGCCTGTCCTTTGTGTCATTCCACAAATAAGGGATGACGGCATTGCTTTGGGCTCTTTTGGTAGTGGCAGAATGGTAACAGGAAATAATACTTGAAATCCTTCTTAGCTGGATTAGTAAATCACTGGTGTGACTGAGCAGTTCCCTGGAAAGAGAGGGAGAAGTCTTTAGAAAGAATGGATTCAAATTTGGGGTTTAAGCGTTTGTTATTTCTTTGCTCTTCTGGCACACTAACTTCTCCCTGAGATGCCAAATTTATTTATTTGCCGGTATATTAATAAACTTTTCTTAACAACAAAACTAAATATTGATGATTTCATATATCATTATTGTCTCTGTATTGACACTTGAGATTTAAGGGAAATATGCAATTAATTGCTCCAATGTTTGTGAAGCTGAAGATTTGGCTTCAATGGATTATTGAGAAGGCAGTGCTAATGAAAAAGCCTTTAATGCCTTTTTTTTTTTTAACCAGTGGCACTCTCAATTTTTGAGAATTTATTAATTTAGTTATTTTTTTCAGTTAAATTGTACAAGTAGATAGATCTGTATAATGAGAAGCATTGGAGTCTGTGCTTGATGGGGCTGAAGCAGAAAAAGGTGTCATTTTGAAAGTATTCCAACTAGAATCAATTCCATTTCCTTCAGTCTAAGGCTAACATAGAAACTGGAACTACCTGATACTTTTAGAATTCAGAGGGGGGAATGAGTAAGTGAGCTCAATCTTTTTAAGATGCTTTCTACATCGTTTGGTATTTAAGCTTTGTTTGTTTGTTTGCTGGTGGTTTTTTTGGTTTTGTTTTTTTTGTTGTTGTTGTTGTTTTTGTTGTTGGGTTTTTTTTGTTTGGTTTTTTTTTTTTGTTTGTTTTTTTGGGTTTTTTTTTTGTTGTTGTTTTTGTTTTTGTTTTTTGGTCTGGGTTTTGTTTTGTTTTTTAAGTCCAGGATGGATAATGCTAGCTGATGGCTAGCATTTTTGGAATAACCTAAGTGAATTAATTGGTTTAGCATTAATTGGCTCTGAAATTTAGCAATTAATTTCCCATATCATTGTGGTGGAGCGGTTGCTAACTATTTCACAAAATTATGTTTTAAGTACCTTAATTGTAAGTTAGAGAAACTTGGAGTGCCTAGTAAGGTAGAACATGCCAAAGGAGTTAATGCCCCAATGTTTCAATATTCAGTTATTATTTTATGCAAAAGTTGTGTTTGTGATTGTTGAAAGTAGAGTCAACATGTGAAATGTGAATGGAGCAGATTTGACATAAATTTCATTGCCATCTATTTAGGGGGGTGAAAGGTCTGTTATGATATTGATGAGTTCAATATTTTCCAGTAAAAGCTGTTTCTTGTAAATACGTGGTCAAATACAGCTACAGGCCTGGCAAATATCATATTCCCTATTTTTTAAGCCCCCTGTGTTTTGTTTGGAATAACTTAAGTGAAGACCAAAGGTTTTAATCTTTTGCATGTGTGTATTGGTGACATTTTGCTTCTGTTTCATGTATTTTTCAATGTGTGAAATGCAATATTCTCAAACTTACCTTTTTCATGAAAGCATGACCCTTTCCTTGGAATCGTAACACCACTTAGTCTGAGGTCCATGACCTCTCCTATTAAGTAGAGCCTAAATGTTAAAAAATACACTATTCCTTTAATTTACTATTTGCTTGTTTTAGTTATGTTTATATAAACTTTTTCAAGTTTGCTTTGTTTTAGGCCACAATATCTGGAGTTTTTTAAGGTTTTGAATTTTTTCTTACTGTATAAACTACAGAAGAGCCTTTAAACCCCCCAACTTTTAATGCTTGGTAAAATGCTTTTTTTAAAGCATTAGATCCATAATAATAGCTTAAAATTGGTCTGAAATTGGTCTAAATTTGTCTTTGCGTTGTCCTTTTCAGTCACTAGAGAAGGATAAAGATTTTGCCTAGGACTGTCAATTTTAAAAAACCAAGAAGTCACAAGTCAAAGACCTCATGAAACAAGACATTGGGTACAGAGTTCTTTTTTGTAATGATGCAATAATGGACAACCTGCGTAATTTCTTTTTTTTCCCTTTATTAGTTAAATTGGCAAGTAACTCCCAAACAATATAAACAGAAATACTCAGACACTTCATAATGACTTTGGGATGTAAAGATAAATTATTTGAGAGGATTGCCAGCTGTGCAGTACTGTGTTCTTCCCTCTGAATCTGTTTTTATGAATTATTACGCTGCCCTTAAATGTCTTCCACTTGTACCTTAGGGCATCTCTTGAACAGTTCTGATTGGGGGGATGATACTGTAGCAAAGCTGAGTGGTTTTATCCTAGAAGACCTGTGAATGACATGCCCCATAATATCACCAGAAGTGCCCTCAGGGACCATTTTTAATTATGTTCTAGTGCACAGAAACAGGAGGTGAAATTTTTTAAGTTAAGAAAATTAGTCTTCCCTTCTGTTGGCCACAAAAAGGGCCAACAGCAGGTGTGGTTCATCCCATGCCCTTGTGGAAGCTGCAGCCCAGTCGCTGAGATTTATCAGTGACACCTGTGGACGTGTCCAATATGGCAGGTTCCTTCCTCTCTTTCTTTCTTCAATACAAAATGCTTCACAATATTTAGAGTACTCCTCTGTGCGGTGTCTCAAAATATTTGTGTGTGATTGACAGAGGAAGAATACTGTGATTGGCTTTTTTATGCTCTGCCCGTGTTGGATACCACAAAGGAAAAGCAGAAACTTAAGTTTCCTTTGTATATAGATATTGAAAAAAGTAGGGATAGTCAGCTATTGCATGGTAGTTAGGCAGTGATTTAGCACTATGAAACAAGGAATTATGATCCAGATCCATACTGGTGCTAATAATATATATTAGTATAATCTTTACTTCCTTTCCTGTGAGACTCCAATTTACAGCAGTATTTAAATAGGGGTGGGACAGGCCTTCAAAAGGGTTTGAATTCTACGTATACTTAAACTGTAATTTTTTATTTTTTTATGAAAGACATGCTTCTCTATTGCTTTTCAATGAACTCTTTTTTTCTTTCACTGGGAAATTTGGTTGCAATAAATACAACACTTGTTTTCTCGTTTGTCAGAAAATCACTGTTCTCTTATCTTCCTCTTAGTTTTATTATGCTGGTGCTTACTTCAGTACACCAATAATTAAAGCTTTAATTTTATGGTTCAGAGCCTGCTGTTTCCTCTAGTCCTTAATTTATCTTTAATAGTACGGCCATACAGTAGCTGAATGGCTGATGTAAGATGTGTGATGGCCTTTGCATTTTGGTGGCAAGCGGAGGGAAGGGGTGGCTTTGGTAGCCTGGACCAGAGGTAATACTTGGGCTCGTGCTGATACATGTCCTTGAGCAGCACAGTTTCCTCAGCCCTCATGCTGCCATTTCCACTTGCATACCCAGAGTTATGGAGCAAACTCTGCAGGAGTTTGCAGTGCTTGAGGCATCCACAGCATCTGGAAAGTAGCGAGAGCTCGGCCAGAGATGTGTGTTGTCCTTGGAGATCCATTGGCAATGTTTTAACCTCATGGCAAACATTTTATTTTCATTTAGTGCTGGTGGGGTTTTTTTTTAATCTTACTCTTTTCTCCTAACTCTTTCTATTTTTCTTCTTTTGACAATATCACATTTTATTTAGCTTGAATAATAATTCTATAATAATACAATGTTTTCTTCTATAGGTTACCTATAATATGTGACAAATAGATTTGACTGATGGTGTTCAAAATTAAGTTAACTTTGTTGGATACATTTTCCTGTTGCAATCACATATATGTGAGGCTTATTTTTCCTTTTTTTTTTTTCTAACCCAACCTTTTTGTCATTCAGGGTAGTCACCAGAGTATGCTTACAGACACCAACTCAAGCCTTCGTAATGGCTTTTGAAAGCTTATTGTGATCAGTGAAGTAAATAAGGCAGTGAGTCATAACTAAATGGGATTCAGCTGTAGAGCAACAGAGGTTTGTAGGGCAGCAATATGTATGAAGGTCACATGCAGGATTTTATTCAAGCAAAGTTTCATGGTCAGAAATTACAACCTGATGGATACATCTGCTTTGGCCTTTGGGACTAGATGAGTGCAATATGATTGTCCTTTCCCATTTCTCTCGTCTTTGTAGGAATCTGTTGAAGTCCACAGTTTCCATGGACTGCTAAACTTTCTTCCACTTTGTGTCACTTACTTCTTGATACCTCTCAGCCCTCGTTGTGCTGTTTATTAACCAGTACATGTTTGGTTTGAAATTAAAGCTTTACAGGGTTGAACTTCTTCTCTGCCCCTCCATTTCATTTCTGATCTGCTTTTCTATTTCCTGATAAAATGGATTTTGATGCAGAAAGATATACTGAGGAGGAAAAAAAATTAAGTAGTATCTGAACTATAAAACGTCAATGAAGAGGAGGAGGAGGGGAAGTGTTTCAATAATGATGTAAAGCTCTTTGTAAAATCAGAAACTGTTGGAAATGTTTGCAATTGCAAATTGGTTCTATCATGAGCACTTCAGATAATATGACAGGAGATTTTTTGAATTACTTGTCCTCTGTGCTTTCTTATAATGTACTAGCAGTTGAAGCACTTTTCTCTCTTCTCAAGGTGCTGGGTGAGAAGCCTGCTCCCTTACACAGGCTTTGTTCTCATTTAAGTCTTGCTAACACCACAAAATCAATCAGATCTCCAATCTGCATAAATGCACCATGGGAGTCCAAGTGTTGACAGCTTAAGAAAAAAGATCTTGCTACACTGGTGGTGACATCCTGACAGTTGGGAAGGCAGTGGTTGCATGGGAGAAGAAATGAGAGGAGTGAGCACTGATGGAAGTAGAAAGGGGACATGTAATAGGAGTCTTAGTTTCGGATGAGCAGGATGCACATTTAACACATTTTCAGCAAAAAATTTCAAAGCTCTTGTGACCTTTGTTTGCCCGGAAGTAATGTACTCAGGACATACTGGAGGCTGTAAAGGGAGGTCAGATTTATTCTCAAAAAGGCTTCAGAGTGGTACAGCTGATACAGTAATTACAAGACTTCCATCACTCTCCAGCCTTTGGATTTTGAGCCCCAATGTTTTCTAGTTTCTAATTCTTTCTGCAGTAATGTTTTCTTCAGTTGTAAGACAGCTTCAATTATCTTTGTTTCCAGTTTGAAAGCAAACTCTCACAGCTGTAAACTGCACTAGACTTTCAGATACTTGAAGATTAAAATAGTTTATATTCAGCTCCAAAAAAATTGCCCAAATCCACAAAACAAACAAACAAACAAAAAAAATTTAGAAAAATCAGCCTAGTAAGAACGGCTTTTTTCAGGATAGTTTAAACGATGTGAGAAATCAGGCTACAGGTATTATGGTGGTTGAAGAGCCTTCTCTGCAGTAGGCTTTACAAGTTGCTCAGCCCAAGAGGGGAGCAAAGAGCCTTACTCCAGTGCAGGCTAGGGCAAGATCCTGGCATCCTTTAGGTGGTGGTATCCACTTTGATTCCCAGAGCACCTAAACCTCACTGAGTGTACACTTTATGAATGCTGCATGTGTTTGTTGTGGTTTAAGGGAAGAATACTAGTGTTTCTATGGAAACCACTTTTTTTCAGGTGGTCAGGAGACCTGGTAACATCCCCTGTTACACTTGGCTGCATTGCAGCATTCAAATGTGATGCTGTGACTGGAGGTGTTGGCGCTGGGCTACACATCAAACCCAGGACTTCAGTGCTTCAGAGTTTGCATTACCTACCACGCCACACCTCTGGGGTCTTCTTCCCCCTACTCTGCTTTCTCATGACTTGAGGACTGGAGGAATTGTTTTCCTCACATTAATGTCATTTACCATTTTTTGTTGCCAAAAGTTTTGCTCAACTTAATTTTTATGGCAGATTTTGACTTTTTTTATTTTTTTTTAGAGCTTCCGCTTCCAAATGACAGGCAGGAATTTTAATAGGCTTGAAAGAATTTCTTTCCCAGACTGCTGCTTGAAAAGCATGTGACTGTGAGACTATTAACCTCTAACCCCTTTTAAAAAGGTGGATCAAATAAAGGAATAAATACACACTGGACAGGTGTGATGCCTTTTGATGGTGAGGTGCAGAGTTAATTTTATCACATTACTGTAGGAGAAGCTGGACAGGCTGCTGTTCTGCAGTACTTACACTTTAAATCTAGATTGGATCATTTCTGCTTTTGCAGTAGACACGTTTCCACTTGCAGTTCACAAGTGCCCAATATGTGTTTTCATACATTAAGCACAGAGCTTCAGTCTGCTGTGTTAATGTACTCTGACACACTGCTAGGGGTTTACTTTTAAGAGAGCTATGCAGATTGTGATGTGATTAAATAATATCAGTAGTATGTTTAAACGTTTAAAGCCAGTGTGCCTGGAGGTTTTGGGGGTGTTTTAACAAACAGAAGCATTGAGACAAAGTAAATGGGAGATGCTTCATCTTCCTAGATGCTAATTATTAACTAGCACCCTGAGCTATCAGTCCCCTAAAGTAATCTCCTTAAATAAGTAATGGACACCCTATCTGGATTTCCTTCTCATCTTTTTCTGAAGCAGTGTCCACTAAAATCACTAGAACAATCAATCATCACTGTCCAACCAGACATGTATATTCCCAGACAGGCCTCACAGCCTGCAAGCTTGCAGCCAGGTTGTGGCTACTACCAAGCAATGAACTGCTGCATTCAGCTGTTTTCTCTGTACAGAGTCCTCCTGAGTCCTCTCATACTGTTAATTGAAGATTTTGCTTTTGTTTCTCGTGGCTAAATTCTATGAATTAAGTGAAAGTCACCAGGTCCTTGTTTCACCATACAGTTTAGGTACAAACATGGATCCGACTTTGTACAGATCTGTATTTGCTGCCTCTGTCTATTTCAGTGCTTGTCTAAAAGTCAATAGAGTTAATTAAGTGATTTCTTAATTTAATTCTCTTCTCAAAACATTTTGCTTCATTTGCAAGTTTGTTTTGTTATAACCTGTCAGCTCTTTGGTCACTGTATTCTTACTAAGTAGACCAGTCTGTATTTGATGCAATTGGTGCTTCAAATAATTTTAGGCATACTCCTCCTTGTCTCTCTCTCTCTCTCTCTCTCTCTAACCAGAGACAAAATGTACTTTATGGAGGACACTAGTGTTTTAAAATCTAATTTTGGTAATGAGGAAATGAGCCATGACAACTCTGGAGGTGAAGCCTGAAGTGAATTATGAATGTCATTGTCTTAGATGGGGAAATTAATTATATTTTAGCTTGGTTCCCTGTTACTTACACCCTTTGTATTGTACACTACCAAGTAATTTTGACTAAATATCAATTTATGAAAAATTATCTGGGCAAAAGAGTGCAGTTAAAAGGACAGATTTTGAAACTAGGAAGAGTTTTATTAAAACACTGATCATATTGGAAAAACCATAACCTTTTGTGTTATCTTTTTGAAAGGATGCCTGCTGTGGGATTTTAATGCTCATTCATTTTGGCTATCAGTGGGCTTTTAGCTCCTGTGATTGCAGGCTCTTCTGAAACTGATTTTTCTCCTTAAAATCCAATCTTTTGAATTTCTTCATTATGTAGTCTGAAAGAATATTGAAGTGAGCCAAGCCACTCTGAAGGATGTGCACTTAGTGGCTGCACTTGCAGAGGGCAGATGAAACAGGTAGTCTTGATAGTAGTTAAAAGAAACATTTACTCTGAGCCTGGAATGGACACAGGAGTCTTGCAGAGCCTTTCATGTTCTGTTGACATACAAGTGGGAGTTTGAGCTTGGGATCTTTATGTAAGGGTATAAAGAATTAACACACGAAGCTTAACTTAATGTGGAAATTAAGTACCTGCTTAAAGGCTTTCCTGAGCAGGGATATACTTAAGCAATCCTGAATCGGTGACTTAGTTTTCTTTGGTTGCTGGTATTCATTATTTTGTTTACTTTACGGGCTTGTTTTCTGCAGAAACTTGTAGATCTTTGCAGCATTTTCACATCCTGTACTTCTGCTTACCCAAATGTGCCGGGTGGCTGTAGCTCCTCTGGTATTGCTGAAAGCAGAAAATATGGCTTCAGGTCATGGCTGTGCCTTGTGACATCTGGAAAATAGTTGGGAATGACAATGAATCTTCTAGAGTGCCAGGCTACAAAACACAGCTAAATGAGTAAAAGCCTACAGAGGTTTGTCTTCTGACACTATGCTTCACAACAAGAGGGTTATGATGTACAGGGCTTGGTCATCAGAGTGCCAGAGAGCTGTACCCAGAAATTGCAGTTTCATGTTACAGGTAAACAATTTATGTTCCTCCCATCCCGTCATGACCTGGTGCAGGAAGGGAAGCGAGCAAGAAGCTACTTTGTTTTTCAGAAATATTATGTGTCTTTAGTAGCAAGCTGTGGCTCAGTGGCAAGCCCTGTGATAGCCAGCCCTTGCTAAGGGCACGGGAAGGGAGCGTGAACTCCCCGTTCCAGGTGCAGCCAGATGTTGGAGCAGCTTGCTCTAATGTTGGGTGCCAGGAGCTGAAAGTAAATGATCATTAGTTTTCAAATACAGAAAAAAACAGCTGCCCTAAGAGGAGAGACTTTTGCACTTCTGAAATGCTGTTTCAGTAACAAAGGGCATGAAAGCTTTGTTTCCTGAACAGAGAAGATGAATGCTTTGAGAAAATTAAATTCATTCAGACTTACCAGGGGTAAAAAAAAACCAACACACAAAAAAAAAAAAAAAAAAAAAAAAGCCACCAAAAACAAAACAAAACAAAAACCCAAACAAACAAATCAAAAAAACCCACTAAAGCAACAACAAACCTTGCCTATGTTGTAACAGTTAACATTCTCTCTAATGGCGCCATCTGAAGAGTGAGGTGATGTAAAAATAGGGACTTGTCAAGACCTTTGTAAAAAGGCTCATTAGTTCTGCTTAAAACATAAAATTTCCTGGGGTCTTAGATAATCCTAATTCTCTGATTGAAAGGAAAAGGGGGTAAATTGGTATAGAGGAAGGAATAATCCAACTTCCATTTGGCTAGCTTGTCTTTAAATGTGTTTTTCACTCTTCATTTGGCCCTGGTGGATCGAATGCTGAGCGAAAATATTCTTACTTTTAACATGTTCTTCTGTGGGCTTAACTGGTTGCGTTGCACGCATCATGGGGTAGCAACATTACTGTGGTGAGAACAGGAGGGAGTCTAGAGGTATCTACACAACAAGGATAGGAGCAAGCAGCACCTAGCTTGTTTGGGTTAGCAAAACACTGTGACATTGATTTAGAATAGAGGTAACTGAGTGTAAAACAAGCCTCTGAAAACACTAACTTAAGAAAATGTTTTTTTAAGTAATGTTCTTTGCTGTCTTAGCTTACATGGCATTTAAAGATGTATTGTTCTACCTTACCTTTATGTTAAAAAACCCTAAACAAATTACCACAAGTCAAGAAAAAACTACTGAAAAAATATTTTCCTGTATTTGAAGAAGCAACACTTTTCTTTGTACTCTTTGTTAGTTATAAGTATTTCTTCCTTAATAATAAAAAAAAACCTTTCAATAGCAGATAACAGCATTATATTGAGAGTCACTAGGAATTCTAGAGTTGGGATTTTTTTCCATTGAATTTCATTATTTGGAGGATTAACATTTTGAAAGGTCAGCATCCAAGGAAGGTCTATGCAGTTATTGAGTGTCTCTGTGAGTCTCACTCAAGTCATGATTTTTTAAGCATAAAACATACTTATTTTTCAATATTTTCAATATTACTGTGGGGAATTTCTCTAACATTGTTTTGTTTCTTTTTATCTGAGTAGTACTCATGCCTGAAATTGTTACTAAAATTTATTATGAAGGTTTGTTATTTTTTTTTTGTCAGAAAGAAGAATAAGTGGTCACAATTCATGCAAAGTACTACTTAAACCTTCTGTCAGCTGAGCCTTTATATCAGTAAGACTTGTTTGAATTTGGCTCTACATCTTCACAGAAAAAGTTCCATAAAAACCAATTTGACAGATTATGATGTATTCCATAGCATCAAAATTCTCAAGAATTGGTTTCTGCATATGAAGAGCAGTAGTGGATGTAACAGATTGGGCTGGCTCTGGCTTGTCTCAGTTACTCCATCCTTCAATAAACACAGCAAGAAAGGCAGTGTGTTTTAACATACTTGGTTTTAGCAAGTTCTGTAATCCTAAGATTCCTTGGAATTTGAGCACAACTAGTTTCAAAACTCCAAAACATACTTAATAAATATATTTGGTCATGCCAAGATCACATCTCAAGATATTCTAAGTTCAGCTTTTGTTGGACATAGGTTGATGTGTGTAACACATTTGCCAGTTCACACATATTTCTCCTCCCTGCTTTTTTTTTCCTTTTTTTTTTTTTTTTCTCTGTTGAGACATTCATTTCATATGCAGTCTAACTTGACAAGAAAGTTAGAAATGCCTGTGTATCAGCAGATGTTCCTTGTGGAAGCTCCAGGGGGTACAGGTAGTGAATATACTGGATCACCTTCTATTTCTAGCCAGAACAGATTCTGGAGAAGCACAGATGGTGTCTGGAGCCTCCTTTGGCAACTCCTGATACTTGGGCTCCGATGTGAACTATGCCTCAAAGAAGAGTTTTGGACTTTCCTCTTTATGTAATACAGTGTCAGTTGCTGCTACAATTGGGATGACTTTGAAAGACATTATTACATGGTCAAACTTGTCAACAAGTTCATCTTCTGTGATGTTTGTGAGGAGCATGCTTTGAAGAAACAACACTTTCAAAGTGGAAATGGGCAGCTGAAATCAGCAGCTACCAAAAAAGCATGAGAAAAGTACAGTACTTTCTGCACTCTTATTGTTAAGGACATTCTTAAAACTAGTTACACATCAGTGTATTAGTTTTTAAGCTTCAAATTATTTCATGGAACTTCTACCTAAATAATAAGAATAAAGATTTGTGTTTTTTACAGTATTTGTTTATTACTTTAACATTTGGTAGAGTTTTAAATTACTTTATGAACTTGTAAGAGTTGGTCTCATGTATCTTCTGTCAGGGACTTTTAAATTCCAGATTTTTTTTTTTTCATTATTTGGCATTTTGAAATCTGTTTTCCCATGTGTTTGTGCTCTGTACCTTCATCTTGTGCCCTTTGTGCCTTTACAGACCGTATTTTGGTACTGCAAAAAGTGTTCTTGAGGAGAAACTTGTTGAGAACAAACTTGGTGCAAAGTTGCACTCTTGCATTAATGGGAAGGAAATTCCAGGAGAAAGGCTTAGCTTTTCTTATAACCAGGAGTAATAGTGACTTGGAAGTTTGTCCCCTTTTTTTTTTCATATCTATTAATATTTAATGCAAGGACCAACTCATGTAGAACCCTTCTCATTGTCTATTCATTGGCTTCAGGAGTTGGATGTGATAATCCCTGTGGATCCCTTCCCACTTGGAATATTCTGTGATTCTTTATCTGAACTGGAGAAGTAATTTATTTTGCAACATGAAAAAAAAAAGTTATTTCAAAAGTATCTGTAGGTGAGTGCTTCCTTTGGTAATGAAAAGCAGAATTTTGAGTAGTTTTTCTTCATGGGAATTCTTGTACTGCTGAACTATAGTGCATTCCTTCACAAACAACTTCTAGAGAACTGCTTGTGCTTTTCTTTAAGATATGACCTCTTCCACTCTTCTCCCCTTGCTTAGTTTATTCTTGTTGGTTATTTCTGGATGGCCATTGCTTAAATCTGGGTGTGCTTGCTGTATCTGGCCATTTTTGATGACATGATTATATAAGAACTGAGAACAAAAGAACTTGTCTTTATCCAGCTTTATGAATATGAAAAATTCTTCACTAAATTACTTCTGAAAATCAGTATGGTTACTAATGCTTGGAAGGATCAGGCTCAGCAGATCTTTCTGCTAACTTGTATGTGGTCAGTTGTGAACAATAGCAAGCTGGAAAATATTACATATAAAATATCCATGGGCTCAAAAGTGTGTCTATTGCAGTGATTTTATTCAAAGTTAAGGCTTTGAAGATGGAAACAAAATAGCATTAATAACACTAGGTTACTGTAGTATTTTCTCTGTGTTGCAAAATTTACTTGCTGCTGAGATCTTCATGGGTGTCATTTTTCAGGAGAATTAATTTCAAACTTAAACTCAGATTCTTCAGGATGCAAAGTCTGTGCAATGTTAGTAAAGGTAGCTGAAATATGCAAAATGTAAGAAAGGTCTGTCAAAAACCAGCAGAAACCAAGTAGGAAACAAGACAAATTGTTATTGTATGTTTTCAGATAAGATTTCTTACTCACAAATTGACAAGCTGAAATATGCCACTGATGTGTAGGAAAATACTGAGGGATGGTAAAAAAGTGAAGAGTATGGAAGCAACATTTAAAGATTTGTTCATGCCTTTCCAAACATGATTGATATGTGTGTTAGAATGCAGTTGGTGTTAAGACTAGAGATTTTGATAAACTGTGTAAAGGACAAATGCAAAAAGTTCATGATGACACTTTTAATGCTTTTTCTGGAAGATGCAGAAGCTAAGTAAACAAAAATGTAGGTATTTATTGTCTGTATCACAGCAGAAATGGCTTGAAGACCACCTTGTCTGCACCCTCCTCAGATTTTGAATGGTACTGGTGATATGGAGCCACTTGGGAAGCAGTACAGGTTTCCTTGCGAGACTCACATTACTTGGAGGGCTTAAACATTTTGAGGAAAAGCATCCCAGCTGGAAGCAAAAGATTTTTTAATGCAATTTTTGGTGAGATGCCTGCATCTCAGGAGATGTCTACCTTTTACTCAGCTGCAGGATTTGAGAGTGAATGCAAGTTCTCTTATCTAGGAAATTATTACTTTGTTCAGCTTTTTAAATGGCTCTGTTTCTTGAGGTGAATTAGGATGGCTATTGTGGTTTGAAAAGATAAGTTTAAGTCTTTACAATCATACTCAGACTTCATAGACTTGGAGAACTTTAGAAGTTTTTAACTGTGTATCGTTGCTGGGGGCGCTACCAGACTTTTTGATTAAGTCAAAAGAGTTTAGTTCTAAATAGTTATCTCCTGGAAAGAGCTGTGTTCTACAAAGGATACGGAAAAGCTGGAGAAAGAAACAACACAGATTATTTTATTTTTTTTAATATGCAAGAATCTTTCTTTTTGGAGTCTGGAAAAGAAAGGATTGCAGCCTCTGAGGGCCTCACTTATGACGCACAGAAGAACTTATGCAAAATTAACTACTCTATTTTAACTGTAAATATTTATCAAGCAAGACTAAATTATTTCATCCCAGGGTCTAAAAATGTATTTGTTTATCTGGCTCTTTTGTAAAAGGAAATGAAAAAAAAACCTTTAGAGAAACATGAAATGCACCTACTTGTCATGAGTAGAAAAATTTTTTGTCTAATGTGCCTGACTCATTCAGGTTCTCTTTTTTTTTTTCACCCTCCTCTTCTCTTTTAATTTCTACTGAGACCTCTCAAATTCTGTTAAAAGAGTTGAAAAGCTAACTCCCATGGGATTGGGTTATACTCCTTTAATTGCTATGCAGATTACAGAGTGAGATATTAAAGTTTTAGGCTTAATTCTCTGGGTCCCACTTTTGAAACAGAAATTGAGAAGAAAGCAGTGCCTATAACCTCTGTTGGACTTTGCAGAAAGTCTGAACAATGATATTGCAAGAAAGGGATAGGTTGGAGTTTTTCAGCTAATACAAGTATCTGAAGTTACATCTTCAAATCAGCCATGTCTATAAATTCTTGGTATTTATAACCAGCAGCACATTAATGAAAAATAATGTACCACAGTTAGAAAAAAAAAATAGTTTTGGGTAGAGATGTGTGTGGATACATATGGAATATTAACTGGTGATAAAATCATTATTGTTACCAAGGCTACAAGAGTATACATGATGTCTTCAAATGCATTAGTAATTTTTTTTCTGTTAAACCTATCATTGTAGCAGCAACTTGAGCATTTGAAATAGATATTTCCCCAAGCTTTACCTGGCATAAGAGCCATTTGGCAGGTGTATCTGCCATGCAGAGTCATTACATCTGGCAGCTGGAATATATATCTGGATAAAATAGATTGCAGTTCTGGAAATATCAAACTTTGGAAAAATAAAATATGATTCTCTGGTTTTATGTTATACTTGAATGACAATGAACTTTGAAATGTTTACCTGCTTCTGGTAACTCTTGTCTGTAAACTCTAAAAGAGTTTACAGTCTGCAGTCTGATTGTTTCAGAAGTTGTTTCTTTATCTACTGATTCATGTAATTTAATTTTAATAATATAATTTCGTATTTCAACTCTCACTATAAAGTACGTGGAGCATACATATTTAAATGGCCTGCTTTCTGAGGTTTGCCTTTACTGTTTCTAGGCTGCCTCTTGAAATAGTTGAATCAGTTTTTGTCTTTCTGATGACTGTGTTCTGGACATCACTAAATTTGGAAGGAGCACATGATCCTTGGCTGGGTTCCCTATGGCAGATCTCCTCATTACAGATCTGCAGGGCTGTGGTCGTAAGGACTAGTAATGAGGTATTTACAATGGGCCAGAGGGGGTTGAAGGTTACTTTGTACCCAGAGAAATTCATTTGTGTTAAGCTAGGATATGAGTTAAAAGGAGGAAATAACTGTGTCTGATCTAATCTTAAGAATTGCTATTTTGGAACAAATTTCCAAGCAGGTAGAGCCTAGGCTGTTCAAATTTCAGGCTACCTCAGCCGAAGTTTCACCATAATGTTAGGAGAATGTAGAAAAGAATCCTTTAATGTTTAGGGCATGATGCTTTCATTTTCTTCTTGCTTAATATTTTCATGTGTGTAAACTCATGTAGGTTGGAGAAGATAGGAGAAGAGGGTCAGGAGAGAACAGAAGAAAATTTCACAGTGCTGACCGTGTTGACATGGAATTTTCCTTTCTTTTGGTTTAGTGTTTTACTTGATTCTCTACCTGTACAACATGAGATTTTGATCAGCATTTAGTTTTCTGCAGAATAAGTAACTTAGATTTCATTCCAGACAAGCTGTCTTGTGAGCTTATCCAGCAGCTGCACTATGCATGGCTGTCATTTCATGCTGTCTTGCCTCTCCAGCTTAATAGCAGTTTCTAAGAAGACTTATTTTGGAATTCTCCAACATATATCATAAAATATGTCTTTCCCCATAAGTGTACCTGCGCTTGAACTCAGCCTTTTACAGTTTCCAGAATCACTGGTACCAATTATAACCTGTTCTCTGAGTCTATAATTTTTCATTATTCTCTTTGTGTGGTTGAAACTGCTGTGAGAGTCCTGTAGTTATCAGGTCACCCTCCTTCAGTATTGCAGGAGTAACACTGTCAGTGTTGCAGAAAAATCTCCACTATTTCAGTCTTTATTAAAAAAATTAGTACCAGCATATTAGCAATTATTTCCTTGGCTAGCTTTTAGGATTTGTGAATTATGGACACTTAGTTTTACTGATTGGGAAGCATTTGTCCTTGGTGAATGAGATTGTTTCCAGAAAATGATAGAAATGTCTTCTGAAGATCCATCCTTTTAGGATTGGTACTGCTCTTTTTTCCCCACTGTCTCTCTTTGTGTCAGCCAGAGCCCAGCTGCCTTCTCTGACTTAGAGCATCAGTGGTGGGGCTGTTCTGAATGGCTGTCCCCATGGTGTCATGAGAATCCCTCAGAAAAAGCAAGGCTGTGATAACAAAATGCACATGTCCAAGTAGAAGAGAGAGATTTTCCCCAGACTGAGTGAAAACCACTTGCTGTTGGCAGGTTTTGGAAGCTCCTGTGAGTGCCATTTAGATTAATGCATGTTTTTGAAGGATTGGAGAATCCAGGGATAGAGTAGAGGAGAGATTTCAGAGGATAATTGCTGTCAGTGGAAGGGGATTGTACCTAAGCAGCAAGAATTAAACATCCCTGAGCATCATGAATCTGCTTCAATGCATTCACCCACTTCCTCTGGCATCATGTTCTGGTTGTTTTCAATAGCTGTATAAACAAATTAGATCTGTTTATTCCAACTAAAACTCTGAACACAGGGTAGCCAAGCCCAAGTTTATTGCCTGATTCACCTTTTGCTCCTTGCTCTGCATTATTGTAAGAGGGCAAGAGAGCTTCATGTTTTATTCAGTTAATACAATGTATATTTAATTTGCATTTTTAGTGTTTTCAAAGGTGAAAGATAACAACTTCAGCAGTGCTGAAGGTGGTAATTTAATTGGCTGTAGGGTAATAATAGGATTCTTGGAAATGGCTTCATTGGGACATCTTGCAAGGCCTTAAACAAGTGCACCAGTCAGAAGCTCACCTGTGCTGAACTGCCACACACCCACCAAGTAGCAGGGAGTTACAGCTCTGTTGCCTCTTCATTTAATTTCAAAGGTTTGCAGCAGGAGAAGCAAAACCTAAAGGGACGAATAGAGGCTACCAAGGCATACTAAACACTGCTGAACGCTTTCCTTAATTTCTCTGCTGCTGGGAATGGTTGGGGTTGTGATTTTCCTTGTGTAAATGTAGGAACAAAAAATGACCTGTATTAAAAGGCAGTGTATAAAGTGTGTGACAGTGAGATTTATCTGTCCTAATTCAATGTCTGCCTGCAGGATCTGGGCTTCTAAGACAGCAGTTTTTACGTGTGTGGGTTGTGAGATGCAGAAGATACCACAGAAGATGAGACAGGAATACTTCAGGATTTTTGACGGCTAGTGTATGCCTTTTGCAGCATCATTCCCAATGTAGGAGACAATTCTATCAAGCAAATGGACCTGCATCCTCCAAATCAGAAGCTGAGGTGATAGTATTTTCAACCAGCTAATAAATATGCAAGATTTTCTATCTGAGTGCAAACTCAGAAAGAAACATCTCTTTAATCAAATTAAAGTTGGTCCAGACTGGATATTTATCTGTAGTGTGTAATTGTACCATTCATGTTTTATTGAGCTATTATTGCCAAAATAGAGTTCACTTAAAAAAAATGCTACTAGGTACTGTTTTTACAGTGTCTCTTTAATATGTCCAACTGTTGGGTTTTTTATACTACTTTGTAGCATTGGTGATAGATGTAAGACTCTTTTTCTTAAAAAGTTGTGTGTTAGCAAAGTGTCCTAGTAATGAACTGCACACACACAGAGAACATGTATATTCTTTCCCCTTCCAAGCCTGTTTCTGCATCTTCATTCCAATTTGTAGTTTGACTAGCATCTAGTATACACCTTTCACTGTTTTCTACTTACGACTGGAGATTCTTTTTTTTTTAAATTCTATTGAAGTGTTCCTGAAGTGCAGGGTTTTCTTGGTGTGAAGTTGCAACATGGATATGAGAATATCCAAAGTGTCTAAACCATGATTTTTGACCTGAAGTGTATTCAGTCTGCTAAGATTCCTCTCCTGCCTGTTTTTACAGTGATGCATATTCTGTATCACAAAATCATTTTTGTCCTTCTGCTGTACTTTTTTACCTTTTGGAAGCCAGAATTATGACTAGACTCATTATTATCTGGAGTTTATGAAGATGTACAATGTGCAGGAGCTTGGCATTAACCTTCTTTTTAGACAGATTTTAGTGTCCTTAACTCTAATTTTTTTGACACAAGAATCACACAAGAAAAGGTGGTTTTGTTTTGACTCACCAGAGCAAATATCCTTGCACCTCCTACCTCCTTCTTGCAAGCCAAAATACACACATAGAATTTGCCAGGGGATGACTTCATTGAAAACCCCAGTTTAAAACCACATCATAATGGTTTCAGCAGCATCAAGCTAAAGTGTTTGTGACCAGTTTAATCCTCTATGAATTATTATTTAGATAAAGGTCATTAATTACTAGCTGCTGTTCAGTTAATGGCATCATGCCAAGAAAGCACTCAGAGGCCTCCCTGTTCACCTGTCTGTTGTTGGGAGTTGACTATTTGGCTGTAGAGCAGGAAACTTCCAAGATTTTTTTCCACTAGGCTTTTAAGGGTTTTAAATTATTCTTTCTATTAATAAAATGCAGATTTTTAGCATGATTTTGAAAGTCCAGATTAAGGTAGAGGGCGAGGAGATAAAATTGATTGGGAATTCGATTGAGGCTGGTGTGTCATCCCACTTCCAAGCAATCATAAACATTCTTACTGTGTAGGTACATTAATACTAAACCCCAGTAGTAAAAGCTGCCTCTAGTTGTGGCTGTTTTCCTGAGTCACTGGTCTCTTTTGAAAGTTACTTAATATTTTATTGCCTGTTCAGTTATAATTTCTGCCCATCATCTTTTTTTTCTTTCTTTCAAGAATATTTGTCTTTGCAAGGTGTTACCACACAGTGTAATATATTTTTTTCTAACAAGTTACCAAGGCCTGCTGCAAATTGTGTTATTACAGCCTATGCAGTGCAATTACCTCTTGGAAAATAGGAAGAGAAAAATCAAGGGAGAGCAAATTTATTTTCGTTACTGTTATGTGATTTGACACTTTTAATTTTTTATGTGATGAACTAGTACTTTCAGATGAAGAGCAGTCAGAGTTTAATTCTTTTGTGTAAATTGCAATGCAGGATTGTGAAGGAATAGCAGGATGCTTCACCAGGTAGCTTCAAAGCTCAAATGATAACATCCTCCAACAACTCTTGTATAGCAATGGGAGCCCTGAGAAGAGCATCCATGGACTAAATCAGCAAAAGAAGCAGTTCTGACAATTTTACTCCAGCATTGAAAGGCATAGTGCTGCTTTAAATGTGCTTTTCTTTTATTTTTAATTTTACTGTAGAAGAGGCCTGAAGGATACCATGCAGATATAGTTAAACCCTTGAGTAAAAGGGATTTTGTCTTTTTAATTAAAGAATAACTCCACGTCTGAAGCTTTGGTTTATCAAATGGCATTAGTGGATGTCACAATCATGTTTAAAGTAAGCAGCAGAGTCCTACATGGGGTTTTTATGGTAAAGGCAGCCACTGTTAGGCTCTTTCCTTAGTGGTATGGGGTTTTTTTTCTTGTGGGATTACACTGCTCAGTTACAACCAAAGAGCTCTGTGATAAATTGTATAGGTAAAAATATGGTTTTACAGGAGATTTTATCATTTGGAAACATTTTTATAAATAAATGCTGTAAGGTCTCAAGCACGAGCCCTTAAAATAAGAAGCTTTATTGAAGAAAGCTATAATGTCTAAGGAGACCCTATCTTTGAAGTCATCCAGATAATCTTGGCACAGAATAATTTCTTGTCTTTTGGTTGCATATTTTATTTATGAGTTTTTGTTCAAGAGCATGTGTTTACACTCCATGATGTTTATAAATGAAATGTGAGATAACAGCCAACGGGAGGGTTAGCAAACACTTTGCAATGTTGGATATGTTTATAAGGACGTTATATAGCTATATATTGTACATGAGTAGTGCTTTAAACTTTGCCTCTGTTAATAGGCAAAATTGGAAAATGAGAATGTTGGGGTGGAGAGGAGAGGAACTGGCATTCAGCTTGTTGGCTTTGATGCACAGTGAGCAACAACAGGTTGGCTCCAAGAGGAGGGAGTTCATGGTTTCTTCCTGTGGTAGTAGGTTTTGTCCCATTGTTGCTTGCAGTTCATGGCAGTGTGATTTGTATCTGGAAAGTTACAGAAATGTCCAAAACCTAGGTACATTCAAAACGATTTTGGACTAGTTCAACCAAGAGTAGGAGGAATTTGTTTATTTCCTTAAGGAATTGTAGGGGATGAGATGAGATCTTCAAGTCTGACGAGTAGTTGTGCTGTGCTTTAGCCGTAGATCCATGTAACAGGTAAGCCCACACAGCCCTGGGAAAGAACTGAACCCAGAGCTTGAGATGTATAACAATTTTCTGTGAGTGACTGACATTCAGGATATCATTAAATGTAACTGCAGGCAAATTTGTGTTACCTCACTCTCCCAATCCAACAGTTTTAGACTGGAGGGACATATTTGATGACACCTTCTCACCTCATGCTACTCCTACATGGAAAGAGCTGCTGTTTTCTTTCATCTCATCACTTCATTCATTGCCCTGTCTGGTTGTAGGAAGACTTTACATTCAGCTTGGTACACACATACCTGGTGGCATAGGTAAGCCATCTCAAGGTCCAAAGAATTGCTGGAAACTGAAAAGATCCCTAATATTCTTCCTATGGGGAGAGAGAAGGGGAGAAAAACCTATGATGTTCATATTTTTGCGGACAAATTAAAGGAATGGAGGAAGACATCCAAATGAGGCATCCAAGGCATCCAAATGAGCAGATTCCAGAAAAGGAGATATAAAATGGTGACCCATAAGAAATTCTTAAGAATACTTGTTGTATTTCCACTTTCAAAATCTCCAAGTAGTGTTGGAGATTTTGTTGGAGTGTTGGAGTGTTTGGAGTGTATTGTTGGAGTGTTTCGTTCCCCCATTAAGGTATGAACATCCCATGTCTTGACATTGGTTCACATCATGCTGCTGCAATTGGTGTTACTGGGAAGGACCTAAACTTTTTACACTGTCAAACCAATGTTTTGCTAACTCAGTAACTCCTTCCAAAGTATTGTAGGGATAAATGTCTGAGCTGTATAGACATTCGGGAGCAGATGAGCACACAGGAGAATTGCTAGGAAACACCTGGATTTGCTGCACATGGCTTCCTGTACTTGCTTCCCAAGCTTCTCTTCAGGGCTGTTGAGCAGAACATTCACTGCCAAGCCCTATGAGCTGCTGTATGGCTCCATGTTTTTTTCCTCCAAACTCTGGTTTTTATTGCCTGCTCTGGGCTGTTCTTAGTTGTTGACTTAGTGAATTCTATTTGATGACAGTCTGCATTCTCCATTTCTCCCTTCCTATCTCTCACTCAGGAATTAAAGAGCAAAAGCCAATTTACTTGAAGGGATAACCTGAGATCACCTTGTCCACCATCATATGTGATTAGATAGAATAAGAATGGTCTCTCCTGAAGTTTCTAAAGAATTACTGTATATTATCAAAGAGTACCTTTGATTTCATCTACAGGTGGATGGATATAGACTTAAAAAACCTGATCCCAGAGCAGTTTAGAAGGGTGGGTGTGTTGGTTGGGTTTTTTTTGCTCTTTTTTTTTTTTGTTGTTGTTGTTTGGTTTGTTTGGTTTTTTATCATATGAGGTTTAGGTTGTGTTTGAGCTCCTGTTTGATAAGAGAAGCTATTCAGAGAGTAGTAGATCATATGTGCTTTATAGATAAATAAAGACCGTGTTCTTCCTCTTTTGCTTGCAGTAGAATAATCTGAGGGGAACTTACTGAATAGTTCCAGGAGAATGATACTTCCAGGTTAGTAACAGGGATGTGAAACATTTGCCTGACTTATGGTCAGTTCGCATGTTTTGTCTACTAATAGCCTGCTCCACTAATACCTATCGGGAAATGCCACAAATATTTTATTAGAAGGATCATACAATTCTGCTCATCCTACCTTGTCAGTGTTGATGTGCATGTGCTTTTTATCTGGTTTTTTTGTTAAGACAATCATCCTTTTCTCTCATAATCTTTATAAATGGAAACAATGAGTCTTTGCATCTGCACTGATAAGTTTTTGTGTGATTTTCTAAGTCTTCGGCCATGCATTTTGGGCCGCAGGGATTTCTTAATTAGACACAAGCTTAGGCTTAGGTTTTGTATTTCTTGTTAGAGACAGCATCAAGCACTGTTACAACATGTAGAACAATAGAGGCTTAATTGTGAAATGAGATAAACATGTATAGAATCTGATTTCTATTGTTATTTATCTTCTATATATTCCAGTGAGATAATTTATGTTTGCATACAGATGAGTAGGTCAATTGGAGAGCAGTTTAAACCTTCTGAGTCATCAGATCTTGCTGGAGGAGCTAACAGACTACAGACACAAACCTTTCCACAATTTAAGATGGTAATAAGAAAACCTTTGTTAATGGACCTACTGGATTTCTCCTTTATTGGCTGTTGTCATCAGTCTGAAAGCATGAATACAGATAATGCACGATGCCAGACTTCATTTAACCAGGTTTATAGCAGCACTTAAAATGGAGTGGTAAGACTCATTCACTCCCACTTTGGTGTGTGACTTAAAATCCTTTTGTAAAAAGTCTATTTTGTATATTGGGGTGGTTTTTTTTGTGGTTTTTTTTGTTTTGTTGTTTGTTTGGGGGTTTTTGTTAGTTTGCCTACTGAAAAGTGTCTGTGTTTCTAAAATAGAATGTAATGTGCACTCAGCACTGCTTAAATACTATTCTGGCAGTGTTATATTTGGAGTGAAATAACGTAGGGCACAGTGCTCTGATGGATATGGATTTCACAATTACAGGGATTCTGAAGGCAAAAGCCTTTATTTTTATTCTGCTCTTATATTTGGCAGCTTTTAGCGTTATGCCTATTAACTTTTATAGATGTCATACATTTTTATGTTAATGATGCAGCTTTGAATATAGCGAGAGGCTCAACTTCTGCTCATCAAACTAGTGTACAAGCAAAATTATGACACTTCAAAATGGTTAAAAAGCTGCTTTTATTGTTTGATGTCAATTTATTGCTTGCATGTTTTTATGGTAAAAAGATTTTTCTCTGTGCATCAGTTCTTGCAGAACTTCACACCTGTTTAGTACAAGGATTTAGACTTAATTTCTTTTTTGTAGATGTTGGCACTGGCAATTTCAATATTTTTGAGGCTTGTGCCAGATTCAACAGTGAGGTAGCAGAAAAGCACCTGTGTTTTTATGGAGCTTTTTTCATCACTGGGTAATGGGTACTTGGGCAGTTGAGTGCCTTTGCAAAGGCACCCCCAAGGGATATAAAGCCTGGCTTTCTGTCACTCTCTACAGCTAGAGGCAAGGTTGTGATTTCATACAGAATCTTCTGTGATTCTTGTTAGGGAAACACCATTTGTAATATAGAGTGATGCATCACAGAAATAATTGAGAGGCAAATCTGTATTAGGCATCTTCCAACACTGTGGAGCAGCCAGTGAAGCATGCAGAGAAAGAATTGTGATTGTATTGTTCTGATATGGAGAGGCTAGGCACTGTGCTTTGGTCTGGGCAAATAGAGGGAATTCTGGATTTTACTTGATTTGTTTTCCCCCAGAGCACTAGATGATATGCAGAAATTTTGTTTGATTTCTTGACCTATGTAAAAAGATGTTACCAGTGTTTTTTCTTTTCTTCTTTTATTTGATAAGTGCTATATCCAGCTTCATTGCTATGAAAACATATTTTCCTCAGATTCAGAAAACTACAGTGGCATACAGTACATTGGAAAATTTGGCTGTAAAATTATTGTAGTATTTTCTTTCAGTTTAATGGTTTGTGAATACAAAATTACACACTCAGGGAGCCAATGTTTGTTGTGGACTATTTCCTGTTTTACTTAGCTCATTTAACTTCAGATGAGACAAAACAGGGAGGAAGTAGTCCACCTCTCTTCCTTGTGTGACGTGGGCCCAGTCACTAAAGTGTAATTTCCTTGAGATGGAGAATGTAAAATAGTGTCAGCAGAAATAATTTCTTAGGTTTTACAAACAGTTGGTAGTTGCTGAATATGGTGAGGTTGATACTCAGAAGCTTATTTTCCTCTTGAATTTTACAGTGAACTAATCTGTCAATAGACTGTAGACAAATTACCATTTTACTTAGCATGTGTGTTTGGATCTGGACTAACTACAAGTTAAACTGAGGAGAAAATTCACTAGTATTTTAAATGTTGGCTTCTCATTTGATCACATAGTGTTCCTTTCTTGGAAGAATGGTATAGGTTTGCTTTGTTGGGATTTATGAAGTGTTTGCTTCCCACAAACCAGTGAAAGAGTTGCTGTTGCTCCATGGTCCTTTTCATCAGTTTATCAAAATATTTCTGGATTTAAAAATAATAATTTACCATCATTTCATATGACCCTTTCATACTGCTGTGGGAATATTTCACTTCAGGAATTCTAACGCAGTATACAATCAATAGCAGCATTGTCTGCATCCCAGCTAGAGATGGCCCTATTCCAGGGTAAGAGATTGCGCTCATTTGAGCAGTATGCAAGTTTGGAAATTCAGATTTGTATGGCTCTGCTGTATAATTCAAATTCCAACCAGAAATCTTTTAGATGCCATATGTATGTCTGTGATTATGTGCTGACCTGCATTACCTCCATGTATCTCCACATAATAAAACAAGGGAATGTTAGAATTATTTATATGAGATTGCTGGGGCAGGACAGATTAAAAAGAAATCAATGACTCTCTGAAACCTGTTAAAGTTCAATTATTTGCGAAAGCAAATCCTAGATTCAAGGAACAGTATTTTGTTATCCAGTTGGCACAATTTGTGAAGGACTGTACACAGGTGATAATTGGGAGAAAATCGTCCTCTGTTCAGCCAAGGTGGAAATACCAAAGATGAGAAGCACATGCAGTGAAAAATATATGCTGAGTAGCATGTAATTTTTATCTGAGGTCATTTCTGTCTGTGACTTCCAAAAGGAAAACAGTGATATTGTTATGAACATTGATGGGACATGAGGGACAGGATGGGCACTCTGAGCCCAAAGGCTAAGTCAAAATAATTCAGTAAATTCAGTTTACCTTTGGTAATACATTCAGTAAAATTTTTGAGTGCAGTTAGACAAAAGCAAAATAGAATTGATATATAAAAATGACAATAGGAATGAACACTGTTTGGCAGAGGTAGACATAACCCTGTACAATAGATGTGAGAGATAAAATAAAAAAGTCTCCCTTTTCAGAGTATATCTGCATGGGGTATATTACTCAGTGACTTTCTCTTAGTTTTCAACCAAGGCAATGTAATTTATTCCTGGAATTACTGCGGTAATACCAATCTCAATTAAAACTAATCTCTCCCCTTTGGGATGTAATGCAAAAAGTTGTATTTTCAAGAAGGTGCTTTAGAATGTTAAGGATTTTTATATTGTCTTTGCTTGTCATTATTATTTGTTTCTTTAAGAAATAATAATGGTAAAGAAAAAAATACTATTTCAAATAGGAAAATCCTTAACAATTTACAGCCACACTAACAAAAGTAAAGCCTGCATGATGATTCAGATATCTGTGTTGTAATGTAGACTGTATCTGTTGTACTATAACAAATAGATGTTTCCTGAGCTTAATGATAGTCTCGGTCTAGTAAGTCATTTAGGTTCCTAACTTCAGTTAATATTCTATGAGCATATTGGAATGAGAGTTAGGCCTTTGAAAATCAATGGCGTAGGTTCTTATGAGATAGGTTTGCATAAATTATACATACTCTGTATTGAAAAGAACATTTTTAATGTGATATACTGATAGATCAAGAAAGTATAGTTTATGTACCATATAAAAGAGTGGAGAATTTCAGTTTCTTTTTTTTTCTGTGGTGTCCATATCCTCTTTGTTATAATGTCTATTAACTGTGTTGTTTAGGCTGGAAGAATAAGAAAGGTGTGGTATTAAAAAAAATCGTTTAAGACAGCACAAATACTTTGTAGACTGTCAGATGTATTGCTAACTAAGTTTTCCCAATGAAGGAATTCACTCAATGGGAAAAGCAAAGGCTCATTAAATATAGTTAAATAGTAATTTTGCTTCCGCCTTTCTCACTCAAAAAATCACAGTTTCTTCAAAAGGAAAAAAAACCAAACAAACACAAACAATTTGATGTGAAAGCCAGCAAGGTAAAAGCACTTTGTCTGCTCTGTTTCTCGTAGATTCTCATTATCTGTCCTGTTTGCCAGTCTGTACATAGACTTTAGTTTGCACTGCAACCAGCAAAGCAACAAAGACCTTTTGCTATCTAATAAATTATAATGTAAAGTGACTTATTCATCTATCCTATGTAATGGGATATTATTTGAATATTTTTGCCACTAAAAAGATGTAAGAAGCAATTAGAGGCTGCTGTTATAGCTGTGGGATGGTGACCAAAGAGACAGGAAAGGTCTAAGGCTTCCTATCTGTGGTCTACCCTGTGTACCCTCTGCATTATTTTTGCATTTGGAGATCTGCACAGCTGATGACAAGAAAAGGTGAGTTGGCTGAAGGATGAGGTCCTGTGGAGATAGGATGGTCTTGCTTTGGCTTTGGTGGAACAGCACAGACCTGAACAAAGTCATATGACTGGACTTTGAAGGCCACCGTGGCCAAAAAAGGAACTTCTGTCTGCTTCAGTGTCATTTATATTAAAGTACACCCTGTATGTGTTAATAAGCTTAATGAAGTACATGGTACCACATATGACTGCATTACTCACCTGCTTTGATGTCACTATGTGTTACATAGGAGGAGAAGAATAAAATTGGGCTGTAGAGAAGAAGGGTATAAAAATTGTCTCATTAGGAGGAAGACCCAAAAGACCTCAGAGACAGTCAACAGGCTACTCCTCCTCCTGCCGAACAGGGATGTCTTCTTTGTATGCTTTTTCATAGATTACTATTATTACCTGGATTTACAGAGTATTATTGTTATTGTTAGAGCTCTATCACAGCTGATGCATTTTTATCAGTGGCAGTTCCAAAACTCTTTTTCTGTTGCTTCAAGAAATTGCACTATGAGTCAATCTGTGATCTCAAGGTTCTTAATAAACATGACTGGACCTGTAAGGCTGGATTGGTTAATCTCACTGTTTGTGGATCTGTTATCACACAAGTTCTTATTGAATGTGACCAGACCTGTAGTGTTGAAATGAAAATCTGCCCTATTTATGAATCTGTGCCCATGGAAGCTCCTATTGAACATGACCAGACTTACAGAGCTGAAAAGCCCTCTGAACTCTGGGGACCACTTGAAATGCAAGGGGTCTATTTTCTGTGAAATTTCACATAACAGATATCTATCCTGTACGTATATATGTGAACAAAACACATTTATATCCCTGTCAAATATACAATGAAAATCTTAGCTTCAGGTTTTCAGATCAAAAGACAATGGGTACTGACCATTTATTTTTCTTTTTTTAATTGCCATCTTCTGCAGCTCTGTGTAAAACTAATCTCTTACTAAAGGGTAAATTTCCAGCTGCCTTTCCCTCCCAGCACTATGCAACAAAATACCTTTTTTTATAATGAATATGTTCTTTGTATAATGACTATTCTGGTTCCAACATGCAGGATACTCTGCACATGCATGTAGTTGTAAAGGATGAAAGGTACAGCTTGAAGGTAGAGAGGAACTAAGAAATTTTTAATTTGGCTGCTGACAGAAATGATCAGTGTTAGTTCCGGGTTCTTTAGATGTTCTCCTGCTGAACACTTTAACACCCTACAGGACTTTTGGTTTTCCTGCAAAAGCAGACCTGGCAGTCACAATCATCTCTGTGGAAAGCACTTCAAGCCTTCTTTTCCAGTTGGTGAGATTGGTAGTGGGGTAGGTGGTTGTATTTGTTTGTTTGTTTTGTTTCCTTTCTAAAATTGGTTCTAGATTCCACTGATTGAAAACACTTTCTGAATCACTGGAAATGTTTGTGGTTTAATGTAGTGTTTAATACTGTTTATCTCCACATACACAGACTAGAAAGAAATCTTCTTTAACACTGCCCAGCCAAAGTGTTCCTCAAAACATGAGTTGAAGTCCTATTAGGTCTAGCACAAAAACCTGTATGTTTGAAGGTACAAGCTGGTATTTTTGCATTTGTAGGTATTGAGAAGTTTACCTAAGTTTTTGGACAGAACTTGATGAGCTCTGGTTCCACTCAGGGTTTCTCTTAGTGCTTTGCCCAGATTGCGTTTTTGTGCACTTGCACAGGCCCTTCCCAGAGTGCAGTTTTGTCCTGCTGCCTTGGCACCACAGTATGCTTTATTGTCCTGTCCCTCTGTGTCTTGCATTCTTCAGGTGACAGGAGCTGTTGCATTTGTTTCACCCCCTTCTTTACACCAAGAGGAAGTCTGTTACTCGCTATGCAAAGAGCATACTGAGACTGAAAATTTTGAGGATGAAGATCAATGAAACTTCTGAGAACTGCCTGCTGCTGGGTAATATTGCTCACTGAATCCTGCCCCATCACGGTTATTTGAATTTGTTACGTCAAAGCTAACTCTTCCATTTTAGGCAGATCTCAGAGGTTCAGCTTCCTAGTTCCTACATCCAGCATTAAAGACCTTTGACCAACATCTGATTAACAAGACTTAAAATAGCTTCCTTGATCAGATGTATTCAGAATGAAGGGAGAAAAATGTAACCTTTGGAAAAACCTACTGACCTGCACTACAAGCAGAGGGTACTGCTAGGATACTTGCAGATAAACCCTGCAATTATGGTTCAAGATATGGCTCTAAGTAAATTAAGCAAGCTACAAGGAGGAAGAAAAAATACTCCCAGATGCCTTTCTGTAAGTTCTGCTAACATGAAGGACATGTCAGTCACCAGATTTAGAAATTGAGAGGAATATCCTATCTCATGTCTGTTAAGCAAGATATTTCAGAAATCGTTTTCTAATGGAATCGTCTTTCCCCTCCTCTGTTACAGTTTGTACAATTAGCCAGCTCTGTATCAGGGAAGTAAACTGAGGTAGGAGTAATATTTCTACAAAAGGAAGTGGATTATGTCCCCATTCTTTCAGTTTTGCACAACTGGTGTGTGGACTGTGGTGTCCATGGTGCTGAAAAATGATCTGCTCTTCGGGCAAATGCTGATTGCATCTGTCAGCAATGTGGAAGTGGTGACATAAGGAGAAATGATTCAAAGTGCTTGTCCAGATGCCCATGCCAGCATCCAGGCAAGTGGGTGTAAAGGGTCTCTTGGCATACTTTTGTGTGTAAGGCTAGCTTTTGCTCCTAGATAAGTTAACCTCTTTCACTGTTTTTTGCATTTTTTCCACACTTGCATTATTAACAGGTTGCTTAGGAAAGTGGCATATGAGACCCATGTTGGCTGAAAACAAGAAACATGCACAAAGCTGGTAGGCTCATATTTATAAAATAATTTGACTGCATCTGGGTTGCTACTGTGTTATCACTGGCAGGAAAGGGATAGGCTGTTGTTCATCCAATTTTAAAGCAGCAATGAACAGCTAATACTGGATAATAAATCTGAATGTCCTTTGATGTTCCAGCTCCCTTAAATATGCCATTCCTGGGACTGTTGTCTCAACACAGCCAGTAGTATTATTTTGCAGGTGTGGGGAATCACAAGTGTCTTTCTCTTTAGAAAAGAAGTTATGTTTTTATTCATTTTAGATTGCCTTATGGAGAGTGCTCAGTCTAGTAGGTGAAATGGGGGCATATAATACTAATATGTTGCCATGAATTGTGAGTAATTCTGCTTTCAAAATTGGCTCTGTGGTGACATAATTCTGTCACGAAGACAGGCAAGTCACTTTTTGGAATATAGTCTGGAAATTATAAAAAAACTCAGAGCAATTGTATTCTAGATGTGATGTGCCCTAAAATGAGGATGGACTGTCTTTAGGAAAGCTTGAAGCAAGCATCTCCTTTTTATTGCGGAGTCTTCTGTTTTTTCTATGGCCAACTTGTGGCCAATAGCTAGCAGGCAGAAAACAGGACTGTTATCTTATAAACTTTTTTTTTACCATACTTTGTAGTTCATGGCTTATTTCTGGGAACCACAATTCTTGAAACATTTTGGGTAACAGAATCTACAGGAGCATTTCATTTCAGTATCAATAATTATCTCTGGTGACAGATTTGAAGTGGTCCAAAAGAGGATGGGAGTAGGAATTGAGCTTACAGTGAAATAGGGGAGTAAATCTGTGCTCTGTCCCCTTCCCAGATCAAGGCCAGTCGATTAACACAGCAGCGCTGAAACCTTTCTGGACAAATGTCAGCAAATCAGGCTACAGGGCTTGTTCTGCCTGTAGTCTAAATGGGTAATAACTCCCAAGTGCCTTGAAGCCAGACAGCTTTTCAATCCCCAATCTGAATTACTGCTGCAGTTTTAACCTGGTTACGTGAATAAATCATTCTAAAAAAATACAAGTAAGAGGATATTGAACAGCCTAAGTATTTATGGCCTGTGGTTACACTGGTCCCGGACACAGGGCAAGAAAACCAATTTCCAGGGGTGGCCTACTTCATACATCACTAGTCAAGTATGCTAAAGTGCTGATGGCTAGGAGCACCTAACTATGCATGATTAGACTGAGGTGGCAGGACACATTATTTCCTTTTATGTTCCTTGGCTCAAAATTTAGAGGACGCATCACTCTTCAGCTTAAAGGATCAGAGGTCAGGAAGTTTCAATCTCATCCTTCTCACATCACATCCTTAATTTCATTTTTCTGCCCCAAATGCTATTTAGATCTATGATTAGAGATGCCATGGTGAGAGGCACTAAAATGTCTATCTCTCTGGCTTGTCATCTGTCTGTCTCAACAAACTAAATCGAAACAATCAACTAAAAGTAAGAAATAAGTAAGTAAGGCTCGGGCATTGCACATATGTCCTCTTTTTCTCTGATGGATGTCAACCGGACCACATTCACTAGACTGTCCATGTGTGTGCATTATCTTGCAGAGGTGTGATGGTGGCACAGACCAGGAAGTCTTTAAAACATGAAAAATGTTAAAAAGTTGCAAAGATAATATTACAACCCTGTGCCTTAGGCCAGCAGCTGTGAAATTGAGTCTGTTGTGCAATTTGATGCTCTAATGGCATCTTCCCAGACCTGTTGGTGATGGAAGTTACATCATTGACCTTAAGCAGATGAGGAAACTCCTCACAGAAGAAACTTTGCCAAGACTCACCATGGCTTCTTTAGTCACGGTGATTGGTTATTGACCTGTAGGTAAGAATTTTAAACTGTTTTGAGCTAAGCACAATGTGTATATACCTTGTTGCATTTTTTTTCTCCTCTTGCAGTATCTAAGAAGGAATAAATGATAGCTTGATTGTTAGCAAAGTCACCTCGCTCAGAATTTCTGAGTTCCCCATTTCTAGTATTCAAGCTTTGCAGCTTTGTCATAATATCTATTGGTTGATTTGTTAAAAAGTTATATTTAATATTTTCTTCCAGAAAGGACCAGAGTGCAGTGTGTTACATGCTTGTACAGTCATTAAAATTGTGGAGAAGGGATGTAAAATACCCTTGAACTTGGTGGCAGCCACTTTATGCAAGTCTAGATAAATGTGTAAACTGTCAGGTAAACAAGTAAGTCTTGCAGTTGTCATTCCTCAGGTGTATTTGAGGAGGTGGCTATTAACTGAGGAAGTGATTTTCAGTTATCTCAGTCAGATCTGGATGTAGTGGGACTGAAATGATGATGTTTAATGTGCAAGAAAGGTTTCAACTTTGCCCTCCCCTCTATCCTAACTTGGCCTCCTTTGTCTCCCCATGAGTCATCTCCATCCATCACTTACTTGCTTGGCAAGCCAGTTGAGTTCACCAATTTAGGAGAAAACAGAACCAGCCAAAAAGAAACAAGTCACTTGCTCAGTGGAAACACAAGTGGGACTAGGAGGCCAGGAGACTGGGCTTTGGTAACTCTGTTTTCACAAACAGCAGCTTCTTGTGTCAGCTCTCTTTTGAAAAATTGTGCTTAGAGCAGTTTCAGGAGGCACAGCTTCAGCACTCCCTGCTTAGGGTGCTCAGCAGAGGCCTTCCTGCTGGCAGGAAAGTCTAAGGTTATAGAAAAGCCATTTTTATTAGCTCTTAGCTTTTAAAAAAAATAATTTCAGAAAATCTCCGTATTGTGCTGAGAGATACTGAGCTCTGTGTGTGACTGCAGTCCCATGAAATATTTCTGACACAGGGACTTGTGCAGTCAGCACTGGTTTCCTGCTTCTTGGGATAGAAAGTTAAGAGGTTTTCCTTGCATGTGCATAGGGAATATCTACAGCACAGATGATTCTTACAACTGCCTTGGACCTTCAGTCTTCATATTTGAGAAATTTAATATGTGTGAAGACTTTTTCTATAACAGTGTAGTGGTGTACTAGATGTGCTACAGAGCTTGTGCTTTATTTTCAATTATCTGTTAAAGGTTTGGTGAAGACAGAAATTGCCATCCTCCATTTGGCAGAATCTTCCCTGTTCTCCTGTGCTTTGCAGTAATGGACATAGGCAAAACAGAACCAGCCTGAAATACAAGGAGTTCTTTTTATATTCAGTAACATTTGCAGTTCCACAAACAAAGGAAGAATAAAAAAAACCCTGTCTTTCAGGGTGTACAATAAAGACTAGAAGAAAACAGTTCCCCAAAACAACTGGGGAGATACTTCCCTAAAGCCTCAGTCACTCTTTTACTGGTTTGAGCCATTAGCCTTGTCCAGTCTGGAAAATGACTCTTGTTTAAGACTTAAAAAATGTGGTTTCTGTATGATTTTTAAGACTCACTTAAGGAAAACCTAATTTGAATGCATTGTCGTGTAATTGTAAATTAGTCATTTTAGCAAATTTGTAATCTTCTTTTCTCTGCATGACAGTCACCTTTCTTTTGCCTTTTTGCACACAGCTGAATTTTCCTTTTCTTTTCCCTCGTCTCTCTTGAGTTATTACTGAAAGTGTAGGAGGCATAATGGTGCTTTGCTACTGCCCTCTGAGACCTAGAGCTGTATAATGGAAAACAGGGTCATGCCACAAATGTATGAATTCCATTTCAATTTGTTAATATATGTACAAATAATAGGAATTATTTGAAATTAGATCAAGTTCTGTGAAAGAAGGGTAGGGCACAAATTTTCCCAAGCAGATGATGAATCAAAATCCTAAAGTTATTTTTGCTCTTTATTCAGTAATCTCAGACTAAATAGTGGAGAAATACAGAGAGGTGGCCACTAGTACAACTGGATAAACATTTTTGTTTTCAGTGTTCCCACATATGAAGCTAAGTGAACAACTCAAATAGTTGTGGGCATAAATGAACTTAGCTGAACTTCTTCAGACAAACTCTGTATCCTCTTTTCCTTATTCACCAATTCTGGCATGTGACTTTGCTAGCATATTAGTAGGTTTCTAATGACAGTAATGGCGTGTGAAGAGTGCAACTTTAAATTGCTATGCATAATTATAGCTATTTTTCCTTCTCTGCTCTCCTGCAAAATTATTTCCTTTTTTATTTAATAGCCAGTGATCAAATGATTTAATGAAATGATCTGTGGAGAGTTTCTGCTGAAAGCAGGTTTGACACCTCTGATAATTCAAGAGGTTTTGGCTCATTTCTTAGGAGAAATGGCTTTAAATTGTCCCTAGGGCTTTAATATTAACTTCTGCCCATAATTTACCTGTTGGATACTGTTTTTAAGAATGCAGTGTTCTCAAAATTGCATTAGTGGCTATTTAAAGCCTAGTATTCAAATGATCAAATGAAATTACCTCTGAAGGTCTACAGTGGTCTAAAACAATGTCTCATGATAGACTTGAGCTACCCTTAGATTGAGCTATAAAATGTGACATTGGTTACAAGGCTTCAGGAAATTCTGTCTTCATTCATGAGATCTTATTAAAATCTGTGGACCCTTTTAGTGGCTGGATTAGCTGCCACTGCTCTGGGTAAATATATTTGAAAGAAGAAAGAGGGAAATGTCTGTTCTCTGAATACCTCTTGGCTGTCTTCTCAGTAAACTGGAAATAAAAATTTGAGGTAGAAATGTGTTTTTTCTTCTACAAACGAATGTTCCATTTGCCTGAGGGGTACTACATGAAGGCTACTGTCTCCTGCTCTGGGAATGTGTTGCATGATGACAATAGAAGGGGAGTATGTTTGTATTCTTTTAAATTCTGTCTTTGTAGTATTTTAAAATATTAAATGCAGATAGGGGTGGGAAGAGATTTGGTTTGGGAAGGAGAGGAACATGACATAGCAGGGGAATAGGAATTGCCTTGTCTGTTTTAGAATAGAGCAGCTGAAAGGCAAGAAGAAAAAATGATCTACTGGTTTGTTCATCCTGTTGCCACATTGGATGGAAATAGTTATGCAGAAGATGGAAGTTTATGCAGAAGTTATTGTAGCAGGCAACATCATCTTTCTAGTGCCCACACGAGTTTGTGAACTAGCAGAACCTCTCTGAGGGCAGACATACTGGCAAAAGATGTGTAAGATGCTCTCTTTATCCTTTCCACTCCATTAGTACAACAATGTAATGAAGTTTAAGTGAGGTAGTTTGTTTTGATGGAAGCTCAGCCCCGCTGCTAACCCATAGCACAGAGGAGGTCGTGCTCTGCAGTGTCAAAAGAAATCAGTGCTAATGGAATAACTTAATTAAAATTAATTGGGTATGGTTCTGTCTCTTAAATGTAAGATTGATGTAGGTTATTTTCAGCTGCGTCTTTGCTTAAGGTTAAACTCGGTTTACTTAGGGTACCCCATGTTGTTTTCTTCTCTTATTCACAGAAAAGTTGGAGTACAGCAAAATGGTTCAAAAGTCTGGGGAACTCAGAGTTGGGCAAGACATAGCAGACCACACTAGTTTGTTCTTCTGCTAGACCTCATTAGACTCTATAAATTCCCTCCTTCCTCAGCATCTATGTTAATTGATGTCAGAATAAGAATTGTGTCTATGAGAGCAAGAAAGAATTGCATGTGACAGGACATGCTGCATGTTGCATATCATCTGAACAGAAAATCTGGCCTTTTCTCATTCAGTGACATTTTCAGCACTGCCTCAACTTTGATGTGGTAGCTGCAGACCATGCTGTAGTTTCTCTCTCATTCCATGCAACTGGCAGATGTATGTCCATGGAAGATAAAAACAGGTATCTTTGTCATGTCTCCTGTACATCAGTAATTTAGGTGCTTGCCTATGTTTTGCACTGCACTTTTGGGTAAAGCCTACAAGAATGGTCATTTTTTTGTCTGATACACTTTTGACTATTTTTGCATGTACCAAAAGGTAACATTAAAAAGTGTAAATATTTGTGGATGGAGAAGGAAACAGGAAAGGTAGCAAATACAGTTTTCTATATTCTTGTTGTTAAAAATGGAACATAATGTTATCATCCTATTTTTGCTGTAATGCATTTCAGGGAAGATCAAATTACCTTTATTCATGTCACTGTCACCACTGCTCTGGAGCAGTACCTGTACATACTACAGGTATACTACATACCTATACTTACTACAGGCTGTATAATCAGCCACAAAATATCTAGTTTTATTGTATAGCTGACACTTTTGGAAGCAGAAAAATAAAAAACAATGGCATTCTGCAGTGCATCTCTTGCCTATTCTTGTGCAAAGAACTTGTGCCTTGAAGGACTATAAATTAGATGGCAGAAAATTGTGTGGGTTGCAACTCAGGTTAAATGCCTCCAACTATTAAAAGCATGCCACTGCAATCAAATGTGCATTACCTCAGAAAAAGAGAATTTAATATCTCCCCCCATATGCAAAACATATGCTCAGTGTTTCTTCCCTCCACTATTTCACTAGGACACTGGGAAACTGAATTTCTATGTTTTCCTAGTGCCCCCTTTCTTTGTGCTGATTTCTGGTATGATTATGGTTTTTGTGAGATTACTGAGGGTATTGAATGAGTACTTAATTTTTGAGAGAGGTCCGTGATAAAAATACCTGATCTTCTGTCTGCATGTGGCCACTCTGATAGGTGCTATAAACATGCTTATTTTGCAGTATGGTATTTCCCTCTGCAAGATAGAATACTTCTTTTCAAGCATTTTGCAGAATGAACAAGAACTAATAAATTTTTTTCTTAGACAATTCCTGTAAGCTGCTAGAGATATCTCTTAGATTTCTGCTGAAAGACCAATGAATCATTAGCACCACAGGAGAGAATTGTAATGAGTTCTGATTAATCTGTAATACACCACCACTCCAACATCCTTTGTTAATGGAATTTTTGATTAGATTAATATTTGAATTATCAGAGGTTTCATCAGTTCCTTCTGTAAAAGCTGGGCATGCAAGTGACATTACCCTTTGTGGGGAGGATTTAGTTGGCAGAAACTGTAGGGGAGCAGTCCAATCTCAGCATCGCAGTCCAAAGCCTTCCAGAATCTGTCCCTTCTTGTTATTGTTTTCCTCAGATTCTCTTACAAATATATAAATACAGTGACCAGTGGCCCCTACAGAGATGTCTTCCCTACTTACTCTTTTTCACAGACTGGTGCTTGCATTTTTTTTTTCCTTTTCCAGAAGGTGTTTTCAACTGCTTACCAGGTTGACTGAAAGGGGATTAGATGGGCAGTGGCTATCTGGACTGGGAGCTCTGCAGCATTATTTCAATTTCCCTTCTGGAAGGCAGGCAGAGGTAAAAGGCCAAAGATTCCTTCAAAAACTGCCATGGATCTGACTGGAAAATGGATGATGGGTGGATGTGGCCAGCATCTAAATGATGCACTAATTAATCTTTCAGAGAAATTATAAAATAGATCATGTCTAAAGTAGTTCTGCATTTGTTTATACATATCCTCTCCTCTTATTGAAAAAACCCTTCCATTATTTGGCAGAGAAAAATAAACTGAACTTAACAAAGAACTATTGGATATATTTTGTGTACTGGTATATTTACCAAATAGTGAAGAATATTTACCAAATAGTGAAGAATATTTACCAAATATTTCAGAGCAAATTTCTTGAGGCACAAATTAAGTGCTAAATGACACCTCTCTATAAACACAGACTTCATCCAAGTGCTTGATAAACTAGAACTGTTTTTTAATTATGCAAAATAAGCTGCTACTATGGTTGAAATTATGGGAGAGATCAAGTACTGCCTGCAGGAAAGACCCAGGTAGTTCTACATAATAATAAGTAATCAGGGAGACTAGAACTGAGCAGACTAGGGGAAGTGTTCCCTACACAAACCTCGTTTTCAAGACCTAGCTCTCCAGTGAGCACACATAATAAATTTTACAAATGTGCCTGCAATTTCTACATGCAAGAGTTGTGACTTTAGGAGTCTTCCTGGCAGAGTTGTGGTGTCCATGAAAGATAGGGTCCAAGCAGCAGTGCAAGTTTTTGTGTGGGTAATAAAGCTTCTCAGATCTTCAGATGAGAGCTCACGGGTTCATATTTTGATAGAAAAGTCTTACAAATATTTGTTGTTTTGTGGGTGAGTCTGAGTCACCTTTGTCTTCTAGGTGGATTTGCCTAAACTCTCCTCTGTAGCAAATGCTCCCAAAAGATGAAAATAGCTTTAAATCCATAAGCCAGACTCATCTTGAGTATAAATTATAGCAGTTAATGTTTTGAAGCAGAAAAAAATTCTCAAAATAGGGTTCATGTAAACAGAAACTGATCATAAGTTTGCAAATTTTACTCTGCCTGACTTCATATAATTTCCAGTCTTTCCATTCCTTCTCTGGTACAACCACAGCCTTTCCTTCAGGCCTCGTTTTCTCCCCAGTGATTGTGTGGCTAGAGAAAAATGCTTGTGTCCCCCTCCAGAGAAAGGTTTTTGTCCATCACCTCCAGTGCCCGACTGCATCTCACTTCTCTCAGCCATTTCTGCTGTCCTGATTTGCGTCCTTTCGGTAAGCTTTCCTTCCCAGTCCTCCTTCCTTTCCCTCTCTTCACTCTTCTTGCATCTCAGCCTCAAGGAAATCCTTGCTATCCCCAGAAGCCTCACCATGACCCAATGTGCAGAAGCAGGATGAAGCAATAACAAATTTCCCCCTAATGTGCAACCTCACTAATGTGCTGTGTGACAACGTAACTTAGAGGATACACACCTGCATTACACAGTAAGAGACAAATTAAAAGGAAAGCAGAGGGTGGTCATTGCAGCAGGACATTGCAGGTTTGCTGAAAAGTATAAATACATTAGGAAATCAGTAGAAATCCAGAAATGTTGGATATGCTATGAAACCTGAATAATTTGCAGAGGATAAAAAGGTACACAGCCTTTATTCACTAACACTGCTTTGTGATTATATTAAGGTTGATGGCAAAGCTTTCCCTCATTTCATTAGAACTGGACTTGGCCTTAGTTGCTTTTAGTTAAAATGCTCCAAGGAATAAAAAGAACAATCAGAGTTGCAGTGGAAAGGATAGCTCACTGGATGCAAAAGAGAAAATATCAATCAAGTGGAAATGTATTTACCATTATGATATATGGTCTTCTGAATCTCAGGCTCTGTACTATGCATGGTTTGGCTGGTTTTATAGCCACTTGTTTGTTATATTAGCAAGTAGAAAAGCAAGAAGACACCTTAGCAATGATTGGGTCATTGCCAGTAAGGAAAATACTTTTTTTGAAAACAAGTGCAAAAAATAAAATTTTAGTTGAGGGATAAATGACTGAGAGATAACTGATTTTTTTCCCCCTTTTTTTTTTTTCCTCTACACATATTATTATACGCTGTAAAGTAATATGAAATATGACTTGTTGTATTCTACTTGCAGGAAAAGTCAGGAATTGTAATTCATGGTCACTGCTGAAGGCAGTAGAGGCTTGAGCCGGGTATACGATGACTTTTCTCCTAGTTCTTGAACTGCAGAACAGTTTGTTGTATAATGCTCAGGTACTCGTCCACATGTGACTAGAAAAGAATGGTTATTAAGGGCGATCCCTCCATTTTCTTGGTGAAAAGTGGAAAGAAATGTATTCTCGCTTTTTGTGTTTTGCTTGCCTTCATCTTCATATCAGAGTTATTGTTTTGCATGGCTCTAATTTTTCTTGGCAGTTTTATGTGTACTGTGAAGTTTCAGACATTTGTGGGCTCCTACCTATTCAAATGTAATTTAGTGATGCTAAAAAAAGCAAAGAAAATTTAGAGAATTTATTAAACACAACAACATGACTGTCCCAGGGGATTATTTGTTGGCAGTTGTAGTGGTGGCAGGTCATTAGGAAGAGAAAAGGCGAGTTCTTTGGTTTGTCCTCTCACCTTCCTGCTTCAGCTATTTCCCTATGCTTTGAAGGCCTGAATGGGCTTCCATGTAGTTGACTGATCTGATTTTGATTGTATTTATGCTTGCATATGTAATCTGCAAAAAAACCACCAAACCAACACCCAACCTTTTTTTGCGTACACCTTACATCTAATATTTTTTGTCCTCTCATTTTCCCTCCAGGGAATTTCCAAGACAGCAAGGCTCACTATTAGGTGGAAGTACAAACAACTGCTCTCTACTAATCATATCTTGTGCAAAAAAACACGTAAATGTACTTCATGGTCACACAAAGAAAGAAGGATCAGAAATTCAGCTGTAAGTTCGCATCAAGTTGAAAACATTAGAGATACATTTGGAAATCCACATGGCTGTACTTTGGAGTTAAAAGTGAGGCCTTAGGACATGCAGGTGTACTAATTATGGGCTGAGCAGACTGATGTTATTCCAAAGACGTGGATATACGAAACAGATCTTTGGTCTTGTATGGACAGTTCTAATTTTTTTCTTGTCTCACGTGAAACAAAGCTGTGAAAGTAGAATGTTAGTGATACTGTAGATAGCTGTGCTCAGTTAATTAGTGCTATTCTGGTATGGTGCTTGGCTTTAAAAATAGCATAGTTTGTGTAAATAATTTTCTTTCATGTATCATGATATTGCTCTTTTATAAGTTTACATGCTTTTAACTTTCAACTTCAGGTTTATTTTGATCTTTTGATCTTCTTCACTAGCATGGGAAGGGCAGTAAATCTTCACATCACTTTATTAAAACAACAGAGTAATGAAGCTCCTTACATGAATAGCACTGGCAATCATACCCAATAAGAAAAGCACAGAGAAGAACTAATGGCCAGGCTAGAAACGTAACTGATTCATTCCTATGGACTTTTAATTAGAAATATATCAATTTTAGATGTTCTGTTTACCTCACAGAAATGAATCATCTCTCTCAAGTTGACTTTCATATGTTTTTTGTCCTCTAATGGGTCGTATCTTAGTTATGTTCTGTAATGCAGTCTAGTTCTCCATACATTCTTTTCATACCCTACCCTGTATGCAAGGCTGTTGTCCACATTTTATGTATTTTTGTTTGTTCCCAAACCTGTTTATGGAACTTTTTCAGGTAGAAGTAGACTTCAAGCCTTTAGCTGTATGGACATAACTCTCCACTCACTGCAGCAGTGCTGGTTTACCACTGTTCCCAAATGCTCAACCAACAGGATGGAATGTTTCCTGTTTTTTTCCAGTTCAGGATACTCCTGTTTCCAGGGCTTTGTCTCCTCACCAGTATGCTTAGGAGAGAAATTGCATTTTGCTGTTTATTGTTTGCAATGCAGAGATATGCAACCATTTTACAGAAGTTGAAGACCAAAACTGTTGCGATTATGCAAATAGCTTCTTGATTTTGTCATTTAGCTGAGATGGGACACTTGGTGCTTGTCCAAGTGTCACATCCAAACAATCACAGACTTATGGCTTTGTCTGACATGCAGAGACTGTGCTTTCTTTGGTGTTTGCCTTTAGGTTGTGTATTGGGTATAAGTGTCTTGGAGGTTTCTTTTGTCTTTTTCTCTCACCATTCTAGTCTAGATTTAATTAGCAATAAATTATATTAACCTTCCCCAAGCCATGCCTTTTCTATCTATGAAGTAACTGGTGAATCACCTCCTTGTCCATCTCAACTCCCAGACTTTTCCATCACTTTCTCCTCCTGTCCTGTTGAGTAGGGGGTATGAAAGAGTGTCTGGCTGGGCACTGCAAGCCAGCCAAATGAAATCCACCACAAGGTTGTGAAGTTAGTTGTTTTTCTAATTGGGAGGCTTACTTTGTGAGTGAGAAGTAAAATGTGTGGGGAAAATATGCAGTGATCTTGAAGGAATACCTCTTCCCCTCCTGTTGATCTCTTGGAACAGATATCTTGCAGACTTCCTTGACATGTAGGGAATTTGCTATGTGATAGAAGGGGAGTCGGTGAACCTTCATTTTCAAATGAAGTAGTATGGAAACTCCAAGTAGTTTCTCTGAGTATTAGCTGTGAAAACTGTAATTACAGCCATAAAGTAGCAAAAACTTCAGTGAAAAAGCTCTAGGGTACTGTTTTTCATCTGTGGTCTCTTAAGAAGCAGCTGTGTTTTGAGGGATTTTTAGAATATCTGGATACAGATGAATCTGTTTAGTAATATAGGGAATTATTCTATTCATTTGTTCTTGAATTCCTCCAAGACTTTTCGTAAGTTCCAAACCAACTGCAACAGGGTAGTGCTTGAGAGAGATTAATCTCAGTTGCTTTGTCAGTCATTCTCCTCTTCTAAAGTAAAGAGGAAAGTAAAGGAGAGAGGAAAACTGGTTCTCTGACAATTATACAGCTGCAGGTTTGTGCTTACTCTACTTAGATGTTTTAGCAGTAAACAATTAGTAAATGCAGAAGCTTTGCTGTCCAGCACTGCTGATATGTCTGACAGCAAGAAAAAAGTTGGTGAATGCTCCAGGATTCTCATGCAAACATTGTGCCCTAAACACCAGTTTTTGTCCTTTTGTTTCCTTTCCCTGCTAATTCCAACCCTCAGTTGTAATGGTCTGGGTTAAATATTGTCTTCCAGACCGTGGAAGTACATTTGGAATGTCTATAGTTCTGTAAGTTAAATGCCTTTGAATTTATTTCTGGATTACTTGACTGCTTGAATGAATTAGAATAATACCTCTCCTCCTTTTTCTGTATTGTGTAAATTTCTTTCTTGTAGAAGCTGAGTTGCTCATGAAGGTATGTTTTCCAAATACCTTTCTGCATTTTACTTTCTAATTACATGACAGAGATGGAGTTATTAATGCTGTAATAAGTTATTTGACTGAGTTTGCTGGAGGGTACTCCATTTTTTTCTTAACTTTCAACATTTATCAAACCCTAAACTGCTAAAAATTAAATTGGGCCCTTAGAGATAACACTTCCTCACCAGTGTTGTGTTGCATCTGACACCAACATCCAAGGGTTGTATTGAGTATTACTTGATTGGCATAAGTAAAAATCAAACTAAAAATTACATCACATTTCTTAAATGTGAGATTTTATCTTTGCTCATAGGCACTGCTTTTGCCTCTCATTACAGATTAAAATTACAGCAAAATGCAGCAGTATGCTGTACAAATGACGCCTAATATTATCAACTGTCAGGTCTAATAGATATTAAAGACAATTCTTGTCCCATGTTGCCTTGACAACATGTGTTGGTTTTGGCCTTCTTTGTCAATTCAGATTTTTGACTTCATAGAATTTAATTAAACTACCTTTTCAGGTTTTGTTGTTTTGGTTGTTTTTTGTTTTTTTTTTTTGGGGGGGGGGGGAGTTGGTTGGTTTGTTTGTTGTGTTGGTTTTTTTTTTCTTTTCTTTTTCTGAAAAGAAACTCTTCAGGAGATAGTGCTGAAATTTGAAACACATTCAAGTACAACTATTAGGAATTGGACGCTATAACAGTTTTTTAAATATTATTTGCTGAAAACTGAATGTATCTTACCTTCTTGTCATCTCTTTTGCTTTGAGGTTTCAGCGTGCAGGACTATAAAGTCAAGACCCATTCACTCCAGTTGTTTTTCCCCCTGTAATATTTCGAAACTGTCAAATGATTTCCCCCTTTTCCCCACCAATCATTTTTCTGGATTCAGTCCTGGAGTTTGTAAAAAGTCATTATTTCCATCTAACCAGGGACCTTTCTTCAAGAAGTTACTTCTTAACCAAATATCTGTTCTTTTTGGAAAGACCAAGCTTAATGTTTCTAGTGCTGCAGAGCTGATGTCAACCCATGATAAGGTGTTTCAGTGGTTCATTGCCTCCAGTGTTAAAAATAACCTCCTTATTTTCAGACTGTATTAATCTCACTTCAGGTTTTGGCCATTCATTTGCGATTCTTCCATTATCAGATTTTTCTGCTTCATGTATTTCTTAAAGACTGTAATTAAGTCACTCCTTCATGTTGCTTTAGATCAGCAAAACAGATTGATGCTCCTTTTTATGTCATGCTTTCCTGGTTTTGTAGGCTCCCATCTGATGTTGCCTTTTGAATCTACTTCAGTCTTCCACAATTGTTCTGAAGTATAAAGAGCCAGGCAGGAGCCACCTGTCCAAAGGCACTTTGATTTGGGGGGAGATCAAAGACACTTGGACTCTCCTAAGCCTATTGTTTACCTCCTGTTTGCTTATCTATGCACATTCAAGTGCTCTTTTTGACCTACACTATTGCAGAGTGTTGGTCAGGTTCCTCTAAGTAGGTGCTGTGACCTGCAGATCCTGATCTTCAGACACTGTTCCTTTGGAGAGGTCATCACTCAGTAAATCTCATCTTTACTTCACTCCTAGGAGCATGAGTGTCATAGTCTACGTGGAGATGTAAGAAAAATGGCAAAGGGGGAAAAAGGCAGATGGTTGAGTTCAGAACTGTCATTACAAAATTTAGTTGCATCCCAATTTTGCAGTAGAAGAGGAGAAGAAAAATCAAACCTTAGTGTTTGTTTTGGCTCTTATCTATACAGATTGTTTTCCTCTAATTTACTTTAAATTCTGGGTTTACTGTCACTCAGAGTCACTCTTTATTTATTGGTCTGCTGCTCAGTGAAAGGGTAGTGAAAGTGACAAATCATCAATCAAGCTGGAGTAGAAGTGATCTTTTAATAGGATGTTTTCAAAGTAGATAGTTATTGAATGACAAAGCAAATGACTGTTCTATGCAGAACTTTGTTGCTGTTTATTTCTAGCAATTTCCATGCCAGGGGAAATTCAGACTCCCCCCTCTGATGAAACTCAGCCCACTTGCTACTATTGCAGTACAGAATTGTATTTGTTGACTGCATTTGTGCCTCTAAATAACTTATTTTGATAAATATCTGATAGACCATGTCCCAGTTTCTGGAGGAAGTTTTAATATTTAATTTTGCCATTTTCATGGACATACATGTGATGTGAGGTGATGATTTTTATCAAGGAAGGATTTCTTCAATTCTATTTGAAGAGCAAAGGGGAGAGTATCATTGTGGTGGCATATTTAATTATTGTCACTTAGAACGGGAATACATGCTCATTTTTGACTTCAAGAACCTGATATAAAATAGTGGGAAAATGTTTCTTTGCCTGTGTTCATCTGTGTTTTAAGAAATAAACCATTTGTGCTGTTCACATAACTTAAGCAGTTTGTAGGTTTTTCTGTAACCATTTTGATCTGAACCATTTTGAAGGAGGAAGGGTTTAGGAGATGACTTTTTTGTTTGCTAGTTTGTTTTGGTAGTTTTTTGCTTGGCTGTGTTGAGGAGGGTTGTTTTTTTCCCTTTATTTTGGGGAAAGGGAGGGAGGAAGGGAGCTTTTTTCTTCTTTTTTTTTTTTTTCTTCTTTTATGTTGGTAGCCAATATGTGTGTTCACAATAGTACCAAATGTCCCCAGTCAGAAATGGGCTGTCATGATCTATGCTGTTTAACTGCCTTTGCCTATGATTGGGCCATCTGCCTTATTTTTTAGTACTTTTCAAGGAAAGTTGCTGGAACTAAAAACAAGGAGAAGACAGAAATGACGAAGTCGAGCATCACAAAATAAGAACATAAATTTAAAATCAGTTGACAGTTTCAAAATATTACTTATTGGTGTCAATAAATAAATGATATCCGTTTTCTGCAAGTGCCACTCAGTTTGGCCATAATTTCTTAACTAATAGTTATTATGAATCATAGGCAAGATTTAATCCTGAAGAGAGATTTATTGGAGAAAGAGGCAGAGTGCACAGACAAGAAAGGAACAAAATAACAAACCAACCAAGCAAGCAACAATAACTTGTGTATTACAAAGCTCCCTTAGAAAGTTGGTTTAGTTTTTTTTCCCCGCTCAGACTGCATCCTTTACTCACCATGCCAGATTAATTTGGGCAACAAGGATGAGACATCTGCCACTGCAAACTCTGTCTCAGCACAGGGAAAGCTGCCCTTGGCACAGCAGACTGCAGAGATTCTGCAGGACAGGAGACAGCTTGTTGCATTCGTGTGCAAAAGAACTATTTATGTTCAAGCCTTCCTGTTTTAGTCCTAAACTTCTCCCTTGAAATTTTAAAAAGCAAATAGCAATTAAAGAGTGCATATATCTTAGAAAAGCCTTATGCTTATACTTGAGAAATGTAAGCTCGATAATTCATCTTCTTCCTGACGTGTATGAATTATATGCATAGCTTGGAAAGTATTGTGACAGCTTCGAAGCCACGTTTAAGATACATTTGTGAAGCACAGATCGTGTCTGAACTCTGAAAGATTTCAAGCAATTTTTGGTTTGAAAGGAATGTAATCATATAAAAGCTCTACCAATGAAATTGGACATCAGTTCAGTTAGTCCAGTGTGGATTTAAGAGTGAGTTTGAGCTTTGAAACTTACAGGTAACACATTCTTCTGAACTGGGATTCTGGGGAAGACTTAAAATTATTATTGATTTTACTTGGTTTTGTACCACAGAAACATCTGGGCCTCAAATTAGCTCAAAAGGCCTGTAGATCAGGCTGTGGAAAGATTACTGTCAGATTCAGTCACCCTCTTTTGAATATCATTATATCTCAAGAATTTTTAGGCTAATAGAATTGATGATAAAATTCTTCTCACTTTCTGCTCTTGTCCCTTTCTCTAAAGGTATTATTTGATTTTGCAGCAAAGGACTTTTCAAGTCCTGGAGCTCAGCCTGTGTGTGGGACAGCTTTTTGTTGCTGGTGACACCCAAGTGGCAAAGGGCTGCAAAAACCATTCCAGGGTTAGTTCTTTGTCCTGGTCCTGCTCTGCCTTCCAGCAGGTGTTGTATTTTTTTTTGAGAGTGCATTAGCCAGTGGTTTTAAAATAATGGGGAAAAGCAGAAAGGGAAAAAGATGTGGACTCATGCTTTCCCCTTAAGGCTAGGCTGAGCGTATTGCACTGTTGGATTATTTATTGGTTTTAATATCTGTTTTTATGGCTGTGGACATTTTTCTTTGGTACTCAAGTACTGAGGAAGTATTCTGGATGTCAAAAAGGGTGGCTTCAGTTTGTATAGAAGGGTGGATCTGCACCTTCCTGCATGATTGGGATTGTGCCAAAAGTAGGTTGAATTATCCTCAAGGGAGGCAGCAAAACACTGATAGCACCATCAAGGAAAAATCCTAGGAGTTGTCAGAGTTACAGTCTTTTCATCAGCAGGGCATGTTTCTGAACATGGTTCTGCATATGCCTTTTTGCTCTGTGTGTAACTGGAGTAATAAATATTCACATTTATGCCACTTCTCAAAACATCATATGAGAACTTTCGGCCAAGAAAATTCATAAGCAGAAGCAAAGGAGGAGTCTTGAACTGCCAGAATATAAAAAAAGGAGCAGAATATGTTTCAGTGTATGTTTCTAAAGCAATGCAGCAAATGTTATGTCAGAAAGTAAAACACCATGACACTGCACTCCATATTCACACACGCTAAAGGCAAACTGTGCCTGGCCACACAGTTCTTCACCTGAGGGCTCCTAGCTTTGCCATCAGCCTCCACAACGGTTCCAGAGTCAACTCAGGCTTGTAACAGCTCGGGAAATCCTCAGGGCCTCAGTACAGGCTGTTGAAAAACAATACTGTACAGGGGCAGTGCTTCCCCTGCTTCTCCGCAATGTTTTTTTTCTCTTTCTGTGTATGGCACCAACTTATTTTTAGGGTAGGCTTTGTGGAGAGACCCATATTTTTTTGCCATTTATTTTAAGATTATTGACTGAATTATGAAAATAAACTAAGTCAATGGAAACATGAATACTCAAATTACCTACCAGTTTGGTAAACATAAGAAGCATTGTTCTTGCAATGAAACAAGGCTTTAGTTTTGATATCCCCACTAAATTCTGGCAAAAAAAAAATACAGGTTGTTCTTTTGTGCTGTTTTAATATGAGACCTACTTCAGTAATTATTTTGTACTTATTTTTTGCTGTAGAACATCTTGTAACAGCAAAAACCCCTTTAATTTTATTTTTTTTTTCTGAGAACTCAGTCTCTCACCTCATATTAAGAAAATAACCTTGCTCAGCAACTTATTGGCACATCAGTAGCATGTACCTTGTCCTGGTTGGGAAATGAATCAGATTGCTGTGCAAAATCTGTTTAACAGATTCCCCCCCATATACAGATTGTGCAGGCTGTGTATTCTGAAGGTATTTGATTTTGCCACATTTTTTTTAGCATGGAAGCAATAACTTGCCAAAATCTTGAGTTTAAATGAAGCGGAATTTTGAGTAAGTTACATAAACAGAGATAGACTAAATCTTTGATATCTTTCATGGGTCCTTTAGGTAACAATAGTAACTGTCCTGTGAAGATGCTTGATTATTTCTTTAAATTGTTCTATGTATTCTATGCTTCCAGTGTGGTATAATTTAGAAAGCTGCCATTTAAATCCACATATCTTACTGTGATATTAAGTGTATTTAAACCCCATAAAATGCCTTCTAATTTATTTTTCATTTAGTCTATTTAATAAAATAGCAATAATGTTCTTTCAAGTGAAGGTTATGGAAGGAAAATTGCTCCTACTTTTAAAATATACTCCTCAATTTGCTGTACCGTTTATTGCACTGCAGAAGTCATTTACCCTCTGGAACATTCACTTAGAATAAAATTATTGCCTAATTTCTTTAAAAAACACTGGAGATTGGTCATGTTCTTCATAACTTTAAATGCAATTTTGTACATTGTTAATGCTTCATGGTTATGCCTAGCAGTAAATCCAAAATTTAATTTATCCTTGGTATTGTTTTCGATTTGCTTTCTGAAAGCTTTGTCGTCTTCTGAAGTCTTTGGAGAGGTAATAAAGAATGACAAAAACTGTTACAATGATGATCCCTAAGTTGTCTTACAGTGTTTTATGTTCCACTGCTGTTGCTCTCAGGTTTGTTCTTATTACAGGAGAAACCAGTTTTAATATAGCCTGTATTGTTTTTGAAGATGTATGGGGAAGGCAAACTTGGTTCACCAGTGCTGCTGGAAGGTCATTATTTTCTAGTGATCCCACATATTTTGAAGACATCTAGGAAGAAGCATTACAATAGCTTTAAACCTCTTGAATCTGGTCAAAGTCCAAGTATCATTTCTGTGTTGGGAACCTTCTGTTCTCTTCTCTTCTTTCACTTCTGTGTGCCAGCCTTTCCTTCAGTCAGTACTGTATTCAGAGAATGGTAGTCCAAGGCTGAGCATTGGACTTGTACCTGTGACATCTTAGTATATAATTACCATATTTCATTGATTTTCATATAAAATAGTCTCAATTGACAGCTAACAGTATGTGTTTCCTAAACTAACAGCCCTAAATAGACCTGGGAACTCTGAATATGGTGGTACTGCAACTTTAATGATATTTCTCTGGTTAAATGATGTTTTTTCATTGTATATTTGCCTTCCACTTGCACTTGCCTGCCACCTGTGCAATCCTGGTATTTTCAGTCAATACAAGTATCTGGAACTGCTGATTTAGGTCTGCACAAGAGCAGACCTAAAATCAGTTGTCTTTGTTGTCCTGCAAACTATGGCCTTGGTTTATGCATCCTTGTGGAGCAGTTTTGTTGCTGTCTTGGTTGAATGCTACACTTTGCACAGTATTTTATTGATAAAACCCCCAAACAATACAGCCCTTCCCCATGCTCTGGAAAGAGGTACTTCCAAAAGCATTTCAATTTCGGGATGCAAGGGAATATGAAAATTACCCTTGTATGACTTTCAGCCTTGTTTTAAGATTTTAGTCTCAGGCCTCTTGCTATTGTCTTTGGTCAGTTCTTTTCCTGAATTACCAAGATTTATGCCTTAGGCTTTTAGTTTTTTCAGATATATCTGTTTAGTCCCTTGCAGGGACTAAAGACTTGCATCTTGGTTCAGGAAGGTTCAGTGGTATGGAGCTTGAGTGACTTCTGCACTCTCAGCTACTCAGGGACTCCTAAAAATTCCATTACAACCAAGAAGTGCCTACCTTCTTTTTTTAAAATAGAAAATCATTCTATTTGTTACACTTTCCAGTCTGAAGTAAGGTCTTCTTTCACAGATATTAAATGCAAGGGATAATAGTAATTTCTATTATTTATGCATATTGGAAGTACCAAGTGAGTTTCAGTTAGGAAAGTTACTGATCTTCCTTATAGTTACCCTGTTATTTGTTTATCTTGCATTTAAATTGTGTGCCATTCATTGAGTGACTCCTAAATATTTTTTTAACATAATATCCTGCCGTACATCAGAGGAAATACAGCTTGGAAGTTACAGATAACTGGTCTGTAATACTAAATATCACAGTGGCCTTAGCTAATTTAGTTGAAGTAAAAGTCTGTAAATATTCACATCCTATCTGGCATTAATATGATGTGAATTTTCTTCTTCTGTACATAGCCAGGTGTGTTGATGGAGGCTGTGTGGTTTATATGTGAGGGAGGGTGGTCCCATGGCCAAATGTAACTGTGAACATTATTGGTCAGCCTGGATAAACAAAGAAATTGCATTATTTTTACTATGAAAGATCTTGGTTAAGTTACGAAGGGACAAATATCTCTTAAGAAATGGAAAAATACATGCATGAACTGAAAAGTAAGAAACAATAACTGGTAGCAAAATATAAGCATGGATTAAATAAAAGTCTAGATTCTCATGTGCTGCTTGTGCTTGACCATAAACCTCTCTCTGTGTAAGGAGTATTTGAAATGCAGAGTCTTTCTTCCTATTCATATTCTGATGAAATAGTTTATTAAAGTTGTTTTCAGAACCCACTTTTGATTTTCAAATTGTTTCCAAAGAATTGAGCACATTGTGAAAGTCACTGCTTTAGTGACTTTTTCTCTCTGTGAAAGTTACCTTTGAAAATGTCTTTCAGTAATGATGAAAAACGAAGGATCCTTTCTCTTTGTGTGGGAAGGTAATAGAAGTGTTGTAGCAAATGTATGTCTAATTACCTCTGATGGTAAGACAAATGCCTGTATTCAAGTCTTTAGAATACCTTCTTGCACTTAAGTACCGACAGAAACACCTACAAATCTCTTTTCAGGACAACAGTGTGGTTTCTGCCGTAGTTAGCAAAGAACACACTGGTTTAAATATTTCTTCTAGTTTCAAAAATAACATCATTGCACTTTGGCAACACCACTTATTCTGTTGTTCCTAAATTATTTATGAACTTTCCAAAATACCTTTCACTTTGTTTGTGGTACCACTACAAGCTCCACAAATGGGCTCAGATTTAATTTAATGAGAATTTCCTGTGTGTACAGAACAGTGTGGGTGTATGTTTAGAGATGCACAAATTTGTGTGGGTTTTAAAGCATGGTGATTTGTTCTTTTTGTGTCTGAAAATTAATGCTTCATTCCCAAGCTCCTAACTTTTTTTTTTTTTTGCTAGGCATTAGGAGCACTTTTGGTATATATTGCATGAACATTTGATTTTGTATGGCTTGTGAAAGAATGCCTCTTTTAAATTCACATAAAGGAGAATTAGGCATTATCTGGAGTCAGAACTGTAGATAGATGAGTAGAATGGCACTTGCTCACTTCCCTTGTGAATGTATTAATCCCACCTGTCTATCATTTTTCCATCTTATCCCTTCCCCTTTCCAGTCCATTGTTACATACAATGGTGTAATCTTCACATATTTCCCAAAAGGAGGGTTGGATTAAGCTAACCTTAGCTTTACTGAACCAAAAGATATTGCAGGAAGCCTGTCCTCTTCTCCTTCTCTCTTTTCCCTTTTTTTTTAATCTTTGTTTTGCTTAGTGTTTTGTATAGATGAAGCCCAAAGTGTAAGGAAAACTGTCTGTGGAGATGCCATTTGTTTAATTTATTCAGCTGCTAAAATCTGTTATCTGGCTGCCTCAGGTCTCCTAGAATTTAGGAGGTGTTTATGACTGTTTGTTTGACAAATTGCCTTTATGGTGTTCTCCTCTCAAGTTTGCTTGGATTCACGGAATTAATGCCATCTTTTCCTGAGGATCAGAGTGGGGCAGTGCTTTTGGAGGCAATGATAACAATCCCTGAGAGCAGCTTCATATCACACAGAAGTAGTCAGTGCTCTTGAGTCTCTTATCATGAAACTGTGATAAGGATGCTGTACCCTCTTTTCTTCGTCTTGGGAAAGAGCTTGGGGATACTGTGGTGTTTGGAAAACATGAAGGAAGTATATCTAAGTTAAAGTAGGTGGGGTAGGAACTGCTTTGCACACCTCTGGTCCCTGTAAAATGGATTGCAAGAGGAAGCTTGCCCTCCTTTGTCAGTCACAGTCCAGCTTGTGGTTGAGGTATCAGTAGGCTCTATAACAGCTTCCTTCTTTCAAAGGTATTTTTGTAAGAAACAATTAACACCTTGATAGCAGTGTTGGTTGTTTCTTCGTATCCTTTTTAACAATGGTGTTATTCTGCAGGAAATGTTTAATTTGCACCTGCCATTGGTTGTCATTTCAAAGGGGTTAAAGTACAGCTCTTCATCTCTTCTCCCTTACTGCCAGGTACAGCATTCCTAGTAGCTGTGGGGAGTATCATCTCTTTACTGTCTTTGGCCTATAACCTTGATCTCATCTCAGTTTTGATTACCTTTTATAGCCCAGCGTCTGCTTCCTTCTTACCTGATTTTGTTTTTACATAAGAGCTCTAACATGCAGCTTTTGTTAGCCATGTGCAAATCTGAAAGTCACCACATTTCACATCCCAGTATTCTATTTTTTCTTCTTGGCAGATGACATTTCCTTATCTCCATCTACCCACATCTGCTGCCCAAATATTTTTCAAACCTGTGGCTTGGAACATTTTGCTTGCTCTCAGCTAACCTCCCTTTCTCTATCACATCAGCATCAAGTGCTCATTTTTTCTGTCAGTGATGCTGGAGGCCTTTCCCAGCCTATGAGTTGTTTGTGTGCTATCACGACGTTGTGTCCTGTGTGAGAGAGGCAGTGACACAAGGATTTTGTCACTCACGTGTTGGCATGCTGATTTTTTTATTCTTTATTTCCTTGTATTAACGTTGGGAGCACTTGCATTGACACACAAACCCATTCACCACCTTGCTTTTTGTATGGATTCTTAATACCTTGTTTCTTTCTCTAGGAGAAGCCTGACAGCAGTCTGGGTGTCTGTCATCTTGACCACCTGGCTTCTCGCCACTCCTTGTCTTGTGCCTTGCATTTGGGCTGGAAGGTCTTTAGGGCAGACACTGTCCTTTCTGTTCTGTGTTTGCTGTCTGAGAGGGACTCAGGAAAGGCTCTCAACTGCTAGAGGATAAAAAAAGGCTCAAAATGCAGGAATTATGTATATTGGAACTGGTTTACATGTTGCTAGTTATGTAAAGGCTACTTTAATAGAAGAGTTGGTTACTTAGGAGGAAGTGATAATTTCCTTCTTTGTCTTTTCCCCTTCTCTCACACACCACCGTTGGTTTGAAATTATCTGTATCTACTAAGTTAGTGTTTTATTTACCTTATCGAAATACACACCTACAGGCTGAACCTTACTGTAGAAAAGGAAAGAAGAAAGGGAAAAAAAAAAACCAACATGTTGTATACATTTTTATAGTTTGAGGCGAACCCAAGGAAGTGAATTCTGAAAGTGAAGGGAAAAAAGATTGCAGGGCTTAGAAATAAAGAAATCTTCACGTAATTGTATTGAACTACAAAAATCAGGATCATATTCAGATTCCTATTAAATGTAACTTAAGAAAGCCATGTTTCTGTTGAAAATTTGTTTATACAAAAGAAATATTTTGTGTAAAGCTGACTGTTCAGACTGATTTGATAAAATATTTTACTTGTACTAATATCCACTCAGATCAGAACAAAACAGGCTGTAATTCAGGCAAATTAAATTTGTCTTCCAAATGTAAATATCAACCCAGTGGAGCTTCTACAGCTTTTTACTTTCCAACCTTTCTGAGTGAGACCTCTCCTTGGCAGCCTGCAGTCTCAAGAGCCAGGCAGTGATGACACAGTTCTCTACCTTATAGGGCTTCATCTATGAGCAGCTACTTTTTTTGCCTTGCTGAATCTTTCTGTTTTTCAGTGCTAGTTTTTTCTTATCCTTCCAGTTTTTCAAGTTCCAATAATTTGCTGCAGCATTGCTGCTTTCTTCTCCTTTTGGGAAGAGAACTTCACTGATATTTACAGTCTATGAAATATAATGACACTTTCCAGGCCTCTGCACTTGGTTTTTGATTCATGTTTTTGGAGTTGGTTTTGGTGTCTTTGTGGTTGCTTTGGGGTGGGTTTTTTGCTTGTTTTTGGTTTTGTTTGTGTTTTGGTTATTTGGCTTTTGTTGTTTTTAAATGCTGTTTTTGCTCTTCTCCACTGGAGATGTGACTTGCCCTAAAAGGTGAAGCAACTGGCCTGTTGTAGATGTGATCCTGCTTGCAACAATGGCTAATACTTGATGTGTCAGAGGTAAGCAGGGCAGGAAAACATACAACTTGTCTAGCTGAAGGTCTTAAGCTATTTCTAGAGGAAGAATTCCTTCGTGACCTCTGTGGTGAAATTCTAACACCCAAGAGTGTGACATTGCCTCTTCACTGCAGCTTTCTTGCTTTAAGTGGAAGAAAAAGGTTTTTATTTTTATACATGTTGCCCGTTGCAAACTGATAATATAAAATTTCCTGTGGAAGACTAACTGAAAGGGAAGTAAACCTTTCCTTGGTTTACTCATAAAGCAAATTATAGTATTGTATATTAGTGATTAATTTTTATATTTCCTATACCAGTGATACAGATATCTTCAATTTATTAAAATAATTGTGCTACTGTGCTTGCAGTATTATTTTTGGTAGTATGAAGTAGTTGCATTTCTATTTCAGGCCTGGTAGCAGCAGTAGGTAGTAGGAAAATCTAGCTGTTGTTATCCTTGTAGTAAATAGGTGTGGCTCTGCAATTACACCCTTGTACAGTACTTCAGCTTTTCTTCCACACACACAGAAAAGAGCATTCCAATATATAATATTTCCATTTAAATTATTGTTGGAGAAACACATGGGAAAACTAGTTACTCCAATGTGTTTCCTAAATTATTATGCATTTTCACCCCCATTCATTCCTGCCATTACAGAGATAGTGACAATAGTATAAAACATTAAGTAGGACTTGTTTGTGCTATTTGCTGGCATCTGTTCTTTAAAGCAACCTGTCCATAGCTGTGCTCCAGGTGATGGGTGAGGTGCTGCTGTATATTGAGAGCCAAACTTGGCTCACCCTATGCAATGCAGGGGACCTGCTGTTTTCTCTTTTTCCGTCTCAATGCTGGGGCTGAGACGGAAAAAGTCAAGTACTCACTTGAGAGCTATGTTTGTGAGACCTAGTGCTGCCAGATCACCCACATCACCTTTTTGCCTCTTCCTTCCATCTTCCTGAAATACTTGTGAAATTCACATTTTGCTATTGTGGCAGTAAAACTTCAATGAGAAAAAAGATATGGCTTGCTATTTCTGAAATATTCTGAGCTCTTTATTACTTAGTGAAGGCTCAAGTGGATGTGCATGAAGCTTACTCACTTAGAAATTTTCTCTATGCTACAGTGTTTAGGAGTTAAGTTTGAAGCAGAGACTATGGTTCAGACTTCTAGAGTCTCTTGGGATGTATTTAATAAATAGGAGACAAGGAAGTAACCAAGCTTTCCAGATGTTTTCAGATTGCAGAAATGAGGATTTGGTCAAAAACAGTAGTGAGAATCAAAGGCTCTGAACTAGAAGCAAAGATGGACTTGTGTATTTACTGATTTGTTGCATCAGTAAAATTTTAGCCCTTTTTGACAATCAAAATACTATTCCAAGTGTTTCTGGGAAAGTCAATCACTTTGGCCAAGGAGGACTGGGAGAGACTAGGGCATGTTTCATTTAGGTAAATGATGTTTGATAAGGCAGAGATCAATTTTGCAGGCATCTCTTGAAACAAAGTGTCCTTTTAGGAAAAAAAAAAGCCAAAACTTGAGAACCATGCTGTTGGTCTTGGCAATTGAGTGCTTTAGTCCCAAGCAGCTTCCCCTGTGAGTTGCAATTCTCTGATTCTCAGTTCTGGGGAGGGAGGGTGTTGCGTTGTGTATCTCTTTCTGGCCCAGCCTGGTGTTCAGCTTGGGCCCCCAGCTGCTCTGATACGCTTCAACAGTACCTGTTGGTGGGATCTTGGCTCTGCAGGCAGATTGACTCACACTGTCATGGCTGTGGTAGAAAAAGGGGACTCTCTAAGGCTTCCAGAAAACAGTGGTTTTATTCAGGGGGTCAGGGGATCCCCCAGCCTCAGTCTGGTGCCTCTCAGAGAGACCCCGGACCTTGGCTGCAGGGCGTTTTTGTTCAGGACAGTTCAAGGGCTGGATACAAAGTGTATAAACCAATAAAACAATCAAAACACTACATGCCAGCTAGCTTACTTAAACACTAACAAATCCAAAATAAGTTTGGGAGTGGTCTCAAGGGTCCTGCCAACCAGTTGCTGAAACTCTCGGACCTTGAAGATAAGAATTCCGTGATGGACAGAGGAAATAATCATACATGAAACAGAAATGAAACAGGGAAAAGAACCAATGAAAAGGAATCTCCAAGCAGAGGCTCAGGTTGCCTCAGAAACCCTTATCAAACTATGATAAGAATACATCCTGGGGCAAGAGGCCCCTTCAAGGTATCCACTATACCAAAATTACAATAAAAAAACTATACTATGTTCCTAACTAAAGCTTATAAAACATTTCTTGCAAACCCACAGGAGGACCCTAGAATAATTCACCCTTCCTATACTCTTTAGTCGCTGTTAATCCAGGACACCATGTGCTGTATTGATAGCACAAAAGCTTTCCTATATGTTTGGCTTGGACAGAATGGAGGATCAAGCATGGGAGGCTGGATTTTCCACAGTGTACAAGTAATCTGGAAGCAGGGAAAAATTACTGGGAAAAATCAATTTGAGTTGTGCTCCCAGGTCGTGTGGGTATTTTTTTGTAAATCCCAGTAAAACATTGAAGGCTTTCTAAAAAGTAAACAGTCTTAGAGTCTTAAGGAAGAGTCTTAATGAATCTTAAGGAAGGAGGAAACAGAGACACTCTCCTGGCATATGCTATCTGCTTTTTCTTACATGCAAACAGTGTTAGCTTCAATGTGTGAGCCAATTCACCCATTACTGAGCTCATGCACTGTTTATCCTGAATGACGCAGGCTGCAGTAGTTGGTTTTATCAGAATAAATGAATGATAAACAAGGGATATTCCGGAGTCCTTAAGACTAGCTACATGCTTCTGCTATATTGATAACAATAAAGCGATCTATTTGCTGTGAGAACCATTTTACCTTGTTAACTCTAGAAGGATAATTTCAAAAATCTTAGTTCTTCCCCACACAGAACTTTCAGGGGATAATATAGCTGTAAGGGGGACAGAAAAACCTACTAAACCAGGAAAAAAATTTAAAACTTATATAAAATGATGCTGTTAATGCCTTAACATTAATTTTATTTGCATCTGAACAAAAAGGCTCATTGCTTCTGCAGAATAACGTACAGTTTCATAATGCTTTTTCCTTTGCTTTTGGAGAGTTGGCAAGGGATATGGAGAAAGCTGCATGATTTTTAAAAATTGTGATGCAATGCAAAGCTTGACCCAAATTTTCCAGACAGTGGAAGGTTTGAGCAAAATCATGTCGAAGGAGAGACAGTGTGGATTTGAAAGAACAGTATTGATGGAAAGAGCAAACAGTTCTTGTTTTTGGTAGAGAAAAGACTGTGGGCTTCATAGCTTGAAAGAGAAGCATTACACTGACAACTCCTCAGTTTCCACCACATCCCCTGCTATCACTGCTTTCCCTGCTCCATTCTCATCCTCACTCAACCTAAAACTCAGTTTGAAAGAGAACCCTAAATAAGTTCTTCTCTGTTTGTTTCCCTTCACCCCACTCCAGTTTTTTTTTTGTTTTGTTTTGTTTTGTTTTCTATTCCATTAGATTAAAAGCCAAACAAACAGAAAACCAAAACAAAGCAGAGAGGGATTAGAGAAATGAGTCATGAAATTGGAAATTTATAAATTAAATGAAGTCCTGGTAATGAATAGTACAAGTGCATTTGTGTAAGAGTAAGGAAAAAAATTCCTTTTAAATAACAATCAAATTTCTAAGGGTTTAATTTTACTTCCTGGATTTTATACTGATTAAGAGTTTCCTTGTAGGATGAGTTCTGCTCCTATTCACCCTAGTTATTCTTCTTTTGAGAGGCTCTTGCCATTAGTATTTGGTGTAGCTAGCTGAAACCAAGATGAGGTGGTATGTGTAGCAATCTTTCTGCAGTGCACCAGCATGTAATTTGGAGATTTTCTAAATAATTATTAAAAAAAATGAATACGATATACTAGTTCTACTGTAGAAACCTTGGAGTTATGGGAAACCAAATACCGTGGAGTTTACAGGTAGAAGTGGAATTAGATTCCTTATGGAAGGTATTTATTAATTTATTTTCAAGACTAAGCAATGCCAACTTCCTTTTGGTTAGAAATAATGCTTGCAGTTCAAAGATCATCTCTGAGCTCTGGTTATAATATGTTAATGACATAAAATCATCCAGATCTAAATCATTTTAGCGATGGCGTTTTCTGATCTGTGGTACACACTCTGCTAGTGTCAAGTAATAAAAACATAAATCAGCTGCAGCTTTTCATCCTGCATGCGTTTGTGCACAGCACATCCACTGTTTTGACAGACAGCAGCTAATGCATCAGAGAAGACCTCAGATGAGTTTTAAATATCAACATAAATCTGATCTGCTTTGCTTTCATGGTTTGCCATTATTTTAAATGAAATAAAATTAGGCTGTGTCATGAACATCATATTCACAGCAAAGATCAATACATACCCTTGATTTGTGACATTTTGATTTGGGGAAAAGGTTTTCTTTAGCTATTGCATGTCAAATCCTAAGGACATGTACGTGGGTTTGGTGTATCACACCAAGCAGCTGCTTATGCTCTCTAGGAAGAGGTGTAAAAGAGAAGCATTGGAGGATTGAAAAGAGTACCTACTAATGAAGTCGTACTGCGTGAATGTTTTATAGGCTGAAATTTGGATATAGCTGTCAGGTGTGTGTTTGGTACCTTTTGCAAACACAAAGTGGGAAGATGTTTATTCTCTTTATCAGGGGTTCTGGGCATAATAGCTGCATCTTCTATTTTTTATGTATCCAGGCTGCCCTTACACATATCTCACCTTCATCAGTTGCAGCCTGTTCTGAACAACCAAGCCAGACCCAACAGCGTCGGGAACAATGTGATTATTTATTGCTTTTTAAAGTTAGGACCTGAGTGTATTTCAAGGCTGGGGCTGATGGCACACCCCCTGTCTGTGTTCATATAAACAGCAGACATGCTAGGAGGATTATGAGATTAATGTTTCTACCATGTGCTCTCTAATTCTTTAGTATTTATTTAAAACGTGCTAAGCGGTGTTTATTTTATGGTTGAACAGTTCTAGCAGTGCACTGCAAGTTGTGTCTGTTGTTGGCTCTTTAACCCCAGCTGTCATGGGAAGTTGAGAGTGCCATACCTGTCAGAAAAGCACAACAGCAAACATGGGACTGAGCACCAAACCTTTTTTATTACTGTTGTTATCAGTGAGCTCTGCAAAGTCGGTGTCAGAGGCCTTGATTAACACAGGGCAAGAGATAAGCTCTTGTGAACTGATGCTGGGAAATTCAGGATAGTGCCTTCTCTGCCTATTGCTTATTCCACTACAGCACACTGCTTTCTTTGCCTGTCATGTTTTTACATTACCCATTTTCCACTGATTGATTTTTAAAGTGACAGAACATATTCCTTTTATATCATAAAGAGCTTAAATGTGTGTGCACAGAGATTATGCAGTGAAAAGAAGGTTCTCCTACAAAAAACAGTTGAATGTTGTACATGTGTGGTTTTCCCTTTGATTGGAAATCAGTTCTTGAGGAGCTGCTTATATGCATTGTGCAATTCCAAGACAGATTCTTTCTCTGCACAGGGTTGTTAACATGTATCAGACAGGAGGACAAATAGTGTTTTCTAAGATAAGGTGAGCATTTATCAGCAAAAGCGATAGTTGTGAATTCTTTTCCCTCTGAGTTATGGAAAGTCTTCGTGGTATAAATTTTAATGAAGAATGGATTGCAAAATGGGGAGGAAATAAACAAGGGTGTACTTATTATGTGGGAATGTGCAATTTCCACGTGATTTATTACAAAATAGTGAAAAAACATGTCTAAAATCTAAAAAAAGAAATTACATGTCTCATACCATTGGCACAAGAGACATATCACTGGCCATCTTGGTACTAGATTTGATGTGGTTTTCAAAATCTTCAATACAAACAACTATGTTGTTACCATGTACGTGTTCTTTTGTCTTTTCATTTTATTTTTCATGTTTTTGATACCAGTGAGACCTTGTTGTCAACTGCTGACCAAGCTGCTGCTCCTGCTGGTCAAGAGTATGCCCTCTGCTTGCTTATATACTTCTCAAACCTTTTGCATTTTGCAGAAAGATTCTCTGATTTCTCTGGTCTCCAGGCTAGACCCGCTGTATTGTTCTTGTGATTTGTGCAGTGGGCTTGCTTTTTGTTCTTTTGAGATGAGAGATTTGTCCCAGATCAGTTAGTTTTCTGTTTAGGTATTTAAGTGAATTGATAGTTTGTGTCAATCTGAAATGTGAATCCCCTTTTTGTCAGACAGTCAGCCCAGAAAATTCTTGCAGCTCAAATTCCCAATGACATTTGAAGTAAATTAAGAGAAAAGTAAATGTTGTTTCTAAGAACAGGAAGGTTTGCAAAAACAAAGCTCTCTGCAGTAATAGTCCTGCAAGTTTTTAGTGTTGCGATATTGCATCAAAAGTTAAGGCCCAAAAGTATGGATAGACAAAGCCCAGATGTGTGTTTCCACTATACCTGATTCAAACCCTTATTCCACATATGCCACGTTCCTGATTTGTCATCTTTGAAATCCTCTCATTTGAAAGTGTGCCACACTGTATTAGTAATTAACTACTCATTAGCTCTGGTGTTTGAGCCTTGCTGTCCTGTGCTGTAGGTGAATGACATTATTTAACATTTCATTGTTTTGGATAATGCCAGGCAGAGGGAAAAAATCCATCCCTGCAGCAACACAGCATCTAGGCCACTGTCCTCTGTTGAAGATGTCATTTCAAGTACAGCTTAAATTGGCTTGGGATGACCAGCAGTTCTGTTTAGTGATGTGGCTTCTCTCTTTTCACTTTATTCAAGAAAAAAATCTTCATGCATGCATGGGAACTTCTACAGCCTTTCATGCTGAGCAGTGGAGATTCTCACAGAAAAGGAGTAGTGGGACTTGGCTTGTCATTCCAAGCTGTTAGGCCTCGTTCATCAGCAGAGAGGATTTACACCGAAAAATTTCTTGTGTATACAACTATGCAAATAGTAATAGTTGCAAAGACCAAGGTTTTCTCATCAAATATTTCTAAGGAACAAAAAGCCTATATGGTGTATTTGATGTATAACTTCTTTTACAGATCTATATAACAGAGGTCTAAAGAAACAATTCATAACACCTCTGGAGTGGAATACGAAAAAACCCTTTTGTGGCTTTCTTGAACCTCTCACAGTGCTTAGTAGAAGGGACATAATTTCCTTTCTGACTTTTCTGGAAGATTCAGCTGCATAGCAAAGTGAGGGATTATTTATAAAAATCTTTAATTATGTGAATAGTTCTTTGTAGCTCTCCTTTATCTCTCTAGTTCTATTATTAGTAGAAACTGTAAAATGTATTTTTCTACTTTTAAATGGAATAGTCTTGAAATATTATGTACAATTTCTTGGAAGAAAGCTAGAAGCTCTTCCTTTTGTTGAGATCAAATGTGCTCAAGGATGGGTGCTCCATTTCAGCCCTGATCACATATAGATATACACACTTGTGTGTACGTGTCTTGTTATTAATACTAGCTAAAATATCCTAGACAATAGCCGTCACTTGGATCTACCTAATATTACCAGTAACTCTGTGAGGACTGGTGGCCATAGACAGAGGTCCTGAATGATGCATCACTTTCCTTGAGCCAAACTGCTTCTAAAAATAGTACTTAGCAGTCATTGAAATCATCTCAGCAATTTTTAAACTTTATTTTTTGTTGTGTAGGCTGGGCTTTCTCCCTCACAGAAGTTGCATAGGAGAACTTGTCACGCGTGGAAGTGTCACTGAGGTGCAATGTAAAAAGGCAACTGCTGATTTATATTCTATGGGATGTCAGAAAACTTCCTGTCTCTCATTAAACAATGTTGTAATTGACCTTTATATGAAACAAAAGATAAGTTTCTGAAATGAAAAATGTTTTTTCCTTCTTCCATACCTCACTGAACTACAAATATGCAGTCAAAACTGATTAGGGGAACTAAAAATAATGAAGTAAATATGTCTCAGAACACAATTGCAGAGAAAATAAAGCAAAGGGGCAAATAGGTAATGAAAAAAAAGTAGAAGTGAGTCTGAGTTTTTTAATATCATTGGAATATTCATACATGTCAAATTTTCTCCGATATTTCACTTTTCATAATTCAAATAGCTATATTGTGCTTTATTTTATTTTTATGTTCCATGTTAAAAATCTTGAACATTCAGAAAAGGGTCATACTCCCTTCCCATACTGAGAATGGAGATTGTTGAAGTGACCCAGTATCAAATGCTCTTGCTGCTGTGAAAGCCTGAAATGAAGCATGGTGTGGCTTGGTTTGGTTTTCCCAAGGTCACACTGGATCAGTGGAATCAAGGGACAAGTTTTTCACATTTCAGTCTGGCAAGAAGAAGTAAATAAGTCACAGCCTGAATCATCCCATTCATAAAAAAGCTAATAGGACTCTCAAGCAAGTTTGAATATCAGTTAATTAAAATATAAAAAGGAAAGGAATTATGAAATGTAAATAGCCTAGTGAAGTGAAAATTGGAGCATATGTCCTCGGAATTAATAAAACCAAAATTTTGAGAATTATTCTTTATGTACCAAGTTAAGACTTTAAATTATATGCATTTGAGTTTCTTAACTTTGCTCAAGGATGTACTAGTCCCAGTAAAAAAAAAAAATCTTCCTGTCATTATTATATTTTTATACACTTCTGCATCATTATAAACCCTTTGCACCCCAGAAAGAAAAAAAACAGAAAAAAAATTGCTATTTGAGTCACCAATTAAATGAGAGAGGATAAGCAGAATTTTTCTGAGCATCTTGGATTGAAAGAATCCTCTACATTTACAGCATACCTTTTAAGTTTTCATGGTGGTGGAATTTTTGTGCTTTAAGTATTAAGCAACATTTTATATAAATTACAGTAAAGAAAAGCTTTAATGTTTACTGGGAGATTTTCCATATTAGTTGCTCTTGCTGTTTTTTAAAATTGAGGCAATTCTGTATTTTGTGGCATGCCTTAAAATTAAGCAGATCTTAAGGTCGTAATCTGTTGAATAGAGAAATTTTAAAAGATCACGGCAGAAAAACAAAGGATGCACATGATGGTTTTGCTGAGGAGTCCTAGCGATTGACTCTTTTTCTCTTGGTCTTTTTCCTTTCCCCCTCTGCCCTGTGCGTTGCTCTCTTGTTTGCTCAGTTCTTGCTGCGACACCTCTTTATCTGTGCCTGTTGTAGCACAGCTCTGCTCAGAGCCTCCAGCTCCCCCAGCCTGCGCTCCGAGCTGCCCCCAGGCTGTGTGACTGTGGCAAGCACAGCCCTTAACCTGGGCCGGAATACCCCCTCTCTTTGAACAGAGAATTTCCTCGGGCTCAGCACTGCTAACAGCACTCTGGCTGCTTTGGCCAGCTGGGAGTGCACAGGAGGGGGAAGCGTGTGCCCGCCTGAAAAATGCTGCTTTTCTGTGTGACTGTGTCACATTGCTGGGTCACTCTGAATTTGCACCCTCGTCTTTAGTTTTATACCGAGTGATTGTGGGTTCACAGAGCACAGAGGGCACAGAGTCTGCCTGCACATCATGGACTCTCGCTCGAAGTGTTTAAAACTTGCATTAAGTGTGTGTGGGATAGATCTTTGCGTTTGAAGGTGTCAAGTATAAAGGACCCAATAATTGATTGCCAATTAGATAAACCTTTATTAAAGCGAGAAGCCGAAGCAAGCAGCGTGCTGGGAAAGCCGGAGAGCACAAGTCTTAGCTCGTGCTCCACGCACAGCTTTCAAAAGTTTTCCCTACAGTTTCCCATTTTTATAACTTTTGGGTTTACACACACCCCTTGGTCCCTCCCCAGTCCATGTTTTCCCATATTTGGTCATAGTTGAGTCTTCCAACTCTGGGAGTCTGGGGTCTTCTGCCCATTCACAGTGGTCAATGGATGAAGTCTCTCCTCTTACTCGCAGCACCCTGGGAGCCTTCCGCTGTGGTCACCATGGTTTCACCGTATCTCTTGTTTTCTTTCTTTCTTGGTGTCTTATGATACAAAGTTACATTACATCATCCTGCACCAAGGCCCGGCTCTCTCTAACTTTTCTGTTTCTGCAGTTTCTGCAACTTACAGTTATTGCTTAATATCATCTACATATTTACAATTTCTGCTTAATAGCCCCTGCATATTTATAATTATTAACTATCTCGTTTAACACAAATTACCTAAATCATTCATTTCATTTATAACAAAAGACTTTTGCAATTCCTGACTCCTGTAATCTGTTGGATTTTTAAACTTACTCTGCTTTTGAAAAGTTATCCTATTTCTTGAGAAATATTTTAAAGTGTTGCTAGAAGGTAAATTTTCTTAGTATCATAACAATTTCACAGTGTTGTGAGGTATCTTAGGTCTAGCCTGAAAAAATATTGCCTGAAGTGAATAGAAGTTTCCTGTTCAAACTGGGGTCAGTGGGTAAGCTAATTTCTTCTGCAATATGTGTCTGGTTCTTCAGTTGTGCCTAATTTCAGGCATCTAAGAAATTAACACTGAGGCCTACATTCCCTTGATTATGATCTGCTTGCAGATAAGCCCCATAGTCTTTTTTAGCATGATTTTTTAAACCACCATAATAAACATTTAATCTCTCAGTCAGCCCTAAGAGCTGTGTGTGCATGTTCATCTGCATCTTTCTGCTGGAAAGATTGCTTCAGTCTTCAAATGCCAAGTGAGCATATCATTGTGGTGATTTGCAACTGTGTCACGGTGTAAATGTTAAAGATGGAACACAGTATTAAACTCTTCGTATATAGTATTAGATAATTTACTTAAGTGATCTACAATGGGCTTTTCAGCAATAAAGTTTTGAAATAAAATAGCAACTAGGTGCAACACTGTGTGTTAAGTAGTAATTATGTAATATCTTACAAATCTATAATCATATACTGAAGAGGTTGGGGGAGCTGCAGGTTTCGAGGAAATCTGCGGATTGAAGTTGGGAAGTTTAAATAGTCAATCTTCATCCTGCTATGTAGTTATCCTGGTAGGGAATCAAGCTGTTACAGTGAGCCAGTGAAGATTTACTGCCTGATAACCTGATGACATTGTTAAGGCACCACTGAATTTGTGAAGTCCCAGATCACTTCTTGTGACTGCCTGCACTTTTCCTGTGGGTTTTATGAAAAGAAGACAGAGGGGTATCTTTTATTCCAAATAATCTATTTTACCTTTTCTTTTTAAGAGATGGTTTAGGATAGGATTTAAAGAAAAAAACCAACAAAACACATGGTCTTCTGATTTCATAGTAGAGGTCAAAACCCATGGCCTGGTTTTCTAGTGCTGGGGGAAAGGAGGGGCTGGTAAGGTATCTGTAACAGGTGATAAATCCTTTTGAACATCTGGACATTTATTTCAGATGATTGTTTTGAAATTTTTAAGTGTTAGATCATTAACACTGAGATTAGTAATATGATCTCTGGCACTCTAGCATGATACGTATCCCAAATGTTAGTGAACGCATCCATGTAGTGTGGTAGTAAAAAAAAAAAGAAAAAGAAAAAGAAATTATCTCCAGTTTGGAGGCACAGAATAAATATTGAATATAACTACATTCCCAAATCTGCCAAAGATAGTAGGGAAATTATCTGTGATTCTCCTAAAATTAAAGAAATAAAAAATATTTGACAAGCCTGGGAATTGTACCCACAGCATGTGGGTTTTGAGGAACACCTTACCTCTGTCGTCTTCAATTAATCTTGATAATGATGAAAGCATCGTGTCATCCCACAGAAGACTCGATGCTTTTCATCTAGAGGTATCAGAGGGTATTTAACATTGCTAATGTGAATTCTAATTCATGTAAATTACTTCAGGAGTGTGGCACATTTCTACCCAAACACTTTTTATTTCACCGAGTACTTGGCATTTAGTTACTCTTTGGAGGATGGTGCATACTAAAACATGCCTGAGATAATATGAAAACAGCAGTATTTTGTGGAAGTCATACAGGAATAATACATAGATAATAGTACTCTGCTGACAGTGATACATAACAGCCACTTGCTTTTCTTCTGGTGAAGTCAGTACAGGCTAAACACTTTCATTTTATCCTGCTAAAAGCTCAAAAGACCCCATGATTGTTTTAGTCCCTTTTTTCTTGTTTTCCATATGCTTCTAGCTGGTAAATGGTATGTTAACCTCATTCAGAGGATTCCCCAGTCCCTATCCAAAAAAGGAAGCAAGGATGTAATCAGCCCTGGCCTCATTAAAATCTTTCTAATGTAATCTGTTGTTCCCAAAAAGCTTAGCCTCAGATCTACCAAATGTATTTTAATTATGTTTTAGATGGATTGTGGCTGGAGCTATGCAGTTGCTGAAGCAAATTAATCCATTACATCAGCAAGTTCAAATTCTTTGTATATTTACAAAAGACTTACAGAGTAGCTGAAGAGACTCAGTATGGCTTTTTCAACACCAGTTTCTTATATTTCATCTTTTTGCGTAGATTCTGCAAAAAAAGGCAAAAAGTGTATGCTTCAGTTTGATGCACTTTTTTCTGCTCACAAGAAAGAGATCAGGAATGATACTAGCACAGGTGCACTCAGCAGTGAAGCTATAATAATTTATCTAATTCTATTTAAAATATAGTACCTGTACTGGAATTGCTACAATTAGGAATTTATTATTGAAAGCATGCAATGAACAGTAGATACAGTTGATGATGTTAAATAGAAAAATAAATTTTCAGTTAAAGTGTGCTATTCTGAAAAATTTCCTTTTCCACAGCAAATAATCCCATTCTGTTTAATAAACAAACACTAAGAGACCTGGGAAGTTGTTGTGTTGACCAATTCATTAATAATTTTTTAAACCTCGCTAAATACAATTCATTTCCTTCTAAGTACCACTAATTACTTCAATTAACTTTCAAGTGTATCTTTTCTTTCTCTGACTGTGCCTGTAATTTCGAATCCAAGAGGGCTTTCTAGTCTTTAGATGTGTTTATTTCATTTCATGATAAAATTCAAACTTCTTTAACTGCATGTATCCTTAAAGGAAATGTGGGGCCTTGTGACAACTTCTCCTTCTCCCTCCATGTGGTCTCTGTCTGAATGGGAATAAGGATGAGGTGGACCTGTTGAAGTTTGGTCAATAAACCAGTATGGCTGGGAGTTTTATCCTGGAGGTATTTGTGAGGTATGATGGTATGCACATAGACAGAGATTTTAAAAGCAGAATTATGTAAGTAAATAGGTTGGCACTGAAGAGAGTTAAGCATTCTACACTCTATATGTAAAAATCAATCCTATAATTCTGGCAGTATGTGTTTAGGAGCTCATCTGCAGGGTATCTTTTTTTTTTTGGAAGTGAGAATATAAGCTTCCCAAGAAGGATGAAATACTGATCTTCATCTCATTACCTCCTCTCAATCAATTATCATCCTCAAATGTTGCAATAGAAATGTTATCTAAGCACATGCAGGAAAAGTTGTCTTGGAAAAGGGAGGGGGAAGAGGATAAGAGTAATACTTAGAGAAATGATGAATGGAGGAAAGATTTCACATTTTTATCATCTTGTTTAGTATCTTCTTTAAGTCTCTTTCCTTTTGTTTCTTCTTGTCAATTTATGGGAGGGGGATGTTTTCTGACAGCGGGGATGCTCTAGGAATCCCAGAATGAAGTGCCAGGACTGCTCAAGATGCTGTTCAGATGCATTTCAGAGGAGCAGCCACCTCACTCGGTGTGTGCTCCAAGAATTCCTTATTACCTAGTCCAGGGAGGTCTGAGGGAAGAGTATCTGTTAGAAGTCCTGGGGCACTGCAAATGGGGTTGAAGGCTCAGCAGTTTGGCATTTAAATCACTTTGGCCTGTGCTCAGTGCAGCTTAGCACAGTGGCACTGCACAGGCAGGAGCTCAGCTGCAGAAACAGCATCATGCTGCTTTGCTTTTGTTTTTTTTTTCCAGTGTTAAAGTGCCCCCCAGGAGATCCTCTATGTGAGCTAAACATTTGTTTTCCATGGATTTCATATTCCTGGGGCTTGCATATTCTGACCTTTATGTGCTAGCTCAGACCCTGCTCTTGGAGCCCATGCTCGTGAGAGCTCCCAGTAATACCAAGTGAGGTGAAAGGTTTCTTGAAAACTGGCATCCTCAGCTGGTGTTTTTTTTTACTTAAGCAAACATGGGTTTCAAAAAATTCTACATTGTTTGCTCCCTCCTTCCTTGTTCATTCACTTCCTGGTTAAAAAACAAAAACAAAACACCGAAAACACAAAAAACAAAACCAAAACAACAAAACCCCTCTTATTTATAGGATAAATAACTCCAGGTAATTTTCCTCTTTCTCTTCTGATACTTTTTTTTTCCTTATCTATAAAAAGAGTCAAGCAAGTGGATTGTTTTCCTGGTAACACATAGGTAAGGTTTTTAAGTGGGCTTAAGTTTACTAGAGAGACAGAAGTAGAAGAATCTTATAGCCCCATACCCAAACATCTGCTCATGCCTGAAGTTTTCTACAGTGTGGACATTTCAGTTTTAGTTACAACACTTTTTGTAGTGTTTAAAACTTTGCTGTGCTGTCATAATCAAAGACAAAAATTACAGCTATGGTTTGAAAAATATAGGAGCAAGATAATTTTTCTGCTCCTAAATACTTTTATGGTCATACTGCTCTTACCCTTACTATTGCTTTGCTATGAAGTGAGAAAAAGAGCAAATACATAAATTAAAACAGTTAATAAAATTGTATTCAGTCTGACAAATGTTGCTCAAATTTTATCCTTAAGGTTAATGTTTAAGTTGTATTCATTTACTGAATTGATTCTTTCCAACCCACTCAGCTTTGCTTTGACATTCACATTTGAAAACTAAACCCCATTTTAAACTACCAGGTCTTACAAGGTTTGGCATTAAAGGCAAATGTTATTTTCTATCAGTTATGCTGTATACAACCTTTATATTGCTAAATTAGGGAGAAGTTTAAAGCCTGTGATGAAAACATGAAATTGATGGTGTTTAAATTGCTGGTTCTTTCTTAGCTGCACCTTTTTTGATATATAAATTTAGAAGGTTTTTCTATGCCACATATAGCTTTGCTGGGCTTTATATGACTTTGCTCTGATTTAAAGGGAACCCATTTTTCTGATGAGCATTAGCATTGTCCTCAGTGCAATTCTGTTGCATCGCAAGACAGCAGTTTATTGCAATAAATTCAAATTTATTGGGAGTTAGTGAAATTGTTTGAGCATAAATTTATTTCCCTTAGCATTTCTAACATTCTTTCAGCCATTCCTTTCTCTGAAAAATGCTGGAGAAGGCTCACAGGGGATGACATACCATGCTTGTCTCTGTGTTATAAAGCTTTATTTTTTTTTTTTTATTCAAAATGTTTTGCCTTTGGGCTGCTGAATATATTTGTTGACAAGTTTTGTCAGCTGATGGTTGCACCCTCAATCACAGGAAGATTGATCTCATATCTTAAAAGTGAGACTATAAAACCCAGTAGTTAAATATTTTAAAATGGAGGGGAAGAAAAAAAAATCAATATAGGCACCAAATAAAGGTTTACTTATCTGCTATGGAAACATTTTTCCAGTGAGGTCTTCAAACTGAGCTGGCATCTGCAAATTCAATAGGTAATTTAATTATAACTAAGTCTTGAAAAACAGGGTTTTTTTAAAATTTTTTTGACAGAAATATGTCCTGTTTTCCTTATTATGCTTGAGAAAGTGAACACTTCTGCTCTCACCACTGGGAAAAGAAACTTAGCTATGTTAACATAGATTCTTAGAATCAGGCCTGAATAGCAAGCTCCTTCCTAATGCTGCTGGTATTGAAAAGAGTCACTGATTTAACTCTTGGATTGTTATTACAATTTTCTTGTCCTCCTTTTGATTGTGAAGGGAAAAATGAAAAATGAAACATTTGCCCTTTAAGCCTAAACCAACATAGAGAACAGCACCTTCCTCTTGACTTGAGGCACAAGAGCATTGTGCATGGTATCTGCTAATGCCAGACAAGACAGCTTTTGATGCCCTCTGGTTTAAGCCTTTGACTTGGAGGGAAATTTGTTCTGTCAATGTATTCAGGAACTACAGAAAACTTAAATGATATTGTGTGACGAACACAACTCTTTATTGTGGTGCAGTGAGAGGAGGAACTGTGGTATGTATGCTTTTTTGTTTTGTTTTGATAAATGGATGGTGTATCCTCTGGAACCGATAGTTTCCAAAGCAAAGTATATTGTGGGGTTTTTTTTAATCTTTCATTTTTACAAAGTTTCTGCCTGCTTTTCTAAAGGAAGATTGAGAATGATTTATCAAAGTCTAGAATTCAAAAGTAAAAAGAAGAAGAGGGTTGCTAGGCTGATAGGCATTCAGGCTCGTAGGACTTGTTGAAAAAGGATCACTGTACAGAACTGCTGTTTTAAAAGTAATGACACAGAAGAGTGATAAATACCAAAAAATAAATAGACTTGCAGAAAAGCTAATATGTAGGCTAAATTTGTTTCCAAGATGGTGAAATAATTCTATAACTAAATCATTTGATGTAGTTGCTGTGTATAACTTATGTAACTTTCCCTTAAAATAATGCATTTGGTAATATTTTATTTCCATGATTTTGGAATTGCCACATAAGTAGTTAATTTTTTTTTCTTAACTGAGATTATTAAGTTCACTATCTAGAGTAAAGCTATTCCTAGCAACTTTTCCAGCTAAGCAGTTCTAACTTTCTCAGCTATGAATGATACTCACCCTAAAAAATTTATGTTCATGGGAAAGATTAGTGGGTGTGATCTTGTTCAGAGCACCAGTAACTGAGAATAAACTGATTGGAAATATGGAAAAGTATTTGTGGAACTCCTCTAGACTGAACAATGTTCTTGGGTTCTTCAAAATCTCTTATACAAACACACAAAATTAATATAATGTCTATATTTTGTATCCCAATTGCTCTGATGTGTGACCAAACTCTTATCTGTGCAGGTAAGTTTTCTTGTGTCAAAGTTTAATGTAAGATAATTTTAATAGATGGTAATTTTTTCAAAATACTTTGAGTGACAATTTTTTTTTGGTAGCTGTTAGCATGAAAAACTGTATTGGCTGACATATGTATGCATGTGTGTGTCTTTCTTGATGCTGAAGAGCTAGTATTGGTATTTGCAGTATTTCTCTTTAGTTTTTTTAATTAAGTTTACAAACTTAGATGTAAGCATTGGAGAGTCTCAATGGAATTAAATATTAAAGCACCTTGAAGCAAGCTACTTTCAGTGTTGCAAAATGAGAAAATGGAGATAAGAAAGGAAAAAACATGCTCAGCATGTAAATTTACATTTCCAAGTAATAGGATTTGGCCAGGAACCACTGTGTTGTATTCTTTTTTTTTTTTTTTTTCTTCACCTGTAGTTTTTAAAGCAGTAAGAATGTGCCAAGGACTATTAGATTTTTGCAGTGGTGCTATCCCATAGAAAAAGGAAAATGTCTAAGTCAGCAGACTATCACTGATGATTGCATGCTAAGTTTCTGAAGATTACTTGAGCAGGGTTCATGATGCTAGCAACAGTTGGTCAAACTGCATTTTTTTGGAGCTGTCTACATCTGCTCTGTTGTCACTACTATCCTCCAGTTACGTGCATGCAGCCAGATTCAGTGGGAATTCTGGCTTGCTTTTTTCCTATATAATCTGGACCAGGCATGCATGACCTTCGTGTCCCTAGTCTGCTACTGGGTCTGTGGTTTTGTTGTTGGACTTGAAAGGCATTTGATCACAATCCCAGTTACCACCAACAACAAAGCTGAACAACCATGAGGAAGCATTCCTTCTCCAGATGTCATGCTCCTGACTTCCCCCATGCAAGGTGAAAGAATTTTATTCCTTCTGATTCCATGATAATACCGGAAAGCTCCATTGCTGTCCTTTCTACATCTCTGCTCTCTGTCTGAGTTTCAACATCCCAGAATCATGGGGAAGCTCCAGAGAAGTTTTGTCCGACCTCTGCCATACTTATATTAAGAAGCATTATAATTTATTTCCTCGTAGCTGTTTCTTCTGTTTGTGGTTCACATCCTTGCTGGCATTTGGAAAAGAAATTTAAAAATAAAAATTGAGTTTTATTTTTAGGCACTGAAACTCACCATGAAGAGTGCTGTGATAACAAAAGCAGGCAGTGAGTGTAATATTGAGAGTTCTATGTCAATATTCAGTACCAGAACTGCAGGTTGAATTTTCTGATGGCTATACAAAGTTTTGAAATGATTTTTAACAGGAAAATAGGTAACAGAATGGATGGAAATTGAGTGTTGTGTGGAGCTGCCAGTTCAGTTTATATCCGTGAATTAATTTTCAAAGCAACTGGATAAATTCTGGTCTCACTTGTTCTTTAGTCATTTCAGACATTAACTTCTGAGAATCATATCTGAGGTAATAACTTTCAGTATAGAGCTTTGTCTGTACATTTCTAGATCTTACTTGTAGCTCTTTATTGCTTGTGCATTAGTCATTGCCCTTTTTAATATTCTTAGACATTGAAATAAGTAAAATCAAAGACAAATATCCTGGATACAGCAACAAAGAGCACTGTTATAAATCTTAATTACTTTTCTTTTACATTGGCTTCAACAAATCATTCAGACAGAAATAGGACCAAACACTATTGATGCTGGTTTCTGCTGAGACTGAGTTAATTTTAGCAGTGAAATGAATTTTTCTATCCTTGAGGAGACAGCTTTGTGTTTCTTCTTGATATGCATCACTTCCATTGAACAGAATCAGAGCCAAAATCCTCAATTTTTCTATCTTGTTCCAGTGACAGTAAGAATTGGATGCTTAACTTCTGAGGTGATGAATATGATACCCATTCTAAAAGCAGAAGTGTCTGGAGTTCTGTCATAAACTACCCAAACAAAATTGCTTCCCTTCCATACTCTTTTCCTTTTTTTTTTTTTTTTTTTTTTTTTTTTTTTTTTTTTTTTTTTTTTTTAAGATGTCTGCAAATATTTGGTTGGAGTCTTATCTAGGGTGTAGTGAGGAGCAGAAAATCAAGAGGCTATTCTGATTTCAGGCATATTCAGTGCACATCAACTTCCCTCTGCGTGAGTTTCAAACTTCACTGGCTGGGTGCTGATTTTATTCAGTCTTTTGTAAGGGCTTTCAGGTGAGTAATTTTGTCTTTAACTTCTATCAGTAACAAAAGGCATATTCTAAGACAGCAGCTTTTCTGGCAATACAATGATACACTCATGAAAGAACTGATTTGCATTTGTGCTTGGCATTGCAAAGTGCAATGTGTGTTATGCATTCATTTTAACATTGATAAATGAAAAAAAAGATAAATGGTAAAAAAAATTGATAAATGAACAAAAACCTGACCTTCCTTATTAATTATCCCACATAATCATAGACTTGTTTTGATGTTACTACCTTTTTAGCTAGATGCCCTTAAAAAGAGTACAGCTCTTACACATTTCTGAACATAACTTGAAATGCTTCAATAATGACCTAACTTAAAATACATATTGATCCTGTTTTATGCTTTCCTAGTTCTAATCTGTGGCAGTAGACACTGAAGCCCCATAAGGAAATCAATGTCTTTCTGAGCGGCCAGGAAATGGAGATTCTGCCTAGAAACTCTCAGAACAAGGTGCTCTCACCTTGTAGGTAACACGTAGACCTGCAAATCTGACCTGACATCTCCTTACCCACAGAGCTATTAATGTTAAACAGAAATTAATGTGGGCCAATCCTTCAGTGCTAACCATGTGTTGTGATTTGATGCCTTCTGACATCCAGAGTCACTTCAGAGTCTAGGTAACCTGGATATGGGAAGGCATTAAAAATGTACTCTCCTTTCCTCTCGTCATCACTTTCCTGGGGTGTGATGGTTTAACTTTAGGACCCTCAATGTTTTGTTGCTGACTGCATTTTCTTATCCCTGCTTTTAAAATCTCTGTAGCTGGTGGGTTGACCAAGTACCCACCCAGCCACTCTCTCACTCCCCTTTCTCGATGGAACTGTAGGTGAAAATAAGATGGAAGAATTTATAGGTTGAGCTAAAAGCAAGAAGTCTACGTACCAATTACTGTGACAGAAAAACAGCCTCACCTTTGCAAAAACAAAATAAAAATTATTTAAATGGCCCCCAAAAATGCTAACTTGTTTTTTTTTCTCATTTGCTTTTTCTATTTGAATACTTGAAATGTTCCACTAACGTAAAACTATTTCTGTTATAACTTGGAATAGTACTTTCTACTAAAACTCTCTAGTCTTTTCTTGCCTTTATTTTTTTTTAACTCATCTAGTGCTAGTATTACATTTGATGAGTGTTTCAAGAAGTAATACTTTGAAAGTTAGAGATATCCAGAGCCTGATATAAATTCAGGTTATTATGATAGTTCATTTTCAAAGAGATAATTAGGTAATCCTTAGCTCATGTATCTTTAGCCTAACATATTTTCTGCAAGTCAGTGTGTGAAGAAAATAAATGGTCAGTATGGCTTCAGGAGCAAGTTATGAATGTATACAATTTTTCATGATCATAGGATTAGTTTGTCAGGATCTCGTGGTGAGAAGATACCGTATTCTTCCTCTGAATTCCTCCTATGGGCTTTGGTTCAGGATTTTCAACTTTACCCTCTCTGTGTGAAGTGGTGAGGCTTATCTTCTTCCCGTGCATCAAATGCATTTTACACTGTCAGCTGCAGACACTGTGTCAATGGCTTTGGTTTGCTTTCTGCCCAGTTGACCCATTGATTTGCTTTTCACATTGAAATGGACTTTATCATCTCATGGCCTGTGTAAGCTTGCTTGACTTGAAATCCATCCTTCCAGCTTATTTTTGACTGGTCTTGTAGCTTGGTGTTTCTACCCCCCAAGTACCCTCTAGCTTCTTAAACCATTGAAGTTTCAGCATTAATGTTTAATAGCTGTGACCTCAGAATTGATTAAATCCAGTTGACTTAACCTTTCTGAATATGGGAGCAGATTTTCTGCTTGTGTTAAAAAAAAAAATACTAACCAGGGCCTGATTTTGCTTTGCTCTAGCTCTGTTGCCACAAATGGAAATCATTTCAATTGAAAAAAAAACATAGATCTATGAAGAGACACATACTGATATTTTTCACTTCGTATGACATTATGGATAAAACTTAATTTTGAAAATAAAGCGTGGAGAGGAAACCTATTCTCTTTATTTTCCTTTAGGGGTAGTAGATAGCCTGGAAGTTGGTGTGCAATTCTTTAGTTGTCCTGCCTACACAGCCAATGTAACTTCTCTTTCTCCCCAGGAATGAACAAGCAAACAAAAGAAAAACCCAACCCTAATCAAACAGGTTACTAAATGTGAAGAGTTGTTGAATTATTCTGTGTTCTAAGTAGTTGTTTCCAGGTGTCATCTCAGCTCTATAAGAGTTTTCAATTGATAGTATTTTGAGAATTTGGCTCTGTCATGCCTATTGATTTTCTTTCTTTCAGCTGTACCAATTGAAAGATCAGAAGTCTTTTGCTAATATAATAAAAAAAAATATTTTTATTCACTTATTTTTTTCTTTTTCAACAGTGTGCTCATGCACTATAAGATACCTGCAGCCTTAGGACTGTCAGTATATAAAATAAAAAAAACTATGTTGAGCTAATATACATACTTACCATGTGTTGATATGATTTGATCCTGTAATATTTTCCAGTGCAAAAAATATGTCAAGTTTGTTTTATTTTTTTGAACTCTGAGAAGGATAAGAAACTATTTTGGGGGACTTTTAGAAATAAATGGGGTTAAAAGGGTTACTAAATTATTTTATCATTGCTCAGGAGAGACCTCCAAAAGGAAAGACAAAGTCTTCTATTGAAATACTTTCAAATAACACCATTCAAATGGTTTTAAAGTACATATCATTTTCTAAGTACTTACTGTGTGTCTTGTATATGAAAACCTGTTTCTGATACTATCTATACTTGGGGGGTTTTTCTAAAGAAAGTAAAAGGAAAAGTTAGATGTAAATCTTCATGTAATGTTAAAGCCTCACTTGGTTCACAGTGAACACTATAAATTAAATGTAATGCTAATCAGCCTCAGCATTTAGCATGTGGTATGGAAATCTGTGATTTCCATTGATTGCAGGGAAGTTATACATATCCCATTTACTCAACAGGCAAATAGAGCAAAAGCATTTTTACCACTGGCATTAGTATATTTTGCAATTAGGGTGTAACTTTAATCCCATGTGGGCACAGGGCAGTTCGTAACTCCTGAGTCTGGTACAGCAGCAGTAACTAAATGCATGCCTAATGTGAAGCTCAGAAATAGTTTCAGTAATTATGACTGAAAGATTGCTCTGGATTTAGTTGTGTTGTAGCAGCTGTGTGCAGCCAGTGCTGGGTATCTTGTGTGTACCAATCATCTCACGGACACCCAGCTGCTGTCAGTAACCTCTGTTTCTTTGTAAACTGATCGAAGTTAAACTCCTTAAAAACTTCTGTCTCAGAATCAGGATGTTTCAGCCATAGATGTCTTTGATTTTTCTGCAATTGTGTTACCTCTTGTGAAGCTGAAGAATTGGCTTCATGGCTGTCTTCATCAAGATCTTACTCAAGAGTTAATAAAAGAAACACATTTACATTTACAGAGTATGTCTTCTTTAAAAAAAATTAATATGGAAGAGTGAAGGGAAAATGTGTCTTCTGAGCTCTTCTAAAATACTGAAGTATGTGGACTTTGGGAAGCTATAGTGTTGTTCATTCCTAGAGGAATTACATTATTTTACAGCAAGTTAAGTAATTGTGCTGCCTTGATGCTCTCAGAAGTGTAATTTTTAGGAAACAGTTTAGTGCAAATCTGTCACTTTAATTCAGGTGTTATCTAATTGCTGATATAAAAGCTTTTCCACTAACCCATGTTTTCGATTTCTTTCAAAATAAATTTTCCTCTTACAGGTAATAATAACTGTTAACTCAGCAGGTAGACCACTCTAAGGTCTAAAACAAGTGCATCTTTAAATAAGGCTAACAAAGTTTGAATGTTTAAATAAGGCAACAAAGTGAATGGAGCTGAGCCTTAGCTGTAGGAAAATGTAAAGGAATGTCACAATAATCAGTGGCTGCAACCACTTAGAAAACCCCCTAGACAGCTGAAGGACTAGGGAAGCAAGTACAAATTAGAGGAAAGTCAAAAAATAAGATACTAAAACCACAAAGGAGTTCTTGTCAAGAATAAACTTTACAGAATGTGGTAACTTAAATATGCATAGTGCCTTACAACCCCCCCAAATCCAAACTGCCTTGCAAACTAATAATAACTGCTACAAGAAATCTGTATGTGAAAAGTGGTAGCTAGGATGCAGTTAGGTAAAGAAACAAGAGTTTTTATGCAAACCTGAAAACTGATCAAAATACAATATTTTGCCATTTCCCATACATGAACTCCACACAGTCCAAATAGTCTGAGTTTGGACTTAAATGTACAGCTGAATGATTTTTCTACTCAAATATTAGTTCATCATAAAAGCATAAAGGGATTAAATATATCCTGTCTGTTTTGTACTATGGAGACATGTAAGCTTGAAATCAAACTGCAAAAATGAAGTATTGAAGTTTAATTGAAAATTTCTCTTCCTTGAATTAGCGTTAATTCCTTTGACTTTGATAGAAACTTAATTTCCAGTTTTGAATGTTAATGACACTTAATAAAAAGTGAAATGCAGGCATGTACCTTGTAGGAAGAAAAATCAGGAAGAAAAGTAATTTAGCTAATTAAAATACTGTGGAAATTTTGAGAAGGTTTAATATTCTTTTTATGCATTTCTTCTAATGCTCTTCTTAGCTGACATTATGTTATGAAAGGACTCTTAGAAATCTGTTGAAAAGAGAAAGATGTCATTTCTTGGCTTTTTACTCTTTGCACCTGTCTGATATATTAAGAAAAATCAACAGCACAGAGATTATGCTCTTCTGCAAAGGACTGCTGAGTTTTTTTAACACTTGTGTTGGTGGGTCATTATGCTTAAAATTAGGATTAGAAATTGAATTTGGGAATTCAGATACTGGGCAGATCTGTTGAAGAGCATTGCAGACTTCTTGGTATTAGGATGGTTGTTAGCATCTGAAAGATGCTTTGGTTCTCATATTCACCTGCATCATTGGGCATTAATTAAAACAAGGGTGAGGGCTGGTTTGAGAAAACTGCTGCTGATGACCTGGTTATTAGCTTTCTTTAGGCTTACAGAGCTAAAATTGTTTTTGATCCCAGGTGAAACAGTACTGAGGAAACAGTAGTTGCAGTGTGTGCTTTTGTAAAATCAGAAGATGCCTTCAGCAATGATGAAATCTAGGACTGGGCTGCAGTTAGGAGTAAGATTCCATAATCAGGGTATAAGAACTCCATTTCTTTTTGTGCCAGTGCCCCAGTTTTTGAACAAGAGTTAGTGTGAGGAGCAACAAGAGTTTGTGCTTTCACTCTGCAAAGCAGTAGGCTCTGTTTCAAGTTTCCAGTTAATGTATGGGGTTTGGAAGATATGTAGTAAAGGAAGACCTAGAAGACTACTTGCTGATACTTGTATTGAATGGTTAAAGCTATAAGTCAGGTTAGATTTTGGGAAAAGAACTGAAAACTCAGTTTATTAAAAGTTTTTGAAGTGTCTCAAGGAATGACAAATCTCAGGGAATGACAAAAAACACAGCTCTTAATTTTGGTGAGTTTTGTTTCATGTCATTTTGTTAAGCTTGATTCAGGGCTTGACATTTCCTGTATGTATATATAATTAGCAAAGGCGAAAGAAACAAAGGTGAAAGTCTAAGCTGAGAATTTTTTTTTTTAGGCCAAATAGTTGGAGGAGGAAAACTCCAATGTATGAATTCATCCTTTGCAGAGCCTTAGTGGCAAATGTGGCGGGACTTTTTTTTTTTCCCCTCCTCCACTGAAAAATGAAATATGTCAGTATAGTTGCCAAACCTTTGATCACTCTTCACTGTGATAATTTCTGGGCTCATGGAGCTCCTACACAGATGGTAGAATAGGCTGATGTAGTATGTCTGCAATGACAACATTTCTCATGCTAGACAGAAGCATGGCGTGCCTCTGTGAGGGATATCTGCCTTGCTATCACTAGCTTTGGTTGGCAGGGATTGCTTGGGAACTCTTTTTTTCTTCTTTGGGAGCCGTTGTGCACCTAGGAAGGCAAAGCATAGCCCAGCATTAGATGAAGGGGGATGATTTAAACAGAGACGTTGTAAGTTACAAACATGGCATCTGCCTTTCTTGGCAAGAGAACTGAGAACCTGGAATGAGAATGTTTGGGAACGATGGGGATTCATTTCAGAACAAGGTCAGAAACATAAAAGCAAATTACATGGGCCGGTCTGAACATTATTTTTCATTAAAAATCAGCACTCAGGCTTACTGTTAGATGCATTATTATGACCATATGTTAGGACTAAAGCAAAACAAAATGCATTTGGAAGATGCCATTGATCTTTAATGAGTGTTCTGTCTGTGATTTAATGAAGCATACAGCTTGTCCAGTTCATGAAGTGGAAGGGATTTTCATCAGGGACATGTTGGCATGGCAAATGCTTGGTACATTTTAGCCTTCACATTGTCATTTTTACAGTATGGTTTGCTGCAGCATTGAAGAAGATTTGACCTTCATAATGCAGCAAAAAGACAACTGAAAGTTGAAAAGAATTTCCAGTGAATTGGCTCACTATGGCAGCATTATTTGTTTTGATAAAATTTTTAAACTTCTTTTAAATCTTTTGGTTTTGTGGTTTTTTTTTGTTTTTTTTTTTTTTTTTTTTGGGGTTTTTTTTTTTTTTTTGTTTGGTTTTTTTTTTTTTTTTTTTTGTTTTTTGGTTTTTTTTTTTGGTGTAAGTGAGGTGTCACTGCTCATCTTGTGTGTAGCAAAATAGTAAAGTCTCTGCTTGATATAAGCTTTTAAAAAATAATTACTTGTAGAATGAGGAGTGCCAAAATGCTTATACAGTCTGGAAGTCAGTATTTCAGGTTTATCAGGTTTTTTGGATAATGTAATGCCATTGATTTCAGGAAATTCAATTCCCAGAGTTTCTAGGGGCATCACAAAACTTGTTTATTAGAAATCACGCTTGTTGTCCACGAGAGAGATGACCTGAAGATCAGGACACTCTAGAACACGTGCTTTATTGGTCGTGGGAATGCAGCCTAACTGGGGAAGGGTCCAGGGATCCAGTGCAAAGTCCAAGAGGGTCCAAGGGAAGGCAGGCAAAGAGGGGGAACTCTCTGTTACATTCCATTTTAACCCTTTGTATCGTGAATATGCTAATGAACATTAACCAATCACCTCTAGATACAAAACCTACAGAATCTACATACAGCCTATGGGAGCTACAACATTACAATACTACTCTACATACCAAAACCTGTGAAACCCACCTTATCCCTGATACCTGAGAAGGTGCAGCCTTTCATTCATCCTTTTGTCTTGTCAGGGGTGTCACTGACCCACCCAGCCAAGGCCTTTCAGCTGCTTAATCACCTTCTTCCTGTCCATGCTTACAGTTCAAACTTTGCTTTTAATTCTATTCCTCTTGTGGGTTTCATAGTTTTAGAATCTTTTACTCTTACATTATCTCTACAGGGCCTAGCTACTTCATCCTCCCCAACATCGTTGAGATAAAGGAATATTCATGCATAAATGCTGAAGAATCTGATGTATCTTTGTCTATCATATGAATTTTTTTAAGTCTTCAAGTGTAGAAGATTACTTGTGCATGATGTTTGCCCTTGATATTTCTAAATCTTTGACTTCCCAAAGTGCTCCACTGTGCTGAATGGAGGTATCAATTTCTGACATTGTACATCTTTTCACATCACTGCCAGTGCCGCGAGTAAATGGACCTTATGTGTCTTCCTGAGTTTTTGTTTTGTCTTAAGTGTTTAACCTATAAACAGGGAATCCACCCTAAATGTGATAGAGAGAACTAAGATTGCATTCAAGTGCAGAACTGTTAAGCCTTTTTTGTTTCACTGGGCCCAGAAATGCCTGAGACATCCTAGATCTTTGCCAGTATGATGTTTTTAAGAGATTAATCATATATCCACACACATATACACATGCATTTCATTTTTCTTTGCATCATTTAATTATTTTTTGAATATTACAGTTTTGGGGCTTGTACAGTGTGCTTAATTTAATTGTCTTATTAATTGTGAACCTCAGTACGCAGCCTTATTTGTCAGACAACTGCCAAGTTTTTCTTAAGTGAATGCCCAAAGTCTGAAAATTATGAACAGAGATGACAGAATAAAAGTCAGAACTCATTTTGAACATACAACTACCATTGATTTTTTTGGTGTTATATATTGCAGCAGGCTTCATTCCTTTACATTGGTAGGTATGAAAAATGAAATGACGGTACTGTACAATATATTTTCAGTTTGCATAAAATATCACTGAAATGACAACCAAGCCTCAATTGTTTTCAAAACCATGAAGTCTTTTAATAAGTGTGTGTAAAACAAACTTGAAAATGGAATTTAAAACCCTCAACCACTGAAAGCTGTTCTTAGCCTTTCAGTGCATTCAAGCAAAGGGACTTTTCACCTGTGTCAAGTTAGGGGTACGCATAATTCTTTTGCAGAACCCAGGCCTAAATTTGTCACTTTAAATAGCACTGGCCTATTTTACATGCATAGATTTAAGTGACTCTCCATTTGAACCTCGTCACAGCAGTAGCTCTTAGTTCCTTGTGGTCCAGGTGCATAAGTGGCCTCAAAGTAGTCTCCTCTGAAAGGAGGAAAATTGAAGAAAATACATCTGATGAGAGCAAAGAAAGAGAACTGGAAAAGGGAGTTAAAACCTTAAATATCATGGCTGTGCTAGTAAACACTTCTAGATATTAAAACATGATTTTTTTTTTTTTCAAAAAAAATTACCAGTAATTTAAACATTAAAGGTTTGACTTCGTTGCAGGTGATCTCCACCTCCTGTTGACATTTGCATCTCTTCTCACTCTATTAAAAAGAAATCCACAGCCAAATCATAATGCACTCTTGTAAATTGTACACAGATATGAACACGAGTCCTTTAAATGCTTTTATTTTTGAAAGAAAGGTAACATTTTTATGTCCTATTTGTCTTGTTGCTTTCAACACTTGCACATGTTAATCTTCTGTTTGCTTAGATGTCACCTCAACACCCAAGTTGTTTTATCTGACTTAAGAATAACATCATATCCAACAACTTAGGGACCTAATGGCCAGTATGTGTGGATGTGCCTTATATTGCTATAACTATTGATGACTGAAAAATAGTCGGAAAAATTACTTGTAGCCAAAGTAGCTGTTAATAATATTCAAGTATAATGTGTCTGAGGACATCAAGACTGTAACACCATTCTGTTGTGGAGGAAAACTGTGTTGGGTTCTAGTTGTGGACCTTGGTAAAACTCCTGTAGGGAGGCCAAGTGTTCTCCACTGCCTTCTCATACTTAAATCAGAACTTGTGAGGGTACTGTGGTGAGGGAAGCTCAGCTTTACAGTTTTAGAGCACTCAGCTTCAGAAGCTTTGAAGTAAATAGATCTGTTAGTCTGCCTGTTCAGGTGCTTCTTCCAGCTTCAAAAGTGCATGAGATTAATGCAAAAACTCTTAGAAATACCTGCACTGAGGAAGCTTCCCTTTGCATATTGAATGCAGTGAGGCCAATGCATTCCATTACCTTTTGTCCAGGGAGACCCATCTTGACTTGATGTGAGGTGGTCACTGCTTTCCTTTTCTGCAGAGTCTGACAGAGTTTGAGGGGAGTGCAGGAAGACATTTCCTCCTGTAATAGAAAGGCTCTGCATTGCCTGCATAGCAACTTAATGAGTAACTCATAATTCAGCTCAATGATCTCAGAGATCTTTGCCAACCTAATTGATTCCATGCTCCTGTGATTTGCATTAACTGCTGATGTGTTGCACTGGTCGTGTGTTACTGTGCATTCTCTAAGTTGATCAAAGCTGGAGAGAGGAATGCCAGGATTTTGTTGGGTCCCCATCCACACACACCTTGTGTGTGCAGGTGCCTCTCTCTTGGGAGATTTTTTTGTGGTGATGAGTTATTTTCAGCCATATTCCAGATATAGCTATTGTCTTTATATAAACCAATGCTGACTCTTAATTTTTGCCTGGATGTTGCCCTGCTGCTGAAAGCTACTAAAAAGAATAATGATGACATTTCAAAACTTACCTTTACTTTTGACACATTTTGAGATTGAGAAAGGAAGGAGCTTGAGACTAACCTACTTTACGTTATGGATGTAAAATTTCCTATCACTAAAGTTATCTCCCTGTTTAGAATTAAAAGTATCTCAATTCACATAACAATTTGTAGACATATTGAAATAACTGTCAAGCAGAATGTACATAGATTTAAAATGCTCCTTGGTTCTGTGTAATTTGGGCGATGATCCTGGTTATCAATAAACACTGAAACTAACTTCAAGTTGCAGCTACAATTCTGTACAGCTGTTCATCATAGTTCTGTTCTACCCCCAAGCCTCAGACGAGTTCTCTGACCAGGAATTTGCCCACTGTCCATTTTTTGTTGCATGATATAATACATACTTAACCTTTGAAATGTTTGAAGCTTTGAAAATAAAACTCTGCACAAGACCGCAGTTCTGATTGGCTCATGTGAACCGATCATGATGAATAGGTAATAATTTTATCATTGTAGTGCTATTACTGTGCTTAGGTTTTACACAATTAATAAGCTAAGTCCTGCTCCAAGGAGTTTGTGATCTTATTTATTAGCGGTTCTAAGTTTTAGTAAAGGAGCAGCAGGTGGTGCATTTGGAAATTAAGAACTAACTTGAGATATACAGCTGTAACTGCCTTAACCAAACTTTATAGAGCCAGTCATGCAAAGAAAGTGAACTTATAAATAATATAATTAATTACTCCACACAACGTTTACCTTCAAGCTCTTTTTTCTTTTAACAGCTTTTTTAAGGCATCCCATGGCTTAAAGGGATGTAAACTAGCATACCTTTCTGCAGAATAATTTAAGAAATTTAAATTTTAATAATGCCATTGTGAATCACAGGGTATTTGAAAACTTCCTCCCCTTGCATTGCATCTGAAACTTGATCATGCAATTTAAAAAGATGTCTTTATCAGTTTTGTTCCCACAGTGAAAACTATTTTTATTGTCTTGCAGCAGTGGGAGAAAAGCTTGATAGTGTATTCCATTCCTTAGAGAAAAACTCAGACAAACTATATACAATAAACTTTTGGGCAAAGGTTGTCTGTCTTTGGATCATGCACAATGTCTTGCTATCTCCAGAAAAGAGCAAACTGACAATTTTACAGTAAAAACAGTATTGGCTTTATTTGCCAATAAAGCTTATCACTACTCTATAAAATGATGGAGACATTAGATTCCTGTCTCGTCACAACAATACCAGAAAATAACTATTTTAGTCTGACATGATTTTTTTTTTTTTAGATTCCATTGTGATTGTTTTGCCAAGAGGCAAGACTAGCACTTAGTTTGATTTTGAGGATACAAGATATTTGTTTCCTGTAAGTTCTGAGTTAATATCACAAATCAGCAGAGTCAACCTGTTACACAATCAGAAGAATCCATACCCTATAAATTTCTTTTGAGGAGATGGCTGCAAAATTTCACTTTTTGGCATGTCTTTGTCTCTCCATGTTTAGGAAACAAAGCATGAATGATACACTTTTTGTGGTGTTGTTTATTTGTTGTTTTTTTCCTTTAATTCTCCCCCTGGCCCCCTCTCCCAATATCTGCTGATCTTACATTTTTTGGTGTCTACACTATTCTTTGGCAGTCATTTTTTAAATAGTCTTAGGCTAAGAAATGTGTAAACGTGCCTGAAGTTCTGTAAAAAATGTAATTATAGAAAATATAGAATTAACATTTTAAGCAAAAGTTAAATTTAGTAATAAAAACCTCTGCTGTTGGTTGGGTCACTGGAGCATGTGTACGTCCAAGAAATCATGTGCTCCATCCCCTCAGGGAAGCATTGGAAAAGGCAGCTGTTTCATACACGCTCAAGATTATTGTCCCTTCCTTCCCATGAACTGCTGCCAGCCAAATTGCTCTTTGAAGCTAAGGGATGGCAGCAACTGAAGCTGTTGCATGCTTCTCACCCATGAAATAACAGCAAATTTGGTGTGTTTCACATTAGAGTTGCATTAAAGCATATACTTGATAGCAGCTCACAGCACTACAGCAAAACCTCCTGATCAACCAAAATGTCAGCATAAGATGCAGAAGTAATTTTGTCCTTGGAACCAAAAGGCCACCCCCCATAAATCTACTTAATCTCTGTACCACTTGAAGCAGGTAATGAGAATTACTGGCATTGTGTGGGTGTGAAGAGTGTGAGGCCTGAGTGATTTACCTGGCATCTCGCAGCAGGCATCTTGGTCACACAAATTCTGGGAAGTCGTGCTTGCTGATCTCCTGTGGAGTAAACAGCAGCTCTGAGTTGGAAGGAAATGGGAGGAGCCTAGTATGGACAAAAATTCTGATACTGAGGAGAATGAGAATGGGAAAGTGGGAACAACGTATACTACAGCACATGGCTTACTGAAGTTTAAAAGAAACATGATAGAAATCAAATAAGAAAAACCAGTCAAGCATATGCTCCTTCCCAGCATATGTTGTTAGTATAGTGGGTTTGCAGGGTCAGCACTAAAGTAGCATCACTTAACTAAATAAACAGGAAGTGACCTCTGTCAGCTTTCATCAAAAGCTCACCTTAAGAAACTTATGCACTTTGATGTCCTTAGGAGATTATAATATAGTCAGTAATAAATGGGCTCTTTTCTGATTTTCAGTAGCCAGAGATGCCACAAGTACATGTGGTTGTTCAATCAGAATGTGGCAAATTCATCTGAGACTGAAGACAAACAAGCAAAACACAACTTCTGCATTGTTGGCAGCATCCCATGAAAGGTTCCCATGAAACTTTACTTATGGGTTTTTCATATAGAAGTCATGCATTATGTACAGTAGCTCTCTCTAAAGCTAATGAAAGCATGCAGAGACATTGGTGGAAAATATCAAATTATATGCTGCAAAGAATGGTACTTCTCAATAAGAAGAAAAATCCAGAGTAGGCAGTGATAATCTACTTGCCTGCATTAAAGGATGCATTTTAATCTTCAAAGATTAATTTATAACCTGCAGTCTGGTTCTCAGTGACCCTTTCAGCCTAATTTTCGTATGTACCCTGTGCATTTTGAGCTGCTTTTTCATTTCTTTCTTGGTATTGCTAAATTGGTGGAGAACGCTGTTGTTTAGTATTTTTATTTTAAACTGGGTATTTCTAAATGTCTGCAAGGGCTGAAATCTCTCATACCCTGGAAGTAGAAACATATTAAGGGCAGCACACTTCTCCTTTTGCTCATTCTCTATCCTTTTATATGGGAAATTACACAGCCCCTTCAAAAGCAGCCTATTCTGAGCACCAGATCAAATTAAAAATGTCAACACAGTTTGGATGCTTTCAGTTTCTATTTTTGCCCAGCTTCTCATTGTCGGTTCATGGCTACAGGCTGGCAGATCTCTGGTTCCAAATCCCAGCATTTCTGGATGCATTTTTCTCCTCCTCCCCCACTACTATTGTTTTCTGTGGAGTGAAATTCTTTTCCATAAAGTAGGCCAGTAAAAGAGGTTTCCTATCATTAAGCTGCGTAAGGAGAACTTTAGTGACTCAGTGAGGTTTTCTGCTTAGCAGAGTTGAAGCCTATGTGCTGCCAACCAGATGTTGATATTTTCTTTTCTCAGACTCATCTTTACCTTACAACATCTTGGTCTTACTATGACAACAGCTGGGAGGGGACTATATCCTTTCACAATTCCAATAAAGGTTTTTACGTTAAATTTAGCATGCAACGTAGTTGTCTAAGCCCTTCAAACATAAATGCAAAGGTAAATACATTGCAGCAGTAATTTGTCCTGTTTTAAATAATGTGAGCTCAAGACCTTCCCAGCTTCTTTTTTCTTTCCATTGACTCAAAAAAAGGCATTTGTGTGAATGGCTTGGATTTAAAAATGAACTCTTAGTAATCTAACTAAATTTTTAAAATGTGTTTAACACATATTCACCAAAGTGTTTGTTTGGTTCCCCTTCATCCTCTTAATGTGACATGATGCCCCTCTCCAGAATGCCAGGGGTTTGCTGGAGCAAAGGCTGTTTGTATTGCACCTGCCACCTCAGCCCTTTTGAGGAGACAAATGCTATACAAGGACAATTTTTCTGTGGTTTAATTCTTACCTGACTTTGGACTCTATAGCCTTAAACTTTTCCCTTTATCCTTTTCCTCTAAAAAAGTAGGCAACTTCTATGTGTGCAAAACCAACAATTTTTTGATGCTTGGTAATATACTAAAGTTTTGGGTTTTTTTTATCTCAAATTTCATCTTTCTGAGACTTTTAAATCTTGAAAAAATGATCAGAAATCTCATGGGGGAAAAAATTTTTGAAAATGCCTTCAAATCACAAATGGAGCAAAAAAAAAAATAACAAGTTCTTCAATCATGCTTATAATTTTCTTTCTTCAAATTTTAATTCACTTGGAAAAATCAGGCAAGGGGAAAAAAACCAGCCTCCAAAGCTAAACTTCTTACATTTCAGAAAAAATGGTTAATCTGCAGTTTGTGTTGTGCCTCACTTTGACTGAACCAGTCTCACCATGTTACATATGGAATCACATCAAATTTTCGATTTTCAACTTTTGCTACCTTAAAACAATAGAATGAATGCATTTTTATTCTCATTCTTTGTGTATTATGCTAGAGCTAAGAGCTAGTTAGAGCTCTTTTTAATGCCTTTGTGTCTGTTTATCAGCTCAATTTTTGGATGTTTATACAGTTTAATTCGAGGTCAGCTCGCCCATGTACTTAACATTACAGACTACACAGGCTACAACAGATTTATATTTAAAATCCTAGCAGATTATGACCTTGGTGAAATGAGGTACTGTGATTTTTGTCTTCTGGTTGTTTATTTTACCTCCATAGATATCAGAAAGTAAACAAGGATACTGCATTTGTATTTGGACTGTATTACTATATAGCAACGCATTACTGTTCAGCCCACAGAGTTTATCTGAGAGAGAAGTTATCATTTATCCAAAGAAAGAACACATTTCTGTTCCTACATCTATCTATAGTACTTATAAAATGTAGCTATAACGGATAGCAAAGTTACTTCACTTTTATACTTCTCTTCCTGATCTTCCAAGTTAATCTCACATATCTGCATTGGATTCAAAAGTATTTATAAATTGGTTTGGAATGCAATATAATTATCAGATGATTTTTTTTTTATTAAGCAACTATGTTTATGGGAAATTTGCTTGAAAGAAAGATAAGTTGGTAGACATTTGTACTGTATATTTCAGAGCATTTTAGAAATTATTTTTCACAGCTCTGAGTCCAGCTGTGCATCCAGCACTGTCTTGATTCTGCTATGTTCACAAGCCCTCCATTCCTACCCCGTTGCTCTTGCACACAGGTCGCTTTTCACAGAAAACCAAAGGGTATGGCCTGAGTGTCACTTAGCATGGATGCCTCCCTGGGGGACACAAATCTGTGGTCTGTTGTATAAGAATGTAAAAGTAGCCCAAGAGACTATGTAAGTGTTATCACCATCATGAGTGGACAACATTCTCCTGTTGCCTCTGAATTTGGTGGTAATGGCATGTTCTAATACTAGAACATGCTTTCAGGATTGGCCAGTCCAAGTATTTTCAGTGTAACAGTATATCTGATAAGACTTGTAGTTGTTTTTCAGACTGAGTGCTTACTGGTTATCAGTTCATGGCTTATGCTGTTTTAGACTATTTATAAACAACATGCTTATTAACTTGAGTTCAACAAAGTGTTATCATATATATATTTTATTCCATGTATATATGTTATGCTGCAAGTTTAGCAGATGTTTTACTAGAGCAAAAGTGTGATAAAGCTAAGAAGGATGAGACTGGCATTCCTGCTCTGCTCCATGTACTGCTATAAGCACAAGAAGAAAATGTCTTTTTTTTGTTGTTGTTGTTTTGCTCTTTTTAAGAGGAAAGATTTGACATATAGCAATATTTAATAAAAATGAGTTTTTGGTTCACTAATTCAACTTAGACTAATTAAGCCTCTGTTCTGAGCATTGAAAATAATATTCCACTGCTGGTTTTTACCTAGAATTGTTTTATTATAGTAAAAAAATTCCTTGTACTGACAGTGGGTACTGATAGCATCTCAGAGCTGGTGCTTCTTACCCTTTTGTAAGTTTATGACGTTACTTTTCATGACAGCAGTAGTCTAATGCTGGGTGGATTTCCCGTGGGACAGGATTTATAGACATATAAATAAAATGAAGTTCGCACTAGAAAAACTGTATTCCATTTGGCAGGCAGATTTGTCTTTCCCATAACTTCAGTCCTTCCTTGATGAAGAATTTGTTAGAGAGATTTATTTTTCTCCTGGAACAGATTAGATTTATGCTCACGAATGTATGGCCATACAGCCTACAGACTAACATGTGCCTTTAGGTGTGGTACAGAATGCTGATAGAGAGGTTTTGCCATCAGGTTATCTCACTTTTCCAGGTTCAGCATTTTTGTAAACATGTCCAGTGATGAAACACTCTTAGGCTGCAGTAAAGTCCACTGATGTCTCTAGTAAATAGCTCAAAGCAGACTTATTCATACAGTTTCTCCAAGAGGAATTCTTTGCTTTGATTCTTAGAGTTTTACAGCCCAGCAAGAGATATGGGATCCTATTCAGAAGAGCATTTAGTCATCAGCAATCTAAATATAGTGGCATGGGGAAAAGGCTTAGGTAAATATTGCCAGGAAGTCTGAGACTGAATGTTTTTTTGCATTAACTGATTATCACAAGGTTTTATGCATTCAGCTCACCTTCATTTTAATAGTGTCATGAAGTTTTTACTGTTTCTACATCACTGCTTGAAGGTCAATAAAAAGATCTGATAAAAGATGACTTTTACTTACCTTTATCTTCAGACAGATTATGTAAATCTGACATTAAGATGTCTTGTCATATAATATCCAAATTTTCGGCTCTATTACTTAATACTCTTTGTGTTGGAAGCTTTTTAGATTCTTCATTTTGAAACTTCTTTTCTGTGTTGGTCAGTCCAATAGCAGACTGACAAAAATTTTTGAGGCAAAATATTATTTCTTTAGAAACAGCAATGAAAAAACTGCTGTTGAAAAGACTATGTTTGCAAATCATATTCTAGAAAAATATTTAGGTTCAAGCTATACAGTCTATATCAGATTTTAGAAAAATGTTTCAGAAGACAAAGAGCAAAGTGTAATTGAAAACCACTGAAATGAAAAATATACATGCGTATATTACAGACTGAGCAGCAAGGAAGGGAGAAATTTGTAGCTTTTTCACTCTTGCAAACTTACTGGGGTGAAATAAATCGATCCTATTAGAGACAGAAAAGCATTAAATAACACCACCGGGACCAGAGTTTTCCTTCTGTGTTGTTTCCCTGGACCTGTACTTTCCTCTCTGCCCCTTCATCCTGCCAAGGTTTCGCTCTGTCCCCTGGTAGGTACATTAAGGGATGTGACACATGCAAGAGAAAAACAGTATGTTCATAGGTTATCTGTGTTCTCTGCAGTTGTTTCTTAGCAGGCACTTTCAGTGGCAAAGCACAGGAACCCTGCTTTGGCTATTACTGACATGAGGTTAAAGTGTTGCCTGCTCTTCAATTGGCTAATACCCAATTAATGTATCTCAGGCAGATGGAATTTGACATGAATTGCACAGTTCTGAAAGACTTTGCTGCCTTTCTTTGCAGCAAGTTGAAATTAAAATCCACTTAGATTTGTAAGTCAGTTTATTTTTAAAATCCTCTGATATAACTAATAGTCTCTGACTTCCACTTTTCCAGATGCCCCTGCTGCCCCTGGATGCAGTCCAAGGATGCCTGCCATTTATTCAGGCAGTTTGTGCTGCATTAAAATATTTTCTTTTGAAAGAGGGACTTCTAAACTAGACAACTAAAGAAAAATTCTTATCTTAGTAAAACCAGTGTAAATATTGAGAGAGAGATTCTGTACAGGTATTTTTTTGGCTTTCATAGCTTATTCTGTATCATAAAAAAGCTGTTAGCCAGTGCCTGTAGTGTTATTCAGTTGTTTTTCTAATTTAGAGCAGATGTAGCACCTAAAGCTATACTTTCAACTCCTTTTAAGAATCACATAGATTACGAGTTTCATTTTCTTAGACTTGTAAAAGCCTCTATACCTAACCTGGTGTGCGTCCTGTATACAAAGTTACAGAAGGAAATGCTACAGGTTCTGCAAGAATGGCCTGCAGCTACCAGGAGGGTACTTTGCAGGTCTGTCAGTATCTGCTGATAATAACACTGCTCATGTGAAACTTGTATGTTATTGTCTTAGAATGTGGATACCAGCTTGACAGCCTGCACTGTAAATGTTATAAGTTAGTCAATCTATGTTCATTCCTGCTTTTGGATCCCTGAAGGGGACTGAATGTTGAGTAGGATAATTCTGTGTGCTCCCTCTTGGTTACGCTGATTGAAATTTTGTTGGAACACATGAGGAAGCAGACAGAAACATCTGCTCTGTAGTGTATTACCTGTGTAAAGTGCGTGTAGTTCATGCTTGGCACCAATGCAGCGTATCCTCTGATGACAATACAAAAATATGCTCAGAAATCTTGGTGCAAACTGGCAAGGCTGTGGCATGAAACATTTCTAGTCTCTAGATGAGCAAGCAGCTTGCATCGATGGAGAGAAGGCAGAGCACCAGAAAACACACATGAACTCGGGTATCTAATTGCAGTGCAGATTCTTTTACTAAAAATGACCTGTAGGGAGCTGTAATACAGTGAGAAGTCAAAGTGAGATATGCTAGGTACTACACTTGAACCCTAAAGCATAAAGATGTTGGAATGATATTTACCTGAAACTTTTTTGTCCTTTCATAACTCAAGGATTGTGTAGTTATTCAACTTCTGAGAGCTGAAAAACGTATTTAACACCATATTTTTCAGAGCTGCTTAAAGTTTCCATCTGGAAAAAAAATCCTTGAAACAGTGTTTTTCATTCAGGCTGTACGTTGAATACTGTAAGTGAACAGAAATTTGAGGAAAGAGCAATAATATCTGAAAATTAAGTTGTTTTACTGATTTAATTTGAATAGCTCAAAAATATGCATGTAGAAGGTATAGCTAGTCAGGAACCTCCTGCATTCTCCATCACTATCAGGAATTCCATAGAAATATCTCCTTAGTGTTCAGCAACCATTAAAAAAGTAGGCAACATTAAGAAAGGAATCTAGAAAAATGCTGAGAATACTATAAAGCTATCACATGTATTACTGGGACAGTATTTTCTGCAACAGGATGTTCACTTTTTCTGTCCCGTGTCATACAATCCTATGTCATCTAGGGTTATCCTGTAAGGGACACAGATTATAGGTGGTAGAAGTCTCTCTTATTTTTCTCTTAGAAAACATCACAGCTTATTAAGGGATGTTATTAGGGCTTTCTGCCCTTGACTGGAAACTTTGGGAGACTGAATTCATTAATATTTAGCATCAAAATCCTAATTTTTAAGCAGCAAGCCTTGCAAGGAAATATCAATTGCATCCCAGAAAACATGGACCTTGCAAAATTGACAGTCAGTAGTGAACATGAGCTTCATAATCTCTTACTTTAACTTGGTCTTTCACTTCAGGTACCATCTCACTTTCAGGTTAACACTTAAGATATGAATTTAGGCAGCTTCTTTTTTCCCTGTGTTTCCCATAATTTTAATAGTATTAATGCTAATTCTTTATCTGTGCTCCTGACTATTCTTACTTGTGTTAAGGAACTTCAAACATCACAATAAAGATGCATAGGCAACTTCAGACTGTGCATTGTTATAGTTAAATATGTTAACTAGTCTTGTCAGAGGCCATAGCAGTGACATTTTTATTGGAGTAAGAAGTACTGTTTTCTTCTTCAGAGCAACAAATACCCATTTCAAAAGTTTCAGAACTTCAAACCTGCAGTATGTCAGCCATTGGTTTGCAGTTCAGGAAATCATAAGCATTGTGACAGTGCTATATCTTCTGTAAGTCTACCCTTGGGACAAATTACCGTGACTTCCACACAGCTACCTTAGGAATTAATTGGGTCCGTCATATTCAGAGCATCAAAAAGATTTAACATCTCTTTGCTCTCTGCTAGCTTTGGGAAATGTCCTGTGTTGTGAGATCCCACGTTTCATTTAGTTTTACCAGTTCCTGAGGGAACTGGCTTTTTAATTACATTTCTGGCTAAGAGGACACGGACAGGATGGAACAAGATGAATGGTATTTTCAGGAAAATCAATGGGCTAATTAGACAGAAAAAGCAAAGCCCCGTTTTACTTTTGCTTGAAAGTCAAACCTAACTGCCCTTACAAGATATGACTCTTGCTTATTGATGTGGCTCCTTCCTTCAGTTATGAATGACGTTAATCAAGATGCTATGAGACATGGCAAGAGAACACAAAGGTCAGTGAAAGAAGACGCAGCAGTTCCATTGCTCATGGGTTCAGTCATGGTTCTATTGTGAATTCCTTGTGTTTCCTGCATGAGTCAAAATCACTTTCTAATTTTGCAGAATAACACTAGAATATTCAAATGGGTAAATAATTGGTTTTTGTGAGAGTGTAGAAAGCTTTAGATTTTTCTTCCTCCTTTTAAATCAATTTTTAGAAAATTTGGATTCTTTCTTTTTTGTCAGCTAATGTCATTTTAGAAGAAATGTCTGATTGAAATCCTTCTGAGTTTCTTGTGAGCAAGTGTCAGTACTGATTACGTGTAAAGTTCTCTTTTAATAAGATCTAGCTCATGTGATCTATGAGGTGAGCATCACTGAGCAGTAGATGTATTTTTATTGGAAGTTTCACAGTAAAGCCCAAAATGATTTCCGTAACTCTTCACCAGTTTGCATAGATTTATTAGCTCTTCACTTTCCTGTTTGAAAGTCTGCCACTCAGTTAATCCAAGGGTGCATGCTAAATTGCTGGAGCTAGAGGACCCTTTTTTTTTTTTTTTTAATCTAAATTAATAGAAAATAAACTAAAATATAATATGGAGAAATTGCCAGACCAAATGCTTGGGTTAAACATGTTTGAAGCTGTTGCCCATCTTATTTTCACTTTTAATTGTTTCTGTAATGGTTGGTTCTCAGTTTTTTAGACTGTTGCATGCGAGCTGAGCTGTTGTTGGGGTCACTGTGACTATGCTGGTAGGACTAAGTGTGAAACGGGGAGCAGGAGTTTGATTATTGGATTCTTCCTCCTGTATCCTACCCTTGCAAAGCCCTCCTGCAACTCTTCCTTCTTTGAGAGCAGTATCTTTGTTATATGTTGATCATCCCCTATAGTTTGTCAGTCTCTTACTGAATTGGGACCCTTTAACCCAGAATTAGCTGTGGCAGTGTTTTGGGTCTTGGGTTTGTAGTTGAGAATTCCATAGGCACCCTCACCGTGCCTCTTATGTTTCAACATATTACAGAAATTCTGGTGCTCAACAGAGTAGTAGGAGGAGGCAAAGGAAGCAGTGAATTTGCAAAAAAACCCCAAACAAACAAACAAAAAACCAAACACACACAAAAAAACCCCAACGGAAAGTCTGAGGCATCAGCAGCCCAAATCAACATATCAACTGTGGGGATTTTTCTTCTGTTTTGGGAGCCATGAACAGATTCTTTCTAGTCTAGGTTTCAGTTTTTCCATATTTAAGCTTGTTACTGTAATCTTTTGCAGCAGGCAGAGGAATGTTGTTAAGTTTAATTGAATTTAGAGAACAGTTTTATAATCCTCCTATGACATTCACTAAAGGAACATCTTGTATCATTGTTTATTTTCCAAGTATTTTTACCTGGTTAATGTTGGAGAAGGTAAACAAATAACATGTACAGAAAGGGAAAAATGGTCACAAAATGGGGAAAATTACACAGAGAAGGGTGAAAAAGAAATTAATGAAATTTTAAAAAAGGAGATTGGGAGAAAGGCTTACGAAAATATAAGTATAATGAGGGTAAAAATCTGCATCTGAGTGTTCTTTTATGTTTCTTATATGAAGCATTTTGGTCATATCTGTTAATATATTCCTAGTATATATTTTCTGCTATATTAGAAATATAGCTAAATTTTGAGAAAACTGCATTATATGTATGTTTTCTTTTATGTGCCATATCTGAAGTTCTTGAATAGTAAATGGAAAAATTTATCTTTGCTTTTCTCAAAGTTTGATTTCCTAATTCTGTTATTTTTTTCTTGTTTGGAATGATTTTCTTCGTTATTCCTTTCAGAAACTCAGGAACATTTTTGTTATCAAGTGTATTTTGTGTTGAGAACTTGCACAATTCATTCCTGACTTTTTTTGATCACTTCTATGTGTTTTTATTCCTTCTTTCTTTTTTGTTTGAGTTTTGTATAATATCGTTTGGTTTATAAATTGTAATTTTCAACTTCTTAAGGGCACAGATGTTAGGAGAGATGATTTGAACTGTTTTTTTATATAATGCTATCAGAAATCTCTCCTAAAAGATTTCTTCCATCTCTGTTGACTTGAGGCTATTATTTTTAACAGTAAGTAGTTTGAAAAGTCAGAAATTGGCCACATACTTGTTTCTAATCCCACAGAAGGTTAGTCATAGTTCTGTATATGAATGTTTTTTGACACTGCATTAATGAGTGTGCAGAGGTGCGAAGATCCACAGCATGTGGTTATCTCAAATGTTAGTGCTCTTTGTTTTCAGGCCAGTGCATGGAATAGGTTTTGAGGTTTTGCCCATGGGAATCAACTTGTTTGACTTTATACTTCTGGAGGAAAATGTTCTGCTGGTTTTGTAGCTGTTTATTTTCTGATGATCTCACATTTTCTATTCTTGACAAGTCTAAAGTACTTTACTCCTAAATTCTAGTTTGGGCTTGTAGACAGGAGAGCTTATCATAAATGGGATGAAAGTGTGTGGTTTTGAGTGAACATCTAGACTGAAGTTGTGCAGTCCTTGGGATTTGTTGGTCATCCAGGATGAACTAGTCCGTCTGTGGGGCTGAGCATGGACTAGATCAGTAAGGGTTCTGCAGACTTCAGCACATGTTCAAAGACTTCTTTCTAGTCTTTAAACTGTTTTAGTATTGCTCAACAGGACCCATGCATATAACAGACTGGAAAGGGCACTGGGGAGGGGTGACAGCTACAGAGAAAGCAAAAGTTTGGCAGTGCCATGAGGGTAGAGTGTCAATATTAAAGAGTTCTTTTCCCAAGAGATGAGTAAACTTGGCGGGCTTAAGTTTTTGATTAAATACTAATTGAAATACTGTGTTGTCAAAGAGAAAAAAAGTTGTGAAGAGAAAGCAGGGAGAGTCTTAGGAAGCAAAAATTATCCAAGTGAACCATGAAGTTGCATTTGCAAAGAGGACAGGGCATGCAGTAATAGCAGCTACTCTGAAATCTTGACTCTGACCCTTTTAACAAGCATCAGGGGATGTTTAAAGAGTGTTGAAGGTTTGAAGGTCACACAGTCATGACAGGCGTGTCAAAATAGTTGAGAAATGGTCTATAACGTGATAAACACTTTTCTGTAGTGGCTTTTTTCACTGGTCATGGGGGGGAGAACAACTACGGCATGAAATACAGTTAGCAAGTTCCATCCTAATGTGCTAGAGGATATGTATATAAATACATACCATGCCAGTGATTGGCATGTTATCTGTGCTTTTGGCACCCATGTGAGGAAAGGTCCTACTTTATTAAATGTGCAGTGAGATGTATGGTTGCCATGGGAACTGCTACTCTAAGCGTTGTATGTGCTTATTATTAATGTTACACTTGTATTGAGATTTTAACACAGGCTCTTCGTTTTAATTGGACTGGTTGTATGTACTCCTTCCCTGTTAAAAAACAGCTCAGAACAAATGAGTGCTTTCATTATTAGATGTTTATCAGGGCCAGAAACACGAAGCAAATTGCTTTCTATCAAGGTAAGGTGAGAGAGGAGAGCCACCGAGCCTTTCTCTTGCATTAATTTTACAAGAAAGGAAGGGTGGTTTGCAATTAACACATCCAAGATAGTGCTTATTTACTTTGGTAAAGCTTACTGGATACTCAAGTTAAATTTAAAAACAGTGCATCCATAGGCTGTCATGAGAAAACATGGAAGTGTGATTTTATTAGAGAGCTTAGATAGCATTATTTTTTGAGCTTATTTTCAGAAGCTTTTGGACTGACCTTAAACAGAAAAATCCACTTCAAATAAATGGATTATGATGTTGAATTTTCAGGGAAACCATAGAGACTTAAGAGGAGAATGGTCAAGAGACTGGCAATTTTGTGTTAGTGGGATGGTAACAGCAATTACAAATGAGTTATTCTAAAGGAACAGTAATCTTTTGTAGAAACTATTCTGGTAAGTGTCCAAAATGTAATTTATTTGGCTTACCAAGAGTAATCGGAAAGTTAATCATTGCTGTGGGAACATATTCCTTAAATTAATACAGTCAAGTTTCTGACTAAACTTCTATTGTTTATAAATAATTAAAAAACTTCCCTCTGCTTTTTCAAAGCAGCATCTTCCTAACTATTCTATGTGTTTGTGTGTTTTAGACTAATTTAGCTGTATACAAGTGCTTCAACCTTGTTAGCTGGCATGGAAGTTCTAGAGGAGGAATACAATATAATAAGTTTGGATAGACAGACACATACCTTTGCCTAAATTTATAAGTAACTGAAAAAATTTTGGAATTCATCGTGGATTTTTATTGGTGTTTCTCAATAATTAAGTAAGGACAATTTTGGGACCTTCTGTAGTAGGTTTTCATGACATTTTGTTCATATGGTACTTTCTTTTGGATTTCTTTTCTTTATTGGAGGTTTACACTCAAAGAAATAAATTCCTATTAGCAGAAACGTAGGCAGTTAATTACTCAGAACATAATATTTTCCAGCAGGGGGTAGTTTAGCTGTAGATCCACACTTTCCACTGTTACTTGTTTCAGTAGCACAGACTCTCTTAACTAAGAACAAAGTGATAAAAGTAATGAGCTCCTAACAAATCTGTTGCAAGAGCTGAGATGAAGGAGAATCACTCAAACTTCTTAGAAAGCTGACTTTTTAAAGTTTCTTTGACAGTGCAGGGCGGTAAGAAGTTCCCATTGTGCTTGGAAGTAGCCTGTTAGCCATCTGTGGCTGAATGCCTTCTAATGATTTCAAAAATGGGAGATAAGGTGTCATTTAATTCTGATAACTGTAGAGTAAGAGAACTAGCTCTCTTGAAGTTGATTAGGATACATTTTGATCCTATTTAGCTTGAGTTTTCCTCTGCTCAGTGGCTTCCAAGTGAAAATTTCCTTTAGGAGATCTGATAGGCATTACTGTGAGAAATACTACTTGCATGTGAGTCCCGAGTTGGAGTGCCTGAAGAGGGGAAAAGAGAAGCTGTAAGAGGGTGTGGTGATTCACTTTTCAAAATAAAGCTGACGTTTTTTCCCTCCATACCTGTTTAAGCTGCTAGCTCAGGCTTAAAAAGCCTAGGAAACCTGTTGCCACTGGAACAGGGCTGGGCAGTGTGTAAAGTATGAAGGCTACATAGATCCCTAACTGAAATGACACATGTAAGATGTGAGTCTTGCAAAATGACATCATAATTATTTTCTGTGAGAGGTTATCTTACTTAGAAAAATAAGTATCTCTAATCTGAACCTCAAACACAAAAAATATCAATAGAACTGCACACCTGGCTGAGCTCAGTGCACTCTGCCATTCCAAGGCTTAGTAAATTTTCTTTAAGAAATATTGGTGTGATATTATGAAGTGATAAAAAAATCAATGAGGCAATGATTTCCCAGTCAGGAAGAGTGCTTTGTTGTTAAATTATTTCTTTCACCTGGAGCTGCAAGGGCTAAAAAAAGATGGAAGAGATTGCTGAGTGACTTGATGGAGATTTACTTTCTGTGTTATTCCAGTGAAGGCTAAAATGAATCTGCAAATGATGTTTTTGACTATAGGAGGGTACCTGCAATTATTCACTCTGCCACTCACGGAAGACATCATTGATTCAATTCCAGAGCCTATTGACCATATTGGTGGGGCTTAACTTCCTCTCATCTTGATATTCTGCATTTATACCGTGCACTTGAGGTAGTTCAGTTGGTTTTTTTTCAAACAATCAGTAGAAATACGGAATGTGTTCTTTATTGAGAGCTTCTGCCTGAATTGTTGGCATTTTGTTCCTGGCAAGATAAAATACGAGATGCAGGTTTAAGAACTAAAGTAAGAGTTGGGTCTGTTCCCGGAGCTTCTAGTGAGATGGTTAAAACTGAGCTGAAAAATAGACAAGAATTCCTGGTTTTCCATGTCATTTGTGTGATTTGCTGCCAGCTGTGACACTCATAAAATTATGAACATGTCATTAAAATGCATGTACTAAAAATTTCACAAATGGAACACTGTCAGCCAGCCCCCCAACTGGCTTTTACAAAACAAGAGAAAATGAACACTATTAAGGGCTTTGTCATATAAATAATTGTAAGCATGTAAAAATGAAACATGTTGACATCATTGCAGAAACAAAGGAAAAGCTGTTTAAGTCTGAGTGACCATAAAATAAGGAAAAGTTATTTTGTTTTCAGTTACGATATCACCAGAAAATAGAAAAAAACAATCCTTAAAATCAAACTGATGCCTTGAAAAGTAACTGCTGTAAAAGTCTAGTCTGTCAACAATTTAAACTCAGTAGACAAATGTCTTTGAGAAGGAAGTGGTGTTTTGGGGCTGCCATAGGCAGTAGCTGGTTGCATATTGGCTGTTGCTGACCCTGTTTCAGAGTCCCGTAAGTCTTCCCCAGAGACAAGGTAGGAGATGAACATGGGTGATACGTTCACCGATTTGAGTTCTCCTTATTTCTCTCTCTTTCTCTGTGTTCTCATTGTTCATTGACGTTTCCAGCTGTGGGAGCCTCAGGAGTCTGTAGAAGTGGAGTGATCAGTGTTGAGATAGGCCTCTTAACAGGGAAAAAAAAGTATTTCCTGTCTTCTGCTTTCTCCAAATAGGAAATGATGACTTTAGGAAAAGTTAGAGGTTAATGGGGAAAAAATCCCAACAGAACTTTAAAAAGGTTGTGCCCGAAAAACAACCAACCCCCAAACTGAGCAAATTTTGCCAATGCTTGTGAATTCCTGTATTGGGTAAAAGGCAGGAGCATATTTTCTCTGCCAATTGACCTGGGTTTTGTCCTGTAAAAGTGATGAGGTAAAATATGCAAACTTACTGTTTTAACCCATGGGCTTAAATATGTAATGAGATAACAGAGTTTGCAGTAACACAGGTGAATTATGTTCTTTCACTTGGGCCATGTACTAGTGACATGTTGGTTAAGAATTATAACAGTTTGTTCAAAAAAAAAAATTAGTAGTGTTTCCTTCTTTCTTAGGGAAATTTTAGCTCCTTTTTTGTGTTAGGTGTGGTATCTATGTGGTGTTATAGTCTCAAACTCCAAAGTCATCAACTGCATCTGTAAAATGCGTAATTGTCAAGACTTGTCTTGCAGTAGTTTTCATCTACTTCCAATTCAGAAATCATTATTATCTTTTTTAGCAACTAAAGTTTTGCTACTAAAGAGCTTTTTTTTGGTTAAAGAGCAGCTAAACAAGTATTACTTATCATTAGTATTTTAGAGCCGCACGCCATCATGCAAATGAAATTACCTAAATAAACCAAGTATTAATTCGCTTTATTTCCTGCCTTACTGTATGATGAGAAGCCTGAGTTTCTCTTCTCAAAATACATGGGATAATATCAAGGGGAGGTTGACTGGTTGGTCTTGCCACTTGGGAGGTTTTAGGTGATAACTTACCACCGTTAATTTAAACTTCAGTGTTTCTGAATTTCCAAGCAATAAAAAATGAGATGCTATTTCCCCCTTTGTTTTTGTAAGCCATATGGAAGTAAGATCCAGATAGCCCCTACTCTCTGAGAAGCTGTGACCCCACAATTAATTGGAAGCATACTTCTGTGTGATTTGGAGAGCTTTGCTGTAGAATGATGGCCAGCAAGGCTTCACATTCCCATCATCTGTAGCAAGGATAATAAATTTGAGTTATGAAAAACCTCTCTCTAGACTATTTTAAAAATTGAAATACTAATTGTAGGTTTGCAAGTAGAGCTGTGGTATATAATTTTAATTCACTCATGCAGTGGTCACAGAGAGAATCAGAGCAAAATTACAGGCATTTTGGGAAATAATTACATATATTTTTAAAATGTTTGTTCTGAAAGGGCTGCTAATACGATAAAAAAATGAAATCTCTCATGTTATTGAACAAGTAATATGACAGAGGCTAAAATAAATAAATTGCTACTGAGATTTAGGAGAACTCATAAGCATGTGTTGAACATAAGAGCAGTCTCATCAATTATGTATTAAAGAGCACAGACAGGGTAGCTTTCCAAAAGTTATGTTGTTATTCTGAATCTCTGAAGTGTTTTTGTTGTTTTTGTCAATGTAGTTTTTCAGGGGCCAATTAGTCTTACAGAAGAAAAATATTTCTCCTTGCTTTTAAGCTCTGAGCTTCAAGCTGAAAATAAAGGGAAGACAATTTCTGTCTGGAAAGCCAAATTTCTGACTCTTATTATATTTACATCCTTTCTTAACCGATTATTGCTTCTGAAAGAATTCTGAGATGTATCTTGATGTCTTAGACTTTGTAATTTCTTAGGACTGCCAGAAGTAGGTTTGTACTTGGATTTCAGATTGGCTGCCACTGAAGTAATTACACATCTCAAGCTGTGTATCTTACAATGGGTAAACTCATTTAACTTTGCATCAGAGAACCTCTATGTGCAGTTAAGAAACATGATGAAAAAGGTTATTCCTGCTTTCTGAAAACGTTCGAAGATGGTGATGAAGAGGTAGGATAAGCTAGTTCAAGAACATGTAATTTATTTTTTCAGATGGTATGTATTTACTTTCTAACTTTGGATTTGTTTTCTACATTTCAGTCTTCAGATCCTTCAGATTTTAATTGTTGAAAATAACAACCTTTTTTTTTTTTCTGGTGGTGCTTCATGAAATACTTCACAGAATCACAGGATATTCTGAGTTGGAAGGGACCCACAAGGATCGTTGAGTCCAGCTCTTAAGAGAGTGGCTCATACAGCGATCAAACCCACAACCATTGCATTATCAATACCATGTTCTAACCAATTGAACAAAACCTCCCCAAATGTAAGAATGTATTAAAGCACAGAATTAGACTTGCTTTCTCTAAGAGGAACCAAAGTATCTTGTCTACATACTAAGAACTGGGATTTATCACACAGCATATGAGGTAACCCAAGAGCTTTGGTATGCAATGGTAAGTGGGTTTACAGAGCAAAGGGGCAGCAGAATTCTAAAGATTAAAGTAAAGATTAAATCACAAGAGAAATATGATTTCTAAAAAATCCAAACAGATGCTCCAAAGATGTAACCGATTTTCAACAAAGGATGGGGTCATAAGAAGGGCAGAAAATGCTCATCTAAAATCCTTATGTTTAACTCTTTTACTAACATCTGGGTTTAGTAAGTACTATAAAATGCATCTGAGATTACTTTTTCATTAACAAGCAATCAGTGTAATGTGACAAATAACATTGTAAGCTTTGATATTGTACTGAAATTGCTAAAGGGCAAAAGTCTTCCAGGTCTGGTGAGGAGTGTATCAGTCCTTTGTGGCACATTGTATGAGCAAGCCAGTTTCTTAACTTAGTAAATGCTGAAATTTGAAGCTAAAGTACATGTGCAATACGTGAGGCTAAACAGTGTTTAGATCTTTTAACTGCTGGGCGGGTTTTTTGTTTGTTTTGTAGTGTCCTGTGTTGGTTGATTTGGTTTTGCTTGGTTAATTTTTGGGGGGTTTTTTCTCCACTGCAACACTTGAGATATTTTTATTTCTGGCTTGGGCTGGATGTAGACGCTTGTGCCAAAATGACAGTTTTACTCCTGTGGTGTTCATTTCTCTATACACTGTAACCCCCTCTGCCTCTGTCTGCCCTGGAACTTCTTTCTGAACTTACCCCATTCAGCTGTGAGTCTTCTAGGGATCCAAGGTCTTGCTCAAACACAGCCCAGCTCCATAACTTGGGGCCAGATGTCTGAGAAAATTGTTAAGTTATAAGAAAAGGCTGTGAGAGAGCCTGTAAGAAAAAATAATAAGAAAAGGGGGTAAAATTACAGGTGGAGACAGAATTGTAGAGATGAGGATTATTAATACCTCACAGAACAGATAGAAGAATCAGTGTGGGAAAGTATTAAGAAAATAAGCTCAAGAAACAGGAAAGGCTTGTTGGAGGTCAGCAGATGTAGCTGTGAGCCAGCTGGGTCCTTGGTGCCAGCAGAGCTGGTGGAGGGGTGGCAGCTTGGTCACACAGAATATCTGCTCCAGAGACTGACCCATCTCCCCTTGGGTCTGCTTGGCTAGAAGAAATCCTTTTTTTCTCTTATCAGGGTAGTGAATAGCCCAGCAAGTCTTAAACTTGCTTCTTTTGTGTGAGTTCTTGTGCATAAATAACAGCTTCATAATTTTAAGCTGTGTGTGCATGGCTGATGCAGTCTCTTTGCATGTGCCCAAATAAACTGACAGAGACAAGGGTTGGCAACACCCATACACCCACCTGGCCAAAAAGGTCATTCCAACAAGGGCTCTTAGAGAGAGAGGAAAAAAAGAGGGAAGAAAAAAAAAAAAAAAAAGGAGGAAGAAGAGGCAGAGAAATACCCAATTTAAAGAGAAAAAGAAAAAAAAAAAAAAGGTATTAATCGCCCTTCCACCAAAGAAAAAAACTTGATCAAAACCAAAAATCCGAACCACTTTTTCAGCACAGCATATCATGTACTTTATTTTCTTTTCCTTCTCAGTGATGGTAGGACAACCTAAAAGAGAAAAGAGTGATTCAGGACTATTGAAATCTAGTTGCATTCTCACTTCTTATTCACCTGCTTGTCAGTTGATGTTAAGGATACAGTTCCAAAGACATAGCAAACTGTTACTGGTTACTCTTAAATAATTTTGTTCTGTTGCATTATTTCTTTTACTCTTGCTTCATGAGGAATTGTAGATGGGATAAAATTATTTGGTATTTCCCCAACCATTCAATGTTGTGTAGGGTTTCTGGGAGATGCATTATGTTATTTCTTGTATAATTGCTCATCTTAAAATTATTTAACATCTGTTAATCCAACATGATTTTTTTATCCTGGCCTTCAATATGAAAGCTTAAATTCAGGGTTTCAGCAGGTGTTCAGAAAAAGCATTGTGTTTCTGTTTGGTTTATTTCCTTGTCTCTCATTTAATTTTGTTTTGCATTTTGATTTCAGTTTCGTTTTTGCTGTAAATTCACCTTAGCTAAAAAGATACTTAAAAAATAAGTATCATTGAAAATCACATTTTCTGCTTTGAAATGTATAGCCTAGTCTGAATGTTCAATCCTCCCTTATTATGTTTTTGGATAATAGATTCTTTCCTGTCCTTCTTCACCCAGCCACTTTTCCTTTCTTTCTATCTCTAGTGCGATGTCCTCATTGAAAATAAGCCTTATGCAGTAAAAAACCTTTTCAAGAAATAACTGCTAAAATCTGTAGGACATGTTAAAAAATTGAATTTATTGAGAAGAAGAATGCAGTCAAAAGAGGGAGATAATGACATCTTTTTAAAGCCCAACATCAATTTATATGGAAACCAATATTTTATTTACTGCATGGTATATTAAAATTCTCTGTAAACAATGCAAAGTGAATGCTCTGGGACTGATTGTTATTTTAAGAGGCTGAAATTAGTTTACACAATTAATTTTATTAGTATGAAGAATGCTATTATTTGAAATGAGCAGATGGTTGGGCTTCTTCTAAAGCACTGACAGAAATATTTTGTTTGGTCTGTAAATTCAACATTTTCTTTAAAGTATCACTTATTGTTGCAGCTCAGAAAGAAAAAAAAATCAGGTAGAAACTAGGCAGTTACACATGATCTTTGTAGAACTGGGAAAAAAAGCAGAGAGGAATGTATAAAATAGGGAAATATCACTGGGCATTCAGGGAAAATACAGAGGTTCAAGAGCAGATGTTTTGTGTTTTGTTTTTGAAAAAGATGTAACAACATTTTCAAGTTCGTCTAACAGCTTTGAAACTGAATCATGGTGAAACAGTAACATTGTTTCACAAAAAATAGTATGAAAGCCTTCTCAGAGTACGATTGACTAGACCAAGGTGAGGAAAGAAAAACATAGGATAAATATTTGAAATAGATGTGGTTATAAAGCTAGTGGGTAATTGTGAGAGCTGCAGATGGAGAGGAGGGTAGTGAAAAAATGTGATAAATGCTGTAGGGCAGTGGTGCTCCTTCTTTTGAGTTCTGTGTCGAAGCCACTTGGACTTTTGTAATTTTAGTCTAGTGCTGTGTTCATTGCATGTAGAGGACATCTTCAAAGCAGAATTTATGCTTCTGTTAGCAGAATTCACTTGGACTCGAGTGCAGATCGACTGTACTCAGGGCTTTAAAAACGCAGGTTGTTAAAGGGATTGCAAATTCATATAAAAAACTAGAAAGAGCAGTGAACCAGAGGAATATGTCACTTGCAAAAATGAAGGGCTTTTCCTTGATTTGAGTTAAAAGTGGTGGTTGTGGTGGGAATCTAGTGAAGAGGACATATATTTAGAGTGAAGACAAGAAGTAAGCAAACTGATAGACGTAAAAATAAACAACAAAAAAATCCTGCTGGGATGTTGGACTTTCAAGTAACCCTGCCTTGTTTTACACTTAGGACAGAAGCCAGGCTTCGTTTATGTGCAGTGCAGAAATTTTAAAGGTTTTCAGCAAAGGGCCTGAAGAATTAATGTTTAAGACCTATTTTTCTGCAAGAAATCATTGATCCTGTTTCAGTTTTGTGGGTTATTTTTAATGAAGCACTTCTGCCAGAAGCAATATATATGTCTCTAAGCTTTCTGCCTTTTTTTTTTTTTTCAGAGCATGAGCATTTAGAAGTGCTTGGGCAGACTCTGGGCCATATATTTTGTTCTTGCATGCTTGCATCTTTCACATAACATTCATCTGGGAACCTTCAAAGAGAGTCCTGAGCGCAGTGTGCCTATAGGAATAGGAAAATGCTTAGGTAATTGAGTCCTCACACTAGAACTGATAAGCAACTTGAAATGAAATGACTCTAATAACTTAATATAAAGATTTGTGGCTGTTTGTTTGCAGCTTCATCAGTCTGTGAAATATAACAATGCAGAGCTTAAAATGGCCTCAGATGGATCTGATAGTTTGATAGACAAATTGGAGCGACAGAAACCTTTGTGCTTCTATGATTTAGGAGGACTAAGAAAAAGGACCCGAAACAATTATGTTCTTTATTATTCTACTTTCAACTTTTATTGGTCTCTGTATTTTTATTCAATTGAGTAAGTGTCAGCTAAGGATTCTGTCAATGGGCTTACAGCAGTGATTCATACAGTCTCCTTCACCAAAAAAAAAAAAAAATTTAAAATGGAGTACTTAAGGTGGTTTTTGCAGTAGTTGATATATATCGTGTGTGTGTGAGTTGGTGTGTTTGTGTGTATTTAGAGCTGGTTACAGACTTGGAAGAGTGATAGAGGACCTCCTAGGTAATTAACCTGGTGCAGAATTCCTTTAAGTATGCAAGCAGGTGAAGGGAGATTCCCTTGAACCTTTCGTACAAAGCAAAGTTAAGTGAATGCGAGAGGTTGAGATTCTCAATGCTAATTTAAGGAAAACATGGACTTCCTGATTGAAATGACCATGGATTAGCTTAGACACACAGGGAGGGATGACACAGACACATGTTAAGGCTGTAGCTTTATATTTACAATGTGATTGACATAATTGTACTTGAGAATAGGTTGCATTTAGTACCTGGATCTAAAGTGACCACCCAAGATGATGAAGATACTAAAAAATCCTTTGGGGCAGGGGGTTGTGGGTGTGTGTTTTGAGTGGGAAACATCATGGGGGAACAAAGGAGATGCATGCAGCTGAGTTTGAAGTGGTGATCTCCTCCTTTCCAAGGTCATGATCTGTCAGTTTGGGTTCTTTAATGTATTTTCTTATAGTCATGGGCCAAGAGCCACCACCATTGTCTCTGGGTCTGCTAATTGCAAAAACTAATAAGTAAATCTCACCTTTTGATAGTTTGCTTAAGTTGTGATGTAGCACAGGAACACCTGCTCTGGGCAATTTCTTTTTTTTTTTTTTTTTTCCTGGTGCTGTAGAGGAGTATTTGCTTAGCTCTTGTCCATCAGGAAAGATTAGTCTTGCTGTATTACTGGACCATGTGCTTGGACACAGATGTCTCTGCGTCTGTTAAGGCTGAACAAAGGCGCTGCTGTTTACTTTTTGGCAGCTTGCTAGCTCAGGTGAGTTCAGACTTACGTATTCTTGTGCACCTAGCATGCAATCATCTTTCTGATTCTGGCTCTGATGAGGGTGGCATTAGTGAGTCATCTTCCTGCCTGGCCAAATCTTTCACTAGTGGGAAATCTCTTAACAGCAAAAGTTTCCAGGCAGAATCTGGGCAAGACCCTGAGACTGTTAATTTTATATATTGCTATTTGAGACCAGACACATAATTGCTGAGAGCATCATGGAAAGTACCATGGCCTCTAAGCAATCATTAACAGCAGAGTTTGGACTGAATTCAGCACTTCCCAGCTGGCCATAATCAAGAAGTAGAATTACTAGAGTAACTTACATAAGCAAAAATACCAATTTTTGTTTGCATTTTGTGTATATGTAAAATAGTTGCATGAACACAGTTGGAGCCAGAAATGCAAGTTTTAACTACACTGTAGCTGAGCCTGTGTTTCATGCTAAAAGATTAAGAAAGCTTCAGTAAGAAGTCCTGTACTCAGGGTCAACAATAGATATTTACTGGAAGATTTAACTGCATTGCCCATGCCAGTATTTGAATTATTTGAGTTTCTAGTATAGCATAATGTAATTTGACAGTGGTAGGTCTGGAGACATTTTAAATACATAAATACATATGCATGAAAACCTGCTCAAGTGATTGTTTTATTCACTGCAATGTGCTTTGGGTGCTCAACCATTAATAACAGTAATGAGAGAAGAGGTTATGCCCTTCTTGAGTTTCTTGGATTGCAATAGCACCTACGGGATTTTACCATGCACTTCTGAAATGGGTATAAAAATTGATGTTGATTTTGGAGCCTGTGCTGTTAATATTTATACCATGCTTGCTGCTTCTGGGCCTCAGATAGTACCTGTGTTGGGCCTGGAAGGATCCTCTGACATTCTTTGGGTTTGGACAATGTCCTTGAAACTATTGGTTAATCCCAATGGCAGGAGGTCACAAAAACAGGAAAGGCTTATTCAGGCAAGTACAAGATGGATTTGGCCTCTAGGCTCATGCCCCTGAAATTGCTTTTGAACAGACCTGTGTGAGTGTGTGGTGAGCTTGACAGCTGGGCCAGATGTGGAGGACCACCAGGCCTTCATTTCTATAGCTATCACTTATATTATGTGTGCCTCCTAGCAGGTCAGTAAATCTTTGGCAGGCACCATCTATACTTCTTTAAACATGGTTGAGATTTTGTGTTCTCTGGTACATGCTCCTTTACCCTCGATCTTTTAAAGACCAAGGCTTTGTGTGACTCAGAATACAGTGCTGCAGAGCCCAGGCCGTATTTCAGTATAAGTTATAGTCCCTACTATAGAGATTGGTAAAAGTGTTGGATGAAAATCAGGCAAAATAAAGTGGAAGGGAAAGGAATCAGTGATAATGAATATGGGAGGAAGAAAATTATGTAAACTATGTGTTGTATAAAGCTAATTGAGATTAAGTACTTGCAGCTGTATTCAGGCGTGTGCTGTCTTTCTTGTATGAGGAGATACTCAATTTTCAATATACTGGATGTGAAAATTCATGGCAGGTATGTTTTTTGTATAGCAGAATAATATGATATATTGAGCTGTTTGCAAAAGATGGGATGAAATAATAGGTGATTAATTGTCAGCTCAAATTCAGCCTCAGATTTTGATGTAATCTGATTTGCATATATGGAAATTTTGAAAACTTGTCCACTTTCTTAGGTAACAAAAGCAGCATTGCAACTGGGCCTTTCGTATTTTTTTTTTTCTTCTTCTTTGTTGTAAGATGAAATTTGACCGCTTTCACCTTTATAAGCTGGAACAGCTTGTTGTGCAGGTATTTTCCTTCCCATCAGGATTTGGTCGAAGTCCTTGAAACTGATGCCCTCACTGAAGAGTCAGCTAAACTATCTGGTCGCTGTTGTGCGTGCACACAGCTGCTTGCGATGTGGATGTGTGATACAGGTTCTTTAGCAGAAGTTAGGATGTCATAGAAATAACTGAAGCACTGGTGTGACTGGAGGACCACAATGGATGGATACAAGCTATATTGCAAACGCAGGCAGGAAAAAAGAGGAGTTTTTCTTGTGCTCTTTGTTAAAGGAGAACCTTGAATGTATGGAAGTGAGCCAAGGTAATTTCCAGACCTATGGAATGCCTCTGGGTCAAGATCAGAGGGATTGTATCCAAGGGGAATCTTGCAGTATGCTCCTGCCTCTGACTTCCAAATCAAGACAATAAAATCAACAAAGCGATTTTTGGATCACTAGGCAAGCTTTGTGTCAACACAACCTGGTTCTTAGGGATGACTTAACCCACTGAGACATTTGTTGGAAGAAAAGTAAAGCAGCTCACATATCATCCATCAAGTTTCTGGAATGCATAGAAGACTGTTTTCTCACACAAATGTTAGATGTGCCAACCAGAAATGAGGCACTGCTGGAGATGTTACTCACAAACCAAGAAAAACTGCTTTGTGATATCTCAGTTAATGATAGCCTTGGCTGCAGTAATCACAATATTGTGGAATTTGGGATCCTGCTGAGCATACTGAAGGCTAGTGCTAAGGAATAGGTTTTAGATTTTTAGAAGCTCAGCCAGGAGGGATTCTGTGGGTAGCTTCCATGGAGGATAAAGGAGCTAGTGAGTGCTGGGAATTTTTTCAATAATACTCCCCTGGAAGCACAAAAACATTTCATCCTCTTTAAAGGCAGGGGATTAGGTGGAGCAAGTGACCCCCTTGGCTTCACTGTGACCTTCCAAGTGTGCTCAAAACCAAGGGAAGTGTACCAGAGATGGAAAAGCAGACAATACCCCTTGAGAACTACAAGGGCACTCCCAGAGCATGCAGAGATGGAGTTAGAAAACCAGAAGCTCAGTTCAAATTGAATTTGGCCAGAGATGTCAAAAACTACATTGAAGAGTACTTCAGGTAGTAAACACCAAGCAGAAAGAGAAGGGAAATACTGGCCTGGTGTTAAACAGCAGAGGGGAATTAGTCACCAATGAGACTGAAAAGGCAAAGGTTCTCAACACTTTCTCCAGCTGTCTTTACCAGCACTGTTGGGCCCCAGGCCTTGGGGACAAAACCCCAGGCTGATGCACACACAGACCCACTGTCGGGGAGGGAAGAGTTTGTATGTGATCTATGACAGCACCTTGGCCTCCAATGATCAGTGAGCCCTGACATCATCCACCTGAGGGTGTTAAGAGAGCTGCCTGACAGCACTGGGAGGCTGCTCTCCATAATCTCTGAGTGGTTGTGGATATTGGGAGATGTCCCAGAAGATGGGAAGAAGGCTAATACCACCTACACCTGCAGGAAGGGATTAAAGGATTCAGAAAGTTCTAGGCACATCAGTCTTACAGTCTCACATCAGTACCCAGGAAAATTATGGAACACATCCTCTTAGGGGCCATCACAAGTCAGATGAAGCACGTGACTGGGAAGAGCCAGCATGGATTCACCAAGGGCAAATCGTGCTTGACAGATGTGATCTCCCTTTATGACAAAGCAACTTGCTTGGTTGATGTGGTGTGAGTGGTGGACAATGTCTACCTGGATTTCTCCAAGGCTTTTGATACAGCTCCCCAAAGCCCTGTCCTGGGGAAGCCTGTGTGTTAGGGATCTGGACAGGTGGTCCCTGTGGTGATAGGGGAGCTGACTGATAGGCAGCACCCAGAGGGTGGTGGTGAATAGCTCTTCAAATGGGCAGCCTGTCACAGGTGAGGTCCCATGGGGGTTGATATTGGGGCCAGTACTGTTTGATATCTTCCTAAGTGAGCCTTAAGATGTGATCAAGTGTACACTGGCAGAGTTTGCTGATGATGGAAAGCTGAGGAGGAAAGTGGATGCTTTGGAGGGGAGAGCCATCTTGTAGGAAGACCTGGATAAGTTGAAAGAGTGGGTTAACAAGAAGTCTGACGAGTACATGTGGTCTTGTACCTGGGAAAACACAATCCAGGAAAACAGGAATCTATCCTGCTGGGGAGCAGCTCTGTGGAAAGGGACCTGGTGGTCCTGGTGGATGATGAGCTCCATATGAGTGGACAGTGTGCTGCTGCAGCAAAGAAAGCCAACAGGGTGCTGGGTGGCTTCAACAAGGGTATCACCAGCTGATAAAGAAATCATTATTGTCCCACTCCACCCAGCTTTGTCGTGCCTTCAATACTGTGTTCAGTTTTGGTCACTGATATGCAAAAAAAGGTGTGGACAGGTTGGGATAGGGTCCAGAGAAGGGACACAGAGATGATCAAAGGACTAGGAAGCTTGCCATATGAAGAAAGATGGAAAGAGCTTGATTAGCTCAGCTTTGAGAAAAGAAGATTTAGGGGAGATATAAAGGGACCACTATGTTCCAATATGTCAAGGATGGCTACTAAGGAGATGGAGATTGCCTTCTTACAAGGAGTCAGATGGAAAAGATGAGCTGTAATACATACAGTTTACTCCCAGGCAGATGAAAATTGAGCATAAGAGGAAAATTTTTCACAATTAGAGCAATCAGCCATTGGAATAATCTTCCCAGAGAAGCGGGGGATTCTCCAGCATTGGACACGTTTGATATTCAGTTGGACAGGGTGCTGGCCCATTCTATGATTCTATGTACCAGGTCTTTAATGCAGCTGTGAAGAGACATTGGAAAAGTTTTCTCCTATTTTTATTTTTATTTTTATTTTTATTTTTATTTTTATTTTTATTTTTATTTTTATTTTTATTTTTATTTTTATTTTTATTTTTATTTTTATTTTTATTTTTGTTAGTGGGTGGCTATCGTTAAGTTGTTCTAACATGGCTTGACGTCTCCATTAGGAAATACAGTTTCACTTCAGGATTTGCTTTATGAGGAGCACTACAAGGAGTAATGGTTTGGAAACCTAAGCCTGCAAAGAGCCAGAGGCTGTGAATGGTTCCTACTGCAGTGCACAAGCTTCTGCTGCAAAGGGGGAATGTCACTGAGGCTGTATTAGTTTAATTTGAAAATGGGCTGAGAAGAAATTGAAATATTGAATATGATTGAGAAAATCAGTGTACAAAAGCAAAAAAAAAAAATCCTGCAATCAAAACAATAACTGCAAAAAAGTCTCAAACCCTTAAGCCTTAGACTGTCTATTTAGGAATAGTTTCAGTGTGTGATGCTAATGAAGGTGCAATTCCATATCAGGACTGTACAGATAGGTACAACTGAACTTGATAGGAAAGTAGCAAATCTATCACTGTAGGCCTCTCATTTTTACATCAGTACATTTTAATGAAAACCAAACATCTGAACCTAGGATGCCAAGTCCTAGGACATGATCTTAGCCTTTATCTCACCTCTGGGAGAGCATTTCTCTTTTCCCTGGGTGTTTGACCTTAATCTGAAAATTTTGCATCGCTCAGTCTTACTCCCTATCACTTCCTAGAAAAAGCTCCTATATGCTTTTTCATGTATGTCTTGTCTTTCCTTGACATTGCTTAGATCCTGAAGTATTTCTCAAGATCCAGTTTCTGTTCAACTGAGAACTTTTGAAGTAAGCACATGTATATTTAGAATTTAGTGATGTTTCTTTGAAGAACTGTTCTCAGGCTCTTTGAAAAGCTCTAATGAGTTTCCTTAGTTTGATTTAGAAACATAAAACAGCTCAGTGTAATTGTAAAGACTCCAGGTATGTTTCATAATACTTACAGAAATGTCTGATGCTGCAAGAGGAAAAAAAAAAAAAAAAAAAGAGAGAAGTGGGAAGTCTGGGTTTTGTTTGTTAGTGAACTGGCAGACAAAGAACAAACTAAGAACAAAAATTGGAGCTGCATACCACCAGCATACCAGTTTGATAAAGTTTAAAGATCTGCACTAATCAGATGCATGCAGATATTAGTCTTGGTATAGAAAATCATTCTTGATTTAGCATGACTCAGCACTTTATTAAAAATGGGATCTGTCAATTAATACAATGAATTAAATGAAACAACTTCTAGAACTTACTTTGGGGAGGGGAAAAATCTTGCTTCTGATGTTGTTTCTCAGGCAAAAGTGAAAGGCTTGGAACTGATCACAGAGGTATGGACACAATAAAGAAAACCTAGCTGTCTTTCATCAAGAGTTCCTAGGTATATCTGCTAGAAAGTCTTTGCTATATTGTCCTTACCTTCCCATTCCACTGTGCATTAGGTCTCCAGAGAGAGTAAAAGCACTTCACACATGCCAGTGGCAACAAGGGCAGCATGCCAGAATTGGGTACTGTGGTGCAAATCAAAAAGCATTCTATTAATATCACTCTTTTTCTCTTGAATACTAACAGAAGTGATGCACTTTTCAGATAGTGCCTTTAGGAACTTGGCATCATTTAGTGAAGTGCCTGGCTTGGTGTTTGCACATGACTGGATGTACTTTGGAAGTGAACTAAGAATCTGGATGAGAAAATAAAACTGATTGAACTGCTGTTTAGTTCCTCTCTAGGCAATTCAGTTGCAAAATGCTGTACCCAACACATTTGGAGTGTGTTAGTAGGAGTATTTGTACTTTAGTATGGCCTTGGTTCTTCTGTTTCCAACAACCTTTCCTCCATCTTCATGTGATAAATGTATTAGCAGAAAATATTGACCCTAATTACTGAAGTACTTCTGACTGACATTGATCATCAAAATATTAACTAGTTCATTTCAAAATCGCATGCAGTTCTTGCTAAATATCAACTGGTTTTTACAATACCTTTTTTTACAGTTTTTACAGTATCTTGTCTGAAACTCCCCATAGTCTGAGAATTTGTTGAAAACTATTTATTTTTCATATATTCATCCCTGTCTCACTTTTTTTTCTTTTGGAAATGGAAGCATGGTAGCTTTTCCTGCTTTGTGGTGCATTTAGACAAGTTAGAGTCCTTTTCTTTGCTCTTCTCTCTAGCTGGGGAAGAATAACTACAGCCAAGCAAATTAGGGGCATAGTTAGCCTATGGTTGTGTTCAGTGTAGATACTCTGAGACTTCCACCTAACTGTAGAGATATTTTCCAATTCCAGTAAGAATCCTTAGATGAAAAAAGGAGTTATGAGGAGATAATGTGATACACACTAATGTGTCCCTATTATATACACCTATTTATATATAAAGTTGTCCTCTGTGGAAATGCCCCAAAAGTGTTACCTACATTATATGTTCACATGGTTTTTTAACCTGAGGAGTAACACTGAATTGCAGATGTTAGTCTTGTAATAATTTAGATTGGAGAAGACCCTTTACACCCCTGAGCCCAAATATTAACCTAGGTCTGCTAAGCCCACCGCTGAACTGTGTCCCCACGTGCCACATCTACATGTCTTCTAAATTCCTCTAGGGATGGTAACTCCACCACCTCCCTGGACAGCCTATTCCAGTACTTGATAGCCCTTTCAAGTGAAGAAATTTTTCCTAATACCCAATCTGAGCCTCCTCTGGGGAAACTTGAGGCCATTTCTTGTCATCCTGCCACTTGTTCCCTGGAAGAAGAGATCACCCCACCTCACTCCAGCCCTCTGTTCAGGTAGCTGCAGAAAGCAGTAAGGCCTCCCCTCAGCCTCCCTAGACAGAAGCATTTAGAATGTGTTTCAGCTGTCTCCTGAAAGATATTTTGCTCTCTGTTTTAGTATGGCTGTTATTATTGAAACTTGTGAAGCATGACAGGGGTAGGGGAGAGAAGTGGCAGGAGAAATCAGGCCATTTAGATCCAGAGCATGCTGGCATGCTGACCCCAGGGTACTGCGCAGCAGGACACTGTGTAAAGGGGAAAACTGTCTTTTTGCTTCCACAGAGAGAACATTCAGGGGAAGGAGGAGGGAGGTGTTACCTTCACAGTGAGGTCAAAACCTGCTCTGTTGGTACAGTGTCTGGATAAGGCTCTAAGCAGGCTTGATCACAGCAGGGGGAGGCACTTCAGCATTTTCTTCATATTATGGTCAGAGCAGGTTGCCCTGAATTATTCCACCCTGATGATGTACTTTTCCAGGCTTGCAGCATTCCTGCTGCCATCCCCTTTGTATGCAAACCTAGGCTAGCAGCTTTCCAATACAGGTAAGTCTTCATCTATCAAATGTGATCATGCCCCAGAGGCTCAGGCTTTTGGTTACATGTAGCACCCAAAAAGTAGGAATTCTCTATTTGTGGTGTCTGATGATCTGCTTGGAAAAATTCAGGTGTGTGGAAGCACCTTGGAGTGATCCCAGAGTCATAGGCTCACTGTAATTTCAGGTCTGTGGAGCTCCTTTTCTGACTGTTTCGGGTGAATTGCAATACAGGATTTTGGATGCAGTTCCTGGCTGTTGAAAGCTGTGGCCAGCTTGACACCAAACCTCAGCCCAGCTTTTTCTTCTGGCATTGACACAGCTGAAGTTTGTAGCATGGCCGCAGGTGCCAGGCTTTGTGAAACTGCACATTATCCCTCTCCATATGGAGTTGCCATGGTACAGATTTCCAGCAAGGTGGGTCACTCCACAGATGCTTTGATTGATGCTGCTACTCTTGGACAAAGAAGTAATGAAATAGGGAAAGGAATAATGGTTAACCTTAGAGTGACAGTTTGAGAAAGGTGCCACCTGTGGGCCATCTCTTTTCAACCACAAGCCTTTAAATTGTGAACCAGTTTGTAAGTTGGTGTTTTGGATCCTGAAGCATTCACAGACATTTTGAGAGAGCTTCTCTGAAAAGGGTAAAGACATCTCTACCCTGTCTGTGTTAGATGAGTGAACTTTTATCACATTAAAGACCAAACTCTGTCCATCACAGATACTGTATTAGTTCATTTGCTCTTGACTCTCCAAACAGAAAGTGCTGTGATCAGATTTCTTGATTAGTGTTCAGATACAAAAATTAACAAAATACTGTATAGGAAGTTGCTTATGACTGCTTTTCTCAGTTAAACTGCCAGGGGATTAGTTTCCCTGTCTTGCCCTTCTGGAATAGATGAGAACAGTCCTAATCAAAGCTTTTGGCAGGTTAGTATCAATAAATTGGATTTCCTTCTTCCCCACCAAGAACAGCAGCATTGTTCTCCTTTTTGCAGAGTCATTAAACAGAAAGGAATTTTCATTCTTCTCTTGACTATGAAAAAGAGAGGTAAGGAAAACCCAGATGCTCTGCAGTAGTAGCAGAAGCCGGACACCAATTATATTTCTCTAAGTAATCAGCAGAGAACTAATTTATCCTTCTTAAATGGAGGCCCATATGTTCATTGATTTTAGCCATACTGTAAAATCTGTTTGTCATGCTCTGTGTTGGGGAGTAAAAAAGACTGGAGTGAATAAATGTGTTTGGCAGTACTAAACCTTTTATTGTACAAGCAGGAAAGCATTTGTGATTGCTGAAGCTGTCAGGGTTTACTGCAACAAACTGAAACATTGAGGCAGAATGATCTGTGACCTGAAAATTGTGTAGATCCCTTATCAACTAATACAGATGCTCTTTGCAGGTTTAGGGTCAGCATATTTAGATATTGCTGTATTAGGATGCTGCTGAGTCACATAGAGGCATTATTTCCTTCCTTGTTGTTAAATCTTCTGCCAGTCACTGATGGCTTGAAATTATATATGAAAGCTGAAGGACAAGGCTTAGATAAGTACATATCCTGGAAATAGCATACATTCTTTAATTTTTTTTCACTAATATGAAAAATTTCTTTAGTGCTTGGATTGGTGTACTTGTAAGAAAACTTACTGTATCCTCACTTTGTAAAAGGATGCATGTTATTCAGAGATACTGGGTGTTGTTTGAGAAAGTAAGTATTCTAGAAAGGCGAGGGTGTGTGGGTTTTGAAGTAAAGAAACTTTCAGGAAATACTTCAAGATAATTTGTGGTGGACTTGTAGTTCTAAGTGCTATGGAGAATTTCCTCTCCTCCAAAGTGTTTGCATTTCAGGACTACAGAATGCGAATAACAGGAAAATTTTAAATACATTTTTGCAAGACTGAAAATTTTTGGGAGGGCAAAAATGTCTTGGTGTTTACTTTCTTATGATAGTATCTGTCATAACAAATTTAACCGGTACTTGCCTGTGTTTGTGGAAGCATGAAGAGAATTTTTCAGTATGTTTCAATCAATTATGTTTCTGTTCCACATGTCAATAACGTCTGCATGTTCATAATTTATGCTAATTCAAGTGTCTGAGGACAAAGCTGGTCTTTGTAGTTATAAACATCTTGGAATTTATTAACTGACATGACTGTCATAAAGCACTATTTGACTGGAATTTATTAAACCATTAACAAATGTTTAATACCTCAGAGGGGACTGTCAAAGGTGAATGCTATTATCTAACCATGTCTAGACTACTTGTCAGGCTAGCAGAGCAATTGGCAAGTCTGCTATTTTTAGTTAGGATTAAAATAACTGACTTGAACTCGAAACTTAAGTTTGTGTTATCTAAAAATACCAGGTAATAAGCATATTTCTTATCTTTGAATATGATCTCTTTTTATCATACTTGGAATTTATTGGAGTTGTAAGCTTTTAGTACTCACTCTACCTTTAAGGAGAGATGCTATGAGAGTGACAGTGGCATTACCACTTTGAAGCACTGAATGTTTCAACTATTAGGATATATTCATTAGTAGCTCACGGAATGTGTTCTTGGTGTCCTTTTCTAAATGACTGTGGTCAAGTCACAGTTTGCTGAACTCATAATTAGTCTCTCCTTTGATCCCAGTGACCTTTGGATCATGTTGTAAGCATTTCGTATTTCCCTGTAATTTGATTCTTCTTTCTTGAAGTGCTCTGGGATCTTAAATGTGTCTTTGCTTGAGATGTCCTTATACTCTCATTCTTGCTTTGAAAAAATGTTTATGCATTGGGGATTATGTAAACCCAACAGATATTTACTAAATTAGTTACTAAGGTAGTTGATCTCAGTGAGGGTTTGGTGTAAACATCTGTTTCCTTATGAAAATTATTTTTTTTTCATTGTGTCGACAAAACAAATATTAAAAATGGCTGATGATTTCTTACACTTAAGTAAATCAGAGTCTTCAAAATTCGGCTATGAAATGCGAACAACTTTGTTTGAACAAACAGTAGTATTACTCCTAATTTCTGTTCATGTCAGATTTACTGCTTTGAACGTGAAGAAAAGTTGAATACCTGTCTATACCTAGGAAGACATCACATTCACTGAAATTCTGTGCTAATTAGCACACAATCTACAATAGAGAGATTAAGGGTTCACTGCATTTTTTTTTTTACCAGAAAGTGTGTTTCCATCACAGTTCAATCCAACTGAGTTCCACTCTTGTACAGTACTTCAGGGAACTTAAGATGGGGTTCTTAGAGCTGCATTAGGTTTAGGACTTTTTTTTTTTGTCTATGGGTCTGTACACTGGGTTTCCAGTGATGTTTTTGTGTCCACTGATGAGGGCTTCAAGTGGCTACCTAAGAGGCATGGCTTTTGCACAGCCATTTTTCCACAGCTGTTAACAGCAAACTCAACCAAGATGGCATATGGGAAATAGGAGTCAGGAATGCATCAGCTCCCTGAGGCTTCTGACTTCCCACCTGGTTTGTAATGCCAGCATTTTCCACCACCTGCCTTCTAAATAATACTGTTGTATTTAACTCAAATTTCTTGTGGTGTCCAGATTTGTGATAGGCATCTGGAGTGATTGATCTAGTCTCTAATTAAAACAAGATCCCTGCAAACTGCTAAGATAATCCTACAGCCCATTTCTACCTTCAGCTTTCAGCAATGCACTGTGTGTTTTATATTGGTATTTCTAAGAGTGTGTCTGTCACTGTTCTGAGCATCCAAGGAGTAAAGTCCAAAACTCTGGAGGAAACGACAGGTATTCAAGTGTCAACAAGAAGTTGATCTACCAAGCTTTGGTAGCTTTTGGTAGCACTGACCAAATTCTGCTTAGCATTCTTTAATACTTTGAGGCACATGTAAATGCTGTATTATTCATTGTCATTGTGCACCTTCCCACTAGATAGAGCAGCAATGAATTTTTTCCCATGCCTTTGCCTGCTCTATGGAATTCTGCTGAATCCAGATGCTGCATTCAGATAAGAGGTGTGCTTAGGAGCTGCAAAATAGACTTTGGCTGCTTGTTTCCAAGCCTGGCATCTGTGTGATTGACTCCGTCGTCCTCTCTGACCCGTGGTGCAGCCCTGCTGCTCCGAGCTGCGGCAGCTGTGGCACTGTCCAAAGGGGCTAGCAAAGGGTTAGATGGCTGTTGGGTCATTATGCAGATGCAACTGTCAGGAGTTTAGCTCCCTGTTTGATGTCTGGGAACATACAGAAAAACAGCAGTCAGATTTTTTTTTTTTTTTTCCACAATCTCTCCACAGACCACACTCTTGTAAAGGTTTTGAAACACTGCCCGCAGGTGTTTTCTTGCAACATAAAAATAAGCTCTCATACACTGGTGCCTGAGTCAGTATGTCCTGGTGGTGCTGTTACTTACACTTCATATCTGTGGGTCAGTGACATATGGGGCATTCTACTTCAGAACTATTGGGTATTAGTTAAAGACAGAAAAAAGGCTTTCTTTTTCCTCCAGATAAAAGCATCACATTTATTTCCTTATTCCTGGGACAAATTAATTCAAGCCAGTAAGATGGTATTTCATCTTATTAACAGAACTGGGTCTGCACCAAACCTCAGAGCATAGCAGCCCATATCCAGATGGGACTTTGCTTGTCTCTTTCCTTGGCACTTTTATAGGAGTGTTTGCAACCTCTAACCAGCTGTCACCAGTGTTTGCACATCAAGAGTTGATTCTCTTCTGCTCTGATACCAGTGGGTCCAGTGCTTGCTCTCTGCTGGGCCCTGCAGTTCATGCTCTTCTTCCCTTAAGATCTAGAGTCTTCTGTGGTAGGAGAAGAGGTTTTTGAGCGATAACTCCTGCAAAATAGCAGTGCAGCACAGCTCAGGCTGAAGTCTCTCAGTGGTATAGTCCCTGCCATCTGGGATTTTAAATTCAGAAATATTAAGGGATGAATTGAGCTGTTCCCTAATGAAATATCTGAGAAGCCTCAGGCAAAATTACAGTCACATAACGGACCTGAGATCAGGATAGCTTTGATGGGTGGTGTTTTGTAATGACTGCTCTGTTTTGTGCTGGCAGCCAGCTCTAGTAGCTACCCCTCATGCCTCAGTGCCAGTTTACTTTGCTGGCAGGTGATGGTAAATAATGAGTATTACCTGATTTCAGGTGCTTCTTTGTGTTGAGTTTCTTATGAATAACTTAAGCCAGCTATTGATAGCCCTTCACTGAGTTACACCTCACTTAGAGTTAGGCTCACTGCTGTGTATTTACACTGCAAATTACAGGGTGATGGATGAGCCATTCCATCTGACACAACACCAGTTAGCTTCCTCCCAGTAGTAGTGTATCTGTATTGGCTCCAGAACCTGCTGCAGCCTGAAATGTTGCTGAGTGTAGGAGTAGAGGGATCAAAAATCCTGCTGTGCACGGCAGAGCCACTGCAGGAGGGAGCCTGCAGGAGAAGTTGCTCTGTGTTTACTGAAATGTCTGAATGTTCACAGAAGTGGTCAATGTGTTGCTCTTCCTCAAAAAGTTTCTGTTTAAAAGTAAAGCAATAAAATTTGGCATGCTGTCAGAACCTGATTTCATGATGGCAATATTATAATAATGTTGACTTTTAATTAAATGAAGTTGACATATTTTAAGTCTGCAGATTAACCATCTGTTGTGGCATTAATGAATATCCTTCATGGCATCAGATCAGGACCCATGTTTTGTTATGTTTTGCCTTTTTTTTTTTTTTAATTTCCCCAGATAGCTCTCTGCAACATATATTTGTTGATTAAAGCATGAAATATTGGCCAGAATCAATTTGGATTAGGCATTTACCCACTGCTGGGAAATGAACTCTGTGCCCGGGATTGGTATTTCTACACTACTTCTAGGTTAAAATCTTTCAGAGCAAGAATTTTTGTTAATTGTCTTTTGTTCTTCTCTGTGACAAATGCATTCCTTTGAACTGCACCTTGTAATTCGTGGCTTGTGAGGAAGCCCTGTTAACACACTCATCTCTTGCAGAGATAATCATACTTGGAAACTTTTCCAAGTTTCTTTATGAAGGTGCAATGTTTCAAATGACTGTGTGAACTTAAGTAAAACATCTTCATGTGTATATTTTGTATATTGCATTTCTGTCTTCAGCACCAGATGTATTATACATAATAAATACATACATACGTACAAAATAAATATTGTTTTCTAAAAATGACTTCTGCAAGCAGGAGCTAAACAATATGCTTAGTTCCATTATGAAAAGGTAGCTGTAAAGATGACATTATGCCATAATTTGCAGCTGCATCTTCATTTGCTTTAGATGCTTATACTGCTTATTACTGATAAGCGTTTTCTGTTTACAAAATGAATTAATTTTACTGTAACTTAATCTTGATGAGCATTATTTGTCCTCTATTGCCCTTCTGTAGAGAATTGTTTGGATATTGAATGCACTTCCTGATGTATTTTCAGAATGTCATTTCTTCTGTAGATTTTTACTGTTTTCATTATCACCGAGATGCTTTTGTGAGCACCAATTAAGATGTCTTTCTTTCTTTGAATGATGGAGATGTAATGTTCCGTTTTGTTTCTCATGAGAGGGAGCTTAAAATAATGGCAACTGCCAAGCTGTGTGTTCTTGAGCATTTCACTCTTAGTTGTGACTGCAGTGATGGAGGGACAAGTCTTCTGTGAGCAGCAGGTGAAGCACACGTGACCTCTTAGGTCAGAGTCCTCATGTTGGTCCCGTGAGGAAAGCAGGCCCCATTGAGCACAAGTGAAACAAACAAGTCTGGTATTTGATTTTGCAGTGCATTTTTTCCAGCCCTGTGTTACAGACCTTGTGTTATCCTCAGAACAAATGGTATGGCCAATTAGAGTTGTGTTATTTGCTTTTGGTTTTTAATTTCCTCCTAACTTGAGGCAGTGTGGTAGCTGACAGAAGCATGTGGATAGCCTGATACACATCATGAACTCTTTCATTCACAGAAGGTCTGCAGGTTCTTTTGGGTTCTCAGTAAGTAAGACAATGAGACTTGAGACTGTTTGAGTTTATTGTGTGAAGAATGGAAGTATAAAAGCATATCAGAGACATAGTGGGAAAAGTGAGAGTAAGTTTAAGTCCCTTCTAATGCTTGGAACTTTGACTGTCTCCATCAAAGGAACCCCTTTAAGTTGATCATACTATGCACATCCTCTCCATGATGAGGTTTGTCAGCATTGTGGTCTTTGGACTTTTTGTTGGAATTTCTGTAAAGTAAACAAACATGTTCTCTTTTTTTCTGCTGTTAGGTAGAGGAATGTTGTGTTAGGTGTGTTGCTTAATCTAGAGGAAAGACAAGATGGGTAGATTGTGTCAGACACCACCTTAGATCACATGTGGACTAGATGGGAACTACATACAGGTTCCTTTGTTACAAATTCATCAGCTAAGTTTGCTCAGCACCACTGAGATGTGCTGAGAGATGCCCATTGCCACATATCTCCACAGGAACACGTTAGAGGCAAACAAGGCATGTGCTCAGATTATAAACTATTACTTCTACTTGCATATGGGTCTCTCTGAGCAAGACTTGTGGTTATACCCTCCCTAAGCTTTGCCTGAAATTGCTACCCCCTCATTGCAACATCTTCTGCAGCAGCCCACCACAAATTCCTCGCTGGTTTGTGGAATGGTCAGGTATAGCTGTGATGCCGTGGTGCAGCCATTGGCATTGTCTTTGCCAGTGAATACCTCATGGTGTAGTCCAGGCATTCCCTTACTGGGTGAAGAAGCTGAGGGGTGAGCAGCTTTGATAGATGTCCTGTTTTTAGCAAAGCCACCTCCTCTGCAGCAAGGGTCACAGTCTGGCTCCTAGCACAAGTGACAGAGAGAGGTGGAGCTCTGTGCTTGAACTCCCTTGGGACTGGCCCTGATGTTCTGATCATTTAAAATCTTGAAAAGTCAGAGGCTGTCTGAGTCAAGATAGATATCTGGAAAAATAATGAGGAAGAAAAGATAGCCATGTCTAGGGCTTTTAAAGTCAGCAGTGCCATTTAATGTTAATTTTCCATTTTAAAAAGTAGCCTTTGAAAATATCTTCTGTATATCTGCAGGGATATGGCATGGTATCTTCCATTAATTAGATTAATTAGAACATTTAACAATGTAATACGGCAAACAGGACTCACTAGTTAGCTGCTGGTTTTACTCTAACGTTTGAAGAAAAAAGCCCTCTTGAGTGTAGAAAAAAAAACTATTAGAGGTTGGGGGTTTTTTTTAAGAAGGAGAAAAAAGCTTTGCACTTTTGTTAGGATAAACATTGTTAGGGTTTGACATACACATTTTTCATGCCTAATAACTGATTGATATCATTCATCAGTATAATTTGAATCACTGTTATCCTGAAGGGAATTGCCTGATTAAAAATATTTATCTCTCAAGAAGATGAAAGAATGCCAACGTATAAAAGATTAGCAAGTCAAATTTTCTACATTCAATGCAAAACCAGAAAGTAAAAGCTTTTCTTTTCCTCTTGCAGCAGCTCTGCTAGCCTCCCCCTCACTGTATTTTCCCTTGGTTGGAAGGAAGGAGCTTAAGCTACTTGGGGAGCACTTGTAGTTCTTAAGATCTTCCCAGTAAACAAGCTGTCAATACTGATCAATCCAAATGCCAGTTCAGCTGTGAAGGGGCCTGTGCCTCAGCTACTCTGAACAACTTGAGATAGAAATTAAATTCATATTCTTCCTATAGGTTTTTCTTCTCATTGTTGCCACCTGCTCAGACACATTATGGCAATTCCTCTGGAATCAGACTTCACCCTGTGTCTGTCTGTCACTCTCACAAATTCCCTCCCTTCGGCTCTTGAATATCGGTTCATTTGCACGGACTGCCAGCTGTACCAGAGAGCTGGCCTGTAGCTGCTGTCTCTTTGGATGCAGTTTAACCCAGGCTGGTGCTGTGTGGTTTGACAACCAGAAGCTGTGGGAAAGATCTGTGAAAATTAATTGGGCTTCCACCAAGAAGGCAATGTCTGGCCTCAGAGCACAGGTGCTTTGGGGCTGGGCTGTGCAGCCTGCGGAAGGGCAGGGCTGTGGCAGCAGCAGCACCGGGGAGCGCCGCGCTGTCCCAGCCGTGCTGGCTGTGCTGTATCCCAGGTGCCAAGGTGAGGGTGGGCTACAGCAACTTGTGCAGGCAAAAAATGGAGGCTGCCAGGGAAACCTGGGTTCTTGACTCTGAGTGAACATGGAATATGCAATATCGACATAAATATTGTTATGCTTCATTTCCTAAGGGTGCAAACTCGGAATAAAAAAAAAATAAAAAAAAAGTTGTCAAGCTTTATTGTTTTTATCTGCTCCGGAAATTCTGCTAATTCTAGCGTGATGAAATCTTGTCAACAGAGCTTATATTCAAGTGTTGTGTACTTTTTGTGTTGCAAACATGGGAGCCTAGAGAGGAGAGTATGAGGTTTATGATTAAAATCATAGAATTGTTTAGCTTGGAAAAGACCTTTAAGATCATAGAGTTCAGCCCAGCACTGCCAGTTCCAGCACTGAACCAAATCCATATGCACCAGGTTTCTATGCCTTTAAAATATCTCCAGGATTAGTGGAGATATTTAAAGTATCTTCACCACTTCCCTGGGCAGCCTGTTCCAATGCTTGATAACCCTTTTGGTGAAGGAAGTTTTTTCTTAGCATCCAATCTAAACTCACCCTGGGGCAGCTTGAAGTCATTTCCTCTTGTCTTATTCCTTGTTACAGGGGAGAAGAGACTGACACTCACATCATAACAGCTTCCTGTCAGTTGTAGAGTGTAAGGTTCCCCCTGAGCTTCCTCTTCTCCATGCCGTGCTCCCTCAGCTGCTCCTCTTCAGACTCGTGCTTCAGACCCTTCACCAGCTCTGTTGCCCTTCTCTGGACGTGCTCCAGCGCATCAATATCAACTTGTTGTGTGGGGCCCCGAAAATGAACACAGCACTTGAGGTGTGGCCTCACCAATGCTGAGGTCAGAGGTCCGATCACTGCCCAGGTCCTGCTGGTCACACTATTCCTGATCCAGGCCAGGATGCTCTTGGCCTTCTTGGCCATCTGGGCACATGCTGACTCATGTCCAGCCACTGTCAAGGACTCAGGTCCTTTTCCGCTGGGCCACTTTCCACCCACTCTGCCCCAGCCTGGGGGATGCTACTGGGGTTGTTGGGGCCCAAGTGCAGAACCCAGAATTTTGCCTTATTGAAGCTCATATGATTGGCCTTGGTTAATCAATCCAGCCTGTCCAGATCTTTCTGCAGAGCTTTCCTATATAACAGCAGATCAACACTTCTGTTCCAGAAGTGTGTCAGGACTCCAAGATGGTAATGTTAGAACTCCACAAACAACCCATTTTTTTTTTGTTACCTCCTTTCTAGCTTGTGCTGCTTAGTAATTTATGATTTGGTAGAAAGAGTGTATTAGAAGGTGATAATTTGTAGTGAAAATTCACTGGCTGGAAGAAATGTTTGGTGAATAAACATAACAAAAGTTGATCTAAAAAGGTTATGTTAAAATATGTCTAAGTAGTATCTGGCACTGTGAAGGCGTGCTGGTTTGGCATCATCTTGCATTTAAAGTATACAACATTGCAGCATCCTTTTGAACTGAAAGTAATCTGTTCTTGTGTGTCACTTTATTTTTTGAAGTGTCAGGTTTTGTTTTGCTTGAACAAAAAACTTCGAGCTTGAATTGCAGACTTCTAATCTTCCTGGTCAGAAAGCCAAACGCGTTAGAGGGAAATAATATGAAGTGCTGTAGAATCCAGTGTACATAGTTGGATGCAAACTCTGCTTCTACACTGGTATTCTCTGCTCGTTTGGGCTTGCTTTGCCTAGAAGCTCTCTTTCCTAGTGACTGGAGAAAGAGAGTGGTAGGAGTATGTTAGCTTGGAGTGAAACCCCAGGAAACAACCCCCTATCCTGAGAAAGTTTCTGTTCCATCTGGGAAAGAACTGTGACTGAAGTTAAGGACTGTAGTACATGCAAAGACAATTACAATTTGATTGCGTGCATGTCTGGCCTCAATTTCTTGTATGCTCCATTAATCATTTAGGATGGAAGCTCATCATAAAAGGAAAAAATATCATGGGAAGTTGTTGCTGTAAGATTTTGACAACCAGAAGGGATTTAGATAAATCCTTCATGTATCCAGGCAGAAACACTTAAAGGTAATACAGAAACACATTTCTAGGTGTGGATACCTATGAGGAAAGTTCAGGGTCTCATTTTAAAATCTGGGACTGGAATAAAATGTTAAATGCTAGGTAAATGAAGACAAGCCGGCAGTAGAGGAGGTACAGCTGTAGCAACACTCTGCTAGAGCAAAGCTAATGTATGTGGGTGTAGTGAGGTAGTTTTGCCCTTTCTCAGTGGTGAACCGTAGACATGCATGGAGTGGATCAAAGTCTGTTGTCACAAACGTGAGCATTGAGCTAAAACTATATATATTTATAGTTTAAAAAACCTCTTCACTACTAAACCGTGGTAAATAAAGGAGACCAAGCACTGTGTCAAGGAAATGTGTGGCAGGGGCAAATAGAGTTGGTAGATGAGCACAGCACTTCCATTTCTCTCTCTCTAAGGAACACATATAGTTTGAGATGCTGCAGATGGAATTGTGCAGCTAGGGATCTGTTGCCACTTTCACTGGAAGAATATGTAAATCTGGGGAAGTCTTGTTGCTAGTCTATCTATTATTCCCTTTTCCTCCAGGGATAATTGGCTTAACATAACTGACACCACAATATAGTACTTGATTTTTATTTTTTAAGATTTTATTATTCACTTTGGACAGGAAAGGAATCAAAGTTCAGGTCTTGACCTTTAATTTTGAAAAGGCTCTAAAATAGCTTTCTTTTACATGGCTTTTTGTCTCTATGTTTGTAGCAAATTAGACAGATATCAGATGCAAACGCAGCCCCATGTAGCATATATTGTTTGCCTCTTACTGAAGTTCTTCAGAGTGAAATACACCTGTCTGCTTGATGGGGGTTTTTCAGCATTGCCTCTTGACAAATATGGATCTCCATGGTCAGAATGGCAATCTATCATATTCCCTCTCAGTATGTGACTTCAGCTGAGCCCAAGCTGTTCAAAGGTAGAAGGGCATAATGAGAAATACTTCAACCCACAGAAATGAAAATTATTTGAATGGAAATTTAAATATGCATAAACTGTATTTTAATAGTATTATGCAGTGTTTCATAGCCACATAGGCTTCCCTTTCACAGCGTGTCCAAGCTAAAGGATTTCCTTTTCCATGTGACGTATCATATGCCAAAACTTCCTCCCTTCTTACTCAGAACTCCAAAAGCAATCACTATTCCTAACAATGGCAGCTCTTTGATTAGTAGCTGAGCTTAACTGGAGCTGAGTTTGATTGATTCTCTTGTATTAAGTATGTCAGAATTATGCTTTGGTTAATATAACTAAGATTTATGAAATTTTGCTTTAGTTTGCTATAATTTGCAGTTTATCATTCCAAATGCATCCTTATGCAAAACATAAATGAAATCTGACAGTTCTTCACACAGAACATTTTCTGAAACTGTCACTTGGTGAAAACCATTATCAGTGAAAGTTTAAGTTGTTGAGTTTTTCATATAGGTTTCTTGATAGCATTTAAAGTAGCCTGAAAATCTAATTATTTCAACATAAACAGCATAAAAATAACCTTAGTTCTTTTTCTGGAGAAAGTTTTTTACAGAAGTGTTAAAAAATACCTTGGATGAGGGAAGTGCTTATGGTATTTCTTGCTGCTGACGGCTCATTGACAAATGTTTAGCCAACTCTTGCTAATCTACATTCATTATTCATTGGTGTTTGCCCACTGTCTTGTGGACTCCAAGCCCTTTAACTTATTGCAGGTAAAGGCAAGGGAACACAAAACTCTATTTTCCTCAGCATGAGAGCTGTGGTTTTAAAAAAAACAGTAATCTGAAACATCCTGAACATGAATCACAGAATGGGAATCAGTGCTTTCTTCAAAAACTTACTGCGGCCCAGATCTTTTGTCTTCTTCCACACTGCTTTGCACTGTTCTGCAGGCTGGAGCAGCAGGGCAGCTGGCACAGCTTTCTGCCCAGGGAGTTTGCTGAAGGGAGGAAAATCTCTTGGTGGCATCATGCCAGGAGAGCTGTCTAATTTCACTCCTCTTTGCAGCCTGCAATATGAAATATGTGTCAGATGACACCTTGGGGAGTAGGGAAAGGGGGAAAAATGTCTATAGTAAATCCTTGAGTCCAGGAGGGCTTTGTTTACTTTGCTGCTTTTGAGCACAACTTAGAGCAGCCTTGAGCTGGCTTCTATTTGTGATTTGATTATGAAAGGGAAAGGGGAAGGTCAAGGTATAGCCACTACTGCCTCAACAGGATAAGGATAAGCCATACTGTGAAACATTCATCTTGAATTTAGTGTTCATTACTGTAGAAAGACAGCATGCACAAAATGTAAAGACAAAAAAAAAAAAAACCAACAAAAAACACCCCAAAAAAAAAAAAAAACCCACCAAAAAAAAAAACAAACCCTTAGAGTTCAGTCACAGTGTTTAAGAAATAAAATTCCATACCTGTTCCTCAGCCCAAACTTGGGGTTGTGGCTTATTTCAGAAACAAATACCTAAAGAGGATTAGGTGAGAACAGGAAACCAGTGTGGCTTTTACTATCAGAAAGCCTGATTTATGAAGTGTAGAACAACAATGGACAGAAATTGCCCATAATCTCATAGGAGCCCTGTTGCTGCACTCTTTGGAATATTTTCATTTTCAAAGCAGAAAGATACTGAGAAGCATTGAAAAGCTAGGTTTCAAAACAGCTTCAGAAAGAAAGGGTCAAGAGAGGAGCCAGAGGATCTGTTTAAATTTAGTTGCCAAGGCAACTGTTACAAACTTGGGAAATTTGACAGAAATCTTTCTATAATATATATGGATTCATGTAGGCACAAATTGTGTCAGAAAATATAAATGTTAGGATTTCAAAAACCCAAATATTACAAAAATAGCTGATAGCAAAATTAAAATCGCCTTCTCTTTGTAATCCATTGCATTTTTCTGTGTAGTTGCATGGAAAATTAGTTTTTCCTGTGAAGTCACACGTTATTTTCTCAGAGGTCTTACAAGAGAGAGGAAATTGTTTGTTGTACAGTGCATGTATTTGTCCTTTTAATCCTCCCCAATGTATAGCTGAATGTTGTATTTAGTGTACTTTATTGCAACTTCTCAGTAAATACTCTGCATCATCATCATCAGTGTTGTGGTGGGAATTTTGTATTAGAGGGCTATGATCTTGAAGTGCTGCATAAACTTTAATGAATTTATCATAACCATACCCAAAGGAAAGTTGCTGCTTTATCTCTTTTTCACAAATACACAATTGACTCTTCAGGAGATTATGACCAAAACTGTCAAGCAAACATTTGTTTGAAGAGGCATGATCTGAATTTTCAGAGGCATCAAGTTTCTGTGGCAGCCTAGAAAGCCTCTTCAGTCAAATGCTGTTTGACTGCTTTGTACTTTTGTGAATCTGGCCTCAGGTGTTGCCCACTGAGCTTGCAGGAAATGAGAAAGACACAATTAGTAGCCATCTGTGAAATGTTTGCCCAGCATCACTGTGGAGCCTGATGGCAGAGATGGTGTTGGAATCCGAATCTCTGGAGTAACATTCAATTGTCTTGCTGTTCAAACCCTCATTTCTCTTCCGTGTCCAGCTCCATTTACTAACTCCTTGCAGCATTGGCACAAATGAGGCATGGACAGCAACCTTCACTGCTCAGCCCTGATTCACTTGTGTCATATGGCCCCACACTACACACTGAGTGAAGCACTCATCCCACAGGAGGGGAATAAAAAATGCCTTTATGAAATGAAAAACTGATAGTGTAGAGAGAACTGGATACAGGCTTTTTGCCTAGGATTTAAGTACTTGGCATTACATTCTTAATACTCTTTCAGTATACTCTTTCAGGTCTTTTGATTGTGAAATACTTTGTTTTATATATGGCAGGTCGTTAATGCTTATGGTGACTTCAAGTACAATACCAGATTTGTTGCCCAGGCTGGGGTTTGTCTAGATGAGTTGTTTTATTAGATAGCAGATGGTTTGGAAATTGTTTGCTGTGACAGGCCTGAGTAGAATTGGAATTCTTTGTTCCTAGATCAAAAGCAGCAAGTTAGGTAAAAGAGGAGAACAAAACTTGCATGTTTCCTTTTTGAACTGAAAAATGCATATATATGTCTATTATTGAGGGAAATGAGGTTCACTGCACTGACCATGGATCCTTAAGCAACTCTGATTAATCACAGGATGAATTTCCTTAGTATACCCTTAGTGCCAATACTGGCAGTGACCTCCTCTGACCATTTTTGACTTTTTCTTAACTTTTCTGACCTTCTCCACTCTTCTGTTCTTTGCTCTGTTCTTCTTTTACTCCTGCCCATCTCAACTCTTTTCTTCCTTTTCTTTCACCCCTCTTTGCCCATTTTTTCTGCTTTGCTCTTCTGTTCTGCTCTCTTCCTGGCTCTGCCTTTTTTTTTTTTTTTTTTTTTTTTTACATTCTCTGACCTTTCTGCCCTTCTTTGTCCCCTATCCACTCCTTTTGGTCCCTTGGTTGCTGCCTGTCCATCTCCACACACATAGCTGTTTTCTGCCCTTCTGTCGTTCTTCACCTCCTTTAATCCCTCTATCCTACTCTCCCCTGTGTGACAAAACTATAACTACAGGCCAGTCACCCAAATCCCTTTCCTTTCTCTTCTGTACTTCTCTGCCTTTCTCTACCCCTCTCCTCACCTTTCTTCCCCTTTTCACCTGCCTGTAGCATCAGGATATCTGGAATTATCACTGTTTAATTTTAGTGCTGTTCTCCATAATGAGTAAATGCATTTTTTCTTTATGCTTGAAGCTAGCTCTTTATGATAGCTGCACGTCGCATTGAGCAACATCATCTTAACACACTCGATAGGATCTTTCTGCGTTTAAAAGAGGGGTTAAAGGTGAAAATGATACCAGTTTCCATCAGTTTCCATCTGCAACAGAAATCAAAGGAAGGAGCAGAAAATTCTGCTTAAAGACATAATTGTGATCAATAATATTAAATAGCTTACAGGGAACTCTTCCATACCATAAACTTTATACTTGGATTGTAAATATTTGATCCTAAAAGCGCAGTTTTAGCTCACATTTTTCATAGTCTATATCCTGTGTTTAACTGGAAAAAATGGGGGAGGAAAACCCTAGAGGTAAGAGATTTCATGTACACTGAAGTACAAATTGCTGTTCCATGTAACATGAATTGTCTATTGAACTGAAGTGATTTACCTTTTTGTCTCATAATTCCTGAGGGCAATTGCCATCTCAAGTGGTAGACAAGTAGAGTAATAGCATAAAGCTCTCTTGGGAAAAAAGTCATATTGATTCACTCTTTTTTGCAATTAATATAATGAAGGGGGGTTTATCTTATGTTAAAAAGGTCTGTAGTTAATTAATTAATTGAGTCCTGTGTACAGACGTGGACATTGAGTTGCTGGTGACCTAGAGAGACCCAGGAGCTGGTGCTGAGGAGTAAAAACAGCAAAAGAACTGCAGCTTGTTTGCTAAACCTTTAATACTGCTTCAAAACTTAGAAGCCATGTCACACCAGCAAAATGAGTTGAAGTTTTGATGTTATCGAACTTGATTTAATCCAAGTCAATCAAAGCACTTCTGGGTAGTGTGGTATACAGAATAACAGTATTTACTGCTACTAATCTATGTAATGCTTCTGTGGGATTTCATGAACTCAACAAGGTGTAGCTGTGACTTTTAGTATCGACATAGGCACTGCTGGAAATAATGGGAGGTGTTCTCTTCCTATATATTTTATAATGCAATAAGGCTTTAAAGGTCTGTGCTATTTGTGCTGTTGTGTTTATGGTGAAAGGTCAAGCTTAAGAACTGGGTAGACTGGCACTTTTCCAAGAAAGGGTAAATTAAACTTAATGTCTTTGACAAATTCCAGTATGGGAATTTCCTGAAATTTTGATATGACTTGTGTACCTATGTTCAGATGCTTCTTTTAAACTTAATTTGGAATAAGACTAAGAATCTTTATGAGGTCATAAAACTATTTTGACAAATCCTTAGAAAAACTGACCTGAATTTATCTTTTACTGTGGAACCAAATAAAAGTAATTTCTTACATGCTTTGAGAGCTGAGGATATTTTTCAGCTTAGATTAATTAAAACAAATAAATCAGTCAATAAATGCATGCAGTGCTTGGGTAGATCAGTTTCTTCTGTAGTCCCCATTACATACCATTTTGTATGAACACTACTATTTTTTTACAAAGAATTCTTTCATCATCTATCACAGAAGTTACTAATTAATTGTGTTAGACAGCAAGTCACTCGAAAATGGTTTGAAGTTCAATGCTTATGGTACAGAAAAAGTAAGAGTTAGACTTTGGCTAGCTGTAGATGAAAATTGCATTGTACATTTTCTGTATTTTCTATGAAAGGTTTATAGGATAACTGAAATTTTAGGGGCACACAGGAGCATGAAAATGGCCCATTTTCCATTTTTACTACATTGCCATCTTACAACTTTTATTGACTAAGTTTTTGGATACTGAAGAACCATTGAAAAAAATATGGTTACCTGATGACTCTGTTGTTATTGGCATTAGAGTTCATAATCATCCTCTTGGGAAAATGCCCAAGGAGAATCCCTTTGACTCTTCCTGCTGTGTGATTACTATATTATGAAATGCTACAAAAGCAGCTATGGAGTCATATCAGTCATTACCATCCACCAGCCTTGAAAGCTTGTTTATTATAACTTTAGGTGTCTTTGGGTGTGGCTGTACTGCCCTGATGAGCTTCTCTAGGAATTCTGTTTCCCCAGTTAGTGCCTAGCTGTGCCAGTGGGGTGCTCCATCTGGCAGGTGTGGGGGAAACTCCAGGAGCACCCACCCTCCAAAGTGTGTGCAGGCAGTTTGGATGGCTCGCGCCTCCCAGGGACGCACCTAGAGTTCATAAGAGGCAGAATGGCCTCATTCTGCCAAGACATCTCTCTAAAGGACATATGGCATGGCCCACACCATCCATCTCCCACTGGGATGATTCCATGCATGGCATGCTGCTGCTCAAAGCCCAAAGTGATCTATGCCTTTCTTTCAATACAGAATGTAGACATGCAAAGCAGTTTTAACAGGGCTATCCACAAAGCCAGGTGGAAGGTCAAAGAAGTCTGTTCTGAAGTATTAATAACAGTTCATGGAAGTAATCCTCTTGCAGAGCAGAACCAGAAGGGCTTTGACAAAGGAGCTGCAGTCTGAAATGTGGAATAACCACGTATTTGGGTGAAGAGAGGAGGAAAGAAAGGACACCAGATTTAAAGACTGGAGATACGTGTTGTAACAGAGTGGTCAAACACCTCACGTATCTGCAGAATTCCAAACTTCGCTTAACCAGGTCCTTAGACAGCCTTAGAAAAGTCATGTGGATGGTGGAAATCCTTCTTTTCAGGAGGCTATGCCTCAGTCTATCTGTGGACCAGCAGCTGCCAAAGTATCTTCACCAGCTCGTCCGGAGAGGTCTAAGGGAGCTGGAAGGAGTTCTCAGTGAGCTATGAGGGTTCCACTTTTTTCCCTCATTTAAATGTCAAGGGAAGGTCTGTGTTAATAGTTTCTCTTAGGGAACCCACTCCTTTAAGGAGTAGGACAGTACGTTAGGGAATCAATTTCTGGATCACTTTATGTTATGAATGAGTTGAACCTAGGTGAGGCATCCTGAAAGAGGACTGCAGCATGGAGTTAAGACACTGCCAGGGTCCTGCCTCACATCTCACATAAGCGATTGAGTCTTTCAGACTGGCACATGGTTTAAAAAAAGATTTAAAAAAATATTGGTGACTGGTGACTTGCTTAAGGAGTGACAGCCTTTTAAAATCTTTTTTTTTTTCTTCAAGAAAATGATTGCATATTGAGAACAAGGCTTTATGCTGACCTTGTTATCTTTTTTTACTGTAGTGCAGGATGAGACTGCAGAAAAAATAGTGTCTCCTTATTATGTGCTCCTTCCCTGTTGTGACTCAGAGTGGACTTTAATTTGAAAATAGGAGGCGTAGAGCTACATTTCAGACTGGAAATGCTTCAGAGAATCTCTCAGACTGTCTAGGGTACAAAAGGAGGCAGTAACATAGGTATAACAAGGCTGTGATGCCCTTCTGCAGCAGTAGCTGGAGCTTGAGATCTTTCAGCATCTGGGACACACGACCATGAGTATCTAGCGACCAGTAGTCAGGACTGGGAGATCAGCCATCATCTCCTCTTCCACCACAACTTACTGCTCCCAGACTGTCCTGCACACTCTGAATTGCTGAATCTGAGTTTAGCTGTGTGATCATGGCTTGTCATGATGCCATACATATCTGAGCAGAGATGAATAATCAGATAAAAAAACATATTCCAAGTACATGGCTCATATTTTGGAATGGAACGTGTAGCAGCTCATAATTGGATGTCAGGACTGAAAGAGCCAAGGAGGAAAGCCAAGTAACTTAATTTTTGTTTGGCATCATTCAGACTCTCAGTGTTACTGAAGAATGCTTTATTTTTTTCTTCCTTTAAGGGTCAAGACAGACATAGTATTTATGTTCCTTTTCTGAGTTATCTGTCCTTCCCTGGAAATAGCCTCTAGTATGGAAGTACATCTGAAAAAATCTTGAGGGATCTCTTTCTGTGACAAAGTCCGCTCTTTTAGAATAGTTGTACTGTTGTTGGCCAATTTGTACTGACCACAATAAGAAAAAATAATAATTTCATTTGTGTAATTTGAAATGTTGTGAATAAAATATTCCAGTGTTACTGGAAAGGGACTAACCTTTTTATAAATGTTCTCTTTTGTGTTTGTTTTTTTTTCCTTTGTTCTCTTAATGGATGGGTAAATCCATGAAGTGCTGCTGACTGAAGAACTTCTCTGAAGGTCAAGTAGTGCCTTTGCAAGGCCAGTGCTGCTTGCTTGCTCTTAAAAAGACTTTTTTTGTCCTTGACAAGGAAGTGTTTCTATGGTTTATAACATGTTTTCTGGCTTTACTGCCCCGTGTGACACTGTAGTGGCCCCTGATGGGACTTTGCAACAGCAGGAGCTTCCAGCATAGACTTGGTGTGGCAGTCGGGACTATGAAAGGTCTTAGTTCGGGAGCTGCCAGCAGGATTTGTCTTGCCACATGCTAAAGCGGAAGCTGCAAAACACCACAGCCTTCAAATACCCCCAACTTGCCAAGTTATTTTGGCCCTGCAGCTGAACAGCTGGTATTTGCATGATTTTCCCCAGAATTTTGTACATCCCTGCCTTGGGCAGCAGAGATGACATTGTACACAGGTCCTGTGGTGAGTACGTGGGCAGGCCTCCAGCTGTGCTCCTGCTCTCCCATTCCTTCTCCAGCACCTTTGTCATGCCTCTGGGCTAACAGTGTGATGAGTGGGAGAAGTCTGGGGAAGGTGTTTGCACCTCCTAGGAAGTCCAGCAAAGGCACTCTTTTGTTAGAAGAGAATATTTGCTCACACACAGGTGCACTTGGGCCAAGGCACTGCAAGGTGTGCTATGCTTTTAGGAGAGATTTTTTTCTGCCTGTGTATTTAGAAGGATGCAAGGGGGAAGGATACAAGCAGGCTACTTTCCCTTTGTAGGCTGGTTAAAAAGTAACTCAGAAGAGAAATGCTTTTCCTGTGTTAAATTTGTAATGTACGAGAAGGGCAGGCCTTTGAATGGCTCAGGCAGGAAAGTCCAGCAAGGGCTGAAGGGATTTCTCAGTAGCTGATGTAGCCCTTAAGCACCTGGCAGTAAAGAGTCTGCTGGGTGAGGCTTCCTTGGTTATTCTGGCCATCAGGAGAGGCCTGACAGTAATAGGAATAATAGGCATGTCTTTATGTATATCCTGGCCTGTCTGGGGAGAAACACCTGAAGTTCTGAGGCATAATCATGTTGTGTAAATAACTTGCCTGCCTGATACTGTGGTGCATGGATCCTCCTGTTAGCTGGGGAGGGTCTGAGGATCAAAATGGAGTAAAAGTTTCTTCTCTTAATGGCCCTAGACCACAGATCATATTATCTTTGCATATAAAATAGGAATCTGTTCCCAACTGTTCTTTATCACACACCAAAAGGTTTCTTGGTGAAGCTACTGTGTTTTTGTATCTTGTGTTCTATACCTACATGGACTACTTTTCTTTACCAAAAAAGAAAAGCACAAGCGAATATAACATGTTTAATATTTACCTAGATTAGAGATACTAAGTTCCAACAGTTTCTAAGTGCAAATCATTGAAAACTTGCGTAGTTGAGCCCTCTCATAACTGAGTGATAGAAAGAATGGTAAAAGCTATTTGGTAAAGAGTGATGCGTTGGAGACAAGATTTTATAAATTCTCTTTTCTATATCAGATCTATGCATGATGGCCAAATGTGGCAATCTCCTTTTGGTATCTCTTCTGTGATATGCTAGTTATGTTTCTTTCAAATGTCTAATCCAGAAAAAGTCTTTCTTCATCCTGAGTAACTTGTAGTTGTATTTAATTAACAGTTCATTTGATTATTTATAGCATAAATTTGTGTGCTTATATTTTATGTAAGTTATATTGTTTAAATGCGCTGCACTTTCCACCAGCTATGTTGGCTAAGGAAGTACAAAATTAAGCAAAGGCCTCTGGGATGTGTCATAAGATGGAAGTATTTGTTTATCAGGCCTTTAAAAATATATAACTGCAATTTTTATTATATTATTATACAAGCAGTGTGAGCTATAGCATATGAAGAAAGGCATGTAGAAGCGCTCAGGAAGATTTACTTGAGCATTATTAGAGAAGCAGTGAGTGATCTGGTGTTTTGTCATCTTAAGGGTTTTTCCTAATACTGTAAAACTGGTTTATGTGGAGTGTCAGAAAAGAGTGGACTGCCAAGTGCTAGTGCTCTTTTTATAGCTTGTGATGTACAAGGAGAAATTGATGGACTGATAATTTGTACTCTCAGACTTGTAATGATGTGATGTTTTATTTACAATTTTTTTATCTTAGCCAATTTCTCCCATGAAATAGGTAGTTAGGACTACTATTTTTCTGACATTTAATAGCATATAATGTTATCTTAGAATTGGCTAATAGAACTTAAGCTGTCAAATGTTATGTTTATTACCTCTGTATTATTAATTCTGAAGTCTTTATGAAATTATTTATTCTTCATAGGGGAAATATAATGTAGACTCTATGAGTAGAGTTGTTTTCCATGTAAAGAGTCATAGGACATAGAAGCTGTGTATTGGAACAGAGGTTCGGGTTTCCAGCTCGAGCAGAGATCTGAATCAGTAAGTCTGTACCAGAAAATAAGAGCTAAAGTGAATACTCCAGCACAGATCAAGAAGAACTAAAGCCACATTAAATAAGTAAATTGGCAGATAGGAAATATTAGTTATGCCCCATCACAGTAAGAACGTACTTCAGCAACTTCTCAGTCTATGTGGGCTCAAACACTTGCCATGCAGTTGTTTTCCTTCATGCTGCTGGTCTGTACATCCCTGGCTTTTAAAGATCATTATTTGTTTTCCTCTCTTGTCTATGAGAATGCTTCTGTCAGTTCTTTAAATGCAAAGCAAAGATGTTTTCATGTTAGCTGCATCAAACGGACTGAAACTTTTCTACATATCCTCTAGCATACTCTTTTCTTTGCCTGTTTTTATACATTTGAGGTTGATGTTCCTTACATTAGTTCCTTATACTTACTGTGATTTCTTTTTAGCCTTGATATCTCTTTCTACTTGCATCTGATTTTGTGCCTCAAATTTCTGGTTTGTACATCAGCCTGACACTATTATTTTACAGTCTAGTATTTGTAGTCTAGCTCCTGGTTTCTGATCTGCTTCTTTCTCATGGTTAATGTTAGTAGAAAACTCAATGATATGGCAACATAGTTAAGGTGGCATCCATTGCTCTACCCTTAGCTGATTTCTTCTTTGTCCCTCAGACTCTTGAGAAGATCGGTGTTTTGATCCTGTGCTTAGTTAAAAGCTGTCCCTGCAAGCTAAATCCCTTATCCACACCGTGATGTATAAACCTGGCACTGTGATCTGGCTCACTTACAGCTGGGACCAGTTTCTATGTGTCTGACTCTCCAGCATCCACTGCACCAGCTGGCAGCAGCAACACTGTTCTGGGGACAGCAGGGTGGCAGGGGCGTTCTGGCCATCCCTGCTGGGATGGGATGTGGGCACACAGTGCTGCAGTGGGGAGGGACGGAAGGTCCCGAGTGTGGAACCCATAGGAGTTATGGGTCCACAGCTGCTGTCCTGGGCAGAGAGTATGTGCCTCTTGTTTCCTTCTTCTTGGAGCTGAACAGCATCAGTTTGAGCGAGAACAGAATTAGTCCTCATTCAGAAATATGAAATTCATGATAAATTATCTATTCGTACCTTTTTTTGTTTGTTTTGGTTGGGGTTTTTTGGTTTGTTTTGGGGTTTGATTTTGTTTGTTTGGTTTGGTTTGTTTTGGGGTTTTTTTTGTTGTCTTGTTTGTTTTGTTGGGTTTTTTTACCCTGGGATGGATATTCAGAAAATAATGCTTTTTAGGGATATAATTGTGCTGTCCAAAATGCAAATTATAGTGTATCCTTTTTTTTTTTCTTTTGTGCTCAGCTCACTGTTTCTTGATGTACTACAACAGCTTCCTGTACCCAAGATGGTGTTAGCTCTTAGCAAGCTCATGACTTGCTATGCTTAAATGAATGAATAAATAGAAGTCATAACTATTGGGCTAGTTCCTTTCTTACACACAATTTCAAAACCAATTGCTGTCTGATATAAGCTGCGGTCTATTCTATATTTGCTATTGGTTCTCTCTCTAGTAATTCACCATTTCTTCTTTGATAGACTGTATGTAATATTTGGACAAAAAAAGTAGGAGGGAGGAGTTTTAAATAATGAACAGGCGTTCTCTTTGTTATTCCACAGTGAATTCTAGTAGTAATCATTATTTCTGCTATTTGTTTTAAAAGGAGTTTAGAAGATTTGATAGAACCTTCTTGCTGTTTATTCAATGTACTAGGTTGGATGCTTTGATCTATCTAATAGGCAAAAAACCCCACCAAACCAAAGTGTCAGCATCACAGTTTGAGTAATGCAGTAATGGAAGTTGTGGGTCCTGAGCTGGTTTGGGTTTGTGGTGGTTTTTTTTGGGTTGTTGTTGTTGTTGTTGTTGTTGTTGTTTTTTGTTTTGTTTTGTTTTGTTGTTGTTGGTTTTTTGTTTGTTTGTTTGTTTTTTGGTTTGGTTTGATTTGGGTTTTTTTTGTTTTGTTTTTGTTGGGTTTTTTTGGGTTTTTTTGTTTTTTTTTTCTTCTCTATGTGACCATTGCTGTGCTATCAAAATAAAATATTAGTTAGTACACATATTTTAGTAAAGAGGCAAAACTACTTTTTAATTCTATTAAAATGTTACAGCAGTGTGCTTTAAATTTTAGAATCTGAAAGATTAACACCATTAGATTAATACCTGGTTACAGTAATTGGATATTGGTAGCAGCGTTGTTAGCAGAGAGATCCTATTAACATGTTTACGGAGCTGCCTTACATGGCTAATCCAATTTGGAGCTTAGCATTAATTATAGCCATGCAGAGATGAATGGATATTGGGTGCAGCACCTTCCTGCAGGAAAGGCAGTCCTGGTGGCATAGTGCTGGCCAAGCTGCATGGATAGCTGAAAAACGTCTGAGTGCAGTAAGAGCACTCCCAGAGAAAGCTGATATTGGGTGATCATTGTCCCTGGAGATCAGGATTGTCTGTGCTTCTGGAAAGGAGCAGGCTCCACAGGGTGCCCTTTTTCCTCACCACAGGGTGAAAGAAGTGGTGGTTATAATTTACACCTGGGAGCATCTAATGCTGTGGTTTGTTTGCACAACTTCATTCTGTGTTTGCATATAGTGTGCTCTGGGTGTTTAGTTATCTAATGGGCAGAAATGTGTGCTGGCTCACAACAATGGCTTGCCATTGGCATGTGAGAATATAATAGTTCAGCTGAATTTGAGGACAGGAGGAAGGAAAGAAGCGCCTCAGTCATATGTGACACCTGCATATTGAATTTGGTTGACCTTCTAAGATTGCTAATCAGTACTTGTATTTTTTTGGGATAAAAATATGGTTCTTTTCCTTGCTTAGTCATTTTTTGTCAGAGCTATCTTCTAGATGAAAATTTGCAGCAAACTGATTATGCATTGAAATATTTTGCTCACATATTATGTGAGGTAAGATTTCAAAATATCTCAATATTTTTTTCTGTAATTTTAGATGATCAAAAATGTGGTAGTAATTAAAACTGTTTTTCAATCCTCTCTGTGGTTTTCAGCGAGGAAAACAATCTTAGCTAAATGCTAAATGTAGGGATTTCTGTAGCAGAATTTACCAGCTCATGGAATGGTAGAGCTCTTCATATGCAGTGTGCTTATATCATATACATGAAGTTGATAGTCAAGTGAATTGCTGGTGTTACAACCTTTCTATTTTCTCCCTTTTTTTTTTTAATCTGTTCCCCAAATTTGGCCTTTCACTCGAGTCTTCCACAAAGATATGTTTCTGTCGAAACCAAGTGCTCCCTTTCTTCTCTTGTACTTTTCCTGCAGCATTCCCTTATATTTAGTATTTCAGAGCTGACAGAATTGGGTATTCATAGAAAAGATACACAGGATTTACCAGGCAAGAAATTTAAATTTCACAAGGTGAAATTATAACACTTTTGAAGTCAGTGACAAAACTCACTTCAACTATAGCAAGACCTAGATTTTATCCTCAATTTTTTTAGGCCCAAATATGCACTTCAGTCATGAGATTGCCCACTTTGTATTTCACAGTGAAGAAAAACCTGACAAACAGAGAAATAATGGCTGTTCCAGGAAAAAGGGTAGATAGTTAGATAACATTGAATTAAAAACTGTGTTGTATGTTCCTACTTGCTTGTCAAGGTCATGGTATGCTTTCAGCTTCTAGACTGGTACTGATGTATTACAGACCGGTGCAGAGCTGTGCCACCTACTTTACATTGCAAAATGTAAAAGACAGGGCAAAAATGGTGCCATCATGTCCTCTATATGTAGTGCTAATGTGGAGTGACCAGATTATTGGAATTAAAATCAGTTTCTGTCCTTCTATAATCAGAAAAGCGAGTTTAATGATTTTATGTAAATGTTGATAAAGCAGAAATGCAGGTTTTAGTCAGTGACTCAGAGGATGTGCTTTCCTTCTCCTTTTTTTTTCCCCCCTTCTTCCTCCAAGACTAAGCAGATGGAACAGACTATCAAGTATCCATGCACATTTCAACCCACCCATGCCAAGCTCTGAAAGCGTGGAAGCACAGGCAGAGTTTATTGAAATTTATTCAAGAATCCCCAGACTAAAAAAAAAAAAAAAAAAATTAGATAAATATACAACATTAATTAGACTGTTCTTCTCTCCATTAATATCAGTGGAAGTGTGTGTTTATAGACATGGGAAGACACCCCCTGGCATTGCAATAATGATCCGTTTATATTCAGGACTCGCAATGATGTTTCAGCTGATTAATCTCTTCAAGTGTCCTTTTTGGTGGGCTGAAATATTTGTCAGAATTCTTCAGAGTGACTCTGATTTGCAATCCTCATAAAACTTTAGTTTATTAAATTGAACCTGTCAATATTACTTAGTTCATGCTCTCCTGTTCTCCATTTTAGACTTTTCTGTGAGCTGAAGAAATAATGTGATTTAAAATGAGATTGTGATGTATGGTTTAGTGGTGTGGGTGAGTTGATCTCTACCCAGGACAGAGGCAGCATATTTGCAGCAATATTTCCCTGCAGGCTCCCTCTCAAGTAACGGGGAAAGCTTGTTTGATGCCAGACTTCCTGTGAAGTCCTAACCACAACTTAGAGATTCTCCATTCTTTTGCTGATATGCATCACGCCCTCCTAGGTCTAAAGGTCAGTTTTTCTCCCTCCTTCCCATTATATCTCAATTGCAAATTTTCTGGAAGTTCTGGAATCAATCCTTCTTCATTTACATGTCATGAGAAATGCATCCATCTAAACAGAACCGTCATTGGAACACTTCATTCTAAGATGTGTTGATGAAGATGCATCATCATCCTTTCAGAGGCAGTGTCTGGTCCTATGACCAATGACAGTGAGACAAATTTTCACAGGAAAACTTGACATAACCAGTTAAAATATTTTGGCATGCCCCTTGTGCCCCTAAAGATGCTTGTCCTGTATGTAGATGAAATGAAGCACGGGGAAGAAGTAATTTTTCAGAAGTCAGTGTTGCAGAAATTCTCGAATAATGATGGGAATTTGTACTAGAACTTGAATTCCTGAGTTTCCTTGTGATTCACTTGAATTCCAGTTGGGCTTAACAACTGCATTTGTATGTTGTAGCTGCATTCCTATGCTGGACTTGCTATGAGGAAAATGAGGGTTTTGACCATAAACTTGTCAATTGGGACTGTTCAGTGCTGTGAATAAACTTGGTGGTTTTCCAAAGGAAGGCTTATAGCCTTCTAAAACACAAAATATGATCATGTTGTCCTTTAGCTTGGAAAGGCAGAAGAACAAATCTTTTTTAAGGCTCCAAAAAATCTTTAAAAAACCCATACACTCCCACTCCCCAACACTCAAAACAAATCAAGACTCTTTCATAAGAGGAAGAGCCATGTAATGTGCCTTGTATCTGTAAGACTGCATCTCCACTGTTTTAATGGGACAATTATTTCAAACCAGGACTTTTTGCAAAAATCCTAGATGCTTTTGAGAAATTCATTCTCCCTGATTTTAGAGGGGCACATAGCTTTCTATTTGGCTACAGGTTGGCAGACTCTTTGCTTTTCTCCTCTTTAGTCTGGGTCTAAAGCTGGAGCTTCTGTTATGCTGATGGGCTTCTCTGTGGTAGTGGTCAGTCTCAAATTATGCTAAAGGAGTTGTGTGGTCTTTGGCTACAGTTTCTCTTTAGTTTTGGTGATCATGGCATAGATAAAATACAAGAGCAAACTTGGATTAAACTTTATACCTAATGGACAAAATGTGCTGAGGTCAGAAGACGCATTGCAAATTTATTCAGTAATTATGGTCAGCAGAAGAAACATGGCAAAAGGGCTGTTTAGTTTTTGATTTGAAAAACTTAGCCAAGGTTTGTTTAATGAATATTAAAAGATACTGAGGAAGATGTCTGGCATTGGGGTGTCTGTGTCAGGTTTATATCTTGGTTTCAGCTCCTAGGAGAGGGAAGACCTTCCGTCTTTGGTGGTCACATGTGTTCTTTCAGGATTCAGGTGTTTCTCCAGGGGTTTTGCCCTAAGATGTGTTTAGTAGGCTATTTCTATGAAGTAGAAGTTAGAGTAAAATTTGTGCTGTTTCAGAAGGCTTCCTATAAAGATACTTCTCAGCTAGAAATGCTTTTCTGTGTGCTAGGAACAGACATGAATAGATGGAAATAATTATTTAAAAGGAAGCAATAAAAGAGATCAGCTATACCATTCTTATTTGTATTTTTCCATTGATTTTTTGAAACTGTTTGAGGGTTTTTTAATATTTACTGTCCTTTTGTTTGAATAGCTGTAGTTTTTTGGGAAAGAGCCCTATTATTTTGCCAATACATGCTGGTTTAGCACTGCTGTGGTCTTGCTCCAGAACTGTGGATTCTGGGATAATAGTGGCAACAAATAATAATGATGCTGAGAGTTGGTCCAGATGTTTATCCTGAGGTTAAAATTATATCAACAATGCAACCAGACATGATTTGTTTTGTCTTCTTCCTCTGAAAGCAGTGACATGTTATGACAAGTCAGGATGGTGAGCAAAGGATGTTCTTAGCTACTCTCTTAACCCATTCAGCAGCCTTCTCATCCTTAGAGCTTGATCTTACAAACTGGGATCATGCTTTGTTTCGTAAAGCATCTCATGAATCTGAAATGAAAGCTTTTTCTAGGGAGTCTTCATATCTGAGTTCATGAGATGTAGCAGATTTGGGTTTGTTTTTGTTAGGGTTTTTTTTTTCCCTTGAGGTATTGGAAGCATTCATTAGAAAGCTTGTTGCAGAGTTCTGTAGCTAATTTCATATACAAATTTTGTGAGTTCTGCTGAAGAAAAAAAAATCCCCCCAAACAAATCATTGCGCATTTACAAAACACAACTGATTTGAAATGTTTGTCCAGAGACGAACATGGCTGGCAGCTACATAAGGCTTAATTACTTTTCCTGCAATTCACTGGCTGTTTATATTTTGCAAGGAAAATGCCATTCCTCCTTGCATAAACTGTCAGGAGAGGAGAATGCAGTCACAATGTTGCTTTGCCTCTCCACCCCTACCATTGCCCTGGGAAGTGGGTGCTACACAGAAAATCATCTTCCTACTTGCATGAAGATCCCACTCCTCAAAGGCGCTGATGCCCTCCTGGATGGTGGTGAGTGGTAACAACATCCATGTGACAGCAGTTTGCTGAGGATTTGCTGGCGTGATGCAGTTCTTGAGGCACTTGATGTCATTGCCTGCAGGAGAGGTCTAAAATGCATGAGGGATGAAATCCTTTCTCACTAATTTTAGCAGTGGCATATTTTTTTTCTCATGTTTCTGTTTTGTAGGCTGTAGGTTATGAGAGTGAAAACAAGTGAAGTGTTTAAAGGAGCACCTAGCTGTCAGAACAGTATCTTCCCTACCAAAATATCCTTGGTTTACTCTCATATGTAAATGACAGGTTTAGCAGGCCTCCCACTTGCTAAAAAAAGCAGCTTTAAAACTGAAGTGAATAAAAATGGTACTCTATTGAAATATTTATACAGCTTTTTCTGCTTTTGCCCATTATACCTTGTTGTTAAATACTTAGAATGATCTGAAACATATTTAAGCTGACAAGAAACAACCACCCCTGCAGTGTTCTGAGAAATACAGGTACTGTAATTTGGTACACAGGAAGTGTACTACACCCTATACATCTTGAAGAAGGGACTATTAAAAAACTGCAAACCCACATGTATCATGTTTTTTCCTGAGGTGCACTCTGTCTTGCATTAATAAACTAGGTCCTGTAGCAGGAAACACTTAAAAGCATGCTTTTTCATTAAGGGATTAAATAAAGAAAAAGATTGGTAAAGCATTAACACTGTATGATAATGGCTACAGGACTTCCCAGAATTGTTTATGTGTAGAGTGGAATAATTTAGGTTTTACAAAATCATAGTTTCCAATCCAGGTTTAAAGAAAAGCACAAATCCCTAATTTCTAGGAAGTTATTATTATATAGTTCCAATGAAACTGTAGAGCTTTAGCACTGCTATAACAGTGGTCAACAAATAATGTTTTTCTATTCCTTTGGACCTCAAAGGACAGTCTGATTTACAAGTGACAGCTAAGAGGGAGACAAGTTAGATGAGTCATAGCTGAATTCACCTGTTGTTAAGACAACAATGAAAATAGGAAATTCTTTCAAGTGTTGTGAACCAGGTGGATTCTTTGTGACTAGGGTCTATGTATACACATGCTACTTCCTTTTCACTTGTTCAATTTTCTTTGCTCTTGGTATTCTCTGTGTTAGCTTGAAGATAAACATCTTTTAGGCCTGAAATAAAGTATCTGCCACTGTGAAAAAAGCAATTTCTCAAGGAACTAAGTCTAGTTCCCACATGTTCTAATTTCAACTGTTATCAACTGTTGCTTGAAGTTGTGTCCAGCAGCTGGTAGGTGAGCATCAGTTTGGGGTTTAAGGTCCTGTGCCTTCCCCTTTCAGACAAATTCATTGGCAATTGATGTTCCTTAGGAAATCTTGCCCTGGATTCTCTTTATGGGTTAACATGTCTCCTGTATGAAGAGAGGAAAAGATATCAGAATAGAGAACAGACCAGACAAAGGGTTTCAGGTGGTGAAAACTGAAACCCCACACACCTTGCTTGTTTGGGTTGTTTGTGGAGCCTTTGCACTGGTGTGTAGAGAGCTCAGATTGGCTGTGCTCCCCTGGGGAATGTGGGATTGCTGCAGCAGCAATGGATCTTGGCTGGAGGCTGACCTGTGTCCCTCAAACAGCCACGTGCCTCTCTCCCTTAAAATACCCCGAGTCCCACTGGACCCATGAAGCTCGTGTAGTGCAGGATTGTTTCATCAGGTCAGTATCCCATGCAAGATTGCTTTCCCCAAGGCTAAATTCTATTGGCTTTTTATTCCTGGGCAGGAACAGATACAGGGATAGTGGTGCATGCAGAGCAATACGATTCTATTAGAAAGTGCAATGCCCCAAATGAGTGGAAAACAAGCTCTGGTGCTAGAACTGAGCTTTTTTTTGTTTCATCTGCTTAGGCTTATAGAGTAAACAAGGATCATTATGGCTTGAGTAAATACCCAGCACGATTTTCATTTCATAACAAACAATGATGTTATTTCAGATGCATGGAAATCCTTTTCTTAAATATCTTCTCCCTAAGGTTTTGGTGGTTTAAAATTTTGTGATCAGTTGTAAGGTCTGATCAAGATCACCTCATTTGATTCAGTCTTGGAAATCTAGACTTCTTGCAATTTCTTCCAAAAGAAAAACCATTGTGATAAAGGGGTGATCCCTTTGACTTATTTTCAGTTTCTTTTGGCTATCTACATATTTGCTATTGTCAGGAGAAATGGAAGGTATCCAGCAGTGTGTGTGTGTGCGTGATTTCCAGATTATCTTTTGTCCTCACCATAACATCTGTAACCCTGAAGCTGCAGGCTGTATCTCACCAATTCCCCTCTTTCCACAGCTGGCCATATGCAACAGGCATGTTTGTAAGCAGGTTTTTCTCTCAGCTGGCTGGGCTCCCTGATGCAGAAAGCAGGACAGGAAAACATCAAGAGGTCACAAAAGCAGAAAAGAGGGTCACTTGAGTTGGACACCCATGGCCAGCCCTGAGAAGGGAATTGTGGAGTAAGCACAGGTGGGTTTGGATCTGTGATAGGGAGCTCTTCAATCAGTGGCTCCCCTACGTCCTTGGTCAGCATAAGTGGGGTCTGAAAGCTGGATCCTTTGGGTTAGTTCAGATAAACTGCAAGCTGGAATGAAGGTGGCAGAAATGTTTTAATAAACAGTGTTTATTTACAAAGCTGTTTTCAATTTTAAAAAACCTAATAAGATAAAATCTCATATTAATTGTAATTTTTTTTGTGTTAGAAAAAGTAAAATTTATTAGCAGTTCTAGTAACTGAAATGTGGTATTCAGTTTCAAGCAACAAGGAATATTTATTTTTTCCTTTTCTTGCTTTTTTCCTCACTACAACAATAGATGCAAAAAAGAACTCCAGACTGACCTAGAATCACACATGTAAAATGGTTTAAAGTATTTTTCACTTATGCCATTGTCTTGGTTTGGAAAGACAGGTATCTGCCAGGGAAAGCTGGAGTTTCCCTTGGAATGGAGAATGTAAACCCCTCACCCCCGCCAAATTATAATTTTGCAATTAAGGGCTTTCAGGCAAAGATTTGGGAATAGGAATAACAGTTCTTTATTAGGAATATTAACAATATAAATGTAGTAGGAAACAAAACCACCCAACCAAACCAGCAAACAAACAAACAAGCAATCCTGGAAAATCCTGACAGAATCAGAGCTACAACCTGACATCCTATTGGTCAGGGTGTTGGAAGCAGTCCAAAAGTGAGTCCTCCTGGAGTGGCAGATGTGGTTCTGGTGGAGTAGAGATGATCCTGTCGAAAAGGGCCCAGTGATGGTGACAATCTTCCTCTGGGAGTCCAGTGAAGCCAGATACCTTGTGTTCCTACGTCTCAGTTTTATCCAGGTAGGAATGGTTGGCTCCCCCCACTGGGTGGAGCATCTCACAATGGAATGGGGATGTGCTGCTTTGGGGAGGAGAACAGCTTGGGGAGTCTTAATGGCCCATTGTGAAAAGAGATAAGACACACTGCCCCACCTGGTTTTAACAGCTGGCCCATTATCAGAAGGCACTCGCCCCCCTCCTCCCAGAGTTACAAGAGATAAAGAAGAACATCTCCCCAGCTGCTTTCAGCAGATGAAACAGAATACACATTTTTGGTTCCATAACCCAAGACAGCCATCAAAACAAATAAGTGTATTTGTTCATCTCTAGCTAGTTCCATGTTTCACAATGAGTCCTTGGGTACCTTTGTATAAGCTTTGACTTTTGCGCTTCAGTGTTCCCACTGAGAAGAAATAGAACAGTTTGTTGTTTATCACAAGGGATAGTTTGGAGTCAGTTATGCTGGAAGAATATTTTAAAGACAAATGAACTGTTCAGCTGGGAAAAGACTGCTAAAAGGAAGACCTTGAGAACATGCTGACTTACCTTCTCCCTTCTTTCTGCTCTTTGTGCGCTTCCCTTTATGTCACAGGGTTGTTTCTTTCAATGTTAAGAATAACTATAAATTTTAGTCTATTTTTTTTATATAGATATATTTTAAAATTGATCTACAAAGCACAGTGTTGAATGTTGAAGAGCAGGGAGGAGCTGAGAGGCTTGTGACTTTTGTCTCTATTCCTTAGTCTTTTTTTGTAATCTGTGTGAAATAGCTTTTTCTCAACACTTTTAGCTTCTGAATGTTAAAATGGCGATAACCTTCTCATTCTTCCTGGGAGGTAACAAATGGAATTTATTTATATGTCCAGAGCATTTTGAAATTTCTATAAATTAGGTGTTATAAAAATGCAAAGTGTTCTTTCTTGACAGAAATTTAAATATGAAAGTGGCATTAAAATTTAGCTCTCTAACTTTTTCCTTTATAAAGAGGAGCTTTCCCTGCAGAGTTCTTATTCATCCTTCCTATTCATGCTTTGTACTGGAGCACTTCCAGTTCTCTAAAACATTTCTCATGAGAATGATATTGGTGAAGCTGTTACCTGGCTTGAGTTGGTTGGCATATGTTAGGAATTTAGGTGCTGCTTCACTTAGTGACAGCATAAATGCAGTGAGATCTCTTGTAATATTTCATGTATTTTTCCCTTTCTGTTTTGCATCTCAAAGGTCAGCACACCAATTTGGCAGAGAGTATTTAATTGATGTACAAACAGGTTAAGGCTTCTTGTGTTTAATTTTATTTTTATTCTTTCAGCTTCAAGAAGTAGTTTGTAGGGAAATATAAAATTATATAAAATTTTGTTGAGTAAATTAATTATTATATATTTACTTATAAAGTGATCTTGGGACCTGCAGAGGTTATTCTGGTGTAATGCAGAATTTGAAATCAAGTTTCACTCACTTGCTTTAGAGTAGTGTTCTTACTTCATTTTACCATTTTTTTAGGAGACACAAACAGCGTACCTTCAGTTAGGGCACTCATCCTGTCAAAGTGCATGACTGTAGCCCAGTAGATAAAGCCCTGTCTCCAGAAAGAGGCCACCTGGTCTCTTGTTGCATCTGCCCTCCACAGAGATGGAGTGAATGGAATGGACCCTGGATTCTTTTTTTTCTTCAGGTATTGAGTCCCCTTTTCCCTTCTTTCTGTCCCTTTGAATTTTTTTCAGTGTTTCCTGGGCACTTGTTCCACGTCAAGAGAAAATGCGGGACGGGTTTAGACTTTTTATTGACCAGCAGTGAATAAACAGATGGTTTGAACTACTGCTGTTAGGGAAATTTTAAGCGTGCAATCCTTCACCTGCTACCAGTAGGTTGTTACTACAAAGTTGCATCCTTATTTTTGTCCTACTGTGTTTGTGCTGTTCAACTTTGCACTTAATTAGCTCTTGGGAACCTGTATCAGGTGTGTGTTGAGCTACTCATGGGAAGTGCAGTGGCACATAATTTATGAATCCCAACTGGCCTTATGCAGTAACAGCACCATCCAGTTCACGGTAGCCAGTGTGGAAGTGGAAGTGCACAGTCCTGTGCAGTAACAAAATGTCTTGTAAAATGGTATGATTTTTGTAATGCCTTAGGGCACTTTTAGATGCTTCTGAGCAGAAGTTTTCTTATAATCCTGTGTGTGAGACTTAGCAAGACAACTAAAATCTGAGTGGATCTTCTGTTCATAGATCTTTAGTCATTCTGTATGAGGAAACAGTATGTCTGTATGCTCATACAAACTGTGGGTGCACTCTGAAAAAGCAGCATCACGGGCACCCATCCAAGCGTTAGGTTTGCGGCTCCTAAAATCAGCTGCTGAATCTCAAACATGAAGAACTTGGCCCTCATAGGGTCTACCACCTTCACATAGAGTGGCACATGGAAAAAAGTTGAAGCAACAAAGTGAATTTTGATTTAAGGTTGTGGATTGATGGAAGCTCATTTACAGTTCATCAAGAGTTTTGTGTGATCTGTACTAGTCTTTGATTGTGAGTTGAGCACTGAATATGATACAGACAAAAATGCCTTTATCCTAACTTAGCCAGGTGTGCCTCATGCAAAATTACTGCATTTTAAACCATATGGTAATTCAAATTAATCTTAAAACACATAATTATAAAAATGCTGGAAATGAAACTTTAAAAAAATAATTGGAAAATATCACAGTAAAACAGGTTTTAAAACTAAAGATGAGCTTGCTATCACTTACAGGCTATGATTAAAAGGAAATACTGTGTACTGTTTGAGATCAGCTGTTCCATTAAAAAAGCCTACTTCATACCATGTGATAAAACCTCTCACATTTCAAACTTGTTAATAGTATACCTGCTTCAAGCAAAAACAGTTTTATCTGCTGAAAAATACGTGGCAGATATTGTGAAGCGGGGATAGATTTCTCTACCTTCTTACTTTGGGCAACTTCTCAGACCGGGAGCTCTGTATCCCGAGTAATAAAATCCTTTCCTAACCAGTAATTTTGATAGTCTTTTAGCACCTTAGGGCCTTTAAATCTTGCTAGCTCACCTTGACTGAAGCAAGCATGAATGTTTCACAGCTGGATGTGTAAGCATTCAGTCCCATCCTCAAGTACTTGGAAAAAAAATGTTGTGGGACATTGCTTTTTGAGCAGAACACCTGCCTTCACTTGAGTTTGTGCATTTGAAGAGTCAGCAATGGCAAGCTTTCTTTTTTCAGAATCTCAGTTTATCAAAGGAAATAGAAGAGTTTCACTGTGGGAAAGAGATTTCCTGCTGCTATCCCCTAAAAGTGCACTTTTTGACTTCTGTAGCTTCAGTGAGAAACAGCTACAAGAATGCTGGCAACTGAGTGAGTGGTAAATATACTTGCTCCTAAACATGAACTAGAGTCTGAAGAAAGTTTCAGTAATACCTTAAATATGCTATAGCTCAGTGTTCTCCACTGTTTACCCTTCTTGTATTTTTATAGGCATTCTCACAATCCTGTTTTCTTAAATGCCCTTATCACACCTAGTGGTAATTTTGGCCCTAAATCACTTGCCAGTAGGAAACCTTCATCTCCAAAATTATCAGCAAAGGCTGTGTAGTAAATGTAGAGAACTGAACAAACAGGTTTCCCTTTTATTTTGTAAAAGCCTGTATGTTGTTGTGGGCATATGACATCAAGAGAGGGTTTTATATCGATTCCACGCAAATTTAATTATCAGTCCTTTCTGATGTGATAGATTAAATTTGGTATAGTCCAAGTTGTTTGCATAACCTTCATTGCCAGTACCTAGTATTCTTGTCTACATGGGCAGGCAGTATGGGCTGTAATGGGATTAATATGGACTTTCCATTGTAAAATAATTGTTAATTCTCTGTATGGGTGCACAAAGCAGAAGGAAACTCAGCCGGGTTAAGCCAATATGCTCATGTATCAAACCCTGTGGTCTTCACCTGCCTGACTCTTTCTAGTGTTCATTTACATAATTAAGTCAGAGCAAAATCTGACTTTCACTCACAATCAATTTGAACATTAATTGTACGTGAATGCAATCTTCTAATTATTTCTTTTGTGACTGGAGTGATTAGCTTGTAAGGCATAAATGAAGAGTGACTAGAAAATTAAACAAAATGGGGCATATGCTGGTGGAGGGAAATTGTAAAATAGGTATTTCTCTTGCCAAGCTTCACTCTTCTTTGGTTCATGAGGTTAATGACTATATGCTAGAGATTTGCTTCGGGTTACCAAATTACAGGCAAAAGTCTTGAGTGAAAGAAGGGTCAGAAGAGGAATCCTCTTCAAGCAAAAATGCTCTTTTATTTCAATCAATGCCAGAGGAGACATCTTTGCTCAGTGGTTGGAATATATTATCCTTTTCAAAAGGCCAGTTGAAAGAGATTCAATAGGTAAGCTAATTTTAAATCAAAAGCTGTGTGATAATACATTAATCTCTCCTTGTCTGACACTATCCACCCAAGAGACATTAAAGTACACAAGCTTGGGCTGACCCAATATAAGCAGTGTGATCTAACTGCAGGAGTTGAAAGGAAGGAGAACACCAGTATGTGCCTGAGGGCAAGATCATCAGGGAGAGCTGTGAAGAATTTGAACTTTTGAGCATGTATGAAGTCCCATAAAGTGATAATAGATGTATTTCAAACCAAGATGCAGTTAGAAGGAGCACCATGAGTATGCATACCTTCCTATTTCTAAAATCAGCCTTCCTCAGACAGTGCTTTCCTTACAGATTGAAATCAATTTCTTTGTGTCTACTTTTTTTTTTCCTCTGTCCCTTGGTAAGGAAAAAGGGTGTGTACCATATGAGATGTTTGTGGCCATCTCCATTGTACCATTGGGAATTGGTCTTGAAGGCAAATTGCTTGTTGTTTCTTACTTTCCAGGCACATCTTACTGACTCTCAAAGTTTAAATGTTTATGGACCACAGTGTGCCCTGTTGGCTTTCTCTGGATACAACCTGCCCTCCCTGTGTGTGTGTCTCAAACACAACCAGTGCCTGCCAGTTAATAAAACACACTGTGAAAAGCATCTTGTCTCTCAAAACTGATCAATCCAGTTGGCTTAAAAGTAAAGAAGCCAAATAAAAACCATGCAGGTCTGCTCAAGTTTCACCTTTGGTTCTCACTGGCTTCACTTGAATGCAGGACTCACAAAAGGGATGTAGGCCACAAAAGGGATGTGAAATATGCTTTATTTTAAAACATATAATATTCTTTTCTTGTTTCCTGAAAATAAACTAGATTTTTCTCCTAAATTTTAGCTGAATTTTAGATTACCCATATGAGGAAAGCACTTGTAGGTTTTAAATCTTGCCTTTTTAGCTTCCAGATGGAGAGGTGGGAAGGGCAGCTGTGAAGAGGAGGTTAATGCACTGCTGTTGCTCTGAAGGGAGGATCACGGACATGTTTAGGAAGTGGAAGGCAGATGAATTATGGAATTCTAGGTCTGTTTCATTTTGTTAAGCTACAATTTGTATCTGGCATTGGACACATTGTTTCTCATTCTTTGCCAGTTATTCCTAAGGTGGAAATGAATAGGGACCTTTTCCCTGGAGGTGGGTCAGGCAAATAGAAAATCTCTTTTCTTTCTACATTATTTTTAAAATGGCAGCTGTCTTGTTTTCTGCCTGGTTTTGATGGTTATCTCTGCAGCTCAAGCTCAGACACATTTGAAAAGCAGAACAGTAATCCCAAATTTAATGCTGGCATTGCAAAACACACAGTATGTCTGTGGCTTAGTAGTGCTACATCTCAGATCTCCGACACAGCTTTTTTTTTCTAAGGACCTGACTTGCCTTTCTATGAAGGATGAAACAATGAAGCTATTACAGAAATGAATCACCTATGAAACAGTTTCCAGAAAACAACATCTAAGAAAAATTGCTAGTACAAGCAGTGCTTAATGCAATCAACTGGATTGTTTTAACGTTTGAAAACATATCTCTTATTAATGCCTTTAGCACACTGCATGTTGTTTCTGCTTCTATTTACATAATATAAAAACAAGAAACTCTTCATTTCAAAAAGCTGTCATTAGACTCGTTGTCTTAGTTTGAGTAACAATTAGTTGTCATAATCAATTGTTTAATTAAGGCATATACCTAGCTTCTTATTGTCATCTGGCAAGAACTACAATGAAATCCTGTCCAAGGTGAAATATTTTGCTAAAGATATATAGCATGTAAAATGCAGTGCTATTATATAGAATTAATCAAAATGTCACCAGTTCCTGAAATGGGCTTCTGTCAGGGAGCATATATTAGTGTTCTGGCTGATAATGGTCTCGCTAATTTACGACAGACTACCATGTCTGTAATAATAAAAAAACTTCTCCTTCTGCTCTTTTGATATTTTCCCATTGATGCATGTCATTTTTTGAACAGGATAAAACAGTTCTGTCATAACATATAATATCTCTGTTCTGTAAATGCAGAGTATGTTATTATGCAGAAGGAAAATGTTTTACTGTGCTGTGTAGGGAAGGTAATATAAACAGCTTTGTATGGAGTTTATTCTTAGGTAACGGAATCATTTATCCAGTCAACTCTTCCCCTCCTTTGTTTTGAAAGAGGCTTTTTGGAGAAACATACATAAGATGCAGTTAATTTAAAACTGAATTTCTGACTTCAGGAGTGCATAGAGTTTAGTTTCAGGTCAATAAACTGATCTATCACTAAAATCACCATTTTGCAAATCACAGATTACAGTTAATAGCTTCTTGGCAGCAAATCTCTTAAGAGTTATTCATTTGAATCCTTTAGCTACCTTGTTCTCAGTTTAGAATTACCCATTTTGCGAGTGAACCCTTTTTATCAGTGAAATAATTGCAAGAAACCCTTTGAATTGTCTGTTTCTGAAACTGTAATTCATTATGCATAGGCACAAGGTTTTTGAGTTTTTTCCTAGTAGGCTCTACTGCTTGTAATATGAGTGCTAGATTTCTTTGTAGATTTTAAGAGAGAGAGTGTACTAATTTTGCAAAGTCAATAACTAGGTATTGCACAATATGTGGAAATTCACATTTATATACTCACACTGTGTATATTTCCAGAATGCAAGTAGAAAAATTTCCATCCCTGTTGAACGCTGCAAGATGGTTAGAAGAGGTTAAGACATAAACTATTAATGTATTTCATCCATTTTAAATAGAAGGCAAAGGGTAATCCCTGAGAATTCTTGCCCAAAAAACTTGTGTTGCTTTTGAAGGCTGTTTCAGCACTGGGTAGAGCACAGAGGAATACACTGCTGTTGCTTCCTGTGAAAGTGTAGACCAGCTCAGAAATTTCAATCTGCTCAAACACTGCTCTTTGCTCTTGGGTTGAAAAAGTCCCTGAAGTACACCAGCCAGTTCTTGCCAACTTCTGGTCTCATTTTAGGATATCAAAAATACTCCTCTTAATACTGAAAAATGATAGCAAAAAGTATTTTGATATTGAATACTCTTGAGTACAGATGTGCTGTGCCTCCCTACATATATATTACATTAGGTTACAATGTGTGAAGATAGGGCACAGCGAACTGAAAACTTTCACAGTAGGTGAAAAATTCAAGGACCTATAACTATTTTGAATAAATAAATCTGAAATACAGGGCAGTTTTTCTGTCTTTGTTGTGTTTCCTACCAGTGTGGTATTATGAAGGTGTCTGAAAGTCATCTCAGAAATTTTAGGATGTCATCTAATAAACTAATCCAAAGAGGTCAGGTTTTCTGCAAGTCTTCCTTCTGTTCAGAGCTCTTTAAAGTAATCCTAAATGCTTTGGGAAATTGTCCCAAATATCAATAGCAAATATCAAAATTTCTTGTGTACTATGCTGGACATTAGACCCATATCTTGAATCATTACCTTGAACCCCTGGCAATGGTGCCTTCATTTCACTTTAGGGTGAAAGAGCCTTGTCATCCTAGTGGTCCAATAAATCTCATGCCCTGCAGGAAGCATATCTGTGGCAGGTGGAAGTTAGCAGAGTATCATGGTCACCTAGCCTGTAATGTCCACTAGTTTATTAGTATTAATAATGCATCTTTGAATTCAAGAGGAATTTGTAAACTCTTCAAATTCTAGTGGTACTGCTTGTTATTGTGTGATGGAAGTTCTCTTCTGAGCCTGAAAAAATTCTGTGAGATAAGGTCAAATGAAAGTAATATATTCCTGATGGGGAGGGGGCTGGAAGTGTTGTTTTATTGAGCCTTTTCTGGTGTAAAATCACATAAACTAATATTAAACCTCTCTTGTTGCAATTAGAGGTTCTGGTAGATTATTATGCTAGAGTAAAGGTGGTATTCCTACAATGCTTTTTGCAGCTTTTTTATTCCAGATGTAGCATTTACTCCAGTCTTAGGTGTTTTGATGATTGCTTTGGGGGGTGTGTGTATATATATATATATATATATATATATATATATATATATATATATATATAAAAATCTCTCTCTCTCTAAAATAATTTTTTTTTTTCATCTTGGTACATAAGGGACAGACACCCAAAATTATGCATTGTCTTTCTGGTATGTTGCAAGAGATACTGTTTTTATGAGTCACTGAATGTATCAGCATGAAGAAAAGAAGTATTTTCTGCAGTGGCTGCAGAAAGTGGTTCATGCTACCATTTCTAGTAATACACAGAGATACACATATATTTATGTATGGTCATAACCTGAGTGAAATTCCACTGTAAGGGAGCAGGAAATGTAATGCTAGAAACATTATTCACATCTAGCAGACAAAGACTCTCCTGAAGCTGGGTAGTTCAAGAGACTACTGAGCATTCTCTCTGTCCGAACTAAAACTCCCTGATCACCTGTTATCATTGGAAGAACTACCCTCACCAGCATTTTTGCTATGTACCAAATTTCAATATGAAAACTTAATAGTCTTCTGTAGTAGTACTATGGCCAGAAAGTACCTGTGCAGTTGTGGAACAAAGAAGATTCGTCTTCTTTAACACAAGAATTCTTACATGATAATGCTATATAAATAGAAGGTTGTTGCTGCTCATGAAAGAAAATAGTTTAGAAGGCTTCAGTATCAAAACCAGCAGATTAATTTTGTTTTTTCTTAATTACAAAGTAGAAAGAATAATGAAAGGAAATTGGTGTAAATGCTGTAGATTTCAAAGACAACATTCTTTTCCAGTAAGCTGTTTCTAAAATTTTTTTAATAATTCCATCAAATTCGACTGGCAAAAGAAATGGGCATTGAGTGATGTCAGTATTAAAAGCTCCTGGAAAGTAAGCATGGAACTGATTTCACTCAGAGTGGCAGAGAAGAGGCTTGGAGAGCTTCAGTGAGACTGGGGAATGGAGCATTACTTCTGGGAAAGGAGCCCTGACACACTGACCAGTGCTTGAATTGTAGTGCCTAGGGGACTTGACTGCTATTCTGGCTTTGCTTTAGACTTGCCAGGTAATCAGTTGTTGGATGGTGGTGCATGTGGGCAGTTCAGGGAAAAGAGATCAGGATGATCTTTTATGTGAATATTCAATCATTAAATTGCATTCCTTCCTCTACTTTGTAAATCTTGATTTATTTTCACCATGCTGCTGCACCTTCTAGCTCTTTATGCAGTGTGCTGCCTGGATCACCTTTTTCCTTGACAGGTGCACAGTTAACCTCACTTCTAGCAAAACAGTGAGAATGAACCAAGAGCTTTCCTTTCCTCACTGATTTCCCAACACTTAGCTGTTGCTCATGCAAGAGGAGTAAGGAGAGCATCACTGCGGCTTCTTCCAGACTTTATATTTCTTTTTGAAATCACAAGAATGAACTTTGAATAGTTTTGAGCAAACAGGGAGTTGGTGGGTACCTTTCCAGGAGGCTGCTGTGCCTCCTGTGCACATTTGACTGTGCACATGTGAGGCTGTGAAAGTTGTGACTCAAATGACACCATGACTGTGTCATTTGAGAGTGCCTCACATGGTGGAACCTGCAGCAGGACAAGGGTCAACACCATTTTTGGTGTCTTCCTTTGGTGGTATTTTGGCAGTTGTATGATCAATCTGATGACTTCAGACTATTTCTTGCTCAGCTTGTAGTGCCAATGATGAAATCAGACCATTCCCAGGGCAGGGTACCCTGAATGCTGTTTGTGCTCTGTGGTGCAGTTTTTGGAGATTTAGCTAAAAGGTGTGCATGTCTTTTATTGGCTTTGTTCCCTCATTCCCAAAGAAAGCAATCCATAGCCCTGCAGTTTGTTTTGCTTTCTCTTTGCTGTATCCTGCAGCCACTGATGAGTGTTCAGCTCATTGCTGGTTGAAAGAATGTGGAAGAAATTGCCTTAATGAAAAATGCTTTGTTTCACAGTGCAAGAATAAAATGCACAATAAGAAAGCACTGAAGCTTTGTTTCTCTCTTCAAGTAAGGATTATGTACAGAGGACAGGACTCAGATGAGTGAATGGAAAAAGGAATTAAAACACAAACAAGTTGTACAAAAGCACTTCAGAAAGGAATATGCAGAGGTTTCACACCTGGAGTGAATTGTGGTATTTTATCTCTGGGTGGACAGATGCCCAAACACAAAGGAAGAGATCAAATCCATGGTCACTTTAAAAGGAATGGAAGATGAATGGCTGACTTGCAGTCCTTTTACTTTAAAGTATTCAAACCCTTTTTTTTTAAAGAATGGTGTCAGTGGGAGAAACCAGGAGTACCTTAGCCAAGCCTGTGAAATAGCCAGATGATTACAGCAGGAGCTACAGCTTCAACTCTGTCCAATCAAAAGGGAAGAACCTGACTTTCTTATTCCATCCAAGCCCACAAAACTGTTGGCAGTAGGAAATAGCACTGACCAGTTTCCTCTGTGACAGATTTCACTAAACCTCAAACATTATAATGGGAATCTGCCTTCAGCTGGCAGCTAATTTGAGAAGTGAAATTTTTTTTGACAAATAACCTAAGTGACAAAAGGCACTAATTTTCACTAAGTTCCACAGTCTTCAGTGAAGGAGAGTAGACACTTTTAGCTACTACAGTGACCCCTCTTGTCCAGGATATGAAGCTAGGTGCTAATCAAACTAATCCTCTGTGGTGTTATCCCTCGATAAGAAAGCCTATTAGATATCTGCATACTTCACCATTCTTTAAATTTGATTTTTGAGGACTTCACTGGGACTTACAGAGAGATGCAGCTCGGCCATCTTTTTTTTTTTTTTTTTTTTTTTTAAAGAGCCAGATCTCCTCTGTAACTGCTTTGACATGACTTGTGTGCATTAGATAAGTTACTCGGATCTTGAGACTTCAGAAGCTTATGTGATGCGGCAAAGTTCTGAAAGAGTCTCTCTTTTTAACTGGAATTTTGAGGGTAGTATTTTTTCCTCTTCCTTGCTCTTAGCTAAGCAGTAGTGATGCAATTCCAGTTATTCTCTAAAAGTTTGTTTCTTTTTTTTTTTCTGTAAGTGCAAAGAAGTATTGTTAAACCTTGGAAGAATACAAAATTAGTAATTTCTTCCTCAGCTGTGCATGCTTTGTGCTGGACTGTTTTGAACCTTGTTTTGTTCTTAGTTGATCACTCCAAGACAATGGAGTACCTTCATGCCAATCAAGATGAGCTCTTGTCTTTTCTGCTTACGACATATGTGTAGGAAATGCGCTGCTGTGAGGTCTGTTGAAAGACTTCCAGAGACTGAGGTGCTCTTAGGACACGTGTTTATTGGTCATGGGGGTAGCAGCCTGACCAGAACCGGCTGAGGCAGGGAGCAGCCCAGAGAGAGAGAGTCTAAGGGAGAGGACGCATCTAAGAGAGAGAAGGTGTCCAAGAGAGCGAGTTTCCTGTTACATTTCCTTTTACCCTTTTCTCTGCTGAATATTCTGGTCAGCATCAACCAACCAGCACAGGGTACAAAACCTACAGAATCTACATATAGCCTATGAGAACTACTACATTACAATACTACTCTACATACCAAAAACCTGGGAAACCACCCTTTTCCCCTGCTACCTAGCAGGGCCCAACCCCTTATTCATCCCCTTGGCTTGGGAGGGGGTGTTGCTCAATCACCCAGCCCTGTCTTTCAGCTAGCCTAATCACCATCTTCCTGCCCAGCACCCTACAGTTCAAATTTTGCTTTCAATTCCATCTCTTTTGTAGGTTTTACACTCTAGAATCTTTCACCAGCAAACTATCTCTGCAGGGTCTTCCTGCTTCATCCTCTCCAACACATATGAAGTTTGACAGGACCTCTCTATCTGGGTCAATAGTGGACTATTAAGAGGATTAAAATATGATCTAGAAGTGGCAGCAACAGGTTGAGAATTGAAGGTCTCTTTTCTTCTCCTGGCTCTGTGGCTGGACAATTTACTTACTGTCTCATTGCCTTATTACCATTACATGTAAAATGACTTTATTAGTGCTGTTGTAACAAGACTCACTATTAAAGTTATCCTTGTGCCTGTGCAGTGCATAGAGAAATAGTTTGCTTTTTAACACACAGCATTAGAGTAGGCAGTGCAGCTTTTTGCCTGTACTTAAGCAAGGTACCTCATCCAAAAACAGGGGGTGGCATTCTCTGTGCAGAAATTCCTGGCCTGCTCAGGGTAGGATAGTATATATCCCTATAGCACTGCATTGAAAAGAAAATGTTGGATGGGATGTAAGGTGTGTTAATAAGGATATAAACACCTTCCTCTCTCTTCCAGATCAGTGTATATGGCATTCCATTTCCAGAGAGAGGCACTCGTACTTTTAGTGGGTGCCAGTAGGTGTAAAGCTTAGTGGAGCTCAGAGGATTTACAAGTACTGAATATTTATTTGGCCACATATTTTCTTCTGCCTAATCCTAATTAAATGTAAGGCACTGGTTTGATTCTTTTTCCTCAGTGAATGCTGATTGATGCTGCAGAACCTATCTCTGATTTTATTGCTACTGGCCTTTTCTGCCAGCAACTCTTTTCCAGATAAATGCAGAGAATTTTTATTGACAGCTTATTTTAACAGATCTTATGATGAAGGATGTTTCTGTTGCAGAGGTAGAGAGCAGCTGTGAGATGGGTATTACTGGCTGTGATCCAATTTATCTACGTTGTCTGTCTTGCTGTGATTCATCAAGTACTATAAAAAGTAGTTGTGAAATGGGCAAGGAAAAAACCCAACAAACCTATTTCTGAGGTAAAAGGCACTTTATGTCATAGTGTCATGTATTAAAGCAGGCCAAAAAGAGCAGACTCACCCTGGCAGTATGGGTTCTCTTCTAGGTCAAGCTGTATGTGGTGAAGTTCCTCTCAAAAAGAGCAGATGGATCACCGCATTGAGCTCAGGTGTGGATTTTGGAAAAGGTTTGTAGTCTTAAAATCAAAGAAGTCTTTCAGAGGACTTGTCATATGAAGGCAGTGGTGGGTTCACATGTGTACTGTTACTTCCTGCCCAGAAAATGTCCCAGCACAAGTTTGGACCAGGTGCCTCATTTCACACAGAGCCTGAGCATTGCCAGAGGGACTCAGACTCACCAGGTGTGTCTGACAGTAGAAGCTGTGCTCTACTTTCCTGCCTTTTACCTTCCCCTCAGCTGTGTGTCAGGAAAGGGAAATGTTATTTAAAGCCACCTAGAGAAGAAGCATGGATTTCCATGATTCCCCATAGAGAGGGGCAGAAACAGACTATTTTGGAAGCTCCAGCCTTTGTGAATATGTGTGAGTATGTTTTGAGGGTGTTGTGGTGTTACAAGCAAGAATAAACAAGAGAAGAAAAGTGGGGAAGTAACTACAGTTTGACATACAGGTGGGTATGTAAAATTTTATGTAAATTTTTTCCAAAGGTATAATTGTTATATGATGCCTACTCAATTTCTCAGGGATGGTTGAATTCTACATGGGTGGATGCTGCCAACGTTTATGAACTGTGTATATTGCCTAATGACTCATTTCTCAGTGAGTTGAAAACCTGCAATCCAAGGCCTATTGGTATCATAAAAGAATAAGAACTTAAGTGGGCTTCACTGCAATATCTAAAGAGTTAAATCTGGTCTTTGCTTTCTAGCTGGAGAATGTTGATGAGGGGAAAATCTCAGATTAATGTTTAAATTTAAGGTGTTTGCAATAGCAATAGGATGGACTACTTGAAATAACTTATTTCTAATATTTGCAGATTTTTTAATACTTGAAAAGTTAGAGTTCTTCTTGTTATTTAACTTAACACTGTTTTGTTCATCTCCAAGTTTTAGTCCTTTCTTAAATGTTTCAGTAATGCATCTTTCATTGTTTTAGTCATTTGGGGTGTTCTCTTGTCATACATAATTAGCTATGATTTTGTTTATTTTTAAAATTTATAGAGACTGTTCACCTGGGGATAGTACACTGTTTAAAGGTGCTTTTCTACATTTGATTCTTTTCAGTTTGTTGTGGGCAAGCTAAAGCAGATAACAGTGAAGGTACTCGAATCATGAAATCATAGTAAGGGATTCTGACTAGTAACATGTAAGAAATAATGTACTGAGGACAGAGAGGGGTAGTAAGAGCCACTTTTATTTGTTGTTAAAAATTATTAAGCTGCTTCCTCTTTGGAGGCAGAAATTCTTCATGAGTTGGTAGATGAGACCTGACTTAGTGTCCTTGAAAGATTTGTAAACTGGGCAAAGAAGTAATTGTCCTTTTTAAATATTTGGAGAGATGACCCTGGAATTTGCAAGGTTTGTGAAGAAGTTGCTTAAGCATTGCTGTATGACTGATTAATCCTCCAATTAATAACGTTCATACTGAAATGGCTTCTTATATTAGTAATGGCACCAAATGACCTTGACATATTTATGCATAAAACAACTTACTATATATAGCAGTGATATTAAGCAGTTTTTGCAATTTGGAATTAAATAGCTTAAAGAGGCTTTAACCCTTACTGACAATTAAGCATCAAAGATATTCTAAGGCATATTTTTCCACTTTCAGCAGTTACCCTTGAATTTATGTGTAAAGACAGCTTGTAACACAGAGTAGGCTTTTATTAAAATATTCCTAGCATTCTCTGAGCTAGACTTAAATAAAAGTTTACCATGGGGGGATAACAAGATGTTTCTAGATTGTGTTGGGTCTTGAAAAATCATGTGTGATATACTGATTTCTCTAATTGCCTCTGAGTAAAAGGTGTCATCTGAAAGTTTCCTGTATGTACAGAAAATGCATAGAAAGGTCTTTTTTTAGTATATGGAAATAAAAATTTTTTAGGCACCCATACTTCATGGGAGAAAACTGTAATTAAAAAAAAATATGTTTTTTAAAGCACATTTTAAAAATTGGTAAGAGTATAGACAAGTTTAAAATCTAGTACTGAAAGCATTCATTACAAGAACAGTTTTGTTGGCCTGTTTCTGTTGGTGCTGATGTTTGTACCCTGTGTGACAAAATGCATAATGCGGGTATTAGCAGCAGAATCTGGAACTAAGCATGTGGAAAACATTAAGAGAAAAAAAAAACCAACCTTAAAAAGTAGCACTTACTGGCGGGATAAATTGACAGTACTTTTATTCTTTAGTACTTGAATTTTGTTAGAAAGGAAAGTACAGCTAGAGTGCAGCTAAGTATATCATAAATGGTAACATGTCAATGTGAAAGCTTTTCTTTTTCCTCTGGAGTGGGGATTTAAGTCACTCACAATATTCCTTCCACTTGCTTGACTATGAAATACTGCAGTTCTTCAAAATCAGATCCACAGTTCAGCCTGACTCCTGGATAGAGGACTACACTGCTTATTAAATTAGACTTCAGTTCAGGGAGGTTATCCATGTGGTTACAGGTTCTGTTTAGTTGCCCTCAGAGGATTCAATTCATGAGCTCAGCTTGCTTGGTTGGGATGACAGAGCTCTGCTATTCTGATTGATGAAACCATAGCATTTTTTAACTCTGAAGTGTTGGTTTACTTTTGTTTTGAAAAAAACTTTAATGGAGGTGAATCAGGGAGAAATAAAGATTTAGTGCTGGTGCTGACCATCTTTTTGGAGAACTTGGAGATTCTGATCCATGTCAAACTTCCTTTCCCTGAAGTATCTGAAATGAGTTAGTTATCTTCCATTCAGAATACATATTAGATCTGTGTTTCATCAAACATGTTCAGAGTTACTCTCATAAGTCTGAGATATTTTTCTTAAATACTACAAAGTACGCAATCTTCTATTAAATGAACTCTCAGGGCATGAGCATATCTTTTTTCAGGTTAGGGAATTAGGAATTTACCAATAGTAGATTTTGTTTGTTTTTCTGATTGTTTAGTTATAGGAGCTTAAGACTGTTCAGATAAGCTGCAGTTCCAACTTTCACATGTAACTTTCTAAATTATTCTTCTCTTAAGTAATTTTTTTTCTTAATCCCCTTTTTCTGTTCCATGTCCTTCATCTATGCTTTCATGTTGGTAGAAACCTTATGATATTTTCTTCTATATAGTCTGGGTTTTTACCTTAGAATTTCATTATATCTTAATGCACTGGCTTCATAAAAGTGAAAAATTATGCCTGGATCATTAATAGAGTCTTTCATTCTCTCACCATTTTGGGAATGGGGTTCAGGGTTTTTTTGTTTGTTTGTTTCTTTGCTTTGGTTTTTTGTTTGTTTGGTTGGTTTTTTAATTAATTAAATGATTCACAGTAAACTTAGAAGGGTACATAGAATGGAAGTGTTGAATAACACTGCTGATAAGGCATGCAAAAATAAATGCAATTGAGAGGTAATCCTTTAAAAAAGACTGACTGGTAAAAGCAAGCAAATCTTTCCTTCTCTGTAATGCCTCAGAATACAAGATAGTAGAATAACTGTATGGTATTGGTAAATAGAAAGCTGGGAGATGTAAAAAGACATGAGTTGGGGTCTTGGGTATCTTTCAAAAGCATGATTCTCTTCCTCCATTTCCAATCAGAAATTATAAATAAAAATATGTGATTGCTTATCAAAATGCTCATAGAATTAAGTGCAATTTGTGTATTATTGTCACTGTACAAAAACATATTTTAGACTCAAATATTATTGCTGCTTTATATTACCTTGTTTTTCTTACTGTTTCCCATACTTGGGTGCCTCTGAGAATATGAGAATACAAAATTACAACTCCTGTCACACACTGGAATTTCAGTCTGTGTATCTGCTCACAGCATAGCAAGAGGTGAGAATACGTTATTTTTAGTATAGGTTGGTATTGTCACAGGAAGAAGCATCATTAATATTCACTTGGATAAATAGTTGTGATCTTAACTTATTTTGCTAGGATTCAAATGCTTGTTTCTTGTACCACTGCAGTGTCTGACCATGGCAAATACACTGCTGTGCCGAGAGGTTTCTGTGTTACCTGAGGAGGAGGCATGAACATCACACACCTGCACTGTGGCGGCCAGTCTCAGGAGGGTGTGCAGTCACACGTGCACACCAAGCTTGTACAACCCATGCACAAGCAGAGAATGAAGGCAAAGGGACTACAACAAAAATGTGGTTCTTGTTTTTGGTAGCTTTCCTAGTTCTTCTTTTCTGAATTCTTAAGAAAGTCAAACATCTTCTGGGACTAAGCTCTAGGTTTGGTTTAGATCTTACACATGTGGTGAGAAGATGTGAACAATTCAAATGATTGTTGTACTGGGCGAACAGCCAAATATACATGTGCCAATTCCCCATCTTCTGTGGTGGTCTGTTTTGAATTGTATTCAGGCTTCTTTCTTTCAGGTTATGAGGAGCTGTGGGCCGATGTAACAGGGAGCTGTTAGTTCTTCTCCCCAAGTGTCTCAGTTTTGAAAGACAGGTGTCTGCCAGGGAAAGCTGGAGTTTCCCTTAGAATGGAGAATGTGAACCCCTCACCCCTTCCAAATTATAATTTTGCAATTAAGGGCTTTCAGGCAAAGATTTGGGAATAGGAATAACAGTTCTTTACTAGGAATATTAACAATACAAATGTAGTAATAAAACAAAAAAGCAAACAAGCAAACAAACAAACCACAATCCTAGAAGCCCTGACAGAGTCAGAGCTACAACCTGACACCCTGTTGGTCAGGGTGTTGGAAGCAGTCCAAAGGTAAGTCTTCCTGGAGTGGCAAATGTGGTTCTGTTGGAGCAGAGATGATCCTGTAGAAAAAGGGTCAGGTGATGGTGAGAAGAGTCCAGTCTTCCTCCGGGAATCCGGTGGAACCAGATACTTCGTGTTCCTGCGTCTGTTTTTATTTAGGTAGGAATGGTTGGCTCCCCCCACTGGGTGGAGCATCTCACAATGGGATGATGGAAAGTGTCCTGTCCTTGGTGAGCCTTAATGGTCCATTAGCAGAAAATATCCCCCTGGAGGGAGGATGGGTGGTGAAAGAGATAAGAAACACTGCCCCACCTGGTTTTAACAGCTGGCCCATTATCAGAAGGCATCTGCCCCCCTCCCCCTAGAATAACAAGAGATAAAGAAAAAACATTTCCCCAACTGCTTTCAACAGATGAAATAGAATACACATTTTTGGTTCCATAACCCAAGACACCGAGAAACTGTTTTGTCAAACCAGGAAAACACGTTGCTTGTTTTGTCTTAGATTGGAACTGCTTTCCCCACATAATTTTTGTTTTCACTTCTGTTTGGTCACTGACATGACCTTTACTCAGAACACGGAACACAGAGTGTCTAATCTGTAAATAAGCAGTTCACATCCTCCCTTCTCACACTGGGAGGAAAATTCTGGTACCTGATAACAGATTTCCTCTTACATGAACCTTGGTCATGGCAATGGGCATGACAGTGTGCTGAGTTTTTATCTCCTTTGTTTCCCTAGGAACTAGTTCATAAAAGGCTTTGAAGACCAGCAGAGTGACTCTGGGTTTAGGTAGTTGACTCTAGAACATGATTGTGGTGATCAGGTTCAAGCAGAGGAGAGATCAACGTTGTGATTTTCTCCCAGTTTGATTTTCTCCTCTTGAGTGAGTGTAGATGTTGCTTTGTTTTGTTTCTTTTTACCCTCAAAAATGATGTTTTCCACATGTAATCATGTATCACCTCACTCTAAAGCCTTGGAGGACAATTTAGGTCCCTGTAGCCCCTGTGATTTTAGCAGTTACTGAGAGCATATTGGTTAATAGGAAATGATGGGAGTGAATTTCACTCAGTGTGACAAGCTGCTTCGCCATGCACTTCTAAAAAAGGCAAAGTTTGATAGGAGGTGCAACAAAATAGAGATAAAGAGGTGCAAACAGGTTAACTATAACATAATTTGTACCAAATACTTCCCACTGGTTATAACGACACTTGTTTTGCCATTGAGATGCATAAGAATGCAGTTTATATGCAGATGGGTGGGTGGGACATTTGGGACTGCAGAGAACAGAGCTCCTCTTCTGTAAAACATCTTGTTTTTTATTATGGAGCTATTCTAATCTGAGGGCATCTAGAGGTTGCTTTAGCCATGATGAAATCAGGGAAAAAGAAAAGATTTTTCTCTGTTGAGAGTTTGATTCTTCTGTTGCCTTTGGCCCTTGTTCTGAAAAATACAAAATGCTTGGCATATTTTTATTTGCCATTAAAACAGCATGTACTTAAGGTTAAGTATGCAATTAAGTCTCCTCTAATAAATGTGCCCTTTGTCAACACATCCTTTTACTCCCTGGAATCTAACATAAGCATGTATTTTCCAAAAAATTGTAATAAATGGCCTTTATGATTTCAATAGATGAAATGCTGCTGCCTCCTCTGCTCTCCATTAAACAAAATGTATTCAGAGAATTGCCAGCTATGTGGCTCTTCAGACCCTCAAAAGCACAACCTGTTACTAGAGATTCTGTGTTGTTCATGCACTTTCTGCGAGACAAATGTACAAAGGAGATAATGGGCTGGATCTCCTGCTTTCAGGAAGGTCAGGAATCAGATTCCCTGCTGGGGTGAAAGACTGAGAAGTATATACTTATTTGCAGAAGCAGCAGGGCCAGCTTAGGCTCTCTCTGTTAGTTTCTCTCCATCCCTAACCTGTTTGTAATGCAGCTTTTACTGTAGTTTCCAGGTCTTGCAATGAAAATACACCCTAATTTTACATCATCCCATCTCCAGTGTTGTTAAACTGTCTAACCTCCTGGATATTTCCTGTCTAATTTGCTACTAGGGTTGCGTTTTGTGACTCAGGATCTGCTGTTTTGCTCCAATCTGCAGCTGAATGAGACACCATATAATGACACCAGGATTTGCATTCAGTATGTGCTCTGTGAAGTCCCTGACACCTGATAGGTGTTGTGGGCAAGACTTGGCATTTCTGTGGTTTGCTGATGCTGAAGACCAAGTACCACTTTTTTAGCTCTGGTTTAATGTTTTGTCTGATGCCTGTATTTGCAGCTTGTCATTTATTAGGAGTGTTGCATGTGTCATTTGATAGTGACATGCTCCAAGGTACTGCAAGTCAAACTGCCTCTTTGATTATACATTCCAAAGTTAATTTTCCTGTGTGTTTTCAGCTGTTTCCTTGGAACACCTCTGGGGGAGTCTTACTAAAAATTAGTCAGAATTTGTTTTTGAAGTTTTGGCTTTTTGTTTTAGTTGGGAACCAGAGAAAGCAAAATGTAAATGGGTATTTCTAGAATCACTGGCAGTGATTTGGTCTTAAACAGTAGATGCACATAGATATAAGTTCAGCTGCTTTTAATGCTGATATAAAGGATCAATATCTAGGTTAGGCACTAGGTAGAACACTGCCATGAAATAAATTGCACAAGAGACAAGGGCACCTTGGTTGTTTCATGAAAAGAAGAAAGTCTTTGAGCAAAAGCATATAAGGTTAGTATAGTTGATATCACTCCTGAACACTAATTATAGATAATTAGTCCCTTGAATATTTAGCTTTCAGGTAGTTAATGAAAAGGTCCTGCTGTTTTGCAAGGCAGGTAAAGAGTCTGAAGCAAATTGGGCATGTCCTCCTAGACTCTTGTCTCTGAGAGCAGTGGAAAGGTCATGTTCTGATTACTAATCCAAACAGCAATCCTTGCAGGCAAAGGGTCTAGACTCTGACTTGGTTCTTTTGAAAAAAATCACCTTCTGAGTTGATGCCACATGACTGGAGATAGCAAAGCAGTAGATCTTAAAGATAGATAAGACCATGCTGAGCTCTTGCATGAGGTTATGGTTCCCTTGCTGCACTCAATTCATTATAGCCCGGAGAAAGGGAAAGCAGTGTGACAGAGCATGGCATCTCTCTAAACAACTACATCAGTAGAAACCCCCTGCAGAATTTTAAGTCATTCATCATCTTCCCACCCTCATCCCTCCTTGCTGTGCTGATAAAATACTTTGCATCCATTATTAAAACATATCTTTCTGTATTAGAATGGCCCTGCAGCCAAAGCTGTTCTCTGCTTTGTTATGTGAGGCCAGAAACTACACAAACTTCTAATTTAATGTCTTTTCTGACAGTGACGTTGTTAGACTGCTCTTGGCAACTAACTTTCTTGTTTCTATTGTTCTCATGAATCAAAAATGTGCAAGTTAAAATGAGGTGACATATTTGTGTTTGGTTTGCATAAAATTGAATGGAAAGACTTAGCACAAACTTGGTTGAAAAAAACCACAAGCCTGTAGTAATGGATGCCCAAACCAAACCACCCAGTGCTACTTCTAACCTAGTGTGAGTTCAAGGCTTGGTGAAATGTCTTGCCATGTTCATTCTGGAATGAACATCTAAAGATGTCTTACCTTAGCTCAGTTTCTCTTAAGACTGGGTGCTATTTAAAGTGAGCACAATGCACAAGATTTATTTAGGTTTTGTGTGAATCTAAACAGAGTGGGCTGTGATGTGTGACCATCTGTCTAAAGGAGAAATCAAATTGCATTAGAGGTGCCATATGATTTTTGGGTCTTATTGGAGGCTTCTGATATGAAACAGTGTAGTAGATTAGTATCTAAAGGAAGGATTAAGGAACGAGGTCCTCAAGAACTAACTCATAATTTTTTCCTGTAAAAGACTTGTTTACATAGAGGGTTTTCTTGTTTCTGAAACAGCAAAGAAATAACGGAGGTAAATCTTTTGATATTGCTGAATTCTTCCCTGTGACAACAGGTGTTGTCATGCCCTGCTGAAGTGGTATTCTTAGAGGATTCACAGGCATTGCAGGAATGACTTTGGGTTTTCTGCTTTGGAATATCTTTTAGCTCTCAATAGCTCCCTTCTGTGGGGCCAGTTAAAGGCTCATAACAACCTACCAGTGCAATCTGTACTTTCTGAAAATCTGATGCTGGCAGAACTGCTTGCCCTGGTATGATGGATGTGCTTAGGTGGTGTAGGGTCACTCCAGCAGGCCTGGGTTTTGTTAAGTGTCAGGAAATCCTCTCACTGATGGAAGACATGAGAATTAATGTGGCACAATTAGGTTTGTGTACACTCATTTAGAAATGTTTCCTTTTATGATCAGAATAAAGGAGCATGAGAAGTTTAGGAGTACGGATGCTTTTCAAAGGAGGTTTTGGAGGGCGGGGAGAGGGAAATTACTTGGTTGAAGTGTTGCAAGATAAATACCAGTGCCTTTTGGGTGTGAGTATGAAAGGATTTTAAACAGCTTGCTGTTTCATTCAAAGAAAAGAACCAGTGACAGACAACAAGCCTACCTAACCAGTAAATGCTCAATGCTCATTCAAAACAAATTTCCAAGTCTTTTATTGCCGCATTGTCACAAGGGTCTATCCTGCTGCCATAAGTGTGTGGGGAGTTCATAGAGCTAATTCCCATAATACCGAGAGGAATTTTTCATGTAATTCTTACACAGGGAGATTTTATATGTATTTGAATGAGCTGTTTCATTTTATCTTAGCAGCAATCTACAGACTTGAATTTTCCTTAGTATTGTCTGACAGACCATGACAAAACACTTAATAGTGACACAATGGCTCCTTCACAGCTGTTATAGTCTATTGTGGTGTGTGGCGTAATTGGCGAATGTTTTAATCTGTTGATGCTCCACTCAGAGTAATGTGGATTGTTGACAGACTGCACTTGCTGCATGCTTAACGTTGAGCATCTCCAAATGTTCTGCAAGCTGCAACTCTATATTGCACATATGGTATAGAAAATTTAGTATAGCAGCTACTGATAGACAGTAGACAAAAATCTTGATGAGACTTGTCCAGTGCTCTTACACACCAATAATCTCAAAGTGTGATCTTGTAAAGCTGTGTTTTCTCATGGAGGTCTGCCAAAGACATGCTCTCCTGAATCTGAGCACTTGGCTAAAACAAATGTCTGTTTTACTTAGATGCTAAAGATCCTTCAATGTGTTATGCTGTGGAAATATGCCTTTCCTCTCCGTGATAATTTTATCCCTTTCCAAGCTAATGTCAGGCATCTGTGCTTTTGTGTACTGGAAGTCATCTTCAATGAATTATCTTTACATGTGAAGATAAGTAAAGATTCATTTAGCCTAAAATGAACTGGGGGTGTCATCCTTGAGATCTGCCACTCATTCTGGGAAATAGCAAGTTCTATACAATTTGTTCTGGACACAGAACAAAATTTAACTAGTGGAATGCACTGATACTTCTAATTACATTACCAGCTTTCAACTTTACATATTTAAATATAAATTTAAATTACATATCTTTATATAGAAAGAAAATAATTGAGAATGCTATGATAAAAGAATGATTTTGAGTGTCACAGAGCCCGGAGTATCGATAGTAAAGGGAGCCTGATACTTCAGGAAGTTTGATAATACAGCAGAAGAAGCCCTGGGACACTGTTTTTCTCCTGGTCTGTTTCACAAAACTGTTGATAAGTTGTTGGAGAAACCTTGAAGAATGACCAGGACTCTTACCCCAAGTTTGCCATTTTACTGGCATTGGGAGAGGGTTTCAGAAATATCCAGGAAGGATCCAGGCAGTTGAGCTCATAGGGTATTCTGAGATGGTGGAATTAAGACACAAAAGCACAAGTTGTCTGGCCATCTAGTTGTGGCGTAATTAAGGTGCAGCATCAAATGTCTTTGGTAAATGATTAAACAGCACAGTGAGGAGGCACGTGTATCTTTCTGGTGTGTATTTTCAGATTTGAATAATTCGATAATGTTGACATGAAAAATAAGAAAACACAGTTTGTATGTCTCACACAGGTTTGGAAACTCTGATGTGCAGCAGCTTTCCAAAGAAGCATGTTAAAAATTGAGAAGCTTATTTCAAAGCTTAGGCTGCCAGCTGAATCTGCAGTAGGCAGAAATTTCACAGGGACAGCTTGTTTTGCAAAGTATCCTGCTGCTGGTTGTTGGTTTTTTTGGGTTTTTTTTTTTTTGTTTGTTTGTTTGGGTTTTTGGGGGGTTTTTTTTGGTGTTTTTTTTTTTTTTTTTCCCCCAGTGATGGAAATTACAGAGACTAGATTTCCCTCTGTGCTGCACCCCACTGCAGTCTACCCCCACCCCCATATTTTAGCTTCAGATGGAAACAGAATATGTAAAGGAGGAGAGAATTATATATTCACTTAGGGTAATAGGATTTACATGCCTAGTAAAGAAGACTGTGCACATGGTACATGTAAACAAATGCTGTTATATGTGATCTGCAGCATCAGGGCTTTTTCCTACCACTCAGACATGAATTGTCACAAGCAATCAAACATGGCTTGTGTTCAGAGGAAACTGCATATAGTGAGATAGATGTACTTTATGCTGAACAGTATGTATGGAATTACAAAATCAATTAGGTAGGAAAAGACCTTTAATATAATCTAGTCCAAGCACAGATATATACTCAATATTTAAAATGAGAAATAGAGACAGTTTCCAGCTCCATGGAGTTCAATCTGGGCCTTTTCCACCTTTGAGATCCTTGCTCTGTCACACTTATCCCCCTTTTAGCACGTGTCTTTGCTAAGTTTCCCTTTTCCCTGCTGGGGTTGTGCCCTTCTGAAAACACAATCTTTCCCTGTTCACTAAGCACACATGAGCCTGGAGGTTGGTAATATTCACCAGCCTTTCCTCCCCTGCAGGATCACAGTTAACCTGAGTCAGCACAAATATTTGCTAAGTTAATTAGGCTTTTCTTTAATCTCAGAGTAATTTGAAATAAGTTTTTGGTTTATTCTTGTAATATTTAAGCATATGCACAGGTTCTTGCTTCTTTCTTCCAGTTCCTAGCTTTGCCATTGTGAAGTCACCTGGTAAAAACATGATCCTTCATTCAATTATTTGCTCATTTTATTTGATCCTCTTACATATTTATGTACGGACTGTGCTATATTTTTGGAATGACTAAGTAGCTTTGTCTCCCTGAGCCAGTGTAGGTTGAATCCTATGGAGCTACTCTGTAGCAGACAAATAGTTATTGGAAACTGTGCATAAATCTTTCACAGTTCCTGCTTCGTTTTGGTGGCATCTTCACCGAGCTGATCAATAACAGAGTCTGTAATTTCTCTAGTGCTTCTTTACAAAGTTGCAATGTTGTCAAAATCACAAAAGAACATAATTCATCAACTTATGTCACTTCCAGTGTAGCAGATTAGAAAATTGAGATCTCTGTCAAAATGATTTCCAGATCATCTTCCAAAGATTACCTCCTCAGATTTTTCTTGAAGTTTATGTTTTCCAGCATTTTTATCTGTGTGATTGAAAGATGAATGTGTTTTTTCCTTGTCTCCTTGGAGACCTTGAAATTGAGATGCTGTATATTTTAACCCACAACATAAACAAAATGAAAGAAAAAATAAAGTATACCCATACTCTGCCCATACTCATAACTCAGTTCTGTGATAGTCTGAAAATGCAAGATTTAGGGGATATTTTCCACCTTTTAAGGTTTGAGGTTTTTTATTATTATTGAATTATTACCAAGTTTATTCACTGAGAGTATGTTGATTCAGATGTAAGCAGAAATTTAGGAATAACTAAATTTGTGAGAGAATGATAATGTTACCAGAAAAAGTCAGCTTTGTCTCTCCTAGATTTCCCTCTTCATCACATTTCCCAGCCTCACCCTACTTCTTTGTGGGGGAAAAAATCCTCTGGATCCAAAGTTCTATCTTGCTCCCAGCTGCTTTAGTTCACAGCCCAGTTAAAGCCTTAGCTGAATGGCTGACTTAGATTTTCCATGTGCAGGGCTTAACACTGAACAATTTTCTCTCTGTTTTATCAATGTCCTAAATTGGTCCAATGTAAAAGTCAAAGGTAATCATCTTGCAAGTCTTCTGCGCAGATCAAATTTTTTTAAAAAAATATCTTTATCATGTGATCAAAGTTTTGGATCAAGTCTTTTGTCTTTTTGTTTGGATCAAGGCTTTTGCCAGGGCATAGTTATGTTTCAGATAAAGTATTTTGTGCTTCTGCTGTCATGTGGACTGTCTTCACTGCTCCTACCCCTTCATTCCCTCCTTTGACGTGAACTTCTTCCTTGGGGGTTAATTAATTTGCTGACACTGTGCAAGAGAGGAGACCCTCCATCAGACAAACAGCAGTCTTTCTGGAGTTATGACAGTACTCAAATTTGTTATCATTTTCATGCAAAATTATATGATTGCTTCAATGTAACTAAAAAAAACCCCACTAATTTTGCTTGAATAGCTATTTACAAAGGTGTTTATTAAATGGATGATAAGTACTTACTTTTTTTTTCCTAGTTGGGATTTATCTTTAAAATATCCTGTTTACTTAGAATCCCTGTTGTTATCATTACTGTTAAGATTTCATTGCTTCCTTTCTCTTGAGAAGATGTGCCAGTATTTTTGTAATGAAACTGGATACAAAGCTGACTCATAGCAAGCAGGAGTTGTTCTCTCCTAAACAATTCTCAGACTTTGGCAACTTTACCCATTTCTTTCCTCTGCCACTTTGAACTTTAATGATGAAGAAAAGATACAGGCTCTTGAGCAAGAGTTTCTTCTCTCTTGTGATGCCTAATATCTAAAATATTTCCAATATTGAAAAGCACTGTTAAGAGATTATCTGAGTCAATATTAGCATAATAACCATCTGTAAGATTGTCAAGGAAGGCTTAGAATTTATGACTTAGTACTGAATAGGTTAGAATATTTCTTAACAGGAACAGCAGTAATATGAACAATATGCTGCACAGTCCAAGACTGATATATAGGTATATAATTTTTTAATATTTTGTGTATATAAAAATATTTTTCTTGGCAATTTGTAGGTACTCAATGTTTCCCATTAGCAGTATATTCAGACCAATGAACATTTGTTTTCTCACTTAGAAAAATGCATCAAGAAATTTTAGACATATGTAGTCATAACCAAAGAAGAAAGATTGATGGCCATACTGGAAACACTGTAATTTTAACTTCTCATTTTAGAGGTAGAAACACTTGGTGTGAGCAATTTTCGATGTGCTGAGAGGAATGTCATGTCTGAACATTTAGAAGAATTTGTTGATGATCTGTAACTCCCAGTTCTCTTTTGAAAATCCATCTCTTCATGCTGTACAAGTAGAAATACTCACATGGGCATGTGTAAGTGAAAAAGTGATTGATTCCAGTCTGTACTTAAAACAGTACATTACCTTTATGAAGATAACCAGAATACACTCTCCTGCAATAATCTCAGCCTGCAACTAAAATAATGTTGTATTTGAATAATCAGAGACTTGGGAATCAGCTTCCATTGCAACCTCTGGCAGATAGGCTCACTTGGAGCTCTGGCAATGTCTCTGTGACACTGCAGGAAACTGCTTTTTAAAAATCTGTCTGCAGTTGTAAAATGGTTATTAGAAACTAAAGCTTCACTTTTGGATTAAAACTAAATATTCTTGGGGTTTTTTTATATGACTGTATTAGCTGAGATAACTTCATGATAGAAATAGAGAAAAGTCTTTTTTTTCATAAAAATTAATAATTAATTGTGCTTTTTATTCTCTCAAAACCTATTACGCAGATTGAATAAAGAGGTTTGAATAAATGGCTAGATGTGTCCGCTGTAAAATATGTGCAAATCTGCTCAAATTAGTATATTTGCACCAATTAAGTGTAATTATATAAATATTCATGCTGCTTTTAACAGTCATTTGTTACTTATAAAGGAAAATAATATTATCTAGGAAAATATGTGTACCTAGTCTTTATCATCACTGTACACTTTTCATATTAACAGGATTTCTAATGTGGCAATATGGAAGCCTGAGTACTTAATTTTGCTTTCCTCTGAATTTTTCTAAGTTCTTAGTTGACAGAGTGTCTTGATTTGGAAAGGAAAATGGTTAAAAATAATCTACAGACTTTTTGGTAACTTATTACTGCCTTCAGAGCCAAGTCAATCTTCAACCTGAAACTTGTAGTTTAGAGGTATTTTCTAATATGAGTATGGAAATAATCTAGGAATAAAGCAGCATTAATATATCAGTGTTCTTCTACAAAATAAATTGTCATGGTTTACCTAAGCACATCTAGCGTCTGCTTGAAATATCTGAGATTGTGAAGAGAAACTGGGGATGTTTGGAGTGAAGCTGAGCAAGGGGAAAACGTGAGAGTGGGGGAAGGTGATGTAGCTTTGTTCTGGGGTTTTTTGTCTCATCATTCTAATCTGTTTTAACTGGCAATGCATTAAATTACTTTTCTTTATGTTCCTTGTGGTTTGGCTGTGATCATAATAGATAAGTGATCTTCCTGGCCTTTTAGCAGCTCATGAGCTTGCTTTTGTCTGATTTTCTTGCTCTGCTTTTTTGATGAGGGGGTGTGAGACAGTGGCTGGGTGGGCAGCTGGCAGCTCTCTCAAGTCAACCCACCACATGCAAAGAAAATTACAACCTAACATCAAATTAGACATAGACACATTAGACATTAGACACAAACAAACAGATCTTTCTACAGAGGGCAATGACATTTGATCTCCATCAGCACAGCAGTCAATGTTAAGACTACCCAAGTTTGTCCTTTTTAGTTCATGTTCTGTCATGAAATCAATAAGAATAAATTGTCTTTCAAACTGCAAAGTCTGTTTAAACCACAGGTATTTGGTAATTGGTCATTAATTCAGCAGTTTCGTTTTAGCTGCTGTTGGATTTTTCTACCTATTTTATCATTTTGGGCTTAAATGGAAGATGCTGGAAGTACTGAGTTTTCTCTCAAAGCAGTTACAAGTTTTGAGACATTATTTACCTGTAAATGCATATGGCGTGGGAATTCTGAGCCTAATTCTCTATGTGTCTATTCCTTTTCTGGTTTTGTATAATTGAACAAATGAAAGTGACTGTCTTCACTACATCCTCAAGCAATTAGAATTTAGCAGTGAGAACTACTACTTTAGTACAGTAGTTAAATTGAAATTTTATGTCTCTATTGATACAGTTTAAGGATTTAAGCTGTTCTTGAAAAAGCTTGCTTGATATTCGCTTTCAGATGTATGAAATGCTGTGACACAAATGTGCTTCTTCTTTCTCATATTAAGGAGAATAAATGGCTTGCTTGCTCCTTTTAATTGCCAAATTCTGTATAATGTATGGTGTTGGGTTGGTTGGATGCTTTTGTTTGTCTTGTTAATTACTTTGTTTAATCCTAGATGTGCCTGAAACCATTTTTTTTTTCTATATAGCTTTACAGGGTTGAGGGTTCCCCTCGACTCTTTGTGGCCCTGGCATGCCAATGGACTAGATTCCTAAAGTGGAAATGAATTCAATTTTTCATGCTTTATAAAAGCAACTGAGTTGTGCACAGTCCACTTAGTAGTTTCATGTATTTTGTTAGCCAGAGGATATTTCTTGCTACAAACAGTGTAGCAGCCTTCCCCTGAACTTGATGTTGCTTATTATGTTTTAGGCTCCAGCTGGAGTGTTTTAGACAGGGTAAAGATACTATTGGTTATTACCCATCTGCATTGGATGGGTCTCTGTAAGCAAACAGAAACAATGCTAACAGTGCAGGATCCCTAAAGAAGTTCATGATCTTTCTGGATCAGCTAGCAAATAATGTTTGCTTAAAACCATCATGAGCAGGCAGTAATTACATACAAAAGCAAACTACATCTTGGGTGCCTGAGACTTCTTTCTCCTTTCTGAAGCTGATTAAATAATGTAAATGCCTGCATACATACATAATAAGCATCTGCGTGGTTGGACTGCCAGAAACAAACATATTTATCATCATTGCTGGGGACTTGTTGTGTCGTGCAAGTGTCTCATCTAAGTCTGATACAGCAGTAGCCCTGTGACAGATTTAACAAGATTAGATGACCTACAAAAAAAGCTTTGCAAAACATTACAGATAATGCTATGCAAATTGACAAGTAGCATAGACAAAAAGCTTAATAATTACTCCTTCTCTTTTTAAAACATTTTTCTCTTTTGGAGGTCAAGCCAGGTTAATTTATAGAGTCTGAAAGTGTCTGCTACACATGCTGTGGTCGTTTTTCAGAAAATGTAGGGGGAAAAAGAAAACTAAACAGGCTAAATTAGGAAAAGTGATCAGTGTAGATTATGTTATCAGGTCTTCACTGAGCCTCAAAGGTCAGGCAATTTCAGTTTACAGTTGGACAAGCTCCAGCAGAACCAACACTCAGAGTTGATGTAACACTGCTGGGTTAGAAAATGATTTAAAAAACCCAGAAATCCCCAACAAACCATTGGAAAGTAATTGCTCCAGCAGTGATCCATTCCTATGTTGAAGCATTTCTACAGGGCAATGTCACTGACATCTCATTTATGGGTCAGAGTTCCCATAGGGCTGTCTCATGCTTGCTTCCCAACAGCACATCTTTTCTCACCAGAGGACTTCATTCTGTTGTGGTGTTTATGTATTCATGGCCATTAGGTTGAACTTGGATCAAATATTATAACTTTTCAGTAAAGTCTAAGCCTTTCCCCTGGTCCTACAGACAAGGAAGTGATTAATTTTGCATTTTTAGTAGTCTTGACAGCTTTAAATAATCAGTTGTATATGAGTTTTAATATTTAAAAGTGGACTACTTTTAATCATTCACCCTGATCTTAAGAGAGTCCTTACTACATCAGCTACACCTTGTGTAGATAGACTGGACTTGTTTGGCACTTATTTGTCTTTCAAGATCACTCTGAAATGTAAATCTACTGCAGAATATGGAAAACTGAACTTTGGAGTTTTTTTTGTTTTTAAAAAAGGGCACTGGCATGATTAATTGCATTGAGCAGTGGAGGACAGCTGATTTAGCTTTGGAATCCCATCTTTTGATCAACACCATCCACCTCTTCTAGAGAAGTAAATTTGAAGCAACTTTACTAAATTTCTTTCAAGCAAGTTTCAGGTGGCAGATCCAACCTGTTAACTACATGTGGCATGAAGTCCACAGGCCTAGCACAGCTCCAAGATAACCCCTGACTGAAACATGGCAAGCGTCAGCTGTGAGACTGTCAGCTGTGCCATTGCTCAGGTTGGCACTTTCTGGGCTTTGCTGCTGGCTAAAGCGGGCTGCTCTCTGAGATATCTCAAGAGCAGGAAACTGCTGTGAAAAGGTGTGGCTAAGCTGCCTTAATAAGGGCTTTAACAGTGTTGTTGCACTGACCAGCTGTAAGGCTTTCAGGGTCGGCCATGTGCAGTACAGACTGCTCTCTGGGTATGTCAGATCATGGGGTTCTAGTCCATGACTAAGCATGTAGGGCAGAAGGACATGTATGTTTCTAAATGACCAAGATAAAGAATTTTACACCAGCCTGAGGGATGGTCACTAGCCAGCTCAGATGTAAAGGTAATAATGGTTAGGGACAAAATTCTGCTCTGATGTTTTGAGAACTTCTTTTGAAGTCTCCTCCGGAAATGAGATGCTGATGGCTCAGTCATCTGGGCAGTTTTGGGAAGTGCTTGCATGAAACTAGAATGAGCAGTAGAGATATTGATATGTAAAAAGATACTTACCAGTGCATTGTTTGCAGGACTCCCAGTGCAGTTTTGAGAAGGGCAAATGTAATATCATGTAGGTGAATGACTGGTTTAAATTACTATACCGTTAACCTTAGTGTTATATTTGACAGAACTCTGAAATCTATTTTTGCAGGGTTTTCATTAAAGATTAGCAGCCTAAGGTCAGAACCACTTCCTCAACTCCACTGTAGTAATAAAAAGAGGTGGGGGAAAAAAAAAAACAAACAAAAAAAAAAAAAAAAAAAAAAAAAAAAAAAAAAACCAAAAAAAAAAAAAAACAAAAAAAACCACAAAAAAAAAAAAAAAAAAAAAAAAAAAACAAAAACAAAAACACCTCAAAAAAGTCATGGTCCTTTTAAGAAAATGCAGAATTTTATCAAAGGTCTTCTGAAGAAGTAATGTGAGTTGACAACATCCGTATGGATCTGACACTGGGTTCTGGATGCAGGACAAAATGAGGACCCAGTATTACACCAAAACAAGCTAGCTCTCTCAGATTAGTGAAGCTTGGTAAAGAACTTTTAAAATTCAAATCAAAGATCACTTCCCAGATTGACTGTTTTCCAGTTGGATATTTTGGTAGCCCAAGCAGATGAAGGGAAAAGGCAAAGGAGAGAGGGGAAGAGTGGGGTTTCATGTCATCAGGAAAGATAGTATTAAAGTAAAATAGACTCCTCACTCATCCTGTCACTCAAAGGCTACAAACCGTAAGCCACTTGTGTTTTTGATTACTTGCTGCTGGGTTTTATTTGTGTGTATTTGTTGGTTTTTTACTGCAAGATCTGAATGGTAAAGGATGTTCAAGTGTTTCAGTGTTGTGCTGTTCAGTGTGCACCAATATCATCGGATGCATCATTTGGAAATCTAGGGATGAGAACAGTCTACAAGTCACTGCGGAAGTTTCAACATTAATAACACCAGTTGGAAATCTAATAATTTAGTTAGATGTGTCTCTTCTGTATAATACCTTGAACTTGTGCCAGCTAAACACATGTAATTCACTGATGAGGTGGCCTCAGCCCTGTCTTCAGTTTCACCTTTTTCTTTCCTGTTGGATCACCACAAGCGTTTAGAGAATTTTGGCTTCAGTGAGATTGATTATCTCAGTAGGGTAAAGTCTTAGGCAACAAAGACAAGTATTTCTGCTTATTAGGAGCATTATAAATGCTGAGAAATTCTTTTTTCAAGGCAAGTTATGAATTATGTACTAATAGAAAAAAAACTTTGAAGATGAGAACCATCACATGACCAATCAGACTAAGAAAACCAAGAAAGCCTTTAAAAGTGTCACTCTTTTATCTGTTCAAGGTGGAACATTGCTGCACTGGTTTGTTACCTTTTTAGTAGACTATAATTTTATTTTTTCTGTCTAGGGTTGCTCTTGTATTAGAGAAGAATGCATCTTGCAAGTGGGTTCCAGGCCAAATCCGAGATACTTGTATTGTTGCTTATGTGAAAGTAAGAAAAAAAAAATCACATTAGAGACTATAAGCTGATTGGTGCAAGAATCAGTTTAAGAAAAAAGGAGCAACCAACTCTTCTCTCAGTACAGCACTGTGTAGATGGTTAAACACAATGTGATTTTATATACTTCGTTATAAAACATCACCTGTTGGTCGCTGCTAGAGGCAACCTGTTGCACTACTTCATCCAAGACACAATCTTTTGTCCCAAATTTGTTTCTCTGAGATCAATAGAAGGCCAGGACTGCCTTCTCTTTCTGAGTTTTCCATGTTCTGTAACAGAGGACTCATTCAAAAATGTGAATTTTATTCCTGTTAAGGAAACTGAAAATTTAAGAATTGGTCTTTCTCACCTGTGCAAATGTAAGATGAAAATACTGTCTGATAAAATTTATTTAGGGCTAAAACTCAAATAATCTTCTGATACCTGAAATTTCTGTGCTCTCAGAAAATATTCTGTTCATGAACCCTAGCAAGCTTTACAACTGCTTACTTCTTCCCATCCCCTTTTATTTCCTTGATTAGTTATCAATTTATAGGAATTTCAATGAAAAGGCTACCCAAGGGAAATCAGTCTGTAAAGTCCATTTGAGTACTTGAGAGTTTAAATACCCTCTCTACTGAGCAAACAAGAAGAGGGGTAATGAGTATTGAAGTCTGTCCTCATTACAGCACAGCACCTGAGAGTGTGCAGCTGTAATCCACAAGACACTAGCTTTGTAGATCTGTGGCTTTTTCTAAGTGTCAGGTCCCCCAGCATGTTAATTATCATTGCTAGATACTGTTTCTTCTAGATTTATTTTGATGTAGGATAAATATTATGATTTTTCTTTCACATACATTAGCCATAATTTCAAACAAAGGATCCTCTTAAGTCTTAGTTTTGAAAGGAAAATTTACTGTTAAAACACAATTCAGGTCCAGGTGTTAACTGTAGTCCTTCAGTAGTTTGGCATCAATAGTTCATAGTAATATTTTCTCCAGAATAAAGTTAACCCAAATTATCTCAACTATCTGTTATTTGGCCCAGTTGCCTGTTCAGAATGCTGTGAGTAAGAGCCAAGGACTTACTTCGTGTGCACACAAGTACATTTTGCAGACAAAAATTACTTCTTTGCACAAGAAATATTTACATTCTGAATTTTCATGTCAAATTACGTAGATACCTTAATTTTATATATGTTTAAAAAGAAATCCTAAGGCATTAGACAAATTCAAGGACAAAACAACTCCTGAAGAACAAATAACTAGGGAATGTGAATTCTGGTTTTAATGAACAGTACTTGAAGGCTGGGCAAATATACTAGCAGCTTGTTTATATTCTAATTATCTTGTGTCCTGGGCTTTGTCTGGATCTCATTCCTGGGTGGTGTATTAGAGTATGTTTGAAGTCAGGCAAGGACCACTCCATTTTGTACCAAAAAAATCAATTTCAATGAGCTGTTTCAGAATGATATCATGCATTATCTAAAATACCAGACATTTTGATGTGGTTCCTGGTTGTCCTTGTATGATCATGAAATAATAATGTTCCTTTTGTACTTCAAAGGAAAAAACATATTTCAGATTAGGTTGATAACTTTAATGTAAATATTGATAAGCACCTCCTGTGATACAGTCATTGTTTTTAAAAAATAAACCCCCCAAATCTTTTGTAGTTTGTTCCCTGACTTCACAGGTAACACTGGGATTTCAAATTTTTAAGTGTGCTGCATGTATTGTATCAGACATCAAACTGTTGCTTCTTACTGTTTTTAGCAATGTAGTGTTCAGTAGTAAAAGGTGAACAAAGCTCTTGAGCCTAGTGCCAGCATTTCTAAAGAATAGGTCTGATAAATTAATTAAGAGCCGCGTAGAGACATGAAGCACGAGCATAAATATTTGATAGCACACCACAAATCTTCATAGTTACATTTCATTCATTGTGACCAGGAAGCAGATCCGTAAAGGATAGCTTTTCTGGCATTGGTTGGTTTTGGGGTTTGGGGTTTTTCCCCCTGTGAATCATGAGTAGTGTCACATAAAATTACACAATGAATGCTTTCTACATTTTTATGGATTTTAGGGCTTACTGTGATTGACACAAGTTTAAGTGCATGCTTTGGCAATTATTGTTCAAGTTGCTTTGAAAAGTGAGCCCTGCCCCACAGTATTCTCCACGTGCTGAAGACTGTGCAAGAAAGGAATTCTTTCAGCCCCAAAGTTTGTTATATTTTCTAAGTCAGTGGTGTACAAATGCAGTGGGGGGGGAGGGGGGAAGCGCCAAATTTCCCCAGGCTTTTGTAGTTTGATGCAAAAACTGATCTATAGTGAAGTTTGAGGCCAGGTGTACAGTTCAGTTACCATATGGCCAGCGAGACCCTTTGACTATTTTGTGCACATTAAATAATCATGTTCATGACTTAATTTCAAACACATATATTTGTAGCATAAAGGACTTGAAAAGTATGGCCATGGAAGTCTGAACTGCCTTTCAGTTTCCAACACTGCAGTGAAAGGGATTGTACTAGTAACTGTTGAAATCAGGCTATTCAATGAATATGAATTCATTGAAATGTCTTTCAGAGTTTGAAGTCAGAAAACAACTTTGCATTTACTGGCTTCATTAAACATTGCCTGTGACAATGGAATCATAAATATTTTCCTACTCTCTTTGCAACGCAGACTGTCTGGTGTTATGTCCTTACAGCTTTAAATAAGGAACTTGCCTTAATGCTGATGAATATTTTTTCAGGAAATATTTCTAATTTGGAATCTGATTAGACTGGTTAATGGAGTTATTAGAATTTTGACAAATTAAATCATGGTAGATACTTGGAATGTGATGTTTAGATTGCGATCTGGTTCGCTTTTCCTGTGAGTATTTGTAGTGGTTTCATGTTCACATGCCTTTGTTTACGAAATTTAGTGTAGTGGTGTAAGTGTCTTTTCTGCTGTGAGATAAGATTAGGAGAAAAAGGCAGAACAGGCTCAACGTAAAGGTAAACAGATAGTTTTATTAATGCACACTAAAATGAAGAAAATAAGAATAAAAAAAAAATATTTTCAGAACACTCTTCCTCCCACCACAAAGTGTTCACTTTCCCACAAAAAATATAGAGACAAAGGGTGTGATTTTCAGTCAGTTTCACCATCTAAAAATAATCTTTCATTAATTCTTTAGGGAGAAGAGTCTCTCTTAGTTTACCATGGCATTTCCCCCACAGACAACCTAGAACAGTTCCCTTGTGGATTTCAACTATCACAAAAAACCAGCCAAGAAGCCTGCTTCTGTCAACTCCCCTCCCATTAGCAGTCTCCCAAGCTGCTTATGGGCCATGGAGTAAAGCACACTGCATACTGGGGTGTCACTTTTTAAAGATGAATGACTCCAAAGGCAAATGATTTTTCATCTCGGGGAACAGAGATGTCTTCTTCTTCACTGGCTCAGTGGCCTTCACATCTCTCTTTCTGTTCAAGCATCTCATGGGATCACAAGCATCACAGATTCTAATTTGATATTACTCAGTCCATCAGAGATACCTTCGCTAAAATCCACAAATCTAAACAATCACCTCCCCCAATGCATATTTTTCTCATGATTTAAAGGGATAATCTACATATATAGAGTTCAATACCACAGCTCGATAATAGAAATTCAGCTTGAAATGGCAAACTCCTCAATCCCTCCTCCCAAAAAGTCTTTTCACTCTCTCTCTTCAACTGACTTCATGCTGTCTCCTCGTAGTTCCATCACTTTGCCTGTTCTCACTCAGGGAAGGGCTGGTGGAAGTTCCATCTGGTGCTAGGAAAGACTTAAATCTGCCCAGGCCTGCGGCGGTTTTGTGATGCTGCGGGGCAGCAGCCTCGAGGATTCTCAAAAGCCTCGGGGCTGAGGGGGGAAGAACTTCAGGATCTCGGAGCGGCCTGGCTGGTGGATGCCTCCCCCTCTACCCCTCGGTCTCATCCGGGGTGGCCCAGGTCGCATCTTTGGGGGGCCCGGGTTGGGGGAACCTCTCCCCTGGCTCAGGGGTAGGTTTTTAAAAGTTCACCTGCTGTTTAGCTGCAGCCTCCCTCGCCGGCAGCCGATGGGGGGCCTGGAGGCACGGCCAGACCAGGGCGGCTCCCCCTCACAGCGGGAGCGGCGGGGCCTGGCTGGCCTGGGCCGCTCCGGAGAGCCGGGTTACCTGCTCCTCTGGCCGGAAGGGAAAAGGAAGTTTCCTGGGCTCCCACTGATTTTAAACCTGTGTGACCCAGTGGCGTATACCTATATTTAATTGGTCAATCTGGTCATCAGTCTTAAAAGTCGGTCACTAATTGGTTTTACCATACGTGCTGAACCAATGCACTATTTCAGTGCTCATCATCGTGTTTCCTTACATCTTCAGCAGCTGGTTGCCTGTGCAGAACCCAGTCCCTCAGATGTTTGCACTCATCTGCTCCATATTTCTATGCACAGAGGGGAAAAAAGTGTCATGAGTCACATGTTTCCAGCCTGTTAGATCTAAAGCCATGTGTAGATTTTAAGCATACAGGTCATACTGCAGTCCTAGCTGTTTAAAACATCTCCTTTGCAGTCTTTGTGTTGTCAATTTTGTGTTGTCGACTTTGTCTTTCTTTCTACTTTTTTTTGCACAGTCTTTCTTCATTTTCTTTTTCTTCTCTTTCCTTTCTTGCTCCCCTGTCATTCTTACATAGCTGCATTTTCTGGCTGCAGTTGTACAGATAAGTCAGTATTTGGCATCTGTGTTTCATCTTCTGACAAGTCCATCGCTTACCCGTGACTGGAGGTTCCATTTTGTGCAAAACTCTCCTCTTTGCCCAAACTTTGCATGCTGCCAGGGAATCAAAGCAAATAGGTTGGCAGCTGATGATTGCATCAGGTGCAGCATCTTGTCCTCAATTTCCTCACAGCAGAGAATGCCTTTTGCTGCACCAGAACTTCAGCTGGCAGTACCCCAACAAAATCCCCAGCAAGCCTTTTCACTAGGTGGTAATCTTCCGCCAGCTGGGACTGGAGAACCTGAGGAATTGAGTTATTCACAGGATGATATTTCTAAGAATATGCTTTATACTGACTTATTATGATACAATTTCTAGCAGTGGTACATTTTAAAATACCTATGTAATAGCTCTGGGTTCTGGCTGTGCGTCTCAGTGTGTGAGTAAAACTTCAATTCTCCTTCTCAGAGTTAGGTGATGAATCTTTCTGTTTGCTGAGAAAAAAATCCACATCTCTGTTTCAGTGAGAAACCAAGCACATTGAGTCTAATTCATGGCTTTCTCCCTGAGTACTCCACGAGCTTAGTTTAAATAAAACACCCATAACTGTTAATAATAAGAGCTGGAAAAAATAACATGTCATATAAGCTGGAAATTTTGATTTATTCAAGCAGTCACTTGCTGAATTCAAGTGAGTAATGCAGAAGAAGATGGGGCAATACCACTACTGCCTGATCTGGTCTGCTCACCTACCATTGGCAGTCCAATCTATCCTTCTGTAGGTCAGAACAGACTATTATGGTAGTAATAGAGCATATAAATGTAATATAAAAAAATGTAATATAAACTAGAAAAGCCCAGGAATTTACTTTGTGTGGCCACTGGAGCTGTGTCCCAGGTGTAACATGGACATTGTATTAAAATCTGTTCACAACTTAGATGAGCAGAGATGACATACAGCATGGTTGTTCCCTCAGGAGATGAAGGTGAAACACTTTATCTTATTTTCGGTGTTCTTTTAAAATGAAATCTTAGCTACCCTTAACATCTGTGGCTAAAAAAAAAAAAAAAAAAAGCATTTGTGGTTTATTGTGGGCATTGAAAACAGTAGATGCTGTATAGACAACAATATGTTGTGGCAAAATCTGAAAGTTGAAATTGGTTTTGAGAGAAAATTCAGTGGGGTGGGTTTTTTTTTCCTACCATTGAAAGTCAAATGACAACTGCAAATATTCTTGTCTTGCTTTTGATGTCTTAGTAATAACATGAGGTCTTTAATGCCTCAATAACACAATATAGCCATACTCTATCAGTATTCCATCTTGTTTAGCCAGTGCTTAGCTAGTGGGAGTGAAGAAAGTAGTGCTGCAGCAATTTATAGGGCAAATATTGCTTTTCCTAAGAATATGCTTTATACTGACTGCGGTAAAACTAGTCCACGTAATATCTAATTTATTTATCCATGGAGGATCACATAATTCAGCACAAAAAACTGATGCTTCCTTTAGGAGAATTAACAATTTCCATGACTGATTTGACTGCTTAAATGCCTATTCACATTAGTGAATTTGATACTTCTGTACCCAATATTATTACTGTTGGATTGCGATTTTTATCAGAAGAAGTAGAAAAGCAAAGATTTTTCTGTTAGTAAAAGCTGGGATTCTTGTTTTAGATTTCATATTTTCTCTTTCAACTGCTGACAACCTCCTCTATGTCACAGCTGACACAATCTATGCATGCAATGTTTTATTTCTCAGGAATTTTCTGTATCATAGGCAGAGCTATTGGGATAGATATGTGTATCTCAGTGGAGATTTTGACTGATCACGACTAGCCCGATAGCCTCATTTCTAGGATTGGGTTATTTTTGAGTTGATTGCAGCTAATTACCCATAATTCAATATAAATACAAATATCTGTAAAAAATGAATGCATCTGGGAGGTTTGCAAAAAACTCCACAAAACCCTCAAACTTCACTGTGCTGGTTTAAAAGCAAAACCAGTGAGACTCCCAGTCAGAGATACAATTTAATAGAAGAAGAGAGAAAAAAAGGGTAAAATAAATGGAATAATACAACCTAACACCCTGTTGGTTAGGGTGTTTGAAGCAGTCCAGAAGTAAGTTCTCCTGGAGTGGCAGATGTGGTTTCACTGGAGCAGAGATGATCCTGAGAGAGAAGGGTCCAGTCTTTTTCCAGGAATCTGGTGGAAGCAGATATCTTGTGCTCCTGCATCTCAGTTTTTATCTAGGTAGGAATGGTTGGCTTCTCCCACTGGGTGAAACATCTCACAATGGAATATGTCATGCCCTTAGTGAGCCTTAATGGCCCATTAGCAGAAAATATCCCCCCCTGAGGGAGGACAGGTGGTGAAAGAGATAAGAAACACTGCCCCACCTGGTTTTAACAGCTGGCTCATTATCAGAAGGCATCTGCCCCCCCCTCCCCCCAGAGTTACAGGAGATAAAGAAGAATATCTCCCCAACTGCTTTTAACAAATGAAATAGAATACACATTTTTGGTTCTATAACCCAAGACATTCACCATCCTAGTATAAAAAGCTGCCCACACTAATTAACATCTTCATTTTTAGACATCTCTGTGTTTATAAGTAGATAATTTTACAAGATGGAATAATGTCTGGATAACTATAGCTCACTTGATGAAGTTTTGGTTCCATTCCTAACTCGTTTACTCCATTTAATTATTTACCTTCGGGGTGAAAATCCCTGTATACAGGTTATGATGACAGTGGGGATAGATTAACCCAATATTTAGTCTGATCCTAACCTGAGAATTCTGAGAGCTGGATGCCCCCAATATTAGCCATCAGGGTTCAGACTTACAAGGATCTTGCAAGTCAGATTTTCGTGCAACCTGTGGTACTACTGATCATCAGATGTTTCTATGTCTAATTTAGGTTTCACCTAAAGTAACAGCTTTGGCTTGATACAGCTTTACCCATCTGTTCAGAGTCTTTTTAGAGGGGTGGATGTTTGAAGGGATCACTCTGATATGTTTCCATTCCTGTAGCTTTCTCTCCTTTCTTTTGCATCTTCCTGTTGTGCTTTTATTCATCTCAAGGAAAAGACCAAGCTCAAAACCTGACTCAAACATTTCAGCAGGGCTTATAAGGCAGCTTCAACAAATCCTGCCCATCCCAAGAAAAATTTTTGTATTTCTGTGCATAGTCTTAATATCTGAAATGGCTCTGCAGAGAGGGAAGGATCATTCTTTTGCCAAGAGCTCTTTGCCAGGAATTGATGTTTTCTCAGTAGATTTGTACACTATATGTCTAGAGGGGACAAAGAATCATGGTAGCATAATTAAGCTGCAGAAATTAACATCAGCAAGATTTAAAATTTGGGCCCAAAGAGGCCTGAAAGTTAGAGAGGAGATTAACCAGGCCATACTTTTGGGTTCAAAAAGGATAAAGTTGGTAATACTTTACAAGTGAGACTGCACTGTGTTTCTGCATCTGAATGTTCATTATAAAGCTTCTATTATAACGAAAATTCGTAATGATTAGACTGCTGTGGGCTGGATTCATTAAAGGGATTAGCTTGTCTTTGGGCATATGTGTTTATGTAGCTCTGAGCATGATATGTGTCTATAAATCTATTCCCACACAGAAGACTTTGTTAGCTTTAACTTGAGATTGCTTGACAACATAGCCCACCAACACAACCTGTAAGGAGGGGGGAAAAGCAGAGCTGTTTTTTCCTGTATTCCTCACTCTATGGTGTATTCATTAATTAGGTCTAATTACTCTTTCTGTGCCTTATGCAGAAACTCTGCATCTCTCTTCATTCCAGATGATAGGAAAGCAGTTCAGACATCAGCCCAGTTTCTTGAATGTATGGTCATGATTTTTTCCTGGTGATGGCTGAAGGTTTTATCAGTGACATGATATGTTCTCCCACGCTTTATTTTTCATAGTTTGCAAACTTACAGGCTTTGTAACTTTGCCTACTTTTATGTGAGACAGGACTGCAGATGGAATTTGTCAAAGGAAATCATCCTGAGTTGCAGTGTTTTGAAAATGTCAGTGTATCTGTTGGTCTTGTCTTATTCTTAATTTGCCTGTATTTACATCCAATTCCACTCTGCTTTTAATATGTTCTGAGAGTATATAATAATTATTTGTGATGATGGTGACATATGGATGGTGGGACAGCTGAGCTTAGTGGGTAGTGCCAGTGCTTCACCAGGAAAATTGCTGTGGGCAGTTCTGAATGTGACAACAACCAAGGAACCATTCCATCCAAATATAACTCCCCTTTAAGGGTTTTTCCTTTCTATTATTTCGTTTCTACTTGCATTGCACAACATATCCTAACCTGTGATTGGTGTTCTCGAAAGCTTTTATTTGCTAGAACACGGCTGTAGCCATCAGTTGAAGGATTGTTCCTTAGTGGCTTATCTAATAAATAGGGTTTTTTTTTTTCTGGAAATGTCACATATATATGTAAGGGCCAAAGATCATTTGGCATCTCTGCCAGACCCCCTCCATCATGCTAAGTTTACTGTCACAAGACATTTAGTTTCATAAGAGAGCAGCTGTGCCAAGTATTCCTAACAAAAATTGAGTACCAGTCAAAACTGTTTTGACTGAAATACATGCTACAGGACCATAAAAAGCTTGCAAATATGCCTCAGAAGTCACCAAATGCTACTGCTTCCATTCTGTCTGAAGAATGGGTGGGCTTTTCCTCAGGTAACCAGTTCTCTACTTCATGTTACTCTTGTGGATTTGCTAGGAGTTGTGTATGGTGGTGTCCTCTGCTACTGGAAATGGGCAAAAAGATTTTGCTATGGCCAAAGACTCCTTTCATAAAACACAGGAAGCTTGTGAGGCTGCTACATATATAATGTGTTCACTAATGAATAGAACAATTTAATTCAAGGATATGGGATTTTTATGGAATTAATATGGCAATGTTGGCATCTTGATTTATCATTTTATTTAAATCACGCTGAAGGAATTCATGATATCAGTCTAGTCAGTGTTTTTATATATTCTGTGACAGACTGAAGTACAAGTTATCTGGGCTGGGATAGGTCAGTGTGTCACTTCTGGATCCTTTTTTCTTACCTTCTTGCTTATATGCATACTACGTGTCAAGATGGAAGAGGAATAATGAAGACTCAGTCTGTCCATACATTAGCTCTACCTAATTTCTCTTGCTCTTTCCAGGTCTCAAATTCCTTTCACCCCTTGATTAGTAACCATGGTGCTTGTAATATGCTGCAATTATAGATTGGAATGTACCAGCACAGAGTAATTTATGCAAAAGTAATTTCTTAAATGACTCTTCATTATATTGCAATCAAATCCTAGATGCTCTGGTATAGATGTCATATATCCGATCTCAGCATGCTACTTAAAGTCTTTTGAGTCAAATTCTTAAACTATGTAAATCAGTGTGGTTCATCTATACAGCTCTAGTGCTCTGAAAGGGGCTGCACAGACCAGTACAACTATAAAAGAAAAGGATTTGAACTCATAAACAAACACGGAAAGGTAGGTTTGAGTGAGCCTGAAGCATGCTGAGAACAATAGTCTTGACAGTCCTAACAATGACAGTGATCAAATTCTTTCTTCTCTCAAATTCCTCTGAGATAATTTTCTGTATTTTTACTTTAGCTACTGAGTTAGCCACAAAATAGTGGGTGAAGCCAATTTCAATTTAAGCTGTACTGGGTTTTTTGTTGCTTGTGGGGAGCAAGGGGGGTTGTTGGCTGAGTGAATGAAGGCCTTAGCAGTGTGGTAGTCCCAGTTCATCCTGGGATCCCGTTTAAGCTTTATAATAGCTAAGTTGTCTTTTGCCATTCCCTTGGCAATTTTAGGCAAATCTAGCAGCAGCTTATTTGGAGAACGGCATTTGCAAGATATCTAACTAAGGCATCAGAATGTACTAATGAAATCAGCACATCTGCATCATGTTGCAGGGCAGTGAGGGGCATTTCTAGAGATATAGTGGCTTTAATTCAGAGTATTATAATTGATTGAACTCTGATAATTGTGAAAACTCACCCTCATCTCCTCTGTAATTCAGGGTGAAATTTAAAACCACCCGAAACTTCTGGCAAAGCACAGAAAGGTTGTTATCAACCCTGAAGTCTGTGCAAGCACTGTTTCTGTATTTTAGGCAATGCAGCAATGTTTGTTGTGCTTTGAATGAGTGCAAAGAAAATCTCCTTTGCTGATTTCAGTTTTCATTATATAGAGAGATTTGCATAGAGCACATTAGTTCAATCAAGTCTTATGTAAAATAATTACAGAAAAGTCTAAAAAAATCTCTCTGCTATGGTACTTAACGTGGTCAGCAGGAACTACCAGTGAGAATCCATCCATCTTTCTGGTTCAGCTACTTTGTCATTAGGTAAACAGCATGGCATCTGTGTTTCACAAAAGTGTTTCTTCCAGCAAGACACTGTTTCCCGCTTTGTTTGAAACAATTCAGTGCTAAATGTCTTTATTTCTTTATAATTCCACCTCCTGCCCTCCCTTCTGTCTAGTAGGAGACAATGGCAATCTGATCTCAATTTCTGCATAAAGAGATGATGCCACATATGAAATATTTTTACACAGGCCCTCAGCTAAGTTTATTTGCATTGAAACTTGAACAAAACTTGGGCAGCAAGTTTAATGCTGACCAAAGAGACAGTACAGCTGCACTATTGCTGCAGCTGTAGTAGATTTGCTACTAATCCCAGACTTTGATATATCTTTTACTTTTGGATATATCCTTTGAAATATTCAAAAGTAAAGGTTTATATGAAGAACAGATATTTGCTCTTATTCTGCTATTTTAAGTTGCTTTAGACAAAGTATCTTTAGACTATGAAGTGATAATTATTGAGGTTTTGCTTCAGTTTGGATGCAGAGATCTGAAAGGTAGGTTATCCAGAGCTGGTGAATGTTCTGATTATCATGAATTGATAATCATCCACATCCACATGAATTGTCAAAATCACAGATTTTAAGTCCTCAAGAAGAAAGGAAAGGATCTCCATTATTTACATGACTTTTGAAAAGTGTTTCCCCTTTTTATAATAAACAGTGTTACAATTTCAGGCTCTACAGGGTTTTTTTTAGATAATGTCCTTCCATTTTTCGCCAATTCTGGGCATAAGTATCTCATTTTACATTTGGAAGGACAGTGCATATTTGAGGTGAAGATGTCTATTTCTCCTGCAGATTTTATTTTTTTTTAAATTTGGAGAATGTCTCTAGCTGGTAAGTGAATGTATGATTACTCTGTGTGGGACTACGTGGTCATTTTTAGCCTGCCAAGGGAGCAGGACCAGCAAACGAGCACCCATTTTGGTAGTCTCTAGCCAGGAGTGCCTGGCAGGTTGGTGGATGCAGTTAAGGCCACACCTCTGCCTTTGGTGTTGTCTTTGTGCCAGGTAAATGAATGCTCATATGGGGCTGTCTTCCTGGTGAAACCCTACCTGCCTGTAGTACATTGATCTCTTAGGTTATGACACACTGAACGGCATTAAAACCCCCACCCTACAACAGACGTGTGTCCTCACACAACTGTATTTAGGGGAGAAGTGATGACTCAGTAAAGGAGAGCACAGTGATACAATTGTTGCTCTCACCCTTTTCTTCCCTAAATACACATCAACAAATTCATTTTGAAAAAAAAACCAGAAACAATGTGGAAAGATGGTATATTATTTATTTTGAAACCTGAATCTGAATTAGAAAAATGTAAAACATGAAAATTAGCGCTTTGAAACGTACCTGGGGTCAAACTTGTGGCTATTGATAAAGCATATGTTCGAGTCTCAGCTGATCCCAGTGATTGAGGGGAAGGATGGAGACAGACAGTTAATGTGATTCTGTTAAACCTGATACAAAAATATAGCAACTTCATGGTCTTAAGTTTGGGTATGGACCCTCTGTTTTTTTGATGGTCCAACATGTCATTTTTCTGTGATGCTCCAGTCTAATAAATAGGTCAAGTTTCTGTAAATTATTAGTTAAATCAGGGAAGGAATTTAACATAGTGTTGTTTCTCTTCCTTTATGTCACTTTCCAAATACTCAAGGAGTCTATAGATTGGTTTTTCTGATATTCTGTCACCAGTCCTGTTTACTTTATGGGCATGATGAATGCATACAAGTCTGCAATATTAATAATCATAGTGATACTTTTAGAACAAATAAATTTCTATTGCTGGTTAAGTACACAACTAGTAAAGCCTGTCTTATGAAGCAAACCTGAGCTGAAGATTTGTTTGTGAAGTTTGCCATTTTGGGATTTTGTTTCTGGTTTAGATTTGTTCTGTTTCTAGACACTTGCATTTTAGTCTTGGCAAGGAACAAACCATTTCTTCCAGGGTGGGTATAAAGTAGTATCTTGTACTGGAGCCTTCAGGAGTTTCTTTTGTTTACTTACTGAAAGTGCTTGCCATTAATTTACTTGAGATCACTCTTGACTAACAAAGAGAGAGACAGTGGACATTTCATTTAGTAAAGCCCAAGAATCTGTGTGGAGGATGGATTGATTTGAGCAAAAACAACATCATGAGCTCCTTTGTATCGTGTCAGTGGTTGCTTTCAGAGGTCACCATATTGAATTTGAAAGAGCAATGAATATCAAGTCTTTTTGAGAGGTGAAAAGGAGGGGGAAAGAAAAATCTTTCATGTTATTATGAGCTGTTATTAGTTAGAAAAAATTTTTGTGCTAAAAAATGCATATGTGAGTGATATGATTTGGGTATTTTCAACATTGGCAAGAAAGATTATCTTTTATTAAAACTGCATCATTTAATGATTGGATTTAATTTAGGAAAATTTTATCCTGTCTTGACAACCTGAAAAACAAAATTCTCCCAAATTACCATTTTTGTGTTTCCTTATTCCAGTCCACAAACCAGCAAATAGACTACAGGAAATGTTTGTATTTATGTAAGGAGCAAACTAAATACTACCAGAAATTCCACATTAAATAAAATACATTTGATAAACTTTCAGATTGTAACAGTTAGGCAAAGATTTACATGGATCCATTGATTTTGACAGAGAAAGCACCTAAATTACTTTTTTGGATCTGTTCCTAAAGTTCTTTTCTTGGAAAACTCTTCAGAATTAACATTTATTTTTATTTCTTACTAATTAAATACCTTGTGTGGAAGTGCTGAGGTCTTGAAAAGGTCTCCTGAGATCAAGTTTTGTTTTGTATTCCATAAGTACTAAATTAATCTCCAAGTGTTCAGATTTCAGGTATTATCACAGTAATATATATTTGTCCCAGAGGACCTCCAGTTGTTATGTTCTCATAATCAACTTTAGGTGTCTTTAATAATCTTTGTTTTCTACAGATCCAGTGTCTGCTCTAGTCTTCTACTACAGCAGTGTGAAAATGGGAAGATATTTGAGTGTATTTATCAACACTGACACTAATAACATGAATTGCCAAGTTGTTCTCTGCAGTTCTCAGCTTCACCAGGATTACTAAGATCCACCTTTTCCCCTACTTTGGAATGCATGAGAAATGCACAAAGCTCCTGGGAATTTGGAGTTACTCCAGGGATAACAATTATTTCTTGAAAGTCTGGTTCTGCTTATTTCACTTTTAAATGCTTCATTTCATGACTGCAGAAAGCATTACTGTAATTTGCTCCATGAGGCTGTACATCTTATCTTCCAAAGTATCAGGAGAAGAACTGATATTTCCTAGCTGTTCTGTTCTTAAATCATACCATGCTGCAAAAAAACTTGTGTGCTGGCAGAAGTCTCAGGGCATAATATTTTCTCTTGCTGATAGACACAGTTTCTGGGGCTAGGATCAAGACAGGCAGAATGTGGCAAGGCTTTTAGTGGATCTAGAAGAACCGAGGAACAGTTGTCTTGACATAAGAAAGAAGCTATTGAAGGGAGGGTAAAAAGGCTGGGCTCTTTGATTTGGAGAAGAAAACATGCTGAGGATACGACTTGAGATGAACAAAATCATGAAGGGCAGGGCTGCATGTGCTGTAACTATGGGGTGCACATTTATGATGTAGAGAAGAAGATTTTTTTTTTCTTTTTTTTCTTCAGAAGTGATATTGAACTATTGGAATTTGTTCCCACAGCAGAGAATGCAGAGAGACAAAAATAGGAGTTTCATGAGGTATTAGAGAAACACATGGTTCATAGGTTCATAGTAACACGGGTTCATAGTAGATACCATGGGGAAGCCTTTTCTGTCCCATATTTCTGGGAAAGTGACTGGAGTTGCCTGGGGAGGGGAAGTGGGAATGACTGGACTGCAAATATCAGCTGTTACATAGCTTTCCCCAGTGCCATAGTCAGGGAGACAGGGTGGATTGGCGCACACAGTTACCTGTGGGGTAAAGTGATCACTGATCAAAAGTGCAGGGCCAGTAGGGTATTTCTTACACTCCTCAGTACAGCTGCATTTTAAAAAGCATCCACAAAGTGTAGTAGGAGTTGCTGCTTTTCTTTTGCCTTTACCACTTTAAGCATGTGCTTGTTTCTTGTACTTACATTAAGAGCAGAATCTCCAGAGGGCTTCATTCCTTCTCTCACTTTGCCCATGTGGTTCCCTTGTGTATGTTTACCCAGTTTTAGTCCTGTGATACACACACTGTATATATTTGATTTTGAATCCTGGACAGTTCTGAATCACTCCATAATTTGGTAGTAAAAATCTGTGTACTGTTATTCCAGACAAACTGCTGGCTGTTGCTGACCCAGCTGCAGAGCACTGTACCAGGCTCTTGTATCTTGTCCATCTTGCTATGAAATGTGTCTAGTTTTGAGGAAAACCAAACCACATCCATTAAATGATGCTTTTCCTTGTTATTGCTGTTGTAGTCTTCCAACATGAAACATAGTCTGCACTTATAAATTCAAGTGAATGTTGGCTATGGTTCTCTGGTGGTGTGATTTTGGAAATAAAACTAACAAAAGCTACTCTACTCCTACGCTCCAGTTCAGTAATCATGTCCTGGGAGCAGAGTGCAATTAGTGGGCTCTAGGTAGCTATAAGTCTCTGCAATTTCTCTTCAAACCTGCAGAAAAGTAGAGATGAACCAACCAACCTTTGTAGATAAGTAGTAAGATAGAGAACTTGGATTCCTTGTAGATGCTTTGAGATTTGGGAAATTGTGACTCGAGAAGCAGTGTGTAGTTTAGTTTGCATTGACCAGTGCTTGTAGAGTATTGATTATCTGTCATATGTATATCCAAATTCATTGTTGGTAAGAGGAAAAGAACTTTAGGATGAAAGGATTAAAAAATATCCTGCTGCAAAATGAATTGTGACACACACATAAAGAAGATAAAATCAATATAAACACTTGTTGGTAATTGTGAAATCTAGACAGATTCCACATACAGCAGAATGATGAAGAATAAGCAAATTACTAAAAAGCTGAACTAAAAGCAGGTTTCTCAAACTTTTAAGAAATACAATGTAAGTAGTGAAATCCATGATCTTACAAAATATTTAGTAGATATGCCACCAGCTTTCAGCTTTATGTTGGATAATCAAGACTGCTTTTCTTTATATTAATTGGTGCTGCCCTTACTCCTGTCTCTGTGCATTTGTCAGGAGAGATAAAGAGAATATTTTCACTGTTGAGCACTTGCCCACTGAAATTTCCTAATTCAGAACTGATGTGAGAAGCAGGTTTTTGTAGGATATTCTTTGTGGCTGCAGGTGAATACTTGCGTGTTCCTGTTCCCAGGATGTCATTATAGGCAGCTCTTCTCAAAGGATGCTGAATATTTTCCTTCAGAGAATATTCATTCATGGTGATATGAGTAACAACGTGATATCCAAATAAACCAAGCATCAAATAGTCATCTGTAAATGAGCTCCATGTAGAAGTTTCTTTCTAAGCAAGTGAAATCCTACTTAAAATGCATTTAGAGGAAATTAAAATAAAATCTAATCCAGAGCCCACTAAAATTTCTTAGGAGTTTTGTTTGCTGCAGTTCTCTGTCATAATGAATACATTTAGAAGACTGTGCTCTGTTCACACATATTTTTATGAGAAATTAATAGCATTTCCTCTGAATTATTCACTCTTACCTCAGACTGGGAGGTTCCTATGAAACTGTGCATAAAACATAGTGGTAGATCCTAAAGGCAGATTTTAGTGCTATCTTTATGGAGAGGTTTTTTTATTCACAAACCTTCCTGTAGAGATCAATTCTTGCATCTTCTTCACTGACAAGCGAGAAAGCTTTGACAATAAAGCTCATTAAGGGTATAATTGCTGATAAATGGCAAGACATTTCACTTACAAGTCAAAGTATGCTTCGTACATCAGCCAAATATTTTAACTGTATGTAGAATTTAATGCAGAATTAAGTGCCTCCAGTCAGAATCTGGAGAATCATAAAAAGAATCTGTAGAAAGTTTATCACAATTTAATATTCTGTTCTGGTATGTGCAAAACCCCTTTTGCCTCTCTACAGGGCCCTTCTCTTATAATATAGGACTATTTCATATGGTATTTATGTTATTCATCAGCTAGAGTTCACATTTCTTAATATAATACAAGATGGACTGCTATCAGTGAAATCAAGCTATACTAATAGGAAGATTTCAAGTGCTTTAAAATGTGGGGTTTCAGTTGTTTTTTTTAATAAGCAAGCATCTGTAAATTTTGGCTGATTTTCTAGGCAACATCACTAATTTTTAAAAATTATTGTATTTGCCTCACATGTAATTGACTTTGGAGAAAGATCTAAAGAAAAGATTGTGCCACTGGCAAAACCAAGCTTTCACTGATGATCACTCAGAATTTGTGTTGTATCCTTAAATACAGTGTGTCTCTAATCCATTAAAACAATCCAGTACTACTTTCTACTGGTGTACAAAGCAGTATTAGATTGTTTTAATGCATTAGAGACATTAAAGTTTATAGGTCAAGGAACCTGAGACTCAAAAGTAGTAATACATGCCTGTGATAGGAAAAGGAAGAGAAGCACAGAATTTAATTCAGGACTATTTTTTGTAGATAATCCAGAGTGAACAGAATACTATGTGGAAGCAGAAAAAAGAGACAAATCTTGATACAGAGTCTTAGACAGATTATGCTTACTTTTAAATTATTTTGGCAAAAATTGGAGAAATAATAAAATTGCATTTGGAGTAATTTGTGTCCTTCCACTGACCTTATAATGAGAAGGGCATTGCTGAGATTAGATTGCAACAGAGACCTCTAATTTTCAGTCTGCAAGATATGAAAGATTAGCCAGATTTGATCTGTGAAGCTCAAGGGTGTCTAGAATGAGGAGGTTATCATCAAGGTGTGTAAAACCCTGGGAGAGAGGGAACAGGATTGATGGTAATATACTATTATTAGAGATAAGTAATTAAATCACCAAGATATCTAAAAATTTGAGGAGGAAGAGTAAATTATTTCCTAAGAAAGGGAATAATTTTCCCTGTGCGGAGAGTAGGTAAAAACAGACTCAGTGTTCTGAGTCAGCATTGACCAAATTGGTCCAGAAGGGACCTGAGCTTCATTTTGAAAATATTAGTTTATGAACAAATTTGGGCTTATACAGCTGTGTTTGTTGCTTAAAACTAGAGCTGTTGCCTTTGCACAACTGGCAGGAGCATCAACTTGTCTTTACTCATACTTGGGGATGAAGGGCCCATTCCCACTTAATTTTAAATACTTTTTCTTTCCCAGCTGAGACAACACTGATTTTTGTCCTTTCACAAATGGTGATTTGTGGAATGGAGCAGGAGTTGCTTGCATGCTTGAGAGGGTTGCAGCAGTCATGAGTCCATTTGCAGTACCTAGATATGTCTGTGGAAGATGTATTCCTGCCAGTGGAAAAAGAGTAGATCAAAATACAAAAAAATACAATCTTTTATCAGTAAACATGTGAAGGAGGTACTGACTGTGCCATGTCTTCGTGAAGATCACAGTGCCACAAACAGCATCAGCTCTCAGAGTATTCAACATTACCTTGCACCGTTCCCAGCTGATAAAGACCGTAAATGTAGAAAGGCCATGAATTCCCTAGGTGCTGTTAGCAGGTAATAAAACTGGCAGTAATGATGTTACTGGAGGTGTCGCTTTGTCAGAAGGAGCTGTTCTCTCAAAAGGAGCTGCACTAGACTGTTCTGCAGATCCTGTGGGTGATTCATCTCTAATTTGGTTGGCAAAATAGTGATTGACGTGGTAGAGAATGCATTAAGGGCTCACCTGCTCCCCTAGACAGCTACCGAGAAATAATAATGAAATGTCATTGGCTTAGGCATTATTATGCTTATCTGTGCGATCCCTTTCAGCTTTTATCAATTTTATGGCAGCTGCAGGCTTTTTTCTGTTTTTTGTCAGGCCATTTGTACTATTTTTTCCATTGGAGAGCTGTTTAATTTTTCCCAAAGTAAAGCTATGTGTCTTATAGCACTAATAAAATTCTTGTCTCTTTTCATTGCAACTTGCCTCCAGAGCAGGGCCTTCTGGCGTACTCTGCAGCAGAGGAGATAAAATAATCAATAAGCCTGGATCTGAAAATGAAATGCAACATTTGTTTTGTTACTGAGCTCTACATGGCCTAAAACAGATGGTTTTGTGATGCAGTTTTTAGTGTGCTCATAAGGATTTTTGAGATGTGTGTGATTTTTATTTTGAAAATATAAATTGAATGAATGGCTACTAGCACAATGACCTGACATCTATTATCCCCCTTCACAGATCAAGAACTGTAAGTGATGTACAATTAGAGCAATGCTTAATAGAACTCTTGAAATTAAATAGAACTGTAGTATACTGAGAGCATAAAGTGCTCTCATTATTTTCTGTTGAAAAATATTTTAGTCTATCTTTGTCATTGCTTGTTTGGCTGCTTGCATATGTTGGTCTGTGCTTCTCAGCTAATGTGGTGGCAGATAGTAAATGTATATGCATCACTATGGTTAGTAAACATTATTTATCTGAGAGTGGCAGGTGTGAGGCAAAATGTGAGTTTTATGTATATTTATTCTTTCTATATTGTTCTAATTAATATTTTCTTCCCAGAATATATTGGAATTCAGTTTCTGTCAGATATGGTGTGGTAATTTCAAAATAAGAAGAAAGAGCAGCTTCATACTTTCTGCATAACCAAAGAGGTGGCATTTAGCTACATGAAGAGATGTCCCTTATCTGTGATGAGATTTGCTCTCCTATTCCTCTGCATTTAGGGAGAGCAGCACTGTCGAGGCAGTCTTCCAGATAATTTCTGTTTAAATGTGGATGAGAGGGATAGAAGAACGCTTGTGTGTGAACACAGCGTGTGCTGTTCGTTATTCTCAGCTGGCAAGAAAATGCCAGGAAGAGCATCCATTCCCTAGATCCATGTACAGCTGCAGTCAAGCTCTGATGCCTCTTGGTCAGCTGGAGGGGAGTGCTTTGCTTTGATGCTGTTATACCAAGTGGCCACGCCCCCTGATTAGGACACTGACAGCCACAGGGACAGAAATGCAGTAACTAACAGACGTGGCCAAGCAGGTCTGAAGTTCTTTTGCCTGATAGTTGTCTCAAAAAGTCTTGTCGTGTCTTCAATACACCTCAGGAAACAGGAATAGCTTCAATATAAGTGAAGAATCCATACCTTTGAAATCAACGTGTTCTTCTCACAGACAGTTATTACAGCAACACGAAAAAAAAAATTCAGCAATCTTTAAAATTTTTTACTATACAGAAGATGCAAAGTACTCCAGCTTGCGAAAATGTTGCATTAATTAATTAAAAAAAACAAAACCCTACTATTCAAGATTTTGGTAAGCTTCCATAAGCAGAGAAGCTTTTCAATTTGACATCTACTTATGGTTACTTCTGCAACTTTATTTTGGTTGAATATAAGTGAAAGAGTTGATGAAGGAAACTTTATAAAATGTACAGTCTTCTGAAGATTAAAGATATTCCATAAAGCCGTGGGTTAACTGGTCAGCCAGTTACCTTCAGGAGGCCATGAATATGCTCCAGTTCCATCCATTACCAAGGGTTAAGAGGAAAGGTCTAATTGCAAGCTATATGAGATAATGAGTATGACAGTATTCAGCCAGAAACCAAAAGTGCTACTGATTTGGGGTGGACATTTCTTCCAGAGGTGCCCAAAAGAGGCAAAACCACACACTGAAATGTCTGAATACTCACTTTCTACAAATGCAATAGCCTCAAGACAGTCAGATCATGTCAGGACTTGGAAGATGAAGAGAGGAATTTGCATCTGGCTAATCACATTTCAGTATTTAGAATATCTTTTTGATTTATTTTTTAACTTCACCTCAACCCAAACAGCAAATCTTGAGTGTAGGCTGGCAGTGCAGATGCTATGCCTTAAAGGCTTAAATGAAATAGAACACAAATAAGTCTGAGAGAATTTGTAGTCCAAGATGCAAGTGTGTTATTCCCAATTTGTAAAAATGGTCACTTTTTTTTGTGTTCTGAAAAAAAAGACAATTCTTTATATTGACTACTGTGTCACATAACTGAGGAAACTCAGAGATTTACAGTGAAATTGATTAATTTATGTCAAGGATGGAAAGTAGACACGAGAAAACAAAGGCATCTCTTAGAAACATTTTATATTTGCTATAAGATTTCATACAAACATTAAGAAGCTTTTATGGTAACTTTTTCATTGTGAAATTTAATTTTCATTCTCAGTGCACTAAAATTTCTTTGCTAATGAAGGATTTTGTTTTAACTTTTGCTTTCAAAATAGTTTCCTAAATATTAACTTTTTGTGACATTGCTCCTTCATCTCACTTATGTAGAGATGTTTTCTGTTGATAACAAGTCATCTTTTATACACTCCATAGGTTACCATCATTAATTTTTTTACTAATAAAAAATTGCACATGGTCCTGGAAGTAGGATGTGTATCTGTGGGACAAGATTTCCTTTTCAGAACCATGATTCCTCACTTTATGAATCAATGGACTATGGTCAGTCCTCAAACATAATATTCCAACCACCATAAACCACTATCAGAGTTGCACTTGCAAACACTCAAACTGTTCTTTCTGTAGCCTCAGAAGACCATGGCTTGGGTTTCACAGAAAAACTGGGAGTTAGGCTCATTGATAGACTCAACGCAATAAAACAAATTGTAGGTTCCACTGACATCCACTGGAGCAAAGTTGGAAATGCATATCCTTTCTGGAGGCAGTTGAGCTTTGGGAATTCACCTGTGCAAGATGATGATTTATATTCGTAGCTGTGTTCACTTCATAAGTTTTATCAGGAAAAAAAAGAAAAGTAGAATTTATGAACAACAGAGATTTCGGCAGTGCTTTGAATGGGCTAACCTCACCATGCTGATTTCTCTGTCCAGCAGAGGCTCTGGAGACTTGCACTGGCTGAATACAAGATACAAAGCTTTACTTTCTTCACAGTAAAAACTTAGAAAAGCAAAGGCCTAAATGTAGAATAAGTTAATGATACTTTGGTTTAAGATATGGAAGAATAGAAAATTTATTTCTGTTGCTGAAAGAACAGGTCTTTGACTCTTTAGCGGAACTCTACTAATGAATGCAAGATCTCTGCTGATAATTATGTTCTTAATTTAATAGGGCCATACCACTGGGTATCTTTAAAAGGTCTCCCAACCTTTAGAATAGGAGAGCTGTCTTCTTTCATTATCACCTTTGAGGTAAACCCCAGAGGAAATCTCCTTGCACATAGCTCCTTGGGACTGGGAGCTGAAAATGATTTGTAAGTCAAATGGCTCTGCTACTGATTGCTAACCGAGTCATCAAGGTTTTAAGGCTGTCAATCCTCTTACTTTTCGTACCACCACAGCTCCAAGTGCTCACCTGACTTGCTGCTTGTGAAGCAGCATTCCTTGGTCAGCATGTTTCCTGACTGTTTTTTTTCTTTATATTTAGTCTTATGTACTGAGCCAATTCAAGTATCAAGGGAAGTGATTTATAGTTTTGACTGTGCATGCCATTGTTGATCTGGTGTTAAAACATAGGATCAAGCCTTCACAGTACTATCCAATCTCTCTGCTGGTCTTTAAGCAACTTAGCTAGTCTTTATAAGGTCAGACAAAATAATTTAACTAGGTTCACCACTTCAAGGAATATTTGGTTTGTCTCCAGAAAGGCAAATTGTGATCCTTGGGTATGGCCATTTCTGTCTCAGAGAAATCTTGAGGAGTTATTGGCAAAGATTAAAAAAATTGTTTAGAAGAGTCTGCAGCTTCTTTGTGCGCCTTGACTGTCAGATTAGTAAAGGACAGATATGAGAGAATGCCTTTGGTGTTGGTAATCTCTAAAGTCACTAAAAGAAAAGAAGTGTTTTCAGTTGTGTAACAATGGGCAGCCACCATTGATCCACCGATGTGAATCAATGTTGTGGACTTGCTGTTAATTCCAACCCTGGGAATTACCCCATTGATAGCACGTTATTATGGAGCTCTTCTATCAGTAACACATCTTCCAAGGGCTATTAAGTTATTATGTAAGATCTGAAAAAGTTCCTGAAAAGACAAACAAAAAAAAAAAAAAAATCAATGACAGAAGTCAATGTAGTGTCAGGGTTTTTTTTGTTTTTCCCATACAATTACCTAAAATCATAATTACTGACTTTGCTGCATAATCTGTCCGTTGCACCTCTCCTCCTCTCCCCTCCTCCTCCCCGCTTAAATCTATTACTGGTTTCATACTTCAACATATGAGATATTTTTTCTAGGATCAGTAACTGTGGGTTTAGCTTCTAGTCTAATCATCTTATCAGAGAGGTTAATAATTATCCTTCTGGATATTATTTGTGACAGAATTGTGGTGGATGATCTGAGAAACTCTCTGCAGCTACAGGAGAACACATTCGTTCCTGTCTTCAGCTCATCAAGGCTGCTGTTATAAAAATATGTTTGCCACAAGTCTAACTTATGGAATGTCAAAAAGATCTCTGGATAAATGAAGATGAACCTACCATACATTACCTAATTTTTACTTCAGGCAGAACAAAGGCAGTGAAGAATGTACAACTGAGCACCAGTCCAAGTTATCTTTTTTATTTACACTGCTGATGTGGCAAAATGGGGCTAACACCTTGATACTTCATCTTTTACTATAGAGGCAATACAGTAAAAAGGGAAAAAACAGATTCAGAACAAAGCCACTAAAATAAATAGCTAGAGAATTATTCTTTGTAGCAGTTTAGTTCAGACTACCATCTTGATTCTAGTACCAGAATCTGAATTTTCTCATATAATGACAGAATTTTTCTGAACCAAACCTGCTCAGAGTTTCATGCTCAGCAGTTATATTGTAAGAGATGCTAATTCATATCTAATTACATACTGGTTTAATTAATTAGCTCTGAAAAGTTGAAAATCATTGTTTCATAAACACTTACTTTGAAACTATGGGCAAAAGAAACTATATTATAACTGTAAAGAAACAGTGGTGGGTGTAGAATATTATAAATTAATATTGATCTGCAGAGCTTTTATCAAAAGAAATTAAAAGGTTCTGCATCAAAGACACAGCCTTACTGCCACTGTTTTCAGTCCATAAACAAAGGTGATGGTTTTCTCTGGTTCTGCATCAGGACTTGGGCTTATGTTGTATGTTATGCAGAGGGGACAGAAGCTTTTTTCCCAACTTTTTTAATATTTAGTTTTGGATGAAATTTTGATGGAATACAATTTTGATTATATGTTCTACTTGCCATAAGCTAATCACCATTAAAACCATAAAATAATCAGAGACACAGAGAGTTATGTCTCTACCTCAAAATTGTCTGAAAAGCAACAAAAAACATTTCTTTTTTTCTAAGGTAACTTACAACCTTAAAAAATGGTGGGTGGGTGTGTGTAAGATTAGATTTATGGCAATGTCTTGCTGATTTCATAGTTGCTTCCAAATTTTATCAAGAATACTTGTGAGGAATGGATGAATAAAAAAGAAACTTAGAATTTGTGGGTGTTTCCTTGCGGTATGTGGCTGCTTCTTGGCTGAAGCACTGAAACTGTGTGTTAATAGCGTACAGCAACAATGTAAGGTTGGAAATAAAGAATAATACCCTGCCTAATGAAAACTGCCAATGCAGTTCATGCAGGTAGAATGCAATTACCCAAACTGGAATATAACCAGACATGGAAACATCGTACTTTCTGTTTCAGACAATTCAGTGGCTACTTAGGATGTAACAAGCAAGAACTTTTTCAAGGCACTTGCATATCTGAATTCTAGTTCTTTTCAGGAAAATGTAAGAGATTTTTATGTTGTTTCCTCAACCATTGGTGTATTTTTGTGCCTTTAACGTGCTTAAGCAGAAGACATAGGCAGCTTTTCTCCATAATCTTTACCAAAAAAGGAAAAAACCCACCCCCAGTTCTTGTGGTTGAATGTTCTAGATGTTTTGTTGCTTAAAGTCTTAGAGGGTTTTATATAGCTTGGGTGTATTTTAAATACATGGCTTAACAGGTCTGCTTTAAAAAAAAACATTGCTGTGGGATATTGCTGTGGGAGTATGTTCGGATTAAAAAGAGACTGTTTGCTTCTTACCTCAGTCTTGTTCCAAATTTTTTTTTCCTGAAAAACCCAAACACTATATAAACAGTGAGTAAATTATTAAAAGATGGTGTTTTTCCAAAAGTTTTGGTAATTTACAAAGATTCTAATAATACAGTAGTCATTTGAGGCTGTACTTAGATCTCAGGAAGCGATGCTGTTCAAGCCTTGGACTAAATATTACAGTGAGTCCCACTTATTCAAAATATCGTTTCTATGCCCTTGAGCCATAAGAAGGAAAAACTAAAATTATGATGAAAGGCAATTCTCAACTCATATTTGCTCAATCTATGTGCTTTAGCAATTTTTGCTGGCTGGATTTACTTTGAGTTGGTTTGACTGTAATTGAGAGGTTGATGGTGAAATGGCACTTCAGAGAAATACCATGTAAGAATAAATCATTATGAAATAAGCTTAAATTTTCTCCTTAACTGTGGCTCTTTAATCCTATTACTGAAGACTAATTGGTGCTAATGTGTATTTATGAACTTCTTGAACAGTGGTTTTCCCCTACTCATCATAGGCTAAAAGGTTCCCATTCAACTGGCATCTTTTTTAGGTAACTGAAAGACAATATATACATTTTGATTTTTCTTGTCCACCATTTGTTATATCATTGGGATGTTGACACTTGCTTTCTGAGACTAATCAAGTGATGTCATTAGAAGTGACCACTTCTGGAAGGAATAAAAAAAAATTAAGTTCACATTTGAGCCTTCCTACATTCCTCTGATTTTTGTCAGCATTGTTGTTATTTCTGAAGGGCTGGTTCCAAAGAGCAGATGGCCAATAGCTCTGAAGACAGCAGCGACTTACCGTGTTGCTGGAGCCAAAGGAGACAAGTCTCGGATGTTTCAATTGACCAAATCTATGTGCTGTCTTCAGCTAAGCCTTTCCACTTGCTGATGTGCTGTGCAACCAATAGCAGCTTTTCCAGGGAAGTCTTAGTCATCTCTTTGCCAATGTCAGCAGGAAGAGACAGACCTTTTCATCTCACCTCTTGTACTTTTCAGTCCTCCTCTCTCCCCCTTCTTCCCAATTTACCTGTGCTGTTTGTCTTAGAACAGCCTAAGAGCAGACCTTTACCCCTTCATTTCTCTTTCCCATGCTAGAAAGACATGGCTGTGTAAAAGCTGATTTAACTGGAGAAATAAGAAGCTGGGCAGGCAGAAATAGTGTCAATGTAGATAAAGATGTAAAGGACTCTGACACAGCGTCCTTAGGCCCTGAGTCAACTGATATAACTAGCCATCATGTAACCCAGTGAGTTTGTCTCCAAAAATCGGGACACTGAATAAAAACACCCATTGGGAATGGCCCTGGGAGCTTCTTAACCCCTGCACGATGCCTGGGAATTGCTGCTAATGGTGTGGTGTGTTTTACATCATAGTGTGGATGTAACCTATGGGAGGAGGAGTAACACAAGGATGACTGAGGAGAGAAGGAAAGGAGAAGATAGCTCATGTAAAGGCATATGAGAAGGGAAGAATTTGGCAGTGTGAGGGCTGAAATACCTGCAGGTAACCAAGACAGCCCAAATCCACAGCAGAAGTGTAAAGAGCAAATTTACTCCATCCCCACTCTGGCAAAACAGAGACACTGCTAAGCTTATTCCATCTTAGCAGGGCAAAAGGCACACGGGCCATTCCTGCCTGTCATCAAAGGCCTGGCACAGGCACAATCCCTCACAAGGCTGTGTTTTACAGTCCCCAAACTTCTTATCTCTCCTCTCCGCCACCAGCAGGCCTAGGCCTGGGAAGAATATCTTTTTAGGTCTTTTACAGCGTTGTGTTATCTTCTAGAGGAATTCCACTTCTCAAAACAGACAGAAAACAATAAGAAATTTCCCCCACTGAACATTCTTAGCATCTTCAGCTGCCAGGTCATCTTGAGAGAAAATAATTATTTTTCCCTTCTTGACAAACCTTCCAGCTTTAACCATCTTGTTTCAACAGGCAGGTAGTGAAGCAGTGTCATTTTTTCATTATCCAAACCTTCCCTGAACCAGTGTCTGAGATGTTTTAACCCCTGGTGTTGATGATCAATTGAATGATCCACTGAATTAATTAAAGAAGATATCTTGACCAGCTGAAAATTTCCTTCTGCATAAGTGTCATAACAATTTGTTTGCTTGACGGTAGTTATATAAGGTATATTTTAAACTGTTAAGTGTTTCCCAGAAAAAGATGACATCTTTTTCTTCCAAAAAACTCAACCACATTTTATTGCATAACTGCCGGGTTTTAAACTAAATCAAAGGGAATTAGGTATCTAAATTCCTTTGAAGATCTGAAGTTAGATCTAGGAAGATGATTTAAAATGTAGCGGTCTGTGGTACCTCAGTATAGTATATAGCAGAAACCAGGTGTTTCTGAAGGAAAAAAAAAGGGATGCTATGTCAGTATATGCTTATGTAGCTGTACATAGGATGGTGAGGTTTTGCTGCATGCTTCAAAATGTATTTTTGCTTCATTGTAAATGTGTTTTGCAAATAGTTAAAATGCATAGGCTGGATAATTCATTTGTATTAGATGAGCATTTTCAGAAATTAATGTTTGGCCAACAAATGTCTACTTTCAAATATATATTTAAAACCTTTTCATTTGCTGAACATGCCACCAAATTTTCTTAGATTAGATAATTATCTTTCATTGTCCTCACATCAAAGTTAGCTTAGCTTCATTCAGCTTTTTGACTTCTAAGATTTGTAATTAACTTTTTTATCAAATATTAATAGAAGGCAGCAAACCTGAGAGTTCTTAGCTCCAGAACTTGGAGAGTGACAAATTAACAGAAAGAGCTGAAGAGTTGAAAACCCTACCCACATCCTTAGTTTTATTGATGGAAGTATCATGGGGGAATTGAGGTCATGACACTGCTAGGGCTCCACATGTATAGCAAGACTGAAAAGTTTAAAAACTTTCATCCTCTCTCTCTGATATCCTTATGTTCTTCCAAATAAAATAAGAGTATAATACAATGACATTTTCCCCTCAAAAATTAGTATCTAGAATAAATTTCTAATTATTTTACTTTTGTTGGTTTTTTGATGATCTTTTTTGTGTTTATGTAAGGGATGGGGGGAATTTGTTGGGGAAAATATATTTCATGAAAGTAAGGTTAATAATAACTCTTCAAGGAAAGTTTAGGGAAGAATAGCAGTGAAGAGCTGTGGGGATTGTGAAAAACCCTTGTGAAATAATATTTTAGTTTTCTGGAGAAAACAATCTAAATAAAAAGTAGAGTTGGATAGAAATAAAAAACACAGAAATAATTTGCCCAGAGGTTCGGGCAAAGCTGTTATTGTCAAACTTAACTCCTTTTTCTTCCAGATGGTTTTATTATTCATGGATCTTTTTATGTATTCTGATTATTTTACTTCTGAAAGGATTCATGACTAGTGTGTAGAAAACCCAGAGTCTTTCATTTATGAATTAAAACTTGCAGGTAGGCAATTACATAGCAGACCTGTATGAGTCCAGGTCCACTTTTCTTCTCACTGTCTAAAAACTTCTGGCCTTTTTTGTTCTCTCGTTTGTATGTTTGAAGACCATAACTATGAAATCATCTCCAAACCTTTCCAGTGAGAGATATGCCCTCCAACAAATGGTGCTGTATTACTGGGTAATGTTCAATCTTTAGTTTTCAGAAACCTAAAAAAAGAGGGATACACCACTAGAAGGGATTTGAATCCAGTTTATGCACTTGCCTGCCTGTTGAGACTAATAAGATCCTTTAGGTAAAGAGTAATACAGTTTATACATTGTGGTTTGGGTTCACAGTGTGGCACAGCACAAGTCTTAATCCTAAAAAAGATAGCAGATCATCTCTATTATTCTCTAATCCTTCTATGCAAAGAATTCTTCTGCCAGGGACTGTTCATCCATTAAGGTAAATCTTTGTAACTGCTTCAAAATATGGTCAATGGGCACTTAGGATGCCACTGTATTTTATCTTAATGCTTGTGCTATAGGTGTATCAAAGATGTTTATTTCAGACATTTATTTTTAAATATTTTAATAGTCCTCTGGAGTGGAAACAAAACAGGATTCACAAGGATTTCTTAATCCTGGGTTTTCTACCTATTATTTTCTTTCCTAAAGCAGTAATCAGACATCGAAAGAGCTAGGAATTGTTCCTCTCAATGCTGATAGACTCACAGTTTGTGTGTTTTTATTGGGACTGATGACAATTCCTGCTCCCACGTCCAAACAGTTTCTCTAAGAGATCATTAAACTTTTGCTAATCTTGGTAAAGTATAAAAGGTGTTACAGTCTCACATAGTTTCTAAGGAATCATTTCTGAATTGATTCACAAAATCATTTGCATACCTTCTTCAAATTAGTGATGCACACCAAAGTTCTAAGAATGTACAAAATGGCAAGGTTTCCAAGTGTCTTCCTCACTTTTTTTGACTTTCTCTCTAGCCTAATGCATGATGCATGTCAGAGTGCCAGTAGTAGTGGCAAAACTGGCAAGTCCTGGTACTTCTGTGGTGTGTGAATGTGGGACAGAAGTGGATGATCACTTTTCACGCAGCCAACATTGTACAGCAGAAACTGCATTTCAAACAGGCCTGTACCTCAGGGACCTGTCTCATAAACTTTTACGTATCTATACTGTAGTATAAAAGGTGTATATGTCCTCACTGAGGATGTTTGGGCAAACCTGCAGACAACCAAAAACACTAATCTTGAGAAAATTCTCCTAGACACAGTTGATTCCAGAAGTCAATGTCAGCACCAGAGCATATTGAGAAAAACATGCCAATAAAGAAAACAGGAAACATAGACAAAATACAGCCAAGGGCTGGCTATAGTTGGAAGAGATGAGAGGACAATTAAGACTAGTAACATCCTAACACAAACATTTCATTTCTCCTCCTCTTCATGGCATTTTCCATATTTGAACACAGCTCTTGCCTCACATAAATCCTTTTAAGGTAGCTGATGGTTCCCACTTTATCAAGCAGTAGTGACTGCTTTTTAACTTTTATACTTCTTTTTTATGGTAACCATCTTTAATGTTAACTTTCTCTTTTCTCTTGTCCTTCAGATACCTCTTGCTAGGAAAACTAATCCTGTACATAACCTTCACATTCTCCTTTATTTCTTACACAGATGTTGAGGATTATCTGGTTCGGCTGATCTCTCGCATCTCATCACTAATCTCTTTTGTCAGCTTGTCCATTCTTTAGATATTATCTATTCTTTTGAAGTTCCTCACTTCTGTCCCTTATATTCACTGAAGGAGCAACGACAAAAGATCCAGTGAAAATAGCAGCAGAATTTACATATTTAGTCTTTACCTTTAGATTGATGCTAAACATTTATGTTTATGGCCTTCCTTGTCCCTTTTACTCATTGTTTCATACCTAGGATTTATTAAGGCTGTGTTGATCAATAAGAGATAAAAAATATAGCTTGTTGGAATTGTCTGTAGTTGAAAATATTAATATTTGACTCTCAATCATGATGGAGGGCTCGGTTCCTTTTATATTTTTCCTTGTTATTAACTCTCCCACACCAGCTGTCTTCAATATAAAGGCAGGCAGATGTCTGCTGACAGCTGTATTTAGAAATTAGAGTGCTTTCCAGATTTAAATTCAAGATCTAAAATTTTGAGATCAATGCACAGACACTGTGGAGGTGAGAACTGTTGTTTTCATCTGAGTCTCATCTTCTACATTGATCTATTGTTCCAATCAGTGTTTTATCATCTTCCTATCCTAGGAAAATAGCAGCAGGCAAAATTGAACTGGTTCACAGAAGCTCAACGAGCTGATATTTATTTTTGAGAAGATGCCATCTTTTCAATAGATACAATACAAATATATCAGACCAATGATGCAGTAATCCTTAGCTCTGAGGAAATCCACCCAGGAGAAATGTTAAATTGACTTCATGTGTTTTCAGCATTAATTAGCATTCCAGATATATTACAGGGAGTCTGAGCCCTTAGGTTGCACCAACACAGTATCATATTTCAGAGCTGTGTAAACCCAGTAAAAATTCTAATCGTGTTTTATTCCTCTACCTCTGGCTCTTGTAGTCAAAAATCTGTCAAAAAGATCAGTCAGAAAAGTTAAACATAATTTTAAAGGCCAAAAGTTATTTTTTCTAAGTGGAATCATGCACCTTGAGGTGTATAATTTTGGAATGGGGAAGAGCTTTTCTATTATCATTATCAACCTGCTGCAATATTTGTGATGCAGCAGCTGGATGTAACAGAGGCTGTTTCTCAGTGTGGTTTGGGGGAAGGATCAGTTGTTCCTGATAGGGAATTTCAAACTGTATTGTGAGAAAAAAACCCTTGTTCCTCAGGTGGATTAGACCCAGCCAGCTTCCTATTTGCTCCCTTTTCCCAGTGGACAGGGAGTAAATGGAAAGAAGACTGAGGGATGCAGAGAATGATGGTTTAATAAGTGAAGCAAAAGTTGTCTGTGAAAGCAAAACAAAATAAGGATTGTATTATTCCATTCCTATTTGCAGACAGTTGTCCAGCTGCTTCCTGGAAAGCAGATCCTGGGAGTTGCTTGGTATATCGTGCATGCAAACATCTGGAATTCCTCCACCTGTTCTTGAGATTTTATTGCTGACTGTATTATACAGCATGGAACATCCCTGTGCTCAATTTTTGTCACCAAAACTCCCTTCCAGTTTCTTGCCTATCCGATACCAGCCTGGAACCAGAGCAACAAAATGGAGAAAAGAGGAAGTCTCAAAGCATTGCTCAGCAATAATCAAAACACTAGGGTTTTATCACTGCTGTTTTAGTCAGGAATCCAAAGCACCATTCAGGCTGCTACAAAAAATGGTAATTTGGTCCCAGCCAGATGCAGTCTACTTCCTTATCTGATCAGGAAGAGCTGTTACCTCTCTTTGTGGAGTCCAGCAGCAGTAGACAGTGTTCTTCACCTGAACCATCCCAAAAGTGTGCATCATCCTGGCAGCAAAAGGTCAAATTTAATGAGCATCACTTCACTTTGGCCACTGCCAGTCACCAGTGTCTGACCTCCAAACAGTGCACCCATGACCCCTCAGAGCTCTCCTTGATGTGGTGATAAGGCTCTTAGATGCCCTCAAATCTGACCTTTGCCTTAAAATTCACTGCTCTACCCTGAGTGTGTTATTATTGCACCTTTGTCACAGCTCATTGAGCCACATAATCATTCTGCATGCATCACCACTTCCACCTCTTGTAAAAATACTTGGCAGCCAGAAATGGCATCGTGGTAAAGGTGCAGTCAGTGCTTCAGGAGCAAAGTTCTCTAATGGCTGAGGAATAGATTAGGAAAAGCTACAAAAGCAACTGACACATTATATATCTTATACAATCCTTCTGTGAGGTATTTGAGGTTCTTGTGGGAAAATTAAACACTAAACTCATCATATGTCCATTTTAAAAACAGTTTTGGTTTTGATAGCTAATATATTTCAAAATTCATTTTAACAGTTTATGAGATGCCTGTAAGATAAAACAGCTTTATTCTTTGGAGAGTTTTCTTCCCTCAAACCTATTAAAATTTCAAGTATCAAGCATTTCGGGTCCCTGAGTCAAAATTTATAATGTTTTTGATTCATTATTTTACAGAAACAAACAGCCATTGTACCTGATAAATTGATGTTGAATGTGTTATATTAAATTCCTAGATTCCCAGTTGTTCTGTAGGATTCTTCACTTTGCAGAATTGTCTGATTTCACTTCTTGTGCAATGCAGTAAATGATTAATATACTAATTGTTGCTAGAATATTGGATCGTCTGTTCTTCACATTCAAAACTGCTACCACTCTGAAGAGCTGCTCCTCCACTTCTCCTCCATTTCTGAAAGTAATAAACCTGTGCTTTTCCTTTTCAAAAGTAATTGAACCAATTTAAATGTGAAAGTCTAGATTGTCTCTACACTGTCTCTTCATTTCTCCCACGCTATTTCTTCCCCTCTCCTTGCAGTTGCCAGTAGCTTCATTGTCTTTTGTTTTCATTATAACAGCCTCTATTTTTTCTTAATTTTATCTTGTCTGAATGCCAGCTCTTTTTCTGCTTCTTTCCTCTTGATGTTGCTTTGTCTGATTGGTTTTCCAGTGCCATGGTTTCATATGATCAACTCTTCTTCAATCTATACCCTGTATATGTTTTCCTTCATTGTTTTGTAATATAAACATACCTGTTCTCCAAAGAATGTGGATCTCTCTCTGTGTTCCAGTTAGTTCCTAAATTCACCTTAAGATCTCTTTCGACCCCACTTTTATGTATGCTTTTTCCTTGTTTTCCCACTGCTCATCCTCTACACCATGACTGTTTTTCCCCCTGCATTTCTTCTTCCCGTGTGGCTTCAGCACATTTTGGTTGGACCTAAAAGAGGATGCTTGCCAAGAGGTGGGTTTGCTTCTCCAGATTTCAATCCCCATTTCAAATAAAGGAGCTTGATTTTTTTTTTTTTTTATTTCTGGCCTTGTTCCATATGAGAGTCTGGTTATCAACCAAAGAGTTTTACCGCATCCCCCCCCCCCCCCCCCATTTTTCTCTTGGTACTAATTTATCACTTTCTTGAAAATAGTGTGGGGATTACTTTAAAGCAAAATAAAACCCCAGCAGATAAGAATTTTCTTGAATCTGATTACAGCAAGCAAGGACTTTTCCTCCAGAGATGGTAATGACATCAATAACATGAATTTTTAACTGCTCCAATACAGTCACAGGCTCCATATATAGAGGGTGTGGTATTACAAAGTTTGTTCTGAGGACCACAGAGATGATGTGAGGATACATGCTTGTCATGCTCTGAAATTCTGCCTAAAAATGGCACTGAAATTCCAGCGACAGCCTGTGATGTTTCTACATGAGCAAAACACTGCCTGCATGAAAAAACACACAAGGGGTAAAACAAGTGTAACAACGTCATAATTCAGATTAATTCCACAAAAATCTTTATTGCATTCAACAAATAATGACAGTTACCTATTCCAATGGCTGAACTTTGTTGTTACTATGATTCTTTAGAAATCTGTATGTAGAAAACCAATATCATCAGCACATCAGAGAGTTTGCAAGTTTTCCTTGGGGCTGTAAAAACCCTTTTGCTCTAAGGACAGAAAGATTTAGTCAAATTGTGTGCACTGCTGTTGTGGAGATTTCAGTTTCCCCTTGGCTTATTTGAAGAAAACAGAAGGCATCATTTACCTTCTCTGTCTGCTATTACTCAGCCAAGTGGCTGTTTAAGCAGCTGGACAAAACCAGAAGATGCTGGCTTGGCTAGAAGAGGGGGAGCAGTAGCCCAAATAGTAAAGGAGTCCAGGGACACGGAAATGTGGCAGCATTATTAGGCAAGATTAGGCAATTTCTGATATTAGAAATTAATATCTGTAGCAGGCTTCACAAGTGATGGCCAGATGGGTTAAAGGAAAGTAGACCGTGATAGCTGCTCAAAGTTGGACTTTCTGAAATTCAATTTCATTTGAATGGGCATAGAGCAGGTGACAGAGAAGACCCTTGGTAGAAGGAGTTACAATAAGCTCACTTAATATTGATGAAGGTGTAAACAGAATTTTTAGCTGTACAGAAAGTAGGGGAAGAGGTGGGTTCATGGAGGATACTCAGTAGAAGCCTGCAATATTGGGTGTTTCTTCTACTAAACACCCTCCCTTGGTTCCTGCTTTCTATATAGCTAAAATACCAATGCAATCAATTCCCAGTGAAAAGACAAAGAAAATCTAAAACAAGAAGAGACTTTTACAAAAAAGATTTGCTGTGCAGTTTATTCTGTTGGTGACTCCTCCAAGAAAAAAAAGCACCAGAGATAGACTCAGTATTGTCAATCCTGTACATTAAAACATAGTTGTAGGATGGGCACAAGAAATGTTTTGTATTTTATCCTGCTCTGTTGACATTTAGACTCTTGGTTTACTCCCAGCAAATGTTCTCAAGATCCTATCTGCAGTTATTATTTTGAATACTCTCATCTTTCACTGTAAAAAAAATGTTATGCTGAGATCTGTGTATGATCCCAGCCTTAAAAGGACTAGACAGTGTTGAAAAGTCTGTGGTAAACAGGTCTGGGTGCAAATTTCTTTACACCTTTGACTGCAATAACAAAGTTGAAGTGTAATTATGTAGCTAACTGAGGGCATATTTAGAACACCCACATATCTGTTGAATTGTCCAAACAGTTTGGAGATGTATTTAAATAAATTCTGAACTGTGTTATGCTTTTTAATAGAATTGAATAGCTTTAAATGCAGACTAGTCTACAGAGGCTGATGGTTAATGTGCCTCTGTCATGTTCAACATTTCAAGGATCATATTTCAGAGAGGTTTTGGGTTTTTTTTCCTTTAAATTGTGTTTCAGTCTGCAGTTTAGAAAAAAATCAGCAAATGGGGCTAAGTAAATGTGATCACTGTTATCCTGTCAGTATTAATTTTCCAAACAATATTTGGAATAATTTCATGTTCTGTTTAAATTAAATACTTTCAGTTCTCTCAATAAAAAGATAGCACAGCTTTTGAATACACACATTGCCTCCTTTTCCTCCCTGTACTGCTGGTGGCTGCTTGCTTCACAAAGTCATGTCTGAGAGTAACACTGACTGTGCCTATGAGCAGGTTTTTGCTTTTTAGTTCCTCCACAGTGAGGGCTGGAGAGGCAATAAGAGCTGTGACTACTGCAACTCACTCCTGCAAGAACTTCAATTTTGAAAATGGAAATGGAAGTCATGGATGTCTCATTGTTACATGCAAGACAGATGAATATAAGAGCTTATTCAATGAAATAATTGAATCAATTACATAAATTTCAGTGTCTTGAATTCCTTTGCAAAATAAAAGTAATTAGATTATGCATGCTATAATTTCCATCGGTAAAGCTGGCATAATTGTGGTCTCAATTCAGGTATCATCTTCTTTTTATGATGTTTTTATACTTTTTTAGTTAGTCTGCGCCATGGTGGTGAGTGTCATGCTTGGAGATGGTTTTATGTTCTTCTGTTGAAAGAAGAAATGAATGGAGATTTTTTAGGTTTTCTGCTTCTTTTTTGTGCTATGTAATGTGAGGCTGTTGAAAGAGAAGTAAAACCAGACAAGTTTTGTTTCTGTGTTTAATCAATCAACAAATCTGAGGAAGCTATTTTAAAAATCACACTTGACTTGTAGGGTCATGCATCTCGTGTAGCCAGCACTTTATGGAGTAATGCTATGGCACAACTCCCAAAGGTGCAGCCATGGGGAAACTTCTCGAGTGTTTCGTAGATCCAGCAGCAAGAGCAGCTCTTTCACCCAATATCTCAGGCTTGTCCAAATCCCATTTAGCGTTAAATGGAGTTCATGTCCAACAGGGAGGGAGATCTTATTTCAGAGTATGATAAATGTCTCTAAGACTAGTATGCCATATCTGTAGAAAAGGAAAATTTCAAACATGGTGTTAGGGCACTATAAAATGAATGGCATTGCCATCCTCTGCAGGCTGGCTACAGGGAAAGATATTGTTTACATGGGAATATTTATGTGCTGTGTTTTCTTTTGCTGCTGGTAGCATCTTCTGATGATAAGTTCTTTCTCCTTTTGCTTTTCTGTAACTTAGATAGTTTTAAGAGTTGGGTTTCTGTTTTTCAACACATTTTGTGACCTGTACAATATTGAGAAATAGAGTGGTTTATCTGAATTTTACTATCATGAACATAAACTGAAACATCTGGTTTGTACTTAAATGAACCAAAAGTTATCTATGACTAAGATTCACTGAATTAGTTAGTTTAGATGGATTTAGGTTTTTTAAAAGCTCAAAGTATTAAAAAAGGAGGCAATCAGTAAATACAGTAGTGTTTAACTATATCCCAAATTATTCTGAGTTGTGTCATAAGTGTGTACCAGACAAATCTTGTGTCTATCACAGTAAATTACTGGAAGATCGAAAGTTCTTCATGACAGGTTGATGGTGATCTGTCTGGGATTATGCAAATATTGGTGTGTTGGTTAGTTTTCAAGGGTTTTTAGTATATTGGGGAAAACCTTCAAAGGTATCACTGAGAATTAATGTAGATCATACCAATATTTGGGTATTCACTACAACTTTTTACACCTTATTTTCTATCAACCAATAAAATATTTAGTCAAGGCACACCCAGGCCTCGTCTTGTTGCAGAGGGCGTTTCCAAACTCTGCAATAAATTATCCCATGAGTTTGAAATTTTTCATTTCTAGATCACAGCTGAGTTAGGCAGGACTCTGAATGAAACTGGAGCACAAACTGGACTGCTTGTCATGTGAAGTATTTTGATTAGTTTTTTGCAAGCAGAATTTAATCAAGTAAGAGGATGTCTTAAGGAAACTGTTAAGATATTCCTGGGTTCTTTTAAACTCTTTTCCAATTTTTTTAATATATTATCTGTGGAAGAAATTTGTTTAGAGTATAAGCCTAAAACTTGTAGTCTGAGGTCTGGTCTTTATTTCATGTATTATGGCCTCATGTAATTTTTTATCACATTTCTAGATCAGAAAAGCATCACCATGTAGACAGTAACAAGTGTCTTTCTTCATATATCAAAACTTGAGATGCTGGTGTAATTTATACCAATAAGATACATGATCTTACTTTACAGGTTCATTTAATGTATGTCTTGATAAAGAGAGATTTTTTCAATGGTCATCAAGAGTTACTGAGTCAGAAAGAGTTCTTCTCCTCTCTAGGTACATAAATATGTAATTCTTGCAGAGCTCACGAGATATCTTCTGTTTTTCCTCTTCCGTATCATTCAGGAAAAGTAGCAGGAAGCTGTAGCAAGAGCCATAAAATTATAGAAGTTTTAGGCTCTGCTGAATAAACCCTCCTTTCTTAGCAGATTTCACAGAAAAATATTTACCCAACCTTAATTATATTACCCCAAGCATTGCTGCCACAACAATAAAGAGAGGGCAAGCACATCAATTATAAACCAGAAGAAAGGAGAAACTGTACTGACACAGAATTTCTACGTGGAAAGCTGCCTGTATCAGCACTTGCTCTGTGGGAGCCACTTCCCTAAGGCAAAGGACAGCCCTCATGTTCATCAAAGTGCATGATCATGTGCTTAATTACTCTTGAATCTGGACACATCAACAACAGCTTTGTACGTTATTTTCTTCCAACAATCCTTGCCAAAACCATGTCAAGTGATGTTTAGTGGGAACTTAAGGTGCTTTGCTATCATACAAATGCTGTTATTGAGTAGTTCTTAACTACAATTTTTTAAAATTTTTTTCTTTTTTTTTTTAGTATGAGATATTGTGTATAGAATACTGCGTTCAGTACAAAACATATTGTGGATTATACACAGTCAGAAGTTATTGTCTGCCATATGCAGTGGACTTACTGCATTCACAGGAACCAAAAAAATTTCATAATTGACCTGTTTAACAAATAGACAAAGCAAACCCAAAAAAACTAGTGTGATATTGCTGTGATGATTATTCAGGGTGTATAGTCCTCAGGAAGATATTGCATAACTTTTCCTAGGCTTTGAAAAGCAACAGGACTGATTGCAGTTAAACATGTTTTTTTTTTTTTCTTTATAGTCTGTGCTGAGCTGAAGATTTTGATGACTGAAATGGTGCCTAAGCTAATTTGCTTAAGCCTTATACTTCTGTTCTTTTTGACTTTTTAGTCTTTTTCTCTGTGTACTAGAGAAGGGATTGAAGGAATAGGATCTCTGGCAAAAGACACTGTCATACCCAGACTTTGAGACTGTATACAGAGAGAATCTGTGTACTAGTCCTTTAAGGCCCTTACTAAAAGAAACATTGTGCTTAGCTGCATCATTATAAACTAAAGAGTGATCTGTGATCCAAAATAGATTGAAATTTGTTTCTTTTCTAGTGCTGCAGCTTCAGATATTAATATATCAGCATAATGTGCTTTAAAGTTTGCTGTGGTCCTGTGAGAGAGAAAAAGTAGTGGGTTTTTGAGAGATGTTGATGTGCAGCTCTATTTAGGGAGCAAATCTGCATTTAGATGTTTATTGTTAAGCAATACTGAAGTGCACATTTTTACAATAAATCGTAGTTACACCTTTATTTATTCTTTTAAATAGGTAATTCATTCCTGTTTTTAAATGCTGGTATGTAGAGAAATCTTACTTGCACAACCTTGGGTAAGGTTGTTAAATCCATTAAAGTATACCCAATGTGCATTTCCATAAGGAGGGATAGAATACAAGAAAAGATAAATGTGAGTGATAGTATATATCTGCTAAATATATGTCAGCTTTCTGGAAGAATTTAAAAGAAAAACAAATGGAGCTTATGCTTAACTTGTTAGTGTTAGAGAGCTGTGTATTTCCACAGTAACTAATCAGAAATACCAGTTGTGCAACTCAGGGGTAGCAGTTGTAGCACTGTAGATGAGGGATACTCAAGCTGGAGTCTTCCACTGTGTGATATTCCCCAACTTGCTATTCTGGCATCTCCCAGCCTAGGCAAGAGGAACAGACAAGGCAGCATGCTAATGACCTCCTTGAGTTATAATTAGGCTGTCTTAATATTTCATTGATGCAGCCAACATGCTGTTTCTTTCTGATGCAGCTCTGCTGTGCTTATGCTTGTGATATCCAAGCAGGCAACAAATACATGCCAAAACCCAAGAGTAAACGTGGGAATAATTTAAGAAACGCAAGACTTGCACCACTGGAACCATAGAGTAGCTTTTCACGTTTCTGATTGCCAAACACCGCTGCTTACATATTTTGATGCCTTTCTGTGATGCCTGTTTTTTACCCCCGAAATAAATCAACAAGGATGAATTCTCCAGTCCCATTCTCACCAGTACAAAGTGGCATAACTGCCTGCCTTGTTTTACTCTTCCCTCAGTGCCTGCTAATGGCCAGCTGGAAACAGGGTATTGGGCTGTGAGGTCTTGTTGGTCTGACTCAATGTAACTGCTATGATCCTGACAGGTGTTACTTTTCCACACTGATAAAATTTGACTTTATTGTGAAGATTTTCTCAGAAAAGTTGCAAGAATACCTGAGGGCTTGACTGTATCAGCCCTGTTCCTCCATGTATTTGATATAGTCCTTACTTCCTCAGAGAAAGATGTATGGAGTAACTTCCACATTCCCATTTTTCATGTGTCTAGAACGTTTATGTTCCTGTATCAGGATTCCAGAGGCAGACTGAGTTGAGAAGACACTTCCCTGGGCTGGGATAAAGCTCTACAGTGGAATGCCATTTTAGTCCAGACAATGACAAATGGGATACATCCATCACAGGTACTAATAATTTTAGAGCCGTTGTCTGGGGAGACCATTTATTGTGCATCATTTCCTGAACATTCAGTATAATTGTCCAAGATGGATTTGTGTCCTGTGTGTCCAGTTCAGTGGTAGTTTTTTATTGTTTACTCTGAGTTAATGAGAAGAGAGCCATCTTAGAAACAAGTTTATTTTGGCTGAGGAGTTAGTGAAGAAGTTTTTCCTTGCACTGCTGTCAGGCTGTTCCCCTGAGCAGGAAAAAAAAAAAACCTCAATGGAAAGAATCTATAGGTCAGATAGAACAGGAATTTTTTTTCTTGTAGTGATAGTACAGAAATACCTTGGTGGATAATACTGACCTCCTAAAAGGTGATGATGTCTTTTTCTCAGTGTTCATCTTGATGGTGAAGTAGTCACTGATTCTATTTTTTGTTATATTAATGTCTATCATGAACAAACTCCATACAACTGCAAAAGAATGTGTTTCTGATTTTGTTCTTCTAATTTGCTGAAATATGTGGTAGTTTATTGTCTGAAAAAGAAATGAGGTTTTCAGGGGAAGGAGGTGTTCTGCTGGAGTTCTGTGTATTCAGAATGGTTTAGATGGTCAGAGATTTTTCAAGAGTAATCATTTCATGATGAGATGTTTTTTCTTTAGGAAGTCGATGGCACTACTTGGTTCAAGTTCCCTCTTGAACTTATGTTAATCATGTTATATAGAGAACTATTATTCTCAGCATGTACTTAAAATTAGTTTTGTTGCTTTGTTGGGCTTGAATGTTTTGTGTCCACTCAGAAATGCTGCTTCACCTTATTTGTAAGCCTTGCCTCACTGAATAATTTTCTGCCTGTATCTGCTGGCTGTTAGGGAGCAAACAGACTCTGATTTTTGTTATTCTCCATAGTTCAAGTAAACTAGGGCATGGACCTTCTTTCATTATCTTACTGAAAAACAGCTTTCCAAGTTCTCTTGTTGTTTCCTATCAGTTTACATTGTGAATTTTTCCAGATTATCAACATCTTCTATGAAATGTGGGCAGTGTAAGAGAGACAGTATTGCAATAATGGCTTTGTTAATATTGTATGCAATACAAACCCATTTCCCTCCTTCTCAAGAGAGTACTCCTTAATGTTGTTTGGCCTTGCTGTTGTTTTCTGATTGTTTCCTGCCTGTACACAGGGTTTTTGTTTTAAAGTAAAAATAAAGCAAACAAAAGAAAAAACATCTGCCACTAATTGATGGAGAAGCTCTGTTCTGATTGCATGTGAACACTTTCTACCCACATAGCCAACACATTTTAATAATGATTACTTAGGGCGATGCAAGCTAAGCTAGTTTTCTTTTATTTGAATGAAGTAAGAACATTCCCATTGCCTGTAAGCTAGGAAAGCAATAAGAACAAGAGAATAGTCCTTAACTTTTATGCATAGTTGCTTTTGAATTCAAGTATAAAAGTATTAACTTGGGAAATGTTGGCTAGACAAGGCCTGTAATCAAACATTAAACAATAAGAATAAAATATCAAATTTTAATATAACTATATGTGTTACTATTGCTTGCTCTGTCCATTAAGTGAGACTTGCATCTTTTGTGAAAAGAGAGCATGTAATCCTGCAGATTGATTGTCTGTTACACTACATGTGCACAAGGAAAGGATGAGTAGCATATTTACTTATGGCTATTCTGTATGCTTCAGGTGGCGATATTTTTAAAGTGTTTTTTAGGAAGGAGACAAGTATGACCTTTCTTGCATAAATGGACACTGCTACTTCTGTTTAGCTGCCACAGACTTTTGTTAAAAGAAAACTTAAATCACAAATCTTACTCAAATACTTTAAAAATATTAATGAGATGGACAATTTTTTAGTTCAAAATATTTACTCAAGTTTCAAATAATTAAAAAAAAAACCAGACCAACGCACAAAATCACAAAGCTTTCAGATGAACTTTCTTCAATGCTATTCAAAGATACAGGTACTAGATCAACAGTTGTTCTATAGATTGAGTTGCTAAAAACTGGGAAGTAAACTATAAGAATGCCTAGAAAATTTTCACTTGAGAGGTCATATGAGAGGTATTCGGAGAGGCATTTGTATTTTCGTAAGCTCTCTGGAAAAATGGACACATACTGCGATGAGCCAGCAGTGTGGCCAAGAAGGCCAACAACATCCTGGCTTGTGTCAGTGACAGTGTGGCTGGAGGGATCAGGGATGTCATCACACTCCTCACTGGTGAGGCTGCACCTTGAGTGCTGTGTCCAGTTCTGGGCCCCTCGCTACAGGAAAAACATTAAGGGGCTGGAACGTGTCCAGAGGGCAGTGGAGCTAGGAAAGGGTCTAGAACACAAATCCTATGAGGAGCAGCTGAGGTGTTTAGCCTGGAGAAAAAAAAAGTGTGGATAAATTAATCTCCTTTTACGTATTTGACCAAAAAAACCCTGTTGGTTTTGGAGTTTGCAGTACAGAGTAAAGAAATAGTTATAATCTGTTAGAGTAATCAAAAGCAGCCCATGGAGTTCATTGCAAATAATATTTTAAAATAGACATGAAGTGTTGATGTATTATGCTTTCTGCAATTGTTGAAGAGAGAACTTTATCCTTTTGGTCAAAGAAAGGGATAATGAAATAAATAGCTGGGTGGTTGGTTTAGATGAGAACTGACAGGAGACACATTAGATAAAAATGGCTTAGATTTCGTTTCTGAAATGAGAAATTAGTTCTCAATAAATGTTGAGAAAATTAACTAATTATGTTCCATATCTCACCATGACCAGATTTGACCAATTCATTTGGGCTGCATAAAGACTTTGTGTATTCTGGAAAGAAGAAAAGTACTGTCTTGGTGAGCAAAATACAGTGTTGGAGTAGCAAACAAGTCTAGGCAGGTACCAGGTTTGTGATGTATGAAGTTGGACATTTGGCATTTTCTATATTTTCTGAAGTCTTCTAAAATGCAATTTAAAAGCTGCAGATCCTAAGAGGAGAGTGGGTTTGTCAGGGGAGGGCCCTCCTGTGGGTGTTCCTGTCTTCCAGGTCAGGAAACTGAGGAGGCTGGCAACAAAAGTGCAGGTACCAAAGCACTGGCACTATATATTGAAATGTTTAAATAACTGAACTAATGTGTGATTGCATAATGTACAGTTGTATTGTGTTAATATTGTACATTTGTATTTCAACAGTGGCAATGCCTGTGCAACAGCAGCGCTTGTCTATGCAACATGAGGAACACAGGGATTTTCTTGGGTTTTTTTGTTGTTTGGTTCTGGTTTCTAGAAGTACTTTGTAAAGTACTTTCTGCACTGTTTCAGCTGGACTTCTCTCTTCCAGCTGCTGAACTGTTGCTCTGAGTCTCCACTGTTATAGGTACAATGATTCCCTCATGCTCTCTAACCAACTGGTAGGGGGCTGGGCATTAATTAATGTTGTTATAAATAAGAGGGAGATGAAAAAGATCACAAAGGGACAACAGAGTAAAAAAATCGACTGATTATCAGTAATTGTGTACTTTGCCTTTTATAAGCTGTGCCAATTTAAAACTGATTGTAATTATATGAATAACTCAGAGGAGAAAAAGGAAATGTTTTGCTTGCTTTTGGTGATAAAGGTTTGCTGTGTTCAATATTTCTTAGCGTCAGGATTCTGGGGTGAGGGGGGAAAGAAAACTCTTCTCATTTATACTGGTTTTATAATGAAATACCTCTTGCAGTCCCAGATAATAACAGGCCCATGCTTTAGTGCCAGCAGAGGTGTGAGACTCTGAATGATGAAGAGGTAAAAGTTAAGTACTGTTTTTCACTGCTTCACTCGCAGTAAGGACTTCCAGAAACTCCAGAGAGCTGTGCTTTCAGAAATGGAGCACAAGGTACTTTCTGAAAACAAAACTTCCTTATGAAATCCCACCTTGGGCAAATAAAACATTAGGTCTATTTGATAAAAATATTTTAACGTCAATAGTAGGTGAAGAGCAGGTTCACTTCACTGTTGGGAAAAAATATATATATAATGCCTCAGGTGGTTAAAATAGCTCCATTTTTTTGGTTAACAAGCAGAAACATAACTTTAAGAGCGTACATAATTTTTTTATTAGTTTGAGGACCAGGAAAATTCATACATGCAGTCTGACAGTATTTTGAGACTCTTTTCTTTACTAAATGAGGATCTGACCCTTCAGTCTACAAGTTTGTCTTATATAAATAACTCTGAATGCAGATTTTATTTTAAGGAAGACTGACTCTTCCCAAATGTTCATAATTAGTTTAGGCACTTGACATTGGTAAAAAACTCATTGAATCAAAACCTTTAGAATGTCTGGAAAAAGTCCTATTAGATCATCAAATCTGGTTTTCTGCTGTTTCTCGGAGAGAGTATATTGATATTAAACTCTTGCTCAGCTTGATCTTATCCAAAGAGTTGGGGTGATCTAAACATAATAACTTAAATTTTGAAGGTTTCACTGGGATATGAACACATTGTTCTTACCATCTGTATTAATGTAATTATAGGGAGCTTTCTGAATCACAGGTAAATGTCTTCCAAAAAAATTATGGGTGAATATTATTGTATTGGATGTGAAAATGAAAAGGCCATTTGAGAAGATAAATAACTTTTTCCTAAGGGTTGATTTTGTTACCTATATTTACAAACCATAGAAGTAACATTTATTCAAATGAATATTGTGACAAAAGCACAGTGATGTTGCAGTATTAGGTAAAAAAAAGGAAAAGTTTTTTTTATGGAATGATGTGAAATAACATCTCACATTTGCTAATAGTGGAAATGCTAAAACAAACTACAGTCAGTTCCAAATGCTACCTCTTTTTTCCACTCTGTTAAATTATGCAGTTGACATATTAATTAAATAATTAATTGCAAAATCAAGGCCCACTGGTTGGTACCTTTTGCTTCTCTTTCTGTCCTTTGTGGGGAAGGAGGCTGTGCATAAATTATAAAATGTAGTGGTGCATATGTAACCTTATATTCCATGGTGAAAAACATGTGCTTGTGACGCCTTCCTGTTGCTATGTACTGCACTGTTTGGGACATAATTTCAAGTTGGCTGAGATCCAGGCTTACCACAGAGTCAGTCATAACTGTGAAGCTGATGTTAAACCATTGGAATCAGCCACGGGAGGGACTCTGAGGGTTTCTTTACTCTTGGAGATAGAAAAGGAAAGCAGTACCCGGGTATATTGTCAGTGCTGTAATACGGGCATTTAGATAAAATGTAACATCTGGCTGATTACCAAGCAGTTCGTTGTGCAGGTGCAGGGTTATTTTAGCACTGCAATTATGCCAGGTTTTATTATTATTTTTATACTCCATTTAATTATAGAACAAGAACGTTACTAAATTAACTTTACGGGAGAACGTAGATTTGTAGGATAGTTCACAGGTTCTGCTCATTTTTACTCTGTTTTGTATAGCATTGAAGCATTGCTACTGCATAATGTTTTTAATTAGAAAGGAGAAACAAGAAAAAAACCCCACTCTGTTTGTCAGCATGGTTGTAAGAAATACTTTAAAATAATGTAAACAGGGTCTTTGAGCCTCTGTGTCTGTGTGTATAGTAATACGTATCTCACTGACCTTCCTTAAAAGCAGATTGCTGCCACAAGCTGTGCCTGAGCTTAGGTATGGCCTCATGGTTTTCTACGGTAAAGGACACAATTATTTCTGATGCAGAGTGGCAGAATCTTGCCACTAGAAATGACACTAGTATCATCTCCTCTTTACTTGGTGAGATATTCCTTTTGACATTATCTTTACACTTTAGCTGCAGCAGAAAAACGGCAAAGGGCTATAGCAGGAGGAAATGTCCCTTGACGGCTTGGGAGCAAACCTGGACCTGTGACATGGGTTTAAGAGTTGAGTTCAGAAGTGAAGGGCCCTGTTTCACACATACACACAGACTCCCTTAAGGCTAGGTTCTTTGCTGAGCTATAATTGTTTTCCTAAAACCTGTAGGGGAGGGAGAAGCAGCAGCAGCTCTATCAGTACCAAGTCAAATCAAGTGGCCTGGTTTTCTGTGCTCAGTCTCATGTAGAAGATAGGGCCAGTTCTGTCTCTGGTTAAAATTGTTTGTGGGAGTCCCTTGACGTCTTCCAATTCCTATTGCTGTATTTCCTTTTTTTTTTTTTTTGATAATTATAGTTAGGATGACAATAAGTAATTCTGCAGGACTTGTTCTTTCCTTTTGTCAAAACCAGCCACTTTACAGCCAGTCTCGCAGACACCATAGCCAGATATCTTACCAAACCAAGCTGGCAGAATAGCATTTTTTTGTCTTAAATTTCAGTGAAGTGTATAAGATGGAAGAACTTTAGATTATTTCTGAATACAGAAAGCAGCAAATAATTGTTATAGCACTATATATTCCTTGTACTTCTCTTACCTTTGAGCCATCCTTTCCAAACTCTGCATCATGCACTTGCAAGGTCTGGGGAAAATGGTGGATGGGGTGTCTGTGCCACAGAAGCTGTTCAGTATAAAAGAGGTTTCAAGGGGGAACCTGTTTTGAGGTCTGACAAGGTTAGGGGAAAAACCTCTAACTCCAGTGCTGTACTAAAGGTCGGGCAAGGCTGGGTTGATTCAGAACATTTTGGAACATGGCTAATGTTGAGGATTGGAGATTGTTTGTTTTGTTCTGTGTTTGGGTTTTTTGGTGTGGTGGTTTTTTTGTGGGTGGTATTTTTTTGTGTGTGGGGGGGGGGGTGGGTGGTTTGTTTTTTGTGGTTTTTTGTTTGTTTGTTTGTTTTTTTGTGGGTGGTTTTTTTGTTGTTTTTTTTTTGGGTTTTTTTTTGCTCGTGTGTGTTTATTCTGTTTGGGGGATTTTTAAAGATAATTTAAACATCTTTTTAATGCAGTATAATATTAAATGGGCAAATCTACCCTTCAAAGTTTAACAAGTCATGCTGCTTTTTAGCAGGAAGCTCACTTCATAACATAAGTGTCTGCTAAGTAATAATAGAAGATAGAAAAAAAATGAGAGCAGATGATAAATAAATGGTTGTATTTAAAATTATTTTAAAATTGCTGTCAGTGGTCTAATCTAAACTGGAGTGCACAAAAAGCTCTTGAGGCTTTCTGGTGGCTTTCAGCTCAAATGTCAGACAGCCTATGCAGTGAACTGGTTCCACAAGATCTTTGTTACTTTGAATTCCATCTGATTTCAAATTTTGTTGTTCATGTCTCATAAATCTTCATAACATCCAAAACAGAAGATATATTTGGAGCCAGGAATTAAAATCAATGCATTTTCTTTGAAAAATGTAGTAGAAATGAGTGTGGCAGCTCTTTTAACCTGGCTCTTGAGGATGTTGTGTTTCCTGACCACTTTGATAAAAGGGTGTTTATTAAAACTAATTTTCAGGGGGTTTTAGCAGCTATGTCTTTAATAACAAAAAGAAATTACTTGGATATCTGTGGAAAATGAAAGCGGGAGCTTTGGTCATTGAGACTGCTTCAGTGAGCTGCAGATCTCTTTCTACAGCTGACGCTGCCTGAATGCTACAGGTAGAGAATTATGGCAACAAGAATCAGCAGTGAGAGTGAGAGAGGAGTTTGGTAAAAACATTTGACTTATCTTTATCCTGAGTAACATAAACCTTGGCTTACTAGTATTAGTTTTTTTGTCTGCCTTCCAGTGTTTTTACTGGAGTATGTGAGCTCATATTTTACCTCCTGTTACTTGACTTATTGACCACATCCAATTGCCTTAATTCATGCCTAACCTTCACTGTTTGACTATGGTTACCAAAATGTCTTAGCATTTGGTTACCATCCCTCTTAGCAGTTTTAATTGGCTATTCTATCAATTTCAACATTGCACCTGGTATATGTATTTTAGAGTGTATTTCTTTTGTGAAACAGTGTAGGGAGAGAGAGCTGAATATACTGATTTTTTGCTCGTAGCCTAAGGTTCACTGTGATTAAATGGGAAAAACCTTTTTATAGATATTTCAATGGAATATAAAATCCATAGTGGCAGTGTGCATTTGGGTTCATATGAGGCTTTGTGACTTACTTTTCAAACACAACACTACTTAAAAGATGGTCAGCTGAAATTTAGATTGGCTGAACTCAGCAGTTAAGCACAGAGGGTTTAAATAGAATGAGATTCTTAAGACTAACATAATTGTTTAATTGAAAACAAGATGAAGAACTATTCAGTTTTTCATTCACTGTTTCTCACAGTACTTCAGTGGAGATTCTATAGGGAAAAGTTCATTAAATCACCTCACAGAATATCTAAAGAAACAAAAGAATGATCAGCAGCCACTGGCACTCTTTGCTTCAGGAACTTTTTCAGGCAACAAGTTAAAATGAGTTCAAAATATGGAGCTTTTTAATACTTACCTTGGTATACTCCCTGCTGTCTGTGAGGGAAAAAGCACATGGAAATGGAGGATAGATCTGCTCATTATATCTAATGTGAAGTGGGGAGAAAGTTAATGCTTTTATCCAATTTATATTCCATAATGAGATCCAAACTGTCCAGTGTCTTCTTTCAGAGTAGTGTGCTAAGGTCTCTTTTAAAATTCATTTGAGAATCTAGTTGAAGACAAATGAGGCTCAAGTGAAGATGGAAGGTTCTGCACCCAGCCACGGTGCTGAATAGGTATTTCATGTTTTTTATGCAAGTGAAGGAAATACAAGAATGGGAAGACTGGGGAGTCCATCTGTATGCATGCCATGGTGCATAGAATCATAGAACTGTTTGGGTTGGAAAACACCTTTGGGATCATGGAGAGCTACTGTTGACCCAGCTAAACCATGTCCCCAAGTGCCATATCAACACATTTTTATTAATACCTCCAGGAATGGTGACTCAGCTGCTTCCCTGGGCAGTCTGATCCAATGCATGATAACACACTCAGGGAAGAAATTTTTCCTAATGTCAAAGCTAAACCTCCTCTGGTGCAACTCGAGGCCAATTCCTCTTATCCTATCACTTGCAATTTGGGAGAAGAGACTGACACCCACAGTAGAGATCCATGATGTATGATTAAAAATATGCTGTATATATACATATGATATATGCAGACACAGGCATGACAATGTTTGTTTAATGGCTGGACTCAGTGATCTTAAAGGTCTTTTCCAACCTAAATTATTCTTTTATTTTATGTGGAGTCAGGTCCTTAACCCTTTTACAGTGTAGATGGTGCCCTGTTTTGTGAATAGCCTAGTTATGTCCCTCAGGGAAAAGAAATGGTGTTTGTCAGAGTGGCAAAATCTAGTTCCTGGAATCCAAACTGGTGACATATCTTGTTTACTTTATCACTGCTTCCTTTTGTAATTGATCTGAAAGTTCAGCTGTTGCAGAAAAATGACAAATAGTTGGTGGCCTGTATCTGTGGAAACTATCTGGGAGCTATTGTAAAGGCTGGTAAGGCTTTAGCTGGTAAAGATGTAATCTCATGAATGGGAGAGCAATTGCAATCTGAGAGGTAGAATGGAGGTCTTAAAAAAAATAAAAGAAACATTACGGAATGCTTGATGAAATCAGATAAAGCTGTGATTTATTTCATATGGAAAAGAATAAGATGCTGATGTTTGTGTTTGGCTGCAGTTTTTCTGAAATATTTTCCAACAAACACTGATTTTTCTTCCTTGGAATCTGATGTTTCTTGAGGACTGTGTCTGAAATGAAATATATTGGCTAGTTCCTCCCTACTGCCCTCTTACAACATTTAGAGGAAAGGTAAATGCAGTTAAAGTCACATTTTAATTTTGCCCTCAAGTGTCGGGCTCTCCTGAGAAATAGCAGTTATACAAGAAGGAAGTGTTCTATGTTTAAAATGGATTCATGAAAAATTTGGTCTTCAATTGTGAAAATTTTAATGAACTCAGATGATCTGAATTCAGCTACTCTTGTCATGCAGCAGCTGTGAGTGGAAGCATGATCTTAAGTTATACTTAAGGAAACTCATTTAAGCACTAAAAGGATGTGAAAACAACCCCAAACAAAAATTAAAAACCACCACCGAAAAAAAAAAAGCCCTGCAACATCTCAGCACAAAAAAGCTCTATGATGTTGACAAAAAACATTTCCTTGACTGAGGAAGAAGCCATGAAGTAGTATATTTAAATGATTTTATCTAAACAATCAAAAGACAGACTTAAGAAAGAAACTTAAGACAGAAAGAAGAAAGAAATTGAAGCACCAGTAGAAGGATGGGCGTTCTCTACAAAACAGAGTTTTTTTTAAAACATGCAGACAAAGCACAGGAAGTGGCCCACAGCTTTTTGGAACTGTTTGGCATGTTTTCAGGTTCCTGATTGGACCTTGGTTTTTAGCTGAGTTTGATGGGAGACATTGAAAATCTGGTGAAGTTACAGCATTGATCAGTGGCCTTGTACACAAGGTCCTCTCTGAACAGATATCAGTGAGTGTTGAAGGTCAGGGTCAGTCCCACTGGCATGTGATAGGCATAAATCCAATTTAAGTGTGCTTGGAACACTTAAGAGCCTGTCTCACAGATCTCCTGTGGATTCTTTATCTCAGCTGAAATTGGAGGCTGATTTGCATCTGAGGCACTGGGATAAGGGATCATCGTTTGTATCTCCCTAGACATTTAGAATTAGCCACTAAAAGCTTGAAAATTTCCAAAGCATTATGCAGTTACCATTGCTGTTGGAGACACCACATATGTTTCTGCATATAATTCTGAAAGTTACTGAGCATTTGATCATTGTGGTGAAAGGCATGAAGGTGGGCTTTTCACAGTATTGACTGAGCATACTTTGAAATTTGTTTGCAAAGCTATCTATTCAGAGCAAAAAGAGATACCACTCATTCCGTAAAGACTACATGGGCCTTTCAGAGTCTTAAAATACATAACTGAAAATAACTTTTCATTTAAAAAAGAATAATCTCCTTTAAAAATAAAGCTCTTTGATGTAAAACTAAATTAAATAGATAAATCTTTCTACCAGAACAGGGCAAAGAGAAAGCATGTTTTATTCATGTAGCAAGCTGCTATTTTACATTGATGCAAATAAAACTACATGTGAACGAACAGCTGCTCTCCAACAGATTGCTGCATCTCACATTCTGCGAAGGGAGCACAGCTGGAGAAATCTGCAGAACATTTTTATCTGTAAATCAAACATAAACTAGGAAAGCATATACTGTACTTATAATAGCATCAATGTTTGCAAAGGGTTTCCCCATGCTGTATGTAGGGAGAATTGATTCTGTTTTCAGGCTGTCTTCTGCAAAATATCTGGCAAACCACTGATTTCCAAGGTATTCATTCTTAGCTGAAGCACTTCACTGTCTGTCAATGCCTTCCAGATGTTTTACTGGGATTAAGCAGGCTTACATTTTCTCTGACAGAATATGAGCATGAATAGCATTTTTACTTGAAGGTGTGTTATGTCCTTCCTTTGAGTAAGATGCTGATCTAGGGTGGGCAACAGGTACCCAAAGAAATCCTTGTATCCCCTCTAATGGAAGATACTTCTGACTCTGTCAAGCCTCTCAAGTAAGTTTGCTGCTTCTTTTGTTACTTGAGAAGATAAACTTCTTTCTTCTAGTACACAGTTCAGACATGTGAGGAAAACCACGGACCCTGGATGTGTTTCTAAAGGTGTGAGGAAGAATTACTCATACATAGAATTACAGAATTAACAACTCAGAATTACATAGAAGCCTAATCACTTTCTTAGAAATAGAAGTAGCATCTTTTGCCTTAACTGATCAAATAAAACCTGAAAATAAAGAGTAATAAAGTGGGAAATATAAGCCTGTAGTACCTACCTTATTGTTTTTTCCCCCTCACTTGTCACAAGAGAGGGGAAAAATTTACTCATCAACCCCCATCAACATTGTGTCAGTGTCATCATTTTCACTGGCAGTCACTACTTGGTCAGCTGAGCCAGGAGCCAGCATGGGAAATGGTGAGAAGGGAGCTATTGTAAGTGGTTGAATGTATAAACTTCAGAGGCCATTAGATTTCTAAGTAAAAGGGAAATCAGTGTATTAAACTTTTTTACACTGGATAAATATTTGTGGAGTTCTTGAAGGCAGAGTAGACTGAAGTGTAAAAACATACTAATTCTTTATGGAAAAAGAAACAACAAACCCAAACCATTCAGCTGTTTTTCTGAGCTGGACGCTTCATCATATAATGCTTTAACAGAAAACATAGGTAAATTTGCATATGAGACACAGTATAAAAGAAATGTAAAGTGTTCTGTTTGAAGGGTTGTAAATCATTGCATTGTTTACAGCAATGAACTCCCTGGCCGGATGTTGATTATGCTTAAATATTTACATAACTCCCAGCAGCAGTTAACAGCTTTGACTGAAAGAAACATCTTTCTAGTGATTTAAGGATTTACCTTTCATTTATCTTTCATTGTTTGTTTTTGGTTTTATCACATTTGGAGTTGGATTTTGTTTTGTTGGACTTCGGTTGGTTGGTCCTTGTTGTTGTTATGTGGGGTTGGTTGGCGTTTTTTGCTTGTTTTTCTTTTGGTTTTGTTTTTCTTAATATACCAGGTAACATTTCACTCTCTGTAGCTTGAAATGCTTGTTTTAATTTTATAGATCAGTGCTCTAAGTGCTTGTAAGTGCTGAAGGGGCCTGATTCAGCAGAGCATCCTAACAGGTACATGTAAGCTTTGCTGCCTCAGGAATGTTGCATAGAAAGCTACAAACCTGCTTAGTTCAAACAGTTCAAAAAGTGTTATTGAAGTCAGTGCCTGAGATCAGGTCCAGTTCTTTCCCTTGAACCAGAAATTATTTCTTTCTATATCATGGTGTGAAACAATTCATTTGTCCTTTGCAGTTTGGATAGTGGCTCTGGCACTGTGGCAGTTCATTCGCTTCTGTCCTTTGATTGTTTTGGTATGCCTTAATTTCTTGTAAATAATATTTGTTTTATGTATATGCCTGGTAACTTCTATGCTTCCATGTTAAGTGGAGAGATATAAAATTCCTCCCTTTTATGGAAATAGCCATTTACGTGATTATGAAGTTACATATTCTGGAATGTAGCTTTTTGGGAAATTAAGATATGTCAAGAAATCTTTCAAGCAAAATAAAATTTACTAATGGGATGGAAATTAAAATGTCTCCAATAGTGAAAGAGAATGTGTATTTACTGGATGTGTTTCGTTTGTCATTAGGGGTTTGTTCTTTTCTAACTTCTTTAACTTGTAATGAAACTTTTATTGCTTAAATACTGCTTTAATTTCCGGTTAAAACAAAGCAAGTACAGCTGTAATGAAGCTTTATCTGCAAAGAGTGGTGTTGAGTCATAAATTTCTTTTATTGGAGGTACTACAACTTATTTTTTATTTTACATTGGCACACTTTTATCTACATTAAAAACAATCTGATCTGTAATATTTCATGTTCAGGCATTGCTTCCTGAATAACAGACTAACTTTGTTATTAAACAGAATAGCTAAAGCATATAAAAAAGAAACCTAGAAAGGCATCCACTATGGAAAAATATTAGCAGTTTTTATAGGCACATTAAACTAGATACAGATAAATTGCTTTCGTTCCCCACCCCCCCATAGATTACAGCTTTCAGTTCTAAGGGTATCCAAAACCCAAGGTGAAACATGCTAGCAATAATGGTGGAGTGTATAAAAGCCATTGAAATGCTCAAAATGTATCTTACGATACTGATGTGTTCCCTGACTCTACTTTTATATAAAATAATTCCAACTCTGACTTTTAAAAGTGACTAGAAAAATCTTTGATTTAAATGAACTAAACTTGTTAAACTGGAATTACTTAGGCTGATTACATTGCAATTGGCTGTACTTATTGTAGCGCTGAACTCCCAGAAATGGCAGTGAAACCCTATACTGCTTTATTAGGCATTCTAACATTGTTATGGCTTGTGTTTATTATGAGTTCTCTTAGTCACAAAGAGTACAATATATTTTCATCCCATTTAATTCTGGAGAAGGAGAAAAGGGAAATGATGTCTGATACTGAAGCAGCTTTCAGACATAAGAGAGGAATGAAAGCTGCAATTTTTTTATGAATCAGTCAGTTAAGTAGTTGCTGAATGCAGATTACAAGTTGAGTGTTTGGAGTGTGAGCTTTTGTTTCTGTTTGCATGTTTGTTGGTTTGGGGTTTTTCAATCTTTCAATCAGGTTTATGGTGCCTGAAGCAATATCCCAATTATTTATTAAGTAAAATATTGCAGTGCCTTGCAACACTATTCTATTGCAGTCAAAATTGAGTATTGTACCATCCTCGTTTTCACAGTCAGAACAATAGATACATTATTTTTAAAACAATTCATTCAATACAGATTCCTCCTGGAGGATGAAGATAATTTCATGTTGACATTGCAGAGGCATGCTTGATCAGAAATGAAAAATAGAACAAAGTAATTTTTCATCAAACTAATCTTTACTTTTAAGGTGACATTTTATTTCAAGAGAAAAATTGAAGGCTATTAGAGTAAAAGAATAACTGGCTTATTGTGGTATGGACAGGGAAAGCAAAATTGTTTCAAAACTTAAAATTGAAGAGGTATAACAGTGATATCTTACTCAGGCAAATGTGTGATTATCACATTTGGACTTCATTTTGAACTGTTTATTCTACATAGCCTGCCTTGCATTCTGATACAAGATGGAGGATTTTTCTGCTCAGATGTTACAGGGCAAAACAGAGGGTTTTCTTAAAATGGACATAAACATTTTTGAGTTTTAACTGAGGTGAAGGGCACAGTGCAGTTACCCTAAAATAAATTCTAAAAAGAGAAAAGCACAGGATAGTTTTTCTTAATTCACCTCATAGCCATCCCAAAGCACAGAAATCAAATCATTAATTTTGTATTTGTGGCTTATTTTGAGACACGTTAAATGGTTTTGAGATATTTCTAGGAGTAATGGGCCATAGCATAGCCCTAGTAGAAATTACAAACAGAGATTTATTCTGAAAGCAGCCCCACTCATTCATTTTAAGTTTCCAGAACACATGAAAGTACTAAAGGGAACTGAACGATGCATCTTTCACATCTGTCATGTGCAAGTAGACAATCAAAAGAGGGTTATTATTCCACACATGGAGCTTTACTTTTTCAAGTTTAGCTCCATCCAGTAGCTAAATGACATGTGAGTTAGTCTTCTGGAGGAAGACCAAATCAATGCTTCAAACAAAAAAAACCAGATGTTTCTACCTCCTTTTCTCAAACCTAGAAACAACCCAAGAGCTTGTCTTGACTCAGACCAATGAGGTTGGGATTAAACTCACTGCAAGGGGTTTCCAGGTACTGTGTACAAAGAGAATGAGTAAATCACTGGGTTTTGTCATGCAAATGGAGCTGCAGGTGCTTTCCAGAAGGCGTTGTGTGATGTGCTTCTCATGAGTTTCCTTGCAATGTTGGAAACTTCAGGGTGCTCCCACAGGCTGGTTTTAGGGAATGTACAGCATCAGGGGGGTGAAAGACATGGCAAGAAGCTGGGTGTGCACTGCATGTCATGCTCACAAGAGCATGCAATGAATGTATGGTGCTAACAGAGGCTTGCAACTGACAGCAAACCTGATTTAAAATTTGATACCTAGGAGAGAGACAAGAGCATCTGGGTTTGGGTTTGAAATGATATATTAAGCAGGAGTGAGAGTAAAAAAAAAAAAAAAGAAAAAAAATGAGAGCAACAATAACAACCTTCAGTTAAAATATATTAGTGTAATTAAAGGACATGAATTATAAATACACAGTGTGGTAAATAGTAAGAGGAAAAAAAAACCTTCATAGGCCCTCCAGAGGCAGTGTTGGCATAATTGTAGGTACAGACATTGTGTTTTATCATGGTTAATGTTCTAGATATAAAAGAATCATGGGCTGTAAGAGAAGGGCAGAGTGACCTCATTTATTTTGTGATTACCAGTTGTCCTGAGATAGGTGGATTTATTGGGTTTTTTTTGAAAATGTTAATAGAGTTTGGACTTTCCAGCTTCACCCTGTCTGAACAAAACAGATATGTATAGAGAGGTTGATGCATTACTGGTTTTAAATAAAAACTGGAAGATGAAATGTGTTTTTAACATATTTCACCTTTGTTCCCTTCACCACCACTCTGCCAGAAAACAGAAAACCTGACCATGTCAAGGTGTCCTTTATACGTAATGATATTCTGTGCTTCCTTCTTTGGAGGATCATACTTAATCAGAGAATTTAAGAATGAAGTTATACACTGTATATAATTCCCATTTAGTCCCTTTTTTGTTTTCCAAGTTGTCTTTTACTGTCATTCCCCTTAATTAACTTTCTTTAATTTTTTATTACTATGTATCTTGCTTAATCAAGACAATGGCTGCCTACAGGAGATTCCAATGTTAGATGAATCTGCTAGATTATATTAGAGTGTGTTGCTCATATTTACATGAAGTCTTATACCAATACATGATATTTTTATTTGGAGTAAGCTTCTGGCATAAAGCCAGGAAGACACTGCCAAAACAAGTGTCATTCTAATAGGATGTCAGAGCAATTTCTTCACAGATTGATTTTCTCTTTTCTAGCTTCTTATCTTTCATTTATCTCCTGTTTTGATTAGGTTCTTCTAGTTACAATTTCCCTGTTGTCTTCTTTGCAGAATACAGGATAAACATTCATAATAAACTTCTGTAGTCTTCTTGCTGTGGTGGTGGTGGTTTCAAAAGACAAACTGAATTTACAATGGCCAGAAAAAATACTGCCTATAACCACAACATAGATCTTGTGTTATGCTTCATTGGCTTTCTGTAGCCAATGTTTAACAAACACTTTTTTGTGTGTGTCAAGGTTTGTTTATATAGAAGGGCCTTCCTTAATGCAACACAGTTAATTATAAGAAGTGATAGAAAGCATGTGGTTTTGTTCAAGGACTTGCCTTTTTGTCTTCCTTGCAAAAGTTTGCTCGCTTTTGTACTCAGCTTTCAAATGATTGAAAGAGGAATAAAGATATTATAGGAAAGGACTTGTGTACAATTAATTGGCAGACCTCAATTTAAAAGAAGTAGCAAGTTGGTTCCCTCTTTGCTTCTCTCTGTTCCCAGGGATATAACTGGGAATGTATCAAAACTAAATTCACTCAGCAAGGGAACATGGTGTATATAAGATTTGCCTTTTCCTAAAGGTATGCAGGGGCACCCTGTGTGATTTACTTTTGTTTCATTAGGACAGACTGACTCGAGTTGGGACATCTCTGATGAGACTGATTTGGCATAATGAGAGTGAACGGAGGTGACTGTGGCCTAATTGGGATATTTTATTATTGCATTTAATGAAGGCACATTTTGCCTTAGTACAAGTGCCAAGGGGTAAAAGTGCAGTTAACCAAGTCTTAAGTAAGGAGGAAATTTCAGACTTTGACCAATTAATATAGTTTAATAATAGTTACAGGTTTTTTTAATATAGATAAAGTTAACAAAAGGAAATTATTATTTTTGTATTTATTATATTGTGTTCCTTTGGTTTCTTGAATATCTGTATATAGCTGTATATGCATGTCTGAGTTGAAATATGTATGTGCTCTAAATATCCAGTTGTCCCAGTCAGGACAACAGCTGTCCCCTGAGGATTCTCTGTGAGTTTGTAAGATTAAAGGTTTTCTCATTTATTTATTGAAAAGTTTAGTTAGTTCTGGATGTCTCAAGCATATTTGCAATTTGTTGAGTTCCAGTGCACTTGCCAAAAAACAGTAAAAGAGTCAGACATCAAATTCATGGCAAAAGCTCCAGTTGTGATGAACAATGTAGAAATAAGACAAAACTGGCCATCATTATCATATCCTTCCACTTCAGATATTTGCAGTTTATCTAAAGTGGATCTTAATCAGCCCTGTCTGGAAATTTTCAGTAACAATCCAGTGACATTTTATGTAAACACTGGGCTGAGTTATTTACACTGACGAAGTGTTGAAAGTATGGCAAGAACCTCAGCAAAGCAGTGAGCAGCAGAAAGTGCAGGATGTTAGAAAAGTTGTCCCCAAAATCATATATATAGTAAATACAGTATATGAGGGCTTGGATATATTACCTTTCTTGTAGTGATCCAGCACCACTGAGAGCTCTTTATTAAGGAAATACTCACTACGTAGGAAGGTCTAGGTGCTGAGGTGTCTTGCAGTTGGAAGCATCTCTCTCAAATTGAAAACATTTGCTTGGTAATGTTGGAGGATTGTCAGTCTAGTTTTATCTCCTGTTAATAACTGGACTAAAATCAAGTGTTCTGTTACTTCGGCAGCAGCACTAGTTGCTTGCTACACCTAAAATGTGATGGGAGCTGTTGGTGTAATTGATGATGTACTTTGGCAAATCAACTCAGGGTAGAAAAAGAGTTATGAGCCCTAGGATGATGCTCAGTGTGGGGGATCAGTGCACAAACCAGTGCTGCTGATTGGTTTTGCACGTAAAAGAACTTTGTGTTGGTGATCGTTTGTCGTTAGATCAAAGGAAAATACTTGTTGTCAGATATTGCATCTGGGAATGCAATACTTGTTCCAGGGAAGCAAGTGTGGTTAGAAACCAAAAGGGGTGAGGGATGGCACAAGGAATAAGGCAGAAAGGTAAGTATGATTCCTCCTCTGGTCAAGGACTGACTTGACTGTTCCCATGGCAACAGAGCTCTGTGCTCTCCTTAGGCAGCTGCTGATTACACTTTGAATTTTATTTGCATTCATGATTAAGGAGGAGTATAAAAGGACTGAGGTAAAGAATTAAAAAAGCAATAAGAGGATAAAAGACCTTTCAATAAGTGTTCCTTAGAAGCTTTAATTTAAAAAGTAGAAGGAGGAGGAGGGAAAGAAAGAGATGGAAAATGATGGCAAAATTTTAGAAATTTTTATTAAATAGGTGAACTAATGTTTCAAGAAGTATTGGAAGGATTACTAACATCCCTGTGAACTTCTTATATTTCATAGCTTTATACCCATGTAAAAAGTATATTTTTTCATTATAGGGAAGGATACTGTTCTTCAGTATAAAGAATTTGTTCTAAAACTGTATTTAAGTTAAGAAAGGTTTATATTATGTTAAGACATCAGGAGTCACCATTCCTGGCAGTGTTCAGAAAACAACTGACATGGCACTCACTGCCATGGTCTGGTTGACAAGGTGGTGATCAGTCAAAGCCTGGGCTTGATGATCTTTGAGGTCTTTCCCAGCCTGACTGGTTCTTTGATTCTGTGATCTTGGGTTTTTCAGACCTGACTTGACATTTCATAAGGCTGCTCTGATCATGGTTGCCATCCTGTGTTTTATTGTGTATCATATTGTTTTTATCAATAATCACAAACTTCTGTGTAACACATGTCAAGTGTATATGGCATTGATTACATCCATGTGAAGAGGAAAATGCCACCACTGTGATTCAAAAGCAATGGTTGTCTATAAAAGTCTCCTCTTCCACTTTTAATAATTGATGGGCAATTTAGTCAAATTTCTGATGCCACTGAAACAGAATACAGAATTTGGCATTTCAGATATGCTTTGGAATAAGTCACCATGATTTTTTATACATTCCTTCTACTAAAATAAGACTTTACAAATAGAATCTGACAGTAATCAAACAGAAAAAGAGGGAGGTTGTTGATAGGAATAGGATTTATAAAAGAAGAAGAGAGCCATTGCCTGCAGTGGAACTAAGTTTTCTCTATGAATCTTCATCTTCTTCTAAGCGCTGCATTTTTCATGACAATTGATATGTTTATATATCATTAATGACACCGAGTTAAACAATTGCAAAACATTGCAACATACAATACCACAGCTAGATAATATATTTGTTATTGCTGAAATGCTACAGGATTTGTCATGCCCCAAAACAGAAATGTGACACTAAAGAGCTTCTTTGTCCAATTTCTATCTGGTTTTGCCTTTTTAGTCTCTCTCTAGCCAAATACTTTGCAGATGGTAGCCACTTTCATAGCTACGTGTGCCATGGATCAAACTGAAGTGACAGTGGCAAAGTGGGACAGTTCTTCTGAATCAAATCCTTTGGGGGAAATAGTTGGTTATGCAGAGAGGCAGCCTGTGAATATCCACACAGAAGAAGGGAAATTAGGGACTTTGTACCCATACTTTGGCCCAAGTTGAGAGATGCTTGACTGTGGATATTGTTTACAGGCTTTTCTGTATTTCTAGCCTGCTCTGTATTTGGTAAGCACTACCTGTTCAAAGGAAGAGCTGGTTATGAGTAAGTTCATGGGGGTGAAGAGAGTTGTGGCTGTTTGATGGTGTGATCATGGTTAACAGGTATTTATTTATTTATTCATTCATTCATTCTAAGTTGTTATTTATTGTAAGTTTTGGTACACAGATCCCCTGGAGTGGCTTCAGCAGAGGACAACAAAGGTGATGAGGGAACTGGAACATTTCTCTTACAAGGAAAGGCTGAGATGTCAGGAGGATGGTTCAGTTCCAGAAACACTTCCTGCTAAAAATTGTTTATGGATTGAATCAGCCTCTTTCTTGAACACTAACTGTCCAAGCCATTAAGCTACGATAACTTGATTTGTTGTAGGCATACCACATATTCAGTGTCTCCTTCCCTGCTCCAATAGTGTTTGGGGGCTTAATCCTGGAAGATGTCATTGGGGGGTGGGGGTGGTGGTGTCTGTCTGTTTGTTTGTTTGGGGGTTGTTTTGTTGTTTGTTGGTTTGGTTTTTGTGAGGTTTTGTGTGTATGTGTGGTTTTCTTTATTTTTGATTGAATCACTTGGCTGTCTATTGTGTCAGAAGATGATTTAAATTTTAAAAGGGTACTCAGCAGGAAATACTGAAGAAAATAAGTATTGAGAAGATGAGTGAGAAAAAACTGCAGAGAATATAATTTTTCACTGCTGAAGCTCATTACTGGTGTGGAAGAGATCTGTGGTGAGCTGAGCATTTCTAGGAGAAAATGTCAGAATTCTGTTTAAGTGAGATTTGTTACAATACACATGATGAACATGAATGTTTACTGCCACTGAGCTGTGGTAAATAGTGACTGAGCAGTGGAACAGATTGCCCAGGGAGGTTATGGATTCTCCCTCCCTGGACATATTCAAGAACCGTCTGGATGCAATCCTGTGCCATGTGCTCTGTGCAGGATGACCCTGCTTGAGCAGGGAGTTTGGACCAGATGACACACTGTGATCCTTTCCAACCTGACCCATTCTGTGATTCTGTGTCTGCCAGTAACGCTAAAGGAAAAACAGAGATTGCCTTAAAAATAAGGCATTTCAATAAATGTTTCCCATTTCTGGATTAGGAATCTCTTAGTGTACTAATTTCTGAAGTGAACAAAGAGGTTTTCTGTGCTTTAAATGAATTGAAATTGATGCGGTCTGAATTATTTGAGATGTACACTTGCATGCATGAATGTGATAAAAATAACCAAATAGAGCACATAAATGCTTGAGTAATGCATGTTGTAATTGTAATGCCTGGCTCTAGCACTTACAAAATGATTGCAATATACATGAACGGAAGGACATATTTTTAAATTTGTGGCCAAAGTGGACTGCAGTCAAATTTGAGCTAGCTAAAGCATTTGGAAAAAGTTCAGGTAGTTGGCAAGCCATAAGCTGGCTGCTAATGAATGCAGGATATACTGCCATCTTCTTCTGGGCATGGGATGATTCCTTCTACACTTGGATTTTCATGAAGTTTTTGGATAATATATATGTTTACTTGGTTATATTCCTCTCAACGCCCCTCCCCCACCTCCAAAATCTGTTGGTTTTTTTCCTTAAATTTGTCTGACATTTTGGCAAAAATCCATTACATTTTGTCACATCTTGGTGGGTGTGGTGCGCTGTTTGAGAATTGCATTTTCATGAGAGTTAGTATGTCTTAGCAACATTTTTTTTTCTTTCATTCCCTATAGCCTAGATAGAATATATAGTCTAGATATCCCTACTCCTAGGAAATCACTTGTTCTGAGAAGTGAACATTTCTCATGCGCTGTAAAAGTGAGACATTTTGACAAATCATTGCAGATGATGAACAAGGTTCTCTCTGATATCTGCAAGTCATTGGCAAGCCCAAGTCCTAGAGGTCTCTGCTTCCAGCAGTCCCCCCTGCCCCAAGCTGGCAAATGTGATGTACTAGGAAACTAATGCCTCTACCAGAGCAGCTTGCTCTTAAATTAAAATGGATTGATTGGCCTGCACTCAGGCCAACTACCATTCTCACGAGTTGCTATTTTGTGGGTTTTGCCCAGATGATCTAATAGTGCATTTGTAACTAATAAGCATTTACATGAAATTTGTTCTTAATTTGTTTTTTTCTTCTCCTTCTATTAAGCCAAAAATCAATGCAGCTTTATGTTTTGAGTTTTTTTTAAGGGATGCAATATTTCTGCTCTTTGCTTTCTCTATGATAAGGCTACTATGATGCTTGTGGTCAAACATCAGTCACTGTTTCCTACAGAGAAGATTTTGCTCCTGAAGTAAGATTTGGCACATCATGGCCAGCCATCTCATAGCCAGTGAGTGAGCAAGAGCAGTCACTGCCTCTGTTTGCTCTGCAGGGGGATGTTATCTAGAGAGATTGCCTTGGCACGTCACTTCTCTGTGGTACCAAAAATAACTTATAAATAGCAGACCTATTTCTCTATTCACTCCTGGCTAAAACAACACAGTGTCTTGTGTATGCGTTTTGGGTTCGGGGTTGTTTTTTTGACAGCTTCTTAGCACTTTCCAGCTGATGATTTGCACAGTTCCCCTATTCCGGGCTGTTTAGTCAACGTGATGGCTCTCGGGTAGCTGCTGATGTGGGCTGTCATCATGATCTGACATTTCCTTAGTGCAGCTAACAGGAAGTCTGCCTCTGTAAAGGCCATGAAATTTGGGGCTCCCTGCTTGCTTTCCTTATAAATCTGAGAATATTGATTCCTCTAAAGCCTCTCAACAAATGCCAGAGGGAGTGGGGGAAAAAAATAAACGTGTTCCTCCCGGCTTCACTCTTTTTATCTCTGTTTCTCTCAACCTGCTGAGGTTGTTTAGATGTGTGGGTTTTTAACAAACATTCCCTCCCTTAGTAAGTTCTTGATAGAGATGTTATAAAGCAGTGTGTGCAGTACCTTGCAATCATTTAAGGAATCATTATAAAAAAATAGAAGTCAAGATGGATTTCTGATTCTTTTTGTAAGGCTTTTTTAGTAAATGCATTTAGACTAGGAACATGCCCAAACCACTTAGAAGCATAAATATTCCTTGTGCCAGGGTTTGTTTTGGAAGCAGGAAAAAAAGGTGCTGTTCTGAGGTTTGGTGTCTGGGCTCACTTTTGATGAAAGAAGGATGACAAAGAAGTAAAGTGACAAGAAAGTTTTAATTAAATGTGACATTTTAAGGATGATCTGAAGGGTTAGATCTTATTCAATGACTCAGCAACCTGAAACAGTCTGAGTGTAGTAAGTAAGGAGGAAAACAACCTTGATGTTATTATCCCCTGCTTCCTGAGGGATAACCAGGAGTGATGAAGCCTCTCTGTTAGGATTAGAAGCAGTTTTACCTCCAGCAATCTAATATGATTCTCCTGATGTTACACAGTGCTTTACTTAACCTCAAAGTACTGAGCAGTATATCCCAATTGATACAGAACAGTACTATCAGGTAGGTTTACTAGTTCTCTTATCTTTCTAGTTAGTGTAATTGGATAAGGCAGCTTTCCCCCAGGGGAAAAATGGTACCAAGGAAAAAGAGGGCAAATGAAAAAATAGTGGATTTTTTTGAACAATTCCAGAGCAATGTGCAGTTCCATTTTCTTATGCTACCTTTGAAATTTGCCCCAGTTTATCCACTTAGAAAAAATTAATTATTGCCAATGGAAATCACACTGGTTTTACATTATATGTAAAAATGGAGCTATTGTGGATGCTCCAGCAGAGCTTATTTAAAAATACTTATGCAGGCCCACAAAGGATTCTTTTTGCCCAAAGTGCTAATATGTTAAAATGATGTAAAATATTTGGTTTTCTCTTTATATTTTCTGGGATTTTTTTAGTTTCCCTGCATCTTAGATGAGTGCCATGAATATTATTTCTAGCTTATTGCAGGATGACCCTGGTTCAGTCTTTCATTACTGCAGCATTTTCAGTCTAGAAAAATAAGTACTTACTGATCCTTTTAGCTTGTTTTCTTTTTCCCCTGCACTCTTTCTGTAAATATAGAGAAGATTTGAAGTTTTTTGTGTTTTTAATGCTTTTGACAGCAAATCTTTTAGCTGTATTGGTGTTGTTCAGATGCAAAGCAATAGAAATTACTGAAATCTCAAAAATTTAGGTGAAGTAAATTGTCTCCCATACAACTTGAAGTTCAGTATCTGTTATCACTGTCTCATTAATAAAGCTGTGTGTGCTAATTTGTTGTCCCTGCTTAAAAGCATGTCTGTCTCATAAAATGGAGAAGCCAAGAAATTTCAGTTCAGCAAAGGATAAAAGCAGATTTAGAGGAAGTATGGAATGGATTCATGTAACTACCTAAAATGAGGCTTTTCTTAGATTTTTTTTTCTAATTAGTGTGGCATGAGGTGTCCCTATTTCTGTAAGAGGTTTTTTGGTGTGGGAAGAAAAACTTTGAAGTGTTTTACTTTGAGATATAATCCTTAAAGTTTTGGTGGGGTAGGTTGTGGGGGTTTTTTTGGGGTGGGGCATTTTTTGTTTGGGTTTGGGCTGCATTTTTTCCTTGTGTTTAGACATTTTATTATCTTATTTGCATTTCCTGTTTGCCTGGCAGGTTTTTATTTGGGTTGAATTTTTGAGGGTTTTGTTTCAGTTGATTTTAATTTGTAGAACTTAAAGTGAGCCCTCTTAGACAATTCCTCATCAGGGTAGTCTCTCTGACAACGTAGAAAATAATCAAATATTGTTTAAACATCAAATCCTGCTGTGTGCTTGTTTTGATTTTGTACTGTTACCTACCCTAAACAAAATAAATAATAAACATTTGTCTTTCAAAATCTATGTAAAGTATCACCATAGGAATCTCTATATTTGGATTTGAAGATTCTCTAGGTGTTGGGTTTTGAGCATAGATTTCAGAGGGACACAATTGTGCTTCCTTTCCTTTAAGATGCTTGCTGATTATGTGTTCCATAGATCTTGTCAGCAGTCTACTAAAGACTGCCTGGATAATGTGGAATTCCGTGCCTGTGTGCAATTAGACTTCACGGTTTGCTGAAAAGAAGGTATTAAAAAATAAAACAAGGAAAAAAAATCCAGTAGACAAGAGGTATCTGCTCTATGCAAAGCATAATGATTTGTCTGAAGTTTTTGTAAGAAGTAGCAAGAAAGATGAGAGTTTAGATATGCAGAATTTCTAAAGGAGGATATTTTCTTCTTTTATGTGATAGCTGAATGATTTGTGCACACAGGGTATAGGAGGCACAAATTCTTCTCTGCCCTGGAGGGTTTGATTCCCATAATCATAAGGACAAAGTGTCTGATGGGAGAAGAGCAGGCTGCTGGACCCCTGAGTTACAGCCCATGTTCCATTGTGTGTTTGAACAGCCTCTGCAAAGTGAAGTTGTCAGAGAGGCAGACTGGGGCTTCACTCCCCAGAATAATCCTCTCTGAGTAGTAACAGAGTCCCTGGGTCACATGAGGTGGTGGTGTTCAGTAGAAAAGAAAATAGGGTTTATATACTGCACATCCTGAGCACTGGCTTTAATTGCTAGGTGTTGATTATGTGTGTAGGGGTTTCAAGTGGTAAGTCTCTCCAAGTAAAAAGTGCCACAAAAACTGTTTTAATAATTAAGGAAAAGAAATTCCCAGTACTGTAGGCCCACATCAAGTATCTGCTTTTGTTGCAAGGGCTTATCACATAAAGGCACAGCACTTACTCATTTGCTCTACCACTGTGCTAAAGAGAAACATTTATGGGCCAGATAGAGGTGAAGCAATTTAATTCAGGAATTTGAAGGTATCAGCAGCCCTCTGGATGAAAAGCTGGTGACCTTTGCTTGCAGAGACAACTGCTGGTAAAAGTTATGTAGAAGTCCTGCCATAAGTCTTAAAATACTGTCTAACATGACAGTTAAAATCCTACAGCAGTCTGTCTATCCTTAGGATTTTACCCATCCTGCCTGAAACAACTCTAGTGATAATGAGGAACTTCCCAAAAAAATGTAACCAAGGCTTTACTTTCAATTACATATTATGTTATATAGGCTTAAACATATCTGTATTGATTGGCCAGAATTGTTAAAATAAATAATACAATAGCTATGAGCTCCAAGTCCCTCTTTTAATATTATATTACAAACAAAATTGTGGAATACTACAGAAACATCCATTCACAGTGTGCCTGCACTGGACTGGTTGGAGTTTTGTTCCCTGCAGTTTAGATTGCTATGGGTATGCACTAGCTTAGTTCAGTTTGTGTGAGCTGTTCTTTAGTTTGTTTAAATTGCCATAATTTATAGTCTATCTCACAGGGACCCATTTCTGTCATACCATCTTGGAAAACCAAGTGGGATTGGATTTTAAAGTTGTATGGTGAAAACAATAAAATCCAGAAAAATGGAGTGCCCCTTGGCTAGCACTGTGAATGAAACATGGTCTTCTGTTACTAATGGCAAAGTCAAACAAAAAGTGATCTTTGCCAACCAGCAGTTCCTCCTTCTCCTTCACAGCAGTCTGCTTCCTTAGGGTCATGCTGTCTGTCTTTATGTGAAATTTTCCCTAGTCTAGTTTGTCCAGGCTTACCAAACATCATAGGGACATGGTGTTTGAAAATCCCCTCATTTGAAGTACTCAGGTTTCTGATTTGCAGAATTGCTAATCCTCTTTACTTCAGCTGAGGGAAAGTGGGTGCAGCCTGTGTTTTAACACAGTTGCCCTACTAATTTTATCATTCTTCATGTGACCATGAATACATAAAATGTATTGTTTTGTTATATCTGTTTTTCATAACAAGAGTACTGGTAAGAATTCCCTTTGCATGGGTATCTATTAAAAATGAAACAATGGTATCAGTCCATCCACCAAAACAGCATTATGTGCTGTAGTCTTCCTTTGTGAGAGTCGTTCCTGACTCTGCAGCAGGATATGCAAGTGTGAATCCACGAGCCTGTGCCAGCTCCTATTAACAGCAAAAAGACAGTAACCCAAGGCAGTGGGCAGTTTACGTATTCTGCAGCCAGAGGAGTTTCTATTTCTGTTATACTCTCAGGTACAGAGAAATAATTAGCATGTGAAGAGAGCTGTCCTTTAGCTGACAGAGACATGTGAAACAGCAGCATGTCAGTATGTGATTACAAAGCAGTGGCATATGTTAGGTTGGGAATTGTACCTCAGCACCAGCTGTGGTCTGCAAAGCACACTTGCTTGTTGTTTTTGACAAACCATTGGATTGGGTTCTAGAACAGGTGACAAAAGAGAATGGCTTGAGGTCTGCAGCTCCCTGAAGCTTCCTGCACCTCAAAGAGCCTTTATGCTACATTTCATTGTCGTTCTCCAATGAAATCTTCAAATCTGTCTTTTGGTGGTAGACTTGGAGACCTTCCCAGGAATGTGTACATGGAAATAAAAAGAAACTGTTCCATGAAAGTTGATCTAGAGGACTTTACTCCAAATCACGGTGCAGGTAGGGGAATATGGGTATAGGTAATTGTCTATATGGGAAACATCAAGAATGAGGTAAACATTACTTCCATGGTGAAACTGTGGCTGAAACTTTGTTCTGCTGGGGAGGGTGGGTGCCCATAGGTAAGAGGCTGAAACACGTCATACAGATCTGTTCAAGGCTCTATACCTGCCTCTCCTTTGAAGAAAAGGCATTTTGGGGGGAAGCAAGACCTTTCAAGAAGGAGTTAGAATAAGGCACGTTGATGATGTCAATCCTGCGAGGCATTCCCAAGGCATTTAAAGAAATTTTTTTCACAATTTTAGCTTGCCACCAAAACCTCAGATCTTTGGATGCTTTAAGTGCCAATTGGTGAAGAGCAGTAGAAGAAAAAATTGAGCCGATAGGAAGAAGTGTTTCTCACCGGAAAAAGCTTTTGAGAAAATCACTTTAAACAGGACCTTTACTGCATTTCTGACTGTCCTTATTTTTCAAATAGATAAAGTTTGAGAATAGGGTTGGGTTGTGTCTTTGTTTTCATTCTGTTTGTTAGTTGTGGGTTTGTTGATTTTTTTCATGTTTTAAATACTCTGCTAGTTCCTGGTGTTTGCAAACCTAAGGGATGCATGAAGGTACAAGGCTTACTCTGCCATTCTTTATTTGACATCCCTGGATTTTAACAATGATTAGTTTTGGCTCTAGAAATGGCCCTGGTACTGAGAATAAGAGGATTTCCTTTTTCCCCCTCCTGCTCTGTCTCACCTTTTGTTGCTTTCTTTGGGAAGTGTGGTATTTTGACAATCCTCATAGGTGTGCAAATCACCTTATTCCATAGTATTTGACATCGCTCATCTGCCTTTATATGAAATAACAAGGAATCAAAGCTGCACTAATTCATATGTCAACTAAAGGCTAAAAAAGGCTTTAATTTTCTATTATGGGGATAAAGTCCCTGGATTTTTGGCCATCTCTTGCACTAATGCTAAATATTTGACTGTGTTTCAAAGCACTGACCTTAGAGGTTTTCTGTGGTTGTATGTCTTAAAGACTTAGAAGTGCAGGCAGCTTTCATAAATGATAGACACTATGTTCTTCAAGTTGAAGGATGTCTTTTTCTCTTAGTTTTGCATTTGGACCATCTTGTCACAGAATATTTTTGTGCACAAGAAGTTGGAGCCAGACATCTCATATTTTCTGTGTATACATACATCTATGTCTGCATGGGTGCTGCTGACAGACCAAAAAAGAAAATGCATGCATCCAGCTGGTAGGAAAAATAGTATCTCCAGTTTATTCACTACATTGCAATTAAAAAATAAGCTGTTATCAAAAGCAGCAAGGGGGAGAGAGTGAAAGAAAAATACTGGCTAACTAACAGTACCTCAGTGTATAGCGGTCTGACATTCCCCTGCTCACAAAGGAAGATAATTGACTGTATAAAACTTGAGAAATGGAAGAATGTGCTTGGCTCTCTGCTCACTAATTCATAAGTGAAAATCAGGCATAACTCTTGGAAAAGTCAGAAAACTTCACACCTTTCAAAACTGGTGAAATGAGATCAGGGCTATTTGCTAAGCTTAAGCCTCCTATTTTATCCAAGTTCTGCTGAAATGGACTTACAGACAAAGGAATAATGTATTAGAATTATGCAGACTCATGTGTTAAAATGAATTTTGAAATTATTTACTCTTGACAGCTAGTCATCTGTAATTAAATTTCTCAGAACTGACCTTTATTTTTTCCTGTGGAATGGCTCTTGCAACACACTAATGGGAGGCAGTGGGAACGGTAGGCAGTGTCTGTGCTTTGGCCAGGCCAGTGGCACAAAGACCATGTAGGCATTGCTACAACTTGGCAGTGCTTATGTGACTTAAGAAAATCCTGCCCTACTCAGTCCTAAGGAAAACTTTCTGAAACTTGAGTGTTTTTTCTGTTGCACACAGAGGATTCAAACAGCAAAGAGGCATCTGGAGTCCCACTTCCTTGTGTAGGGACCAGAGTTCTACTAGGCACAGTAAGTTTTTTATAACTCCAGTTCTTCAGATGTTTTGTTTGGTTGGTTTTTTGTTTTTTTCTTATTCTCTTATGCTCTTCAGATCTTGTAGTAAAGTGGAAATAACCATACTTCCTTGGTTTTTTATGAAGTATTGGCTATGCCTAAATGAAAAGAGTGCTTTTTATGTCAGTTCTTTGGTTTTGCCTCTGTGCTTTCCTACAAACAATATCCGTAATACTGCAGATCAGAAGGTGTTACATGGTATCTGTTTTATTGCCAGTATCAGGACATTCCTGCAAGCTATGCAAGGTAAATGCATGGAAAAAAAAGTCAAACACTGTGCAATCCACAACTAGGAGGACTTGATATAACACAGTAAGCCTGGTTCCCCTCTTTTTCACATCCAGTAGTGACAGACCAGCTCTGTTGCTACTTGAGAGGTGATACCAATGCAAAACGAGTAAAGAAGACAAAATCCTGTAGTGGAGTCAATACTCTTGTTTTGAGGAGTTATTGTAGCAGCATGCTGGAGAAAAAACCAACATTAGTAAATACATGAAGTGCTGCACCACAGGAATGAAGTCTTCAGTAAAAGAATGGACTTGCTGGTACTAAAGCGACACAGTGAGCACTAGTGCTTAGATCCAAAAGCAATTAAAAGATTTTAAGAGATGTAGGGAGAAAATGGTAATTTCTGTTTTAGGGAAAAGCAAGTGAGCAGACTCAGCAGTTCTACTGCTTCACTCCACATGGTGCTCCTGCACGGAGCACTGCTGTCATGTGCTGTATAGCTGGGCAAAACTGCTTCTGCTTTGGAGGCTGAGACCACTTTTTTTTCACTCTCTACATGGTTTTATGTTTGTCAGGGAGAGATACAATTTTAAAATGCTACTTTAAAGGCAGAGGAAAGATTTGCCTCTGGTTCCAAATAGGATTTGTGTCAATTGGTTTCTGATAGTTCATTGGGCATGTTTTTGTTGGACATGTCTCTCCATTGTCCAGGGGTGGATTTTAAATTTCCTTTCAGTCCTGTTTTACCATGGTCTCCATGGTTTAGAGCAACTGCTGCTTTCAATTAAGGTTAAGTGTTTAATGTTACTCAAATGGTCCTTGTTGAAAATGTATATTTTCCATTTTGGAGTTATGCAAATTTCTTTTTTTGTGACATTGGAAAAAGTCAATGGAAAAGAAAAGCTGCATTACCTTCTTTTCCTGGCATCTCTTGCAGTCATTACAGTCAAAGCAATCTCAGTAAAAGGTTGCAACTGGCACTAAAGGAACACTGCACCATTATTATTCCTGGAGTAAAAGAGCAAAAATAGACTCTCAGACTTAGGCACATTTTGTCTTCTTTCTCCTTCTCTTCACATGCTGAAGCTGCTGCCAAGCCCAGCTGCTGCTTTGTCTGTAACATGCACCAAGTTGATTTTTCCCCAATGCCCTTTTAGCTGACACATTTTTCAGTGCATTGGCTATTTGCACTTCAGCAGATACAGTACAGTATCACGGTCACTGTCCTCCTTGCTGTATCTTCTGCTCTCTTCCATTACTCCCACATTGCAACAACCTGCATCTTCCTCCTCCCTGATACCTAAATGGATTTATTACTCCCCAGCTGCAAATCTCACTGTCTCATCACTTAATAACATTTAACATCCTTCTCTATTACCTCAAAGTTGATGTCATACCTCGTTATATTCCTTTATTGTTGTTACTTGCAAAGTCCTATGTTCCCTTTTTTGCTCTCCCCATGCCTTGCACTAGTACTGTTTTAACATTTCTGAATTCTTATCTTCATTATGTCAGCATTGCACCCTCAGCTCTTTGTCAGCATCTTGTTCTGGGTTTCAAGGTCTTACGTAGTTGTTAGTGAATCTTTGGCTTATCTGGCATTGTTAGAACCAATCACACTGCACATCAGGTATGAAAGAAACCATACTGAGAATTTTTTTAAGTAATATGAGCTGAGATGCTACAGTCCTTTGATATGAGTATTTATATCTTTTTCCAAAACTCATGATCATTAGTCCAGGAGTTGAATTTTCCATGCGTAGTTCCATGTCCCCCCTTACCTCAATACCTTACAATTTCTCTTCTGTTGAATACTCATGTGTAATTTTCCTTGCAAAATGTTTACTTCTTTGCATTATAAGCAGATGTATTTGATATTCTCCATGTCTGCTGGCATTTCGTGTTATCCATCTATAGTTTATCTCACCTACAGCTCTGCTTTTCCTTTCCACATTCATTCTCCATTACCTACATGCTTGCGTCTCAATATTTTCTCATAATCAACAGTGGTCTTGCTTTGGGGTCACTGTGAATCTGAAAGTCTTTTAATCCTGTTTCGTAGGCTGCCTTGCCTTCCTTCAAAATATTTTGTTTTCATAAAGTGTTGTTACATTGGGCTCAGAACATAAAACACTTTCAGTGGCACACTAATGCACAAAACAAACAATGAAAAGCTGCAACAAAGAACTTTATTTTCAGCCTTTGTGCTTGTTTGAGCTTGGCATGGAAAACAATTTTCTTGCCTTGCCTTTTTGACCTGGGGCAAGAAACTCCTCTTAGCACATCTGGGGTTTTTTATTCTGTGAAATAAAGATGAAGATGCTGAGCATATTCTCAAAGCACTTTCAGAGCTGCAAATAATAAAAAAAAAAGTTAAAGGTAGTTGATTTTTTTATTCTTATCATGCTTGTTATTCTGTGTGTCAGTCAGTGAAACAAGCACAATGTCTATTCTTAGCAAATAATAATGGTTATAGTTGTTTTGACTCATCTGAGGTTTTCTTGAGTGGCTAAGTTGCTAATGGAACTGATGTTCTGAACTCCTACAGACTTCTTGGTGTTTTCACAGCCATGTATTTTTTTTGCAAATGATGCAATCATTTGCAAAAAAACCCAAGCACCTCCCTTGCTTGTTCTCATGCAAAGTTTTTTATCTTGATGTAGAGTCTGTTTCCCTTTTTTGTGTCAAATGCAAGATCTGGCCTTAGTATTGTTTGCTCTTAAGTTGCTCTGTTTGATCCATTCATTTGGTAGAATTGACTTTATTTTTCTGTTGTTTGATTGATTGATTGATTTTATTTTTGTTCTTCAGGTTTTTTTTTAAGAAATAAATGTATACCTTTTTCAGCTTAGGAAGTACTGTCTACAATGCCACATTACAAGACTGAAAAAGTTGCTTAGCTGTCCGCACAGCAGAACATTCCCTGAATATTTGCTGTTTGCACTGTAGGAAAGAAAGCTCTCCCAGATTACTGATCACAGCTTTCTTTTAGTTTGGGGGATGGTGTTATTTTGAACAGTGTTGTTCGGTAATATCTCTGCTTGGAAGGATGCCAAGCTCATCCAGGGCAGCACAGGCAGCTCTCCCCATTGTAGGGCTTCCAATTAAACTAATGCTACCAGCTGTGTGTTCTTTTGTCTGCCCTGGACTAGGCTGTGGTATTGTGTTTCCCACTGTATCTCTCCAGCAGAGCCTGTTGTCTCCATATTAATAGTTTGGGCAAGAGAAGGGGGGCTGTGAAACAATTCAGAAAAGAGAGGAGATGTAGAGGAACTTTTGGCGATGTGAGCTATGCTCAGGAATGGGCCTTCTAACCTTGAAAAGATGAGTGTAGGGAACACAAGTATAATCTCTTTTATTTAAATCATGCAGAAGTGTTTTACAAAGGTGTCAAAGTATAATAATCACTGAAGCATAAGGGAAATCAGATTACTAATCCCAAATTAGTCATGCAACAAAGTGATGACAGACTTGGCTCCAGGATATGAGTCTTCAGATTCTCAGTCCAGTGTCACATCCTCTAGATCTTGTTTCTGGGCATTGGAGGCAAAGGGGTGAAGTAGGTGGGGGAAAAATAAAAATGAAAAAAGAAGAGATGGATGAGGTGACTTAAAGAGGAAAAACAAATTGTTTCGCCTGGCTGGAGCAGATTCTAAGGAGAGGGTATCTGGCAATGGGAGGATGGAAGCCAATGCTCTCTGATGCTTAGGGCAGGAAAAATCAGATTGGAAGGAAACTCAGAACTGAGGTAGAAAGGATGGAAGAGAAAAGTGCAAGACAGTCTGATTTACAGGGGGCAAGGAAAGTGTAATTTTTGTCAAATGTCATCAAGTTCAGTGTTTTATCCTCTTAACTAGAAAATTACCCTGATTTATTTTGAGCAGGTTCAAAAAATGGGAAATGCTGATGCTCAAGGTCTTAACAGTTTTTGTTGTTGATGTTTTTCCCCACAGCACTTCTACACAGACTTCCGGAGAACACAGAATTAGAGTAAATCCCTGTGATTTTATCAGGATGTTATCTTTTGATAAAATTATATTTAATTTTATATTAAGCTGCTTTAAGACTCAGCCTTTTTGTTTCCATATAATTGCTGCTATGCAGCAATTGTCTGCTCTGCAGCAGGCAAGCTTGATATTAAAAGGGTATCAGAGAGTATGTGTTGCCTAGTAACTCCTCAAACAGTGATGGTTAAGGAAATAAAAGATCCAGAAACAGTGCAAGGGTGAAGGAACAAAGTAAGGGATGGAGGAAGTTATCATGGTATACTGAGGTAATATATCCTTCATCATAAATTAGGTAATCAAGTGGAATCTACCAATGATTGCACTTGAAATGGAAAGTTTTCATTTTGCTGAATGGATGAATGAAAATTGCTCATGCGACTCTTTGAGCAAGGATGTTGGCAGTAGATGAAATTTGGCTTATGTCAGTGAGAGTTCAGCACAAATAAAAGAGAATATTTTGGAGACATTCTTGGAATCTATGCCTGGGTTTCTTGCATTTCCTGTTTTCCAGTAGGCTACAGTACCTTTGCAGACAGATGCCCCTGTTGGGCTACCAGGACTCTAGAGATCAGTTTTGTGATGGGTATCTAGCCTTTTCTCCAGTGGATGTGACTGCCTAGCCTTAATTGGTTTTAACTTCCTTCTTTCCCTGCCCCTTTTCACCTCTTAGTACACATTTCAAACCTTTCTACAACAGTGTTCCCTGGCACAGCATCCTTTTCCAGATCTATCTGGAAAGCCTCTTGACATTTCAGCCATAGGCAACCCTGAAACCACCCTGTGCACATTGGGGAGTATGTTCAGGGAGTATATTTACATCCTAAAAGACATGGCAGCTAAAGCCACTCTTCAGCTGAAGATTTGTGGCTGTGTAACTCTTTAAAATGATGGGGGTGGTTCTAAATGTCTTTTTTAAAGAAGTTAAGGCTTCTTGAAAAGCTGGGAACCATTGTTTGTCTGAGGCAAAGCCTGGGTACAATTGTTGAGTGCCAAGTGAAACCAGATTTTAAAAATATAGGAAGTTGTAGTGCTGTTTCTCTGCATGATGTGCTAACCTGGCAAGACACGTGTCCTCTCTGTGCCTCTGTAGAATTGAATGGAAGAGCAGCAGGTACAGGGAAAAGTAAATGAATTAGGACACTTGCCCAAAAAACGAACTTGTGGAGCTCTCTTTCTGTTTGGTGGCCTTTGTAAGCTGTGCTTATTTCAAGCCCTCTAACTGAATCCTGCAAGCCATGGCATCAAAATACCTTTCATGTATAAATCATGCTTCCCCCCAAACTTGGGAGATTTTTAGTTTATTTTTTCAAGGCTCAGAGTAATTATTGCATTTTAATGTGATGAATTTAATGCTACCATAATTGGCAAAGCTGGTACACAGGAAGGTATCTGACTCAGAAAAGGCTCTCAAATGCTTTTCAGTATGAAAAATTCCAAAAGTGGTTGTGGTGTTCTGTGCAACAGAGATGCAAATGTACTCTCTGGTAATAGTTTTTAGATATAAGAAGTTTGGATTATTTTTCTGAAACAAAGAAATCCCAAGGCTTAGAAAGCACAGCTGCTAAGGCTCAAGCACAAGTTTGTTTTACAGTCAGGACAAACTAAAATCCCTTAAAGGTTAATTACAAGTGAATTTAGAACACTGTTAGTCCGACTTGTGTATAATGTAGTGGCGGGAGGGAAATCTTTTACTAATGTTTACAGACAAGATGGAAATGTAGTGGAATTCTATAACCTTATCTGAAAAAGGAACAGGATAGACTCTCATCTGCATTGCAGAGGAGAATATTCTTTAAAATCCAGTCAATAATTTCCCCTCCCTCTCACTTTATCCTTATACTTCTGAAGAGTTTTCAGGATATATTAAAAATGTGCTGTCACTCTTCTACAAATAATTCAGCTCTAAGTCTGGGATGAACCATTGTGTTATGAAGGAAAAATAATTTGCAAGAGCAGAATTGCCATCCAAAAGAGACTAAAAAGATTTATTGGAAATTTGAGGTCAATCTCACTTTATCATGGATCTCATAATCACATTTCATTCTACTTCTTGCATCTGAGATTATGAACACCAAACAGAAAGACCTGTAGTTTATCTGTTTAAACTTCTTGTCAGTTTTCGTGGCTATTTTCTTGTGAATACATTATCTTTCTGCAGTGTATTCATGAGTGGCTTGGGGACTATTTAAAGGTGACAAAGACCAAAAAAATTGCATTTTGGGAGGGAGTAGAACATCACAGTGAAAGAAATGCAGATTTTAACCTTATTCCTTACCCTTTGCACAACAGAGAATTTGCATGCTATGGTCCCACAGTCTTCATCAACACCCTAAAGCTTAGAAAGGATTTGAGGAGCAGCCAACAGCATACTCTCAAAATAAACAAGAAATAATAGCTTATATTTTCAAAGCTACACAGAAGTTGCCTAAAATGTATTTATCTGAGCTCGGTTATTTTGACCCTTGAATCAGCAGTGTGTCCTGGTTTGGATGTGGATTAGCACAAATACGAACAATGACTTTCTGGAATGCATTAAAACAAATAAATATTAAAAATAAATAAAAAAATAAATCCACTAATACTCTCTTCATTGCTACTCTATGGGGAAAACCTGAGCCTCCTGTGGATTAGATTTTTTTCCCCTGACCTCTGACCAGATTGTATGTTCCTGACGATTTGGATGGAATGTGGAAAAAATCTGAATATTCTTCCAAGGAACCTCTGATTCACCTGAGGGTGAATTGTACAGGCTCCAAAACTATATTCACCTTCAGCAGAAATCAAAGGAGAGCAAATTTGGCCCAACTGTATAGAGCCCTCCTGGTGACAAAGTCCTTGGAGTGCTTTCGAAACATAAAGCAGATGCACAAGGTAACAAACTGTTTATAGTCTCCATCCCAAACCATAGAGATCAGTCAAGAGAGGTTTTCTTCTTCAGATTAACATTCAGGTAAGGAGCTTGGAGGCATTACACTATGTGGATAATATGTGGAAAACATCCAGGAGCAGTGAGATTGAAATGATGTCAGCTTTGAAGGGGACATCCAGGGGAATGATGTTGGGGTGTGCGACTCAGGCCCATGGGACCATGACTGAGTGTTTAGATCTCATTTTTGTCCAATCAGCATCATCTCAGTCAAACACCACTACAGTTCTGGAAAGAGCCTGGTAGTTTCTAAATTACAGAAGATGAAAAGGACTGTAGAGTACATGTCTGATTATTTAAAGGGATCCTACCCACTGTTTATGCACAACATTTAGCATTTTCAAAAACATAGTGTTAAGAGTTGGTCTGATTTTGTTTAACCAGCAATTTAAGTGGGAGCAAAATTGGACTGCTATCCAAGTCTCTAGAGATCCTACACTACTTTTTTTTTTTTTTTTTCAGTTTGGCTCATCAGTTCACAGTACATGATGGTGATGTGATTTACTATCAGAAGAACACGGGAAAAATAAGAAAGAAAATTCTCACTTTCATAGCAACAGTTAAATCTCAGTAGTACCCTTTTTTTGGAGCTTCTTATTTATTCCTACATCTGTTTTTAACTTACTATTATTTATAGAATTTTTTTAGTTTTCTTTCTAAATTACAGCAACTAATAGTTATTTAAGGACTTGCCATTGTTTCCATTTTAGAGAGAACCCATTTTAGGGACACATTTGTTACCATAGCCATTTAAATTCTGCCTTGCTGGAAATGCTTGTACAAGCTGATAGCCTAGATGTAAATTATTTATTTCAAATTGAATTGGTTGTGCTGTTTATTTAAAAAAAAATAGCATACTAGCCACAAAATTACGTTTTTTTATTTTCTTTAAATGCCTGCCAAACTAGCAAGAGATTTTTCTCTGAAATATTGCTTTTTTGTTACTGGCAATTGGCCCACCAGCATTGAAAATTCAGAAACTTTGCATTTTGAAAAAAGTCCAAGATAAGCTGGAGAGTTAAATGCAATTCTGAGTGCATGCCAGCATGTACTATACATGCCATATATATATACACATAATGGTGAATTTTAAGCCATCTTACTGATATGCTTCATATTCTCTCTATGCAACGCTTAAAATCATGTGATCAGTTTTATTCCTTTAGCTGGTGAGGATGCACTTGTTAATAACATCTGCTACATGGTGGTTATAAGGGTGAACGAATATTTGGATAACTTCTCTTTAGATGTAGTATGTATTCTTAGAGTATGAATCAAAATTTTAGAAACACTATTACTGAACTTCGGCTCTTCCTTAGTTAAATTTGCAATGGAGCTGTGGTCCATCTGAGTTTGGCATTTCTACAGGCGTGACTGAGGACTTTACAGACACAGCAATATTTTTAGTTCTCTAGTTGATGGCAAACTAATATTCCTTGATCATATTGGCAGGAGACAAAATACCAGCTTGGAAATACAACCAGCCAAGGAGGCTATAGTAAATTAAATTGCAACAGAGTTTTGAATGCCAAGATAGCATTCAAGTGTGTGTGTGTGTGTGTATATATGTATCTATATGTATATATATATAATGTATATGTATATACATGTATATATGTGAGTATGTGGGTTTCTTAACACAGATGGGGCAAAACAAAAGTTGGATATTTTGGGCTCAGGTAAGGCATGCAACCAGGATCTCAAATATGTTTGAACTGTAGCTTTTAGTCCATTGATAAGGTACAGTTGAAAGATTTGGAACACTAGGAAAAGGATTATTTGGATTAATAGAGTTTTTGTTACTGAGGGAGGAAAAAGGTTTAAGAGAACATGTAGACTTCAGTCTTGTGCTTTTTACCAGTGAGCTCTTCTGCTGGAGACAACAGAAGTTCTTCTTGGCAGAGAAGTACTTGAATATCGTAGATGGTATTTTTACATATTGCATGGGCTTTACTTTGTATGTGTATATACTGTAGAAATTATATTTCTGTTCAAAGAATAATCCAGTCAGTGTGACTCAGAGGTGAACTCTCAACTCAGGCATTTTCTGGAAAAAGCTGCCTCTGAGATATTGTCCCTTTGCCAGCAGCTAACTCTCTGTGTATTAACTAGTCTCTAAGTGTGCAGGAGTAAGGTCTATTTGAGCATAATTAAGTGAATATTGTCCCAATCCAGCATGCACAATTCTCATAAGCATATCATGGAAGAAAGAAACACCCGGGCCACTTCGGTCCTGGGGCTATTGTAACAAATGTGATGCAGTGTCAAGGGAGAAGATTTTAATCCTTTATTCACTTTGTTTGCCAGTATTAGCATTCGGTCCTGTGGAGCTGAATGTTCCATGCTGTTTTCTTCCTCTTGTTTCAATAACAATTTTCAGAAAAAAGCATGTCTCCCACTTCATGGTATTACAGGGAGTGGTTACTCAGATTCTGAAATTGTGCCTGGAAATTTAGACATTTTAAAGCAATTTCTATAATGCATTTTGACTTGGCTATATTTTTGAAAGTCAGGCTTCAGAAACTGGAGGGTCACACCACATATTTTATTTGAACAAGTGACATCAGAGACAAAAAACTTAAATTTTTGTTAAATTAAAAGCAGGCTTTTGCAAAAGTGAACATTAATTTTATTCATATCAGTTCTATCAATATCTAGCAATATATCAACAAAAAATAGTTTTTTGTCTCAGACAGTAGCATTCTCACTGGGATATGCAACCTAGATACTGCAGTCCTTGGTACAGGAAACCGTATCAAGAAAGAGATTCAGCATCTCCCTAAAAATTTAACTTGACAAGCCTTTTAGCTTTGTTGGAAGTGATGATAAAGGACTGTAACAAGCAGCATAAAAGTTTAATAGATATTAAGATTGTTTTGAAAAGTTCCAAATTTTAGAAACTTACGAGATACCAAGAATTTTGTTGTCCCATTGCCAGTCATATTTGATATGTGCCTGAAGATGGACACTTGCAATTATTAAAAATGTAGTATCTTTAACCTAAAGTCTGGGAGCTGAGCTGTGTTCAGAGTGTGTAACAGAGGGAAAACTTTATCCTAAGCCAAAACACTCCAAAAGCTCTGTGTGGGAACGCTCTCTCTCCCATATTTATCTGCATGAAGGAATTCAGAAGGGTTCACAAGGAGCAAAGCCTCAGCAGCAGCATCCGTAGGCCCTGGGAAAACACCCTTGTATGTTCCAGATCTCTTTCTCTTAATGGAAATAGTGCTCTGGCTTTAGGAGAAGGTGGCTCTCAGCAGTCATGACATGTGGTGCTGTCCTTTGCCTTCAAAGTCAATCTCCATATGGGCCTGAATGTGGAACTCCATTCCTCACACTGTAAATATTCCTGTTGAGATCAATGGGTGTGTTTGCAAAGTAGAATATTACTCACTGTGAGTAAGAGCCGGATGATATGAGACACCAGGTCTGGCACTAAAATATGTTTTTATATTTTCAGGTGAATATATTCTCTCACACGTGGGTTTCTTGTTTTGGCCTGCACCTGTTGTGTGTGCAGAATAGTCCTGCAAAAGAACTAGTTGCACAGTTCAGTATTAGATATTCACATGTAAATACATAATGGTTTTTACCATCCCATTATTCATTTGCGTGTGTAAATGCAGGTTAACTGCTTGTGTAACTTTGCCAGTGAACATTTGACTGTTCCAAAATTTAGCCTTGGTTGTGTTCTAGGGAATTATGCTACAAGTCCGTGTTATTTTCTTTCATTCAAGCTCTCCAGCCTGTTAGAAACACAGTATGACCACTTGACTCTGATTCACAGGGTAACCCTTCAAAATTAAAGACCTAATGATTATTAATTTCTTTGATATTTATTGATTGCATCAACATTATTCATGATGAACACCATTTTATTAATGTGGATGTTGCTGCCATTGTACTTAAAGTCTGTCTACTATAACTAATAGGACCATTAGTTAGTCTTAAGGTGTTATGTTTTGCACAGTCAACTTCATGTCTTTCTAACAGAGGTGAGGAAAATAAACATAGAAACTGTTCACTGAATTTGGAAAATATTTTGCTATTTATAAGACTAACTTGGGGAGGGGAAGGTTGTTTGTCTTCTAAAGAAAAAGAAAAGTTTATGTGAGAGATATATCTATACTGTGTATATATGTATATCTACCTCTTAAATCCCAGAAGAAAATTCAGTTTTCTTTGGGTGAGTTAATGTACATAAGGCTTTTCAGTTGCCTTCAAAAGTTGACAGCAAGCCTGAGCTGTTATTTCAAGTTTTCCCTGTATAATGCAAAGATACTATTATTCATGGGGCTATTGTGCTAGACTTTGAAAAGTGCTTATCTCTTTGGGTGGTCGCATTAATTCCGTAGCTGAAATCACTTCTTAGTGTTTTTGAGAAGATCCAGTTGTTGTGCCTCATTTCTAAGGGGAAATTAATTTCTGGGTAGGGTGGACAGAGGACAGTCTTCCAGCTTAGACCAAAAGACGCCTCAAAGTGAACAGACTAGCTTTGTGATTTGGATGAATTTTAGATCGGAATTTCTCAATATGAAAAACGTACTTGTTTTCCTTATTTTCCTTGTTTTCCTTGATTGGACCTGCTGGTTTCAGCTCCCAGTGTGTTTCGACAGCAAGATAGGCCGTGTGCTCTGAACCACTCTCACTCCCAATATCGCTGTGTTTTCTTACAGCCTGTGACCTGATGAACCAAGGCATCCTGGCCCTTGTCAGCTCCATCGGCTGCACGTCAGCAGGATCCCTGCAGTCTCTGGCCGATGCCATGCACATCCCTCACCTCTTCATCCAGCGCTCCACGGCAGGAACGCCAAGGAGCGGCTGCGGGCTCACCAGGAGCAACCGCAACGATGACTACACACTCTCCGTGCGGCCCCCTGTCTACTTGAATGATGTCATCTTGAGAGTGGTCACAGAATATGCCTGGCAGAAATTCATTATTTTTTACGATAATGACTATGGTAAGTATTTATTTATTGGGGTGATTTTTGTCAAATCCATAATACTGTTGAAAAGTGTCACATTACAGCTTTATAGTCTTCCAATAGGTTATGTTTTGCTTGTGAACATTTATGGTTCTGGCAGCATTTCACAGCACCTCAGAGAAATCTATTTCTAAAATCCATCAACACTTTATTTGATGATGTCTTTGTTAGAGTTAGCTGATAAATGAAGAACTCATGTGTTTTTCTATTCTACCCGTGTTTATAAAGCATAAAAGTTTTTAAACCAAACTCTCTTGGTTTTTTGGGCAGTAGAAACATAAAATGACAATTCAAGATGCAACATGCAAGATTTGCATTCTGTGGATTTATTTATTGTGTGGTGAATCTCTTCTGTTTGTTGGCAGATACTTTCTGGTCAGAATCTGAAGTGGTGGTGAATGTAGGTCAGAGGTTTGGCAAGAACCAGGTGCTAGTCATAAATATAAAACATGTAGAAAGAAGTTCTGGCTAGTGAAGTAGTTGAGGGGGAGGGCTTGGACAAGACAACATTCCCTCTGTTTTGAGCTCATTCAGCGTTGCTGAAAGGTGCTGAATTGGTGGTTTTTGTGTGATAGAGTAAGTGTGACACAGATGGCGGTGTCACAAGACTCATCCAGCTCAGTGAATCAGCCAATTTCAGTCCAGATATTTTCTATAGCTGACAGGAGAACTGCAAAGATTTCTGCAGTATGGCTGTATTATCTAACAAATTTAACAGTCTTTATTTCTGTGAAAAACTGCTTTGCAACCAGACCTGTTTTCTTCAGATGCATCCAATATTCATAAGTAATCATGAGTGGCTTGGATGAGCATTTTAAAACTTATGTTCAAAGTTAAATCTTTAACTTACAGAAAAAATGCTCACTTCAGCAATTTGCTGTGCATAATATCTGGTTCATTCAGGTCAGGTGTTATTGATTTTTGTTCCCTGCCTACATAATAAATTCTTAAATTAGAAGAATGGAAAGCGATGAATAGGAGAATTCTTCTTTTTAATAAAGCAGCATCTAAAAGCACTGGTCATGGGATAAGGAACACACACACACAAAACCCGTACCAAAGAACCCCCAAAATATCTAAAATTGTCACCTCAGAGTATTTTTGTTCAGAAATTATGAGTTTGTGTATTTAACTGCTAAGTACCTATGAAGACAAATATAAACTTTTCATTTAAGGAGTATCTTTTTGCATGTATTTTTGAGTTTAAAAGCCTCAAGCAAATTTTATAGTTAATATCTTTGAATAATTACATTCAAAAATACTGTTAGCGTTATTTAAATTATTCATTATTTAATTTAAAAAAACAGTTCAGACACCATGATATTTTGTCCTTGATATCTGAGTAAGAATTTCATAATGGTGTGACTTATGTAACACAGATGCCTGCCTGCCTGCCTGCCTGCAAGGAAGTAGTTTCAGAGCAGTAGCTCATTCACTGACACATCATCCTCAAATGTGACCTGTGGCAAGTATTTAGTCTCTGTACCAGCCTCTCTGGCATTCTGAATTCAGTAGTCAACAAGTAATGCCATACTAACCAAGACAGATGGTAATCTGACCCTAATTTGTGATCACCATCACAAATGTCAGGAAAGGTGCAAAAAACCCCCAACATTCTCCATTTGGTATATACTGAGCAGTCTGTCCCCCTTCTAACAATTTGTGTGGCTTGGGCTTTTTTAGGGGGATAGGTTGTTTTTTGGGGATGAGGGGTGTGTGTGCATAGTTTGGAATTAATACCACAGATGAAATTATTTTAAATGCAACCTGGTTTTTAAATTAATCTGTGACTCTGAGTAGAGCTATTAGCGGTGCAAAGGTATGTTTCTTTAGGCTGCATCAACTGAAATCCTTGATTTCAACAAGCAACCTAGGGCAGCAAATAATTTCCCTATTCTTTTGCTTCGTACAGTTTCTTTGTAAAATTTTATGTTGCTGATTCCATTGATGGTTTCTCCCTCCATTTTTAATAACAAACAGAGCAGAACTTTCAGATCACCATGTCTAACCTGAGGCCTCTCATTGTTTACTGGCTCTCCATTCCTTCTTCTTGCTCATACTGGAATGCCCCTCTAATTCTTTGCTACCCTGTTTCAAGTGAAATCATTAGGTTTGACACTGTGTTTTGCCTGTGCACCATCCTTTTACCCAGTTTTTGATCTGTGACAGCAGTTTTTCACAGACATGTGGTGTCATTTTTTGATCTGTATCCCCTAGAGAGTAATCTTGCCAGACTGTTATAAATATTACCAGTTATATAATTTTCTCCCCTTTTCCTGCTCTTTTATTGATAAACTGAAAACCATTTCTCATATGTTAGCAGTTCACATTTTCACTTCCTGGATTCTCTATTGATGGCAGAGGAACTAGCACAGCGAGAAGGACAAAGAAATTAATGGCATGAAAAGAGGAACTGGAGTCACTTTTAGTGGGTTACAGAGTAGATAAGTCTGAATTCAGTACTCACTATGCTTTGAGCAGCAGGTTGGACAGTGTGGTGTCCTGAAATCCCATCCAACTCTTAGCTGTTCCATGATGTTTAAGAAAGCCGACCTTTAGATGGGTCTCTGAATGTGAAATATTTTTGCAAAAGAAAACTATTCCAGCATCACTTGGAATTTTTAAAAAGAGTTGGCCCAAGAAAGGTAGAAGACCCTGTAAAAGGGAACATTACCATTAACTTCTCTGCCTGTTTTAGGAAGAATTCAGGACTGGATATACAGATTTGAGGTGGAGGTCCACGAATAATCCATCCCTTTTGTCAGCATCAGTGCAGATAAGGATGGTTGCAGTTTCCTTTGGAATATCCCAGTCCTGTACCTCAGCTTGCCTGAGAGGTCCTGCTGCACTGAGACTTACTTATTTTCTCTAAAATAAAATTCTTGCCAAAAGTTTTGCTCAATGTAACTGCTTGCAGCAGTTAATATTAGACATTTTAATAGAACATTTAGTATTAAACATTAAAGCAGGTGGGATTTTGATACCTGCATTAGAATTAATTTCATATTAGGAAGAGATTATTGATATGTTGTGCACAGCTGTCTGCAAAACTGACACCTGTGCAAGCAGCAATTTCTTGCCCTGGTGGGTTTTTTTCATGTGCAGCGATCATTCCTTCTCAAGGTGTGATAACAAGAAGTGATGTTGTCTCCATAGCAGTAAATGACACTTGACAAATAATGGGAATATGGATTCTGGTACATGTTCATCTTTTTTTCTCATTGTTGCCATATTTTTGTTAGTTAGAAAATGTGAAAGTGCTAATAGACTGACTGATTCCAGCAACCAGCAGAATTTCAGTACTTTCCTTTCTAATAATTTTTTTTTGTATAGTCATTTAATATAATTATTTAAAACAAAATACTTCAGCCATATTACTGAAATTATTTCCAGTAATAATTTTGCTCTGTGGAAGAAAATGGGCCTTTCATATTTAAAATAAATTTTCCTATAGTAAAATTGGGATCTTATCCAAAATACATACTGTGTTAAACCAGTTGCCTTGCACCTTCAGTATAAGCTGCAAACCTTTATGAGTCAATTTATCAAAAGCAAAGTTTTTAAATTCTATCAATAGAATTGCTTTTGAGTTTTATCTTGCAGTCTATCGTAGATTCCTTTTCATTATCAGAGATTTTTTTATAATGGAAATGTTTTCTGCAAGTTTGAGAATAATTTGCCCTGTGTTATCCTCCTTAAAAATCTCAAACTCTTATTTTGAATATAACTAGATGAGTATATTCAGTTTTACTGTTATAACATTACTGTACTAACATCTAAATCTTAGAAACTTAAAGTCTTGTTAAAGGTTCTTTACTGATAAGGAAAGTCTTTGAAGGAAGCAATTCTTTCATTATGTCATAACCATTTCAACTGGATGTTGAAAAAGTGAGGTAGAAATGAATTTCTGAAATAATTGACATCTAAGTTTTCAAATTATGTTTCTTTTCCAAGAAATTTGAAGGTAGGCTGACTATTTTAAGACAAAACAAAGGACACCTTGATAATTGTAAAAAAACATATTTTCCTACTGTTGACTTAGTAAAGACTAAGTAAAGTGTCTAGAAAAGCCATAGTCTTTTCTAAGTGGTAGAGCCTCCCCAGTAACAAATGTGTAAGGCCAACATACAGTAGGAGTTAATGAGTGGGGATGTGAGAAAAGAGAACATTTTAAAGTGAACAGGCTTAGGTGATACTTGCTGTATTTCATTTACCACAATCGTATCTGTAGTGTATAAATTCAGATGAACTTTTGAAAATCAGAACAAGTTGAGTTTTCCCTTATCCTTGCACGCTGCAAGCATGATCTAGACCAGACTCCCCCAGGTGTTTGGTCAGTCAGGTGCAGTCAGTCCCCTTGTATTCAGTGTGTTTTGTTCCTTCTGGTACAACTAGTTAGGGCCTGTCCAGGACATGAAATCTGAGTTTGTTTAAGAAAATTTAATACATGAATATTAAAAGCATTCAGGAACAATTCTGTGCTTCTTCAAGGGCCATTAAAGAGAGTCTTCTTGCGGAGATGAAGAGTAGGCGGCATGAAATGCAGCAAAATTATTCAGTAGACTGATGCCTTCCTCAAACTGCTATTAAAATTGCTATCCACACAGAATGTAGAAGCCAAATTTACTTCATTTAAGCAGCCAAATCAGCTCCTACTCCCTTCATTCTTGACTGCTCAGCTCAATGTGTAGCATCACTGTGCAGAGGGTGTTTGTGCATCTCCTTCTCACAAGCAGATGTGGAGACTGGGAAGCTCCTGCTGTAGTCTGAATTCCTCCTTAGGAGCATCAGCACCCTTTCAGTGAAGACATTTTCAGATTGGACACTGAAAATGTATAATATATCTTTGGAAATGGTGAAATTTGGATTTTTAAAAAGAACCACTGCCATCTGCAAGTTTGCCAAGTTATTGATCTTTATGGCTTCAAGTTCAAAGCTAGCAAAATGCAGTTTGAAACAGCAGATGCTACCTTATCCACAGACTGGCACCTGAGAGTAGCCCGTCCCCAAAAACCAACATGAAAAAGACACATTTCACGGAACAAAATAGTAATTTGAGACCAGAATGTGTGAGCCCAAGCTGTATAAGCAGAGTGATTGAGCTGCAATCCCAGCATATTGTTGGGTTTTATCTCTGTGGTGTACCAACAAGGGACAAGCTTTTACAATTCATGTTTTACTCACGGGCAGTTTACAGCTCACTGTATTTTCCGGGAAAAAATGTAGATACCTTTCTGTAGTAGTATAAATTCTTTATGAAGAAGCCAGTCAATCACTGCAAGAACATAGTTGTGAATTTTGTGCAATTTACAGTGTAGATATCTCTGCATTTCTAAGATGAAAGACAGAAAGTCTAGCTGTTTGAAAACATTTATTTTTAATGTTTTGTTGCTGCTAAAGTAGGTAGAAAGATTCTGCAATTTTCCTCTTGAAAGGCTGAGGGAATAAGACTTCTTTTCTAGATAATTAATTTTATCTTAATCCCAATTCTTTTATAGTGATGATGATTAACATTTAAAAACCCTTCTGTATTTTGTATTAAAAGAAAAAAAATTCTTAACCCCACTTCTTTCCCAATTTTTGACCTAACCTTGTGTATTTCATCCCAACATGCTTTTGATATGCAGCCATCACTGGAGATCTGTGAAATATTTACTGATTTCAGAACTAAGATACCTTTCCTTAGAATTTTTTGACCTTCCTAGTAATACTGCAAATATTTGGTGATGGGCATTTGCCATTCCCTTAGGTGATAATTTAATTTTAACTTTTGTAAAGAAGAGGGGAAAAAGCAAGCATTAAGGCTATGAAGGGGATTTGCTCTCTGAGGCTGAATGAGGCATTCCCATAGGAAACAGAGGTTGAAGAAGTAATTGTCAAGACTTGGCTGGGGCAGAAGGGAGGAATTTAGCAGTAAGAAAGACTTTAGTGGGCATCTGTCTCGGAAAAGCATCCTTATGGATCTCCCTTCTTGCTCCGTTATCATATACAAGGGTTTCCATTTATTTCTGCACAAGGATGAAGGCAGTGGTGTGAGGTACCTGGCCAGTAGAAGGTGTCTCAAGCTCAGTCTGAGAGAGGATTTTGGAGAAAGAGACAAAATAAAATAGAATCTTAAGGAGAGAGGAGTGACATCTGTATTACTGATGAGTTCAGCCTAAATAAACAGGTCTGTGAAACTATGAAGATAAAAGAGCATTATCCCCATCCCTACCCCAGAAAGGCAGTGGTTTTCAAATAAATTGTGTGTAATTCTATAGAACTGAAGTGCTGTTCTTTAAAGATCCCAGCAAAACAGGGATTATACCTGGAACCTGAAATGCTGAGCTGCTTGCAGAAAGGCTACCTCCTGCATTTTAAGAGGAATGATAGTCTGAGATTATGCTCATCTGTATGTATGTGATTCCCAGCATTTCCTTTTAAACCCATATGGAATAAGTAATCCTGTGGACACTTTCCTGCACACACATTTCCCAGAAATAAATATGATGACCACTGGCATAGATGTGCTTGAAACCATAACATTTTCTAACCGTTTAAAGTTTTAATGCAAGTTTAATAAAGACTCATAAAAGAATCATGCTCTCTTTAATCGATTGCAAATGCTTATAATTACCCTGAGGCTGTTTTCAGCTGCTTGATGACTATAATATTCTCAAGTCTGTCTCCAGACAGTCTTAAAACTGTTTATTACTCATCTGGCTCTTTTCCAGCTTCCCATACTCATTTGCTTCACTGTGCCTCAATAAACATATAATTAATTCAAGCTTATTACTGAACTTTTTTTTTTCATTTGTATTTATTACGTCATTCAGATAAGGAAAGGAGAATTAATTTTCATCTCTGTAACTTCAGTGTGTCGGGTGAGAACTTCTGTCACAACTTGCATTTACTGATTGACATTACCACTGCAAATTGAGTATATAATTTGGACGACCCTAAAATGATTCATCTTCTGGATGATTCTATAAAATCTCTCTAGTGGAGAGGTGGACATGCTTCTACTTTTCAACCACAGAACACTTGGAGGAATGTATTGCAAGAACTATAAGTGAGAAAGTAGCAAGGTACAATTGTTTGTCACCCCCTCATGTTGCAGTTCTTAGGAAAGGGATGGGTAAAGTGTTCAAAGGTTTTGCCTGACAGACCTGTGTTGTGTTTGTAAACTGGGGCCAAAATAAAACTGTAGGAGTTCTTCCAATATCTGTCCAGTGGGAAAACTCTGTAAATGAGGTGTTATTTTGAGGTTCTGCAGAGGTTTTATTTGTATATGCAGCCTTCATCAGAAGAACAGTGATTTATTTAAAGAATATTTGAATACCTGAAGCTTGTACTGATATCTGCCACTGTTTGCTAAGTATTTTTCAACTCTCATTGTTCTTCTTTAATACTTCTCAGAAGTATTAAAGTTTGTAAGTTTTTATTTTGGCAGCTAAATAAATGAACAGTAATCAAATGAGGAAACTTTTGAGAAAAGTAATTTTTGCATGTTGAATTGAAGAAATTGTATCACCAGTGGGAAAAGAAAAGCATGAATTCAGCAAAACAACATCATAAATGGCAATTAATATCATAAATTGAAAAGAAAACTTGCCTCTGAGAGTTTTAACCAGTCAAGAAAAAGAGGAATCAGAGACAGGAAGGAGCTAGAAAATATTTATAGCAGTATTCTTAAATCTTAGTTTCTCAGTTTCGCTTCTGTAGGTTATGTTTTTCACAGCACCAGTTCACGCATAAAATATTCCTGTTTTTATACTGTAAACTTCTAATCAACTGACAATGTTCTTTAGGAAGAGATTGATGCAGAGTTAGAGAGCAGTTTGTTTTAAGGAAGTTTATAACACATATGCAATCATGGAATGGCTTGGGTTGGAAGGGTCCTTAAGAACCATTTGATTCCAATGCCCTGCCACAGGCAAGGACCCCTCCACTAAACCAGGTTTCTCAGAGCCCCATCCAACCTGACCTTGAACACCTCCAGGGATGGGGCGTCCACAGCTTCTTTGTGCAACCTGTGGCAGTGCCTTACCACCTTCATAGTCAAGAGTTTCTTCCTAATATCTAATCCAAATCATCCCTCTTGCCTTTTGAACTCATTGCTCCTTCTGTCACTGCAGTTCCTGGGGCAGAGTCCCTCTCTGGCTCCCCTGTAGCTCCCCTGCAGATACTGGAAGGTTGTTATAAGATCTCCACACAAGCTTCTCTTCCGCAGGTTGAACCCCAACTTTTTCAGTCTGTCAAATATTCACAAACTGTTCACTGCAAGGACACTCGTCGTTGTTCCTTACTCCATCTTCCTGGAAGGGGATGCAAAGTACCTAACGCTTATGAGAACCAACAGGGAGCAGCAGTGACTTACAGGGAAAGCTGGTGAATTGTACAGACAAACTCATAAAATATATATAGAGAGAGTTGCTATTTAATAAAGACTTTTATCTACACGGAAATATAAAGTTCTGTTGTACAGGATTTACACAAATTTTTTTAAGTTTGGCATGATTTGAAGGTAATAGGCAGGGAAAATTCATTTCTTTGTAAGAGGTTTCATTGAAAGACAACCCATAGAAGCCCTTTGGAAATCTCTAATGCAAACTGTAGTCAAAAGGGAACTGAATGAAGAGATAGAAAGCAGGTTATACAGTCAAAACTACATGGATAGAATATATTGCCATGTCAGCTTTCACAAGTGAGGCTGGTGATCACAATCTGACTTCCTTTCTGTTTTTTGAGAGGAAGTAGCAGCAGATACTCTGAAGGATTAGTTCTAGCTTCATTCTTATTTTTCTTTTTTATTCTTTGCTTTTTTTTCCTCTTTCTTTCCACTTAGGGGAAAAAAAAACAAAACAAAAAAAAAAAAAAAAAAAAACCAAACAAACAAACAAAAAAAAAAAACCTCAAAGGAAGCATCTTGTGTCAACCCCAGTAAGGTTTGAAACAGAAGTCTTACAGGATTTGAAAATTGCAAACCTTGATATCTTTCCCCCAGCACTGATTCAGCAGCTCAAGACTGTCTGTATTGATTTTGCTTGTTTAAAGGATAATTTCTAATAGCTGATAATGTAACACAAAAGTAGCTAATGTAAATGACATTTGAATGAGCCTTTAAAATAGTTATTATATAGACATTTCACTAGTTCCAAAATAGTTTATATCCAACAGCAAAAATTTAAATCATCTGCTTGTATTTCAATTTGAAATGGAAATATCTTCAAAAAAGAAAAAAGTATACAACTGTATTTTTTAATTTTACTCAGTTCAGTGATACTAAAAAATTGGAGATGATTTGTTGATTTCTATTATTATAAAATTTCAGAAGATTGCAAACAAGGGGGAAAAGACCCCAGTCATTTGTACCATTTACAAATGTTCAGTTTCTCCCAAGATATATCTCTACTTCTTAGGTTGTAGAAATTCTGATAACATAAATGAGATTTCGTATGTAAGTGAACATTTGGGCTTGAATTTACTTCTTATGAGTTTGAACTACTGCTGTGTTCTCTGAAGTTAGATCATCCAGCTGAAATTGCTCAGGTAACTGGTCCTTCTTAGTTCCCAAATGATAATTGGGAAAGAGCAGTGATGATTTTTTTTTTTTTAATTCATTTTAATTTGGAGGTTCAACAATTTACTTATAAGATGATTAATGGGAGGGAATCCCACTGTTGTGAAAGTAAAATGAAGGACTGTTACTGAATCATCTTGCTAAATTGTTGTTTTCCTCAGTCTGGGTCTTAACCATGTCAATAGAAATCAACATGTGCACAGGGATGCGAACACTTTGCACAGAGCAGGGGCACCATCAGAGTCCAGCTGAAGCTGCACACCTCCCTTGTGTACAGTGCATTACCACAGTTAATAGTTGCTGTCATGTTAGCCAGCATCGGGGAAGGAAGAATTGCTGTGGTAGACTTGTAAAGCTGTTCCTGATAAGAATTTGAACAGTATTGTTCACTATACACTGGCTTTTCTCATCATCTGTACAAATACAGTGGTCTTTTGTGAAAATCAGCCAGTGAATATTTATGACAGGCACATTCACCTTTACCACTGCAGCTGAATCAGTTGGTATTTATCAGCCAGATACTCTGAGGAGGATGTTCTCAGATCTGAAATGCCATCAGAGGGAGGATGAGCTAATGACTGTGAGCCAGGCTGGAGACAGCCAAAGTGCACAGTGAGTGCCTTGTAATTTAGGTGGAACACAATGATACAGGTGGATGGATTAATTTATTGCCATTAGTGAATAGTGCCATCTTTCTCATCTCCTGATAGTAGTGTGATCTGAAATTTTTTTTATGAACTTTGCATCTACTTGTAGATGTTTCTTCTTAATAAGGGAGTAAGAAGTACTTAGCTTATGAGTTATTTAATATTTGCTGTTCATTTTATTCAGCTTGTAAAATCGTCACTGCATATGCATCCTGGTTTTCCTGTATGAGATGCCTGAAAACCAGCATATTTTATTTTAGGATGCCCTGATTATTAGGCTTTCTCCAAGATGGATTAGGGGACTTGCTCTCTCTGTATAAAACAGAGATGGCAAAGGAAAGTTATGGGAGGCTGGAGAGAGCAAAAAAGTGAGATGTGATCTGGTCCCATGATTAAAAGAACCTTGTGCAAATCATAGAATGTTCTGAGTTAGAAGGGACTCACGTGTCGTCAGAGGACACGAAATGAGGAATGCACACACAGTCAGTCATCAGGGCAAAAGAGAGAGAGTTTCTTTTCTTTGACCTCAATTTATAGAATTTGGACAATGACCAGGGATTGGAGGATGAAGGTTGCCACCTCTCCAACCGCACTGGTCAAACTAGCAGTCCATCAACAGTGTCCTCCTTATGAGAAGAATGTAAACATAAAAGAACAGTTACAATAACAATAGATTGTTTATGTGAAAATCTGTGAGAAACTCCATTACAAAAATGCAAACATCAGAAGGCTGAAAAGAATAGGGTGACACACATAGGCTCATTAAAATCCCACTCCTTGCCCTGCTCTGAACAGCCCCACAAGTCATACCATGTGCCTGAGCTTTTCCATTAAATGGTTCTTATGGTTTATGTTAGGTGAGGTCTGAGTGTTTCTGCCAGGTCATTTAAGAAGATTTTGACCTGTAGTCTGTGAAGGGCACTTTTCTCTGAGCATGCTCTGTATTTAAGATACTCATGTGTTTCTTGTGCTCTCTTCTGTATCAAAAAGATTGTTTAGTGAGAAGATGTGTGAGTTTATGCTTTATTTCTAAATTCTTTCTTAGGTCAGAATCCACAGTACCTGACACAGTAATGATACGTTTGGTGAAGCTGTCACCTGAATTCAGATCTCAGCTGGAGCAGTGTTATACTGAGTACCTGCACTTGAATATATCAGCCAGGTCGGCAGAGCTTCAGAGGCTCTGGGCCTTGAGCTCTCCTCTGCAGGATACTCTGCATGTGCACCTCAGCTGTGGCTGTAGCCAGGCTGCTGTGCCCAGTGTCAGATCTGCTGTGCACCACCAGTGCGGACCGTAAGACCTCCCTGTAGACCTCTGCCTTGTGGCATGGTTATGTACACCAGGGAAGGACATTTCCAACAGAGACCTTGATAAATTTTGCTTTCTTGTTTTGTTTATTATCATTTCCAGTCCAACTTCACGGTCTCTTAAACTGAGCACAGTTTTGGTTATAAGGAGAACGTTTGGTAATGCTTCTTTTAGATTTCCAACCTGGTTTAACCCTATAGGTGATGCTGATAACAGAGGGGTACTCTGTTCTTGTGCACACGTGTGTAGACTGGAAACGATGGCTGTCCAGTAAAAAAATGGGAAATGTAATACTAAATAATAGTGACATTAAGCTGAGAGGGGAGATAGCAACTTTGGCTTTAGCACTGATCTGTCTCTGCGTGCTAACTTTGGCTTTGATCCCTAAGGAGGATAATTAATACTGGTGATATTGGAGAAGTGCTTCTGAATTTCTGGCAATGACTGTGACTTAGCAGATTTAAGTAGAAAGTAGAAATGTGACTTGTGGCAGGGCAACAGGTTGGTTGGCTAGCAAATTCAGGGCAAGAAACACCTGTGTTCCAGACATGAACAGTCTTGTGTCTCCTCAGCAAAGCCATCTGTGCCACAGGTTGCTTGCCAGATTTTTCTGCAGAAGGAGTTTATCTATTAGAAAGATGATTCCACAGTTCAGTGTGGATATGTGCCACTTAGAGACAATCCACGCAGGAAGGATAATGCTGCCCATTCAGTGTCAGCATCTGTTCTTTGGCATACACTTTGAATATGATCATTGCTAGTGACTCGCTGCTGAAATATTGGAAGTACCATCATGATTTAAATAGCATTTAAATTGCAGGGTGTTTTTGTGTGCTTTCTGCTGTTTCACAACAGCAGGTGAGCACCACCAATACCTCCATTCTGCTGCTGGGTAAGCTTACTAAATACTGGTATGACCAGTCTGTATTTATTTCCTGCCCATGTCTCTGTGTAATAAAGACAAAAGTAGTAAAGAAGTAGGAATCCTGGTTTGGTACATTTTCCATTAGAATGGTGGTGTTTGCCTAATAGCATATCACACAGATGCAGTACAGTTGACACAATCACCTAATAAATGTAGAGAACAATACTGGAACTCTTTTGGCACATCATTTAGTGAAGATTCAATATAATTGTTTCACTGTTTACATGCAGATCTTCATAGCAAAGAAAAGCATTTCATCCTATAATCTGGCTTCTGGGTCAACACAGATTATGCAGAATATCAGTCAATAACTCCAGTGTGTTTATAAATTCAGGTCAAGTGAAATTACGTTCTTGTTTTGAAAAAGGACAGATGAACTTTTGTGTGGTGGTTCCTGCTCACCCTGTTCTGGTGTCAGAAAATATATGGATTTATGAGATAGAATTTAAGTCTTTAAAAAGGCTTTCATAGCCTAAGTAAATTTTCTTCCTGAAATTCTGATAGCATCTTTAGATCCCATCTACATGTGTTCCTTGTGCTTCAGTGATTTTGACTTCAACTGCTCAGTTTTACCCATTATATGATTTAATTGGTCTGGATCCTAAGTAAACCTGAATGTGTGAGCCTCAGGAACTTTAGAATGAAAGGGTTAAAGTAGAAAGAAGTTATTTTATCATTTGCATAAAACTAGACATATTTGTAGCACTTCAAATAATCTTGTTGGTATTTAAAGTGCCAAAAATTTCTAACATCTCTGATTAGATTGAATCTAATTTTCCTGATTTAGATATTAAATAGAAGATGTAATTAGTATCTGATTCTCTTATGGAACTTTATTTTTAGGGCATGCATGTATTTTATTCATGGTTAAACTATCCTACAAGTGTTCAGTAATACTGATATTTTGGCAGTGTCTGGAGAGTGAGGTTTTGGTGATGAATGTCTAAAATAGCCCAAATGCCTAAAATACCATTTCTTTCCAGTTCATGGTATTTTGGAGCTCTAGACAGAAGACCCAGCTTGCTGATTGTGATGGACTTCCAGGACTAACCCTGTTGAATTATTCTTGTGTACTGTTTTATTATAAGCTATTGTATGGCTATTTCTTCATAATTTGAAGCATCTAAGTAAACTGGTGCTGGAGGAGGGTGGCTGTCTGTAATACTCTCTAGTTAGTTGATCTTTGCTGGTGATGCAGGCAGAGCATTTTTTTCTCCTGGGCAGACTGAACTTCGTTTTTGTAATACTACTGTTTGTGGCATCCCCTATAAGAAGAACAGGGAGCAGGGGAAGGTGGTAGATCAGGATGAAAGATCTGAATAGCCAAGCTGAGAATGTCTAACTGGAAGTTTTCTCAACTGTGAGATGTCTCATGCAGACACATAATAAGCCTATAGCTCCAGGTCTGACCATTCCCCTGGAAAATGAGTGATTGAGACAAGCAAAGAAGGAAATGCAGTCCCTCAGAGACTGGATCTAAGACTATGCACCTAGGAGAGACCAGATTCAGTATTCTAAAGGGAAAAATGTTTTCTGGTGATTTTAACCACAAACTCCCTCCTAAACCTGAGGAACCTTTATTTTTTGAAGAAATGTCTCTTCAGAAATTCCTGTTTATGTAGGGTTACTGATTTTCTTTCTTTTTCTCTTTTCCCTTTCCCATAGTGTGTGTTTCAGCTAGTCTCTGTGGTGTTGACTCTCAGGCTGTTTCTTTTTCCCCTAACTAAGAGCAGTTGGGTGTGTGGGAGGCTTGCATGCCAGTAGGGAAGGAAGAAGTCTTGCAGAGTGTCCCTCTGGGACAGCAGGTCAGAGCCACTGCTGGAGGGAAGAGTCATGCTAGGGAACTGGTGGTTTAGCTCCTGAAAACAGATTGAAAATCTGCAGTAGTGACTAGGAGTCAGATAGTGAGGACTCAGTGAAGCTGAAGGGATTTTCCTCAGGTCCAGAAGGCCCTGATCTGACTTGTGAAGTCATTGAATGATTTTAATTTTTAACCATGAAGTTTGGGGTTTTCTTTACAATCATTCAAAAGAGCAAAGGGAAAGAAAAAGTCAAGCACACTTGTGGAATTCAGTACTGGAAAAAGTCCTTCCAAAGGTTTGGGCCAGCTAGAGGCAGCATAACAATGTGAAAAGTACCCAGACATTTCACTTTGGTAGACTATAAATATATTACAAGCCAGGTGATAAACTCAGTCAACATTTTGCTGATCAAGTCTTCTATTCTAAGTCATTCTTAAAGAAGAAGGGCTTACACAGAGTGAGCCAGAAAGCTCTACAGGAGCAGTTTTCTGGGGAAAATTTACTAAATTCAGCCAGTGGTGTCAGATGAGAAAAGACAGCATCATCACAAGAACAGTACTTCTGGCTTTTGTTTTGTTTTTCAAGCAAATAATAGTTGTGAAGTTTGAACAATATTAAGACACTTTGATGAGTGAATGGCCCAAGCTTCACTTAGATACATCAAGCTACATAGCATGGATAACATAGTTTCGAGTTTCATGAAAGAAAACCATCTGCTTCCTGCCTTTCTCCTCCTCAGTTGCTCTCCGACAACCCTTGCTTGTGTGTGATGGTTACCATGGTCTCACTGCCCTGTATGGATTTTAGTGTGAAAGTCCTTTAAGAAAAATTAGGACATTGTGTGATGGTTGAATGGCCAAATTGGGAAAATTGCTAGAAGTGTTTGTATGTTTGCTTTCTAATGTCTGTTTTGGACAGTAGCTGTTGTGCAGCCATTCTTTCACCTGTTTTAGTACTTTAAGAAATGCAGTGAACATAGCTCAGGAAAAAGTTTAATGAATATTAAGGGAAAGCCTGTAGGGACCTACCTGACAAAATGTTTCTGTCAGATAAATCGAACAGTTACGTGTCTTTTTTCCACTTACCAATTAACATCTTGTTTGCCTTCTGATTTTTCTAGATATCCGTGGAATACAAGAATTTTTAGACAAGGTATCTCAACAGGGAATGGATGTAGCCTTACAGAAAGTAGAAAACAACATCAATAAAATGATCACAGGGCTCTTTGCCACTATGAGAATAGAAGAACTGAACCGCTACCGGGATACCCTGAGACGGGCCATTCTCATCATGAACCCTTCCACAGCCAAATCATTCCTGACAGAGGTATGTATTTTAACAAGAGGTTATCTGCTTGGTTTGCTGACCAAGACTGCAGTGGTCAATCAAAAGATTGAGTTTATTTGACTTCATAATGGTAATCGAAAAAAACCAAGCAAGCCCCACCAAGTAAAAGTTTAAATATTCTCTATTCAAAGATCAGCATGCAAGGGTGTTTTATTCATGTTCCTAAATATGCATGTACCTTTAAAGAGAGAACAAGTAAAACCACATCCTGCATGAGCAAAAGCATTTAGGAAATATGCAGAAGAATTACCCCTCAGGCTTCTGTTTGAAGCTCAAAGGTACTGTATTGCCACTGTGACCCCCCACTACTGAAATACTTACAACTGAAACTTTAGTTATTATTATTTAGAGAAATAGATGTATGTATTTCTCTAAGTAATAATGTATTTGTGAATTAAATGTGTTTACCTAATTGAAATTTTATTTTTTTTACATAAAATGGTGTTGATAATGTTCTCTTACATGCCACTGAGTAGTAGTAAGGTAATGGACTGTATGAAAGATTTGATTTGCATGAAGAATTTGAGATGATAAACTAAAGTCGTGTTTTCAAACAAAATGGACCAGATTTTCAAAAGGTTCTTAGAGATTTAGACAGAAGACCTGCATATTGCATTTGACTATGAGTTGTACAATCTTTTTAAATTAGTAGCATGGTTCTTTTTATATGGCACTGTGCTGTTTCAAATGTGATTTTGCATGCATGTATATTCTTCATCATCAACCGAGGCTTAAAAATGTGGTTTGTTTCACAGAAATACACTTTCTCTCTTCAGTAATTTCTCTTTGGATCTGTTCCTAACTTGCATTACTTTTCTTCTATACTTTGCTATTACCTTGGTCTTGAGAGATTCAAGCTTAAAACCTACTTCCGCATAAAAACTACTGCATATCCAGTCTCAAGTGAATGCCTTTTAGGAACATTAGCTAGAAGTCAGGTTTCTTGGTTTCTTTTTCAAAATTTTCTTTGCCTTTGGTTTGTTTTGGCTGGGTGTTTCACTGTCTTCATTACTCACTTGAAGCCTGATAATTCTGAGTAATGAGGGTCTGCTGCTCTGTCTAAATGAGTGTAGTGGTTCATAAGGTTCAAACAATTTATGGACACATTTAGATTGTTCTGCAGTGTTTTCATCACCCAAGTCACAAGTGTTTTATTTTTTGGTAAGACGCATTATGAGATACTTCACATTGCAACTTGAAAGAAACATGGCTGGGCGCTCTAACCACTATAACTCAGCAAAACAAAACACCTGCAGAAAGTTATTACAGAGAAATAGGCTTTAAAAAAATATACATTTTATCATTTATTTTTACACACTTGGGCATAGTAGCGAAGTTGTTGTCATCATTTGAAGCTATCATGTATATGTTGCCAAGAAGGTAAAAAATTTACTTTAGAGTTCTTACTTTGTCACTCAAGATTCCAAAAGTCAAGAGACCAGTAAAGAAACAACTAAACCAAATCTCAATCCCCCTCCCTCAAAAAAAATTCCTATATAAACACCAAAAAGTTCCTGAAAAACAAGACTCCCAGTGTTTCTCTGTTTCTGGCATCTGTAAGTCTACCAGGGAAGGTCATTATCTTCTTCTGCTACTATGGTTCAAAGAGAGACTCTCACATCAGCTCAGTATTGTAGGTTTTTGTCAGGATAGCACCATTCATTTGGAGTATGATATGTGACTAGTAAACTGACAGCAGGAGCATCTTAATAGGAAGAGTTACTCAAATAGGAGTGTGATTATTGCCATAGCTGGTTTGTATTGGTGACAGGAAATGAACTAAACAGGTGAGCTCCAGCACAAAGTCTTTGCACAAGAAAAAATTTGCAGGGGTTGCTTTTCCAATGGATATTAAAAACTATTCTTTTGAGTCAAAGCAGCAGCTGTACTGTAGGGGCAAAGAAATTATAAAGCCCTATGGACTGCTAATGGGCAAAGGTATTACTGAAGTGCTTAATGGTCATGCTGATTCCAAAGCCTGTGCTTTGTGCATGATCACTTTAGCTGGGAAATTCAGCATAATCTAGTGGATTTAGCACGTAAACATTATGAAGATTGAAAAAACTGCATATGCAGAAAAGCCCTTGGGTTTTTTTCTGCCCAATAGAAGCTTTTGGCTGCCTCGCTGGATTCAGCTGTCTGCTTCTCTCCCCAGACCTCACATAATCTCTGCTGCTTGGTGCCTTCTTAGATGACTGCTCTGGCTGAACCCTGTCATTGTTTAGCTGAGAAGAGGGTTCATTCACTCTGCAACAGCTGTAGTAAGCGTGGTCTTGATTACTATGCAAGTAACAACTATTCCAGGGTAAATAGTCAGACACTGGCCTGTGTAAATAAGCAGTCTGTAAACTGGAGTTTGCTTGTGTAGAATTTATCTTTGTTCAGACTATTTGAAATTCTGTCATTGAAATCTTTCTCTTCTTTTTTCTTTTTTAAAGCAGCATTGCTTTTTTTATGTTAGGCGCTTCTTTCTCTCCACCTCTTCTATCTCTAGAGCTTGCAGAGATGAGATCTGTACTTGTACAGTTAATAAAATGGAGATTAGAAGGCAAATACACTTCTCTGGCTGTGGAAATAAAACCCTACCTTCTCTTTAAATACTATGTATTAATTTGCCCTCCATACAGCATGGAAAGGCAGGAAGCTATGGGAGCAAGTATCACACTATTTCTCCTTACTGGCTAAAGGATTAATGTAAAGTGAGAGGGAGGAGCCAGCTGGATTCCCAAATGTCCTGTGTTGCTTTGAGCTGAAGATCGAGGAGCAGAAGGAAAAAATTCTTCTGAAAGAGTGAAATTTACTGGGGTTAAGGAGTGCAGAGATATGGAGCTAGCAGAGACTGGCACCTCTCCACAGATGAATTTATGGCAGCATCTGGGAAAATAGTTCACCAGGGATATACTGGTGACTTGTTCAGGTTTGTTTCTTTTTCTGGTGCAATTCTTCTCTACTCTCAAATAGTAAGTGAAGCAAAATATTCCCACTGAAACTTTTGTGATTACTAAATATCCTACTTTTGTCTTGCACAAAATTTTCTATGCTATCTGATAGCACTGGTCAGAGATGTAACCTGTGTGTCACTTTTTTGCTTTACATTTTGGGATGGGGATTTTCTTTTTGTGCATGTTCTTCTGATTCAGAATGAATATGATGGATAGGAAAAGCCATGTAAGGGAATAAGATGTCCTTAAATGAGATGTCCTTGCCAACTCAACATGACAACGGAAATCAAGGGCTCTAAAAGTCAAATGTGACAAGTCTGGGTAGGAGCAGGATCAGGCCAGGAAAGTTAGGTGGCAACAGGGGTTCTGGGGATAACAAAGCAAGTTTGAGAAGCAAGACTTCAGGAAGCAATACTTTAGGACACAAGCCAGATGTCCTCCGCTGGGCCAAAATGCTGTCAGTGCATCTCTGCTTTCAGGGTTTTTCCATTTAGCTAAGGAAGCTACCTTATCACTTGAGTGCAGAAATGTGAATGTGTTCTTCTGTGTCATGACTCCAGGAGCTGATAACAGGACTACAAAGGAGGGACAATGCAGCTAATTCATTCATTTACTTATAGAGAAAAACTTCAGACATTGAAAAATGCAGTAAGCCACATGTGAAACAGCCAGGGATCAGCCAGGGATTTTGCTGGAGTTTTGACAGGCAAGTTCTAGAAGGCCTTGGTGCAGGTGCTGAAGACAGTGCTGTCTCCAGCCTCCTCTCAAAGGAGGGCTTACCAGCCCAGCAGCCTCAGCAGATGTGACTGTGTACCGTCCTGCCCCCTGCAAGGTCGTTTTTCGTGCTTCTGTTGCAGAGGTTAGTGGCCTCTTACAAAGAGAGGTGAGCACACTTTTTAGCTGTGCCAGCAAGATTCAGCAGTTTATCTAGCAAAATTTTCAGAGTATTGGCTATGTGTATAAGCAAAAAAAGCTTTTTGAGGCTTGCCAACTTCAAGCCTCAATGTGTCAATGCAGTAAGCATTGACACTTCCCAGGTTGGAGAGTACTACTCTTCAACTCACTCTACATTGCATGGTTTGTGTAAATGAAAATATTTGCTATTTATTATTGCAAAGGTTCCACTCTGCAACAAACCTGAACTCACTGAACCACACCATGTCCAGGTTTCAAGCATACTGGAAATGTTTACTGGAAAATGTTTACTGTTAGACATCTGTTAAAAGTTAAAATCATCTGCATGACAGAACAGAGTTATAATTATTGAAAAGGTGTGTTCCACAAAACTAGCTGCTGCCAAATCTGAAAGTTGTAGCAAGTAAGTCCTGTATGTTGGCCTGTGTGTATATATTGTGTTTATTACACTAACTTCTATAGATGCTGTTTTATTTTCCTATATTTATTTTCAAAGAAAATTAAAATCATGTAGCTTTCAGCATTAGTATTATCATGATTTTGAAAATAAATTTCCATTTTTCTATCCCAGACTAATGTGGGACAATACTAAAATAAGATTACCTTCCATGAAAAGAAGCTACACTGCTACTTTAATTAATAAAAGAACTCTTTTTTAGTGAAATGGTAAAATATACAGAGAAAATAGAATGAAGCCTATAAATTAAGTACTGAAGAGTTCTTGCCGTGTTGTAGGCAAGTGAAAAAAAAAGGAAAGAGTGTTTAAGGAGCAAATGTAATTTAAATTGCCTCATGTAATTGAACTTTCAACATGCTTTTACTCATCATTACTGTGAATAGAATGAGAAGTAACATTTATTTTGTGAAATGATATAATTCATGATAGCAAATGCCCTTATTTTTATTATATTTAATCATTATTTCTCTGTTGAAAATAACAGTTAATTTTAAATGTAATTATTTGAAAAAAGTACAGGTTTTTTCATGTAGTGACGTAGTTATTGTTTTACCAGGTAATAGATCTGATCATGAAGCAAATAGTGAATAGTATAGATCTAAAGGTAGGGATTTGCTTTAGTGTTACATAGTGCTCTAACCAGGCTTATTTCTTTAAGCAACTTATTTACTGATAATTGGGAAAATTTATTAATCTTTTCCAAAACGCTGATTTAGCCTTCGTGTGTCCAAAGTTCAGGGCAACTTATTTTTCTTTCCTTTTTTCCTTTTTTAATCTTATTTTGTGATGCTTTACTCTTTTTATTTTACATATATCCTGAAGAAGACTAGGACAAATATTAGCTTTGTTTTTCTATTCCTTTTTATTAATAAGACAAGTCTGTCTTCTGTCTTTAGTCAAAAGCAGGATGTACAGATATGAGGTGAAGTGAATGAAGTTGAAAATAGGAGTTCAGAATCTGATGCACCTGCATGCCACTTCCACTGAAACCTGCAGTAAATACTCAGATGTTTCCAGTGACTTTTGTTCAGGTGTGGACAGAGAAGACACATAGCAGGGAGAGGTACAAGACTCCAGACAAGTATCAAGTCCATATAATTCACATAATCTGCTGAGTTTGAAGGGACCCACAAGGATCACCAAGTCCAACTTTTGGTCCTGCATGGGACACACTAAGCCACACTATGTGCCCCAAGCATGTTGTCTAAATGCTTCTTGATCTGTCAGGCTGGTGCTGTGATCATTCCCCTGGGGATCCCATTTCAGTGCCCAGCCACCCTCTAGGTGATGACCCTTATCCTGATACCCACCCTAAACCTTGCCTGGCACAACTTCAGGCTGTATCCTTCCCTTGGGTCCTGTCACTGGTGACCACAGAAGCAAAATGCCTCAGTGCCTGCCCCTCCTCTTTCCCTTTTGAGGAAGTTGTAACTGCAGTGAGGTGTCCCCTCAGTCTCCTCTTCCCCAGACTGAACAGACCAAGTCACCTCAGTCTCTCCTCATACAGCTTCTCCTCAATGCCCTTCATGATCTTCACAGCCCTCCTTGGATGCTCTGTAACAGCTTTACACATTCTTCTCTTTCTCCCTTGCCTGGTTGGCTATGCTCTCCCTGATGCCCCCAGGACACAGGTGGCCCTCCTGGCTGCCAGGGCAATGCTGACCTGTGTTCAACTTGCCATGGACCAGAACCCCCCAAGTCCCTTTCCACAGTGCTGCCTTCCAGCATCTCATTCCCCAGTCTGTCCGTACATCCAGGTTGTCCCATCCCAGGTGCAGAATCTGGCACTTTGCCTTATTGAACTTCATGTGGTTGGTGATTGCCCAGTCCTCTGATTTGCTGAGGTCTCCCTGCAGGGCCTCCCTGCCTTCGAGGGAGCCAACAGCTCCAGGTTTGTACTGTTTCTGAACTTACCTGGTAGCCCCTCCAGTGCTCCATCCAAGTAATTCATGAAGATGTTGAGGAGTCCAAGGCCTGAGATGGAGCCCTACTGGTCACTAGTCTGATGTCACCCCATTCACTGTAACCCTTTGTACCTGACCCATGAGCCAGTTTCTCACCCAACACATGATGTGTTTAGCCAGCTGAGTGCTGGACATTTTATGCAGAGAGATCCTGTGAGACACAGCATTGAAATCTTTACTAAAATCCAAAAAGGTTGGTTTATCTTGGTGTGTGTGCCATAGGCTGCCAGTCCCAAGTATATTCAGGAACAGTCATCAGATTCTGATTTAGGAAAGCTGGATTTTCTTCTTCTGCTATGTATGTGTCTGCATACCTGTGTACAGTGTGTATGAGCTAAAAAGTAACATTCCTTTCTGTATATACAGACGTTTTCTGCAACCATAAAAGCGTATTCATCTGCCACCTAAACACATCTGTCGCCGTTTTATGTTTTTAAATTAACTCTACAACTCAAACTGTTTCTTCTTGTCAAAGTAAAATGGAGTTTGGATGAGCAAGGATTTCCTCAGTTGAATTTGGCAATTGAACTGATCCAGTGATGGGCTGGAAAAATACCCAGGTCTCATGGGAAGCCTCTTGGACTTCCAGTTAGGCTGAGGAGTGACTTGACGGTTTGTCACATGTATAAGTACATCACAATTTTCTCTGCCCTTGCTGAATGTCATAGCTGGTTGGTATTTTCCCATAAAGTAATGAAAAGAGTAATTCTTTATCACATTTAGTGATGCATGATGCTTTTGATGCATCAGATATGCAGCATAATTTGCTTCAGAGATTTTCAGTGTTGTCTTTGTCGAAGTTTATTCATGATCGCTGGGAATTTTTAAACAATCCTTTTTACATAAAACACAAGTGTGAAGTCTCTCAAGGCAAGAGTTGTTCAGGCAGCTTCTCTTTTAGAGGGCAGTGATGAAAGTGAGGAATTGGCAGCAGTCATATGAACCTACTGCTATTTTTATCTCCTTTTCCTATAATTTTATCATAAGTGTGTATATTGATTGGATTTTATCCAGGAGTGATGGTCTTCAGAGGCCAAAATTAGATTTTTCTGTCAGTGACTGCTCCTTTATTTTTCTTAAAAGTAAGCTGAGTGCTTGAATCTTTGAGCTCATCTTTCTCACCTTAGTGTTTGAGCTTTTGGACCTGCACTCTCCTGGAGAGCGTATTTGCCTTCTTTGAGTCCATTCTCTACACCACTGTTTGCGGTGGAATAAATGCTATTCAGTGCCTTAATTTGTTGTTGTTGTTGTTAATTACCACGTTGAAAAATGTATCTTTTTTTTTCTGTTCTTTTTCCAGTATTAATAACAGAAATTCATAGCTGCAAATTGAAATACAGGCTTCAAGGATTTTTTTTTATTTTGTAGGATCTTCCAAATCTCTAGTTAAGGGATGCTCAGAAAATGTGTTCAGAATGTTGAACCGCTTGAATCATCCTTTAGGTGGTCTCCCTGACTTTTTTTACCTGCAAGAACGGGTCTTGGAGGATTTTAGATTTTACCTTTCAGTGAAAATCTGAGAAAATTCTTGCTTTACTGTGTAGTCCATTTCCTTGCCTTTTTATGCTCTTGCATCCTTGAATATAGGCCATCCAGCTGAAGGCTGAATGACTGGATGAGAAAATGACTTTTTTTTTTACTGTGACTAGAGCGATGTTTGCTTAGATTTTATATGCATTTGCTTACCATAAGGTGAAAGTTCAAGGATAAAACATTTTAGCTGCAAAACAATGAAAAGGAAAGATCTCAGTGGTAAAATAAGTCAGCTTCAAAAGGATTTATATCATTGGCATCATTACTGAAACTGCAACCTGAAGCAATCCTTTCTGCTTGTGTGTTTTCAGGCACAGTAAAATTGAGTTTCGCAATGTAGCATTGGGGTTCTTGGGACAGAATGCAGTGCTTGCTGTAGCCAAGGTCATTTATTTTGGTATTTAAGCAAAAGCATTTTGGGAAATCTATCCCAACACAGAGGGTCTACACTTAGAAGAATAAGAGCTGGGGGCTGTCTGTTACACTGATATGAAGTAGAGAACTAAGGCTGTGCCTTTGAGTTACTGAAAGGTATGGCTCAGTATCAGTAGCTTGGAGCTCAGCTGGCACATTTGTGTTGGCTGTGAAGGTTTGTTGTTTTTTTTATTAAGGTTGCTGATAACAGCAGCTGTGGCAAAGCAGCATACGGATGTGTTTATCTTTCAATCAGCCATGCCTCACATGTGAAAAGTCAGGCAAAAGCCTAACTGATGTTACAAGTCTGCTGATACCAATATACTTCTGAATTGTACCATGGTTCTCTTGGCTTTTACACCCTCAATGTTGGTGGCATAAGGAGACACTCACTGAAGTGTTTGTGCAAAGCCAATATGTACCAGAGCACTTGTGTGATTTACAGCATAGGTCACAGCTTGTCTCTGTGTTTTAATTTGTTCAGTATTTTCTTCATTCTGAGTGTATGGTGTTTAGTGATGTGGCCCGTATTACAGATAGATATTCATATGCTGCTGGTGTCTATCCTGTGTCACACTGTAGCACAATTGTGAGATACATACCAGGTCTACCTCTCTAGTGACAGCAACAGAAGTTGTAGTCTGTTTTTTTCATAAAAAGCCATTTTGTTGATAAAACACACTCGCATTTGTTACAGAGGTGTATGCAGGACTGTATGACTATAATTGACGTGTGTCTTGTTGTCAGTACAAATATGTACACTATCAGAATTTTTGTAGTTATATAATAATTTTTTTTTTATCTTGGAATATAATAAAATAAGAAAGAAACCCCTCCCTGTATGTAAGCTCTGACCAGTATTTTGTATTGAAAGCAATAGTTTAACTGCTAGTGTGTTTGTGAGAAAAGAAGGGGAGCTTTAGTAATTGAGTACTGAATAGAAGATGTATTATGTACTTTATGAGAATCTCATAATATTTGCTGTTATGCAAACAACTGTTTGGTTATGCTTTCCTATAATTGCTTTGTATTTCTCTACATGGCTTTCAAAGACTCAGTAATTGACATCCTCTTCTCTGGGATCTTGCTGGGTATGCTGTTTCTGGACTAAAACAAATAACTGAGGGGCTGACCTCCCATGATCTTCAAAGATGTAATAATTCCTTTCTTCTTCAATTTGTGTTGGCTATTCTTTGTACTGCTTTCTTAAATTGCTATCATACTTAATTATATTCTCCTGTTGTCATCCCAGCGATTTTAATTGGATGTGATAGTCTTGGTTACTGCTTATCCTTCCTCCCTGCTTTTATAGCCTCACTATAAACATCTCTGCTGTGTTCCTCTTGAGAGACAAATGTCTTCCCAAGGAGAGTAAATTGCTTCAACCAGCCAAACAGAGTAAATAAATTAAAAAGAAAGAAAGCAAGCACATTAATGCAACAAAGCTATTACATACACATTGGTAGAGACAGTCAGTGTATTAAAGTGTGTATTTTCTACATAAAATGGGGTGGCTGATTCTCTTAGGTGTTATAGAAAGCCAACTCTGAACATCTGCAAAACTAATACGCAGTTGACTGACATGGGATGAGTGTCTCTTTGAAATAAAATGACAGCTAGAGAGGATTAGCTTATAGTGGAGATAAGATCTGACACAGCTATTTCTAATCCAATTCTTTCTCCAAAGCAATGTTGCCTGATTGGCAGAACTGTTCTGCCTCCCTCCTTCGCACCAGAAAACAGTGGTATAGTCAGTGCATTAGTTTACCTTGGTTTCCAGAAAATGTAACTGATTTCCTAGCTACTGTGAAAATTCAGTGTTGAATGTCTCCAACCCCAAAAGCCAATTAATTTTCTCACAATTATTGTATAAATTGTTTTATCCTTCAGTTAAACTGAAATGAAAACTAATAACCATTATTTCTTCTATTTTAATACCATTCCCTGTGACACTGAAAACGCTGTCATTACTTTGTCTGAAGTAAAGGTTGAAGTTTACTCCCTATTACTCCTTTCACAGGGTTTGCTGGGAGTTTTCTTGTGCAATTTTGCTGAACAAGGTCTTCCAGGTTTTTCTCCTTTTTCCAGTTTGCATGTGGTGGATTTTAGTATGGCTGTAATGCTTTTGCCACATAGACTTGTAACCCTTGTGTCAAAATAAATTCTTTCCTTTAACATTTGATCAACCAGATTGGATAATTTTCTGTAAAGAGATTAACAGCACATTAATAAAAATGCTTAGTCTGACATTAGAAACAGTGGCTATAATGATGGGCATCTGATTCAGGTTGCTTTTGTAAACACTTCATAATCAGCAGTAATATTTTTGAAAACTGTTTTAAGATAACTTATTCTATTTTGGAAGCACTTAGCCAACTGTGGCTGATTTTATGGTTTCTACAGAGTTTCAACAGGAGTTGAGGGCTGCTGATGTCAAGAGCTAATTTTAGTTCTACACATTACAAGTTGCTCACCTCCCCACATAATTTTTCCCTAGTTAGGACTTCTGCTATTTAGCTTATTTATAAATATTTTTTAAAGATTTCGGGGTTTTTTGTACCGGATCTTCTTATTTCAAATGGAATATTTAATAGTGCTGCGATTCATTTCAGAATTTCCATAAATGAAAGTAACAGCTGCTTCTGCTGATTTTCAAAGTAGGTGTAAAATATATCACACTGAGTTTGTAAAAATATGTTTTCTACTGCTTTCCTGTGTCATCCACAGCAAGGGCCCTCTCTTTAAATAAGAGCCCTGTGCTTCCTTGGGGGTTTTGCTTATTTTTTCTCTTGTTACAAGTGACTAGGCAGTTGTGCTGAGAAAGATTTGGAGGTGCTGAAGGATGAGAGCTTGGACATGACCCAGCCATGTGCATTCACAGCCCAGGATGGGCCACACATCTAGTTGTGGATGCCCCATCCTTGGAAGTGTTCAAAGCCACGCTGGATGGGGCACTGAGCAGCTTGGTCTACTGACAGGTATCTCTGCCCATGGTAGGGGAGTTGGAACTAGATGGTCTTTAAGATTCCTTCCAACCCAAACTATTCTGTGAATTGCTGAGGAAGGGAATCAAGATTTGGTTTTCAATAGATAAATATTTTGATCTTACAGAAGTTCCTGTATTTTAGAGCAAATAAAAAATCACAGAATGGATCAGGTTGGAAGGAGCCACTAGAGGTTATCTAGCCCAACCTCGCTGGCCAATCAGAGTCCATTAGACACATTATTCAGGATTGTGTCCAGATAGCTTTTGACTATCTGCAGAGAGGGAGATTCCACAACCTCTCCAGGAAACCTATTCCAGGGTTCAGCCACACTCACAGTAAAAAAATTCTTCGTCATGTTCAACACGGAGCAGTAGGAGTTTATGCTGTCAGCACAAATTAATTTAAGACGTAGTTGCTACACATGAGCACTAGAGGAGGAAAAGGAAATTAGCAAGATCATAGTATTGACCTGCTGTGTTAAAAAATGAAAGTAATCTGTTTGTTTGGTCTCTTGTTCTTTATCTGGCTTCTGAGCTGTATAACTTAGGAGTTAGATGGACACAAATTCAGAGGAGATTAAATGAAGAGATAGAATTTGTCAACCTGCTTTAGGAATTCAGTAAATGAAGTTGCCTTAAAGAGTGCTTTGTGGAAGACGTTCATTTAGTTACAAAGGCACCAAGAGCAAAGGCTCCTTTTAACCTGTCCTCAGGTAGTTGGAGACAGGCCAGAAGAAGGCCTTCAGGCAAGGCCTTAGCTTCAGGAAGTAGACTGATTCTCATCATGGGACTGGACATTTCTGAATGGGACTTAAAGCAGAAAAATTTCCGTAGGTTATTGCACATGTTATTCACGATTTCTGCATTGAACAAGAAGTGAGGTGTGCTGGGGGAAAGCAGAGGAAGGAAAAAGGGAAATAGATGATTCAAGTTTTTTCTAGATTCAATTAAGCAATGATGAAAGCACCTTCTCACAAACTCTAATTTATACAGAGACCAGCAAAAATAACGTCTGGCATTTTTAGATGCTTTGAGAAATAAAAACTTTTCATGTGCAATATCCTTAAAACATTTTAATTTCCTGAAGATGTGTGTTGTATGGAAACTTTCCTCTCTCAGGAGAGAGTGGCTGTTGGGTCTACAGAATACCTGTTTCATATCCCCTGTTAATTCTTTGGTTCATCCTTACGGTAGTGATATAAATGTGGATCTCATTTATATTTCTTTGGATTTTATTTTTTGAAAATGTTTTGCCTAAATTTTTTTTTTTTTGGGGGGGGGGGTGAAATTAAAAGTTATATAATAAAACCATGTTTTATTTATATACTATTTCACATATATTTATCTATCGTGCTTGTAGAACAGAAATGAGGCCAGTAGTATGATGCTGTTGGAATCAGTATTTAAAGAATAAAGGCTGTGGTTTCTATTCTGGAAATTACTTAAATGTTGATAAAACTTCATTGACTTCAAGATATCAGATCCCGACTGAAGCCAACTAAGAGGTTTTTTCCATCAAAACTTTTCCATTTTCTTATGGTCTGTGCTTCTGAGATAGGCAGGCAGATTACCTGCAGGCCTGGACTCCGAAACTTATTTCAGAGAATTTCAAAGCTCTTGCACTTCATTCCAAGTTGGAATAAAACCAGATTTTCAAACATCTACATCCTCTGCAGAGTTATGTGACCTTTCTTTTCATGCTGCTTTTCTCCTGACTAGCTTTCAAATTTACTTCCAAGCCAAGCTCTTTACATTTCAGCCTGTTGTATTGCCGTCATGGATCTTCAAGCACAGAGAGAACATCACTGTCTTTGCTGTGAAGGCATTTAGGTATCCGTACTGCCAACTGCTAAGTTTGAACTGAAAGTACTTTTTCATTGTCCATTTAATCAATCTTCATTTTAATCTTGTTTAGAAAGTGGCTTCCAGCCTGCCATTACTGAGGATCCTAATGAGGCTTGCAACAGTGAATCCAAGCAGACTGTCAAACCAGTGTTCAAAGAGGACACAGAGAGTTGAGTGCTGTCCTCAAGCTGGCTGACAGACTCATGCAGGCTTAAGTGCACATTGAACAAGGGAGGAGGCAGAACAGGGTGAGAGAACTCATAATGTACTGCCACTTCCCCATCACAGCTCTCTGATCACACCTGAAGTGTGTGAAAACACAAAACCCCTCAGAATGTATTCCCTAGCTTTGCCCTTGCCTATGGAGATGAAGATTTGAGGCAGACTTGGTATTTATTTTCAGAAAACAGTATTGAGAAAATATGAAATTAAGTGATTTCATTTATTTAAAAATTAGAATTTAATCTTATATTGCCATGTCTGTTCACTGCCCTGGTTATATCAAGAAGCTAAATCAGAGGCTTTACAGTATATTGTCTGTCAGTGCAACTTTCCCTGAGGTATAACTCTTGCTGTTTGCTTAAGGAATGTTTTGTTGTGTTTGTACAATACTAAAAAGGTGCTCATTCTCTAGGTTTTTGATACTTCTAATGTATGTTATAAAAAGTAGGGGAAAGGGTTATATCTCAAGGGCATAATGCATTCACTTGGGATAAGAGGAATAGAGACTTAGAATTCCCTAAGGAGAAAGCACTGGAGCTGCCTTCAGTTCTGACAAATACTTTGTTTGGATTGTGAAATAAATTCGACAGGATTAAATTTGTTGAGTTGAAAAATACCAATACGTACTGTAGGGTAAGAAATGCAATTTTTAGCCTAGTACAAATGTGCATCCCCTCACAGGAATTACAAGTAATATAACTTGATGAGAAATGCTGCTTTTCTGATTGAGCTACTCTGATGCAGAAAGAATTGAGAAAGTGGAAAGAGTCAATGAATACCGAGGAATGATTGTTGAGGATCAAAGAAAGTGAAAAGATTCAAAATAAATGTATTTCCACAGTTTGCTTGCATTCACAACACTTGATATAGTTTATACTTCAATACACCTCATAGAGTTTCCACTTAAGAGCATTTTATTCTTTTGGCTGCTCTTCTTTATATATTTACCTCCTTTTTTTTTTTTTTTTTTAAAGGTAAGTGTAGTATACTGATTTTTCCTTTTACCATGATATTTTATAAAATTCCTTTCATGTTTAGCCAGGTAAATCTTCCATTAAGCAAGATTCTTGCGATATCCTGCATATCAATTTTTAGTTAAAATTGGGGATGTGATTTCATCCTTCTTGCCTTGTTGCCTTTGTAAAATTGCTATGAGAACATACATATGCTGTGGCTGTGGTCTTGTTCCTTTTAAAGTTTTTTGTTACCCTCTTAGGACTACAGAGTTTGTAAAGCTGTAGGCAGTTTATTTGTCTTCATCTCTTAATAGTGGCATCATTTGCAGGCTCTCAGTCTTAAGTGATTACTGCAGGATTCCCTGATGTTTTGGATAGATCCCTTTCTGCACATTGCTGCCTTCTCTCCACATGTTGCTGGTGCTCACAGGGACCCCAGGCAGCAGCTCTGTCTCTCTGTGGGGGCCATCACGTACTGTCAGAGGGGAAATCTGCATGCAACTCCCACTTACTTTGTATCTGACAAAAACATTTTTCATAAGGACATAGTGGTTTTCATGGGGTGGATGAGTCAGATTCTCATTATTTATCTGGTGTTCACACAAAGTTGCATTTGTAGTTTAGTCTTGCCAGAAGTTAATGCTTTGATGGCTTACAATGCTCCTCCTCCTTTAGTTTAGTTTAGTTTGTTCCTTTTTTAATTTTGTATCCAGTTCAGTCAATCTTTGACTGTGCTTAGGTTTTGAAGATACTGAGCTCTTTGGCTTCTGTGCACATTTCTTGCTTGCTTGAGGCAGTCCCACCTACTGCACTGAGTAATACTAAACTGGAACTTTTAGCTTCTGATTGCATGAAAATCTTTGGTTTTCTTTGTTCTACCTCTAAAATTTGATGTTTGTTTTCATATTCACCAAATCAAGACACAAAACCCCATAACCCCCTCACAGCTCATAGTTGCATTCCCACTGCAGTTTGCTCCTTGTTTTTCCATGCTGACTTCAGCTCATTCTGCAGTTTGCTTAGTGCAGAACCTTTTCTTGCTCAAGGGTTTCACTTCTTGTCCTGATGGGTTTTGCAATTTTGAGTTAACATTGTGATATACAAAAATAACCAGATTTTCAGAAAATGCAGCACTTGGTGGTGATAGTTTACTCTGATGCAGAACACACAGGATGACTTTAAGACAAATAGGGCATGAGATGTTTTTCACAAGAGCATTTTTCACACCGAAGAATATTTTTGCAAATCAACAGCATTTTTCTACTTTTACCCTTTAGTGGGGTTTTCTTCCACAAAAACACTTCACTGTTCCTTTTGTATGACTTTTAGCTGATTTTCCTAGTGGTGTTTATTTTTTCAAGGAGCTTTTACCCATGATAGCTGTAGGTTTGACTCAACCCATTGCTATTATTATCTTTTGTTGAATGTGTAACATTTGATTTTTCTGTCATGTTTGTATACATTCTGCACAAAGATGTTTCATTTTCCCTATATTGGTGATATCTATTATGTTTTGCCATACTGGTAATTCCCCTGGATTGAAGTTCTCTGTTTATTAATGGTAGCAAAGGTATAAATATATAGTCACATAGTCTCTTCCCTACAGGATAATTTAGGATGGAAAATGAAGTTCTTTTTTTAATTAATATTTTTGATGGCAATAGTTACCAGTCTACAAAATTCATCAGCATCAGTAAATTCTTGTCTCTGAGAGGTTGTTATGGCAAGTTTATCAATTGAATAGTTCTTACCCAAGCTTTCATCCTATGGATGCCTCTCACAGTAGGGATGCTGGTGATTTGCATTTGGGTGTAATTATTTCCTGCCGTCTTCTCTAAGTCTGTAATGTCTGGAAAATTATGTTTGGGAACATAAATTCTGAATCTGCTCTGTACTAATGACTACTGATTGTTCTTTCTGGATTTTCATGCAACTTAAACATGCTCCCTGTCTTTTAGACATCTGTTTGATGTTTAATCATGTAAACTTAAGCAAGTTTTAACCTTTATTTGTTTAATTATTCTGGCCAAGCTGCTATCTTGCTTGATTTTCCCTTTTCTCGGGATCTTCACATCTGCCCAGTATTTCAAAATAGCTGATTCTGTTTAGGAAGTAACTTTCAGGTGCAGACTTTCTCAATAGAAGGTGCACAGCTACAATGTGTTGCAATTGCAAAAATCTCTTCCTCTGCTCTTGTTAAGTACCATCTCACCCTGCTTGAAGCTATTCAAAATACTGATGAAAGCTTGTTTCCTAGCTTGTTGCTCTCCCTGTTCTTGAGTCTGTCTTCTTAGTGATGTAGAACACAAAACTTTTGCTTTTTCCCAGAGCCTTTTTTGAATTATTGAATGTTGCTTTTTTTTAATTTTAAATGGTGTTCAGATGTCAGCTATTGTTTGCTTTGCCCATCTATTATTGTTCTCTGCTTTCTGCTGAGTGATCTCGCTTCTTCCATGAACTTTCCTTGCACGTGGAAAGAACACACGAAACCAATTCATTATCCTGCTTCTGACCCTTCCTCCAAACTCTTTTGTCACCTCTCCTATGATTAACTTGACAATGTACAGGCAGCTGTTAGCTGAGACAGCTATCTGCTGTGGTGACTAATACTCCCTTTCATCTTTGTTCCTCTTTCACTAGTCCACCTATCAGTCTGTCTACCTACTCAACTGATCTGTCTTGTTTTTACACTTGAGATACCAACTTTTAGAGGGAAAGATCTCACTCACCTTTATCCATGTGCCCAGTGGGTTTTGACCTATAGGACTTCCCTGTGACATGTGCAGTGCTGTTAAGGATTTATTTTTGCTGAGGTCCCACACTGTCATAATTTCCTGCCTGATGTGGTTTTCCCCTTCCTCTGAAGTCCAGCTTGCATGTTGTGACACCTCGATGTCTTTCACTTGTTCAGCTGTTTGCTTAGTTGTGAAATGTTTGCTTTACTGATATGATTCTATGATTCTAATCCCACTTTTCATGTAAGATAGCTACAATTTTTTTCCATTAACCAATAAATTAAATGCCTCTTTTACTGCATCTCTATAGCCAATTAAAACTTGAAATATGAAGTGTGTTTCTTGAAGTCATAAAGCCATGAAATAATATTTAATTTGGCTTTAGTATTAATTGGTGAGTACAACAAGTTGTTAAATTGAGTGTAAAAGTCACAAACTAAATTATTACTGACACTCTTGTAAATAAACTTGATAATCAAAAAACATATTGAGTGACATAAAACATGACAAATACCATCACAGTTAAAATTCAGGAGAGTTCCAATGTAACTAGCAGCTGAAATTATTCTACCATTATGAAGGAAGAATGAGGTTTCAGTTCCCATAGTTAATTCATCCAGAGATTTTGTAACTTCAAGTACAATGTCTAGAGGACCTGAGTAGCGCTGAATGCCTAAGAGCAGTTGTAGTGACTGCATCCACAACTTCCATGTTTTGTAATGTACTAAGGTTTTATTTCATTGACTCTAATCTCACTGATACCTGACCTGCTCATATCTTCTTGTCTTCCAGGAGCATACACTGTCTCCTTTGTTCCCTCTGGAATTTCAAATATAGTGTTTGTGGACTAGTCCACCTGAGTGCCTACTTGTATTAGATACTGTAAAAGCAAAGATAAAACACCTCTGCTCTAAGACTTAGTTCAGTATTCAGCCTAAACCAGGGTTTGCCTTATTTGTACTCATATCTGGATTTAAACTGTTATTCAATGTGTGTGTGTCCTAATTTACTTACTTGTGCTGTTTTACAGCCATAGTCACTCAGGTGAAAAATTACTGTCCAGATCTTCTTTCTATACATTGTGATTACTGAAACAAAAAAATTAGTCCATACGCACTTGTTGGGATTAAATCCTAGGTGTTTTTCATAAACACAGCTATCAGAGAGAGTTTCTTAAGTCATTGGTAAAAGTAACAACATCCAATTTTCTGCTGTTTGAGCACATTGGCTTTTTTCTGTTGTTAGGCTCCTGTAGACTGTTGCATACGTTTTGATTTATCTAGTGCAACATTACCTCCACAGCTGGCCTTCTGTGTAATACATTCTCTGGAAAGAGAAATTAGCCTTTTGTGATCTTCCTTTTAACGTTCTCCAAAAATGAGTGTGTCCTTCAATATTTGTATATTCCTCTAAAGAAACAGCAGTGGGTCTCTGGTTCTAAGGTTGTGGTTTCTTTCCTCTTTCATCCCAGAGGAATTATATTTGGCCTTTTCAGTTTTGGTAATGATGGAGCCACAAATCTTTCATTTTTAAAGATCAAATTATCCATAACAATTAGTTTTTCATAGAATGTCAGGAACACTGTTTTGCGTGACAGATGGATAAATGTTTCCCCTTGGTTAACCAAGAGCAAATGTTTCTGGTAGTGTGGAATGCTAGGGCATCATTTAATTACAGTCTTTAAATCAAACACTTCTGAGACATATTTTTATTTCATCTTTGTTAAACCTGCTATACTGTTTTCATCTAATGAACAGGGTAGAACTGTCATAGCAAGACTGTAGGAAAAAGAATTCAGAACTAGTAAGATGTTAAAGGACCTTAGGTGTCATTCAAAATGTGGTAAGCATTTATCCTTGTAAACTTCAGCAGTGCTGAAGTAGACTGACCATCTCAAATATCAAAGTCTCTCGCAGGGAGATGAGAGGTGGGCATGAGTATCACAAATCACTGGACATGACATGCCAAAGCAGAGGACCATTTTCTCTCAGCTGCAGTTTCTACCAGTGAAGCAGGATATTTTTCATTTTCATAAACAAATTATTTTCTTATATGCACACATAATCCCCAATTATGTAATTATGGAATTATTTTCAAGGAATGTGCTTTCAAATTATATCAGTCTTGATAATGTTAAAGTAGTTTTTTTTCCTTTAAGTAGGACAGTACATTGTGAAATTAACATATCAATTAAAAAGATTAGTGATGCCAAGCCATTTGTAGCAAAGAAGAGAGACCAAGGTAAGCCTGTGAAGTTCAGGTAGCATGTGTGACTTCAAAATAGGCTGGCTCTTTACAAAAAAAAATATTTCTCTCAAGGACATGGTGGTGAACTGACTTTGCTAAAGGTGCTCCCACACTTTTCATTGACAAGAGATCACACAGTTCTTTTGCTGCTGCACACTTGAAGCTGTGTTAACATATGCCCATTCACACAGAAGAGGTGACTGCTATTTCTGGCACTAGTTTGTGCCTGTTAGTGTCTGACACAGGGAGCCCTTTAGCTAAGGAGGTTATTCAGACAGTGGCCATCTCTTGGTGAGAGTTTGGGTCATTGTGTCCTATGACAATAAAACTGTTTTTGTTACCTGTGCAGGTCTAAGCACAAGCTTGACAAAGGTTTTCATTTTACATAGTGATTTCACAATGTCTGTCTCTTTTGAAACAACTAGATGTACAATAAGAAAATATATTTTTACCTAGTGGCAATATTCCTTGCCCTGTCATTATTTTTAGTAAAATCACTTTCTATATCCTTGGTTTTTTACATTTTCAAACATTGGTATTTTAACTAAGAAATTCAGTGTTTTGCATTGCTGCTGTAGTGGCTTTCTTGCTGTATAATGGAAACTGATTTTAGATGCAATGGGGAAAAGAGTAAAAATAACAAGTCACACAGCTACTTAGAAAATGAGAAATTCATTTTAAAAGCAGCAAACATGACATTCCCATTGTTTCAAATATGTTAGCTCAGAAGTGTATCAAATTACCTTGTCTTGTTAATTGAACCAGTAAAAAAGACCCCACGATTACAACAGTAAATTGTGCCCATTATCTTGTATTAGACACATATAATATCTAGGCTGGAGCTGAGACTTTGCAATTTTGTTTTTTAGCTGCCACAGAGTGGATTCAGGGAACAATTAAATGAAAATGTCTTTTCAATTTTTCAGAGGTTTTTTTTTTCTTTTTATGAGTCTGGCATAATATCAGAGAGCGCTTTGCACATAAGTCTGTTTGAAATACTTATGAAGGAGGTTACTCTGGCAGGTCTCAGGCTGTGTGTGGTATTTCATAAAGGCATTCCTTTAGTTTTCTTTGCTGAGGCACATTGTTCATTGCTTGTCACTAAGTTTCCTGCATCTCGTTTCTTTTTTATAGTTAGAATACCACATACAAACATATACAATATAAATAGTAGGCAAATGTAAAGTGGTGTCTGTTTTGATTAACATAGATTAGTACTAGTGCGTAAATGAGTTTATTGGCATTCTAATAATTGTATTTGCCCTTCATATAACTGTTCTGCAACATAATTAAAATTTGCTAAGCATCAAACATGACACTTAAAGAAGTACTGAAGTGTGTGTTTCCCTGAGATCAGGTCTACTGCTCCGAGAGGTGTCCTGTGGGAAAAGGTAAGAAATACTACGATTGGTTCAAGTTGTACAGCAGAAGTATGGAGACTCAAATTTGACATCAAAGTTAATGATGAGAATGAGGCATCAAATTCCCACTGAAATTGGAAATTTACCAGTAAGTGCTTGGGGTTCTTACAAGAATCTGTTCTTGTTGGAACAGTTGGAAATTATGAAGACCTCTGTCACACATCTCATTCATATGATTTTATGTACATTATTTGTAATAAGTTTAGAAAATATTTAGAGGTGTAAGAAAAGACTCATTATAAAATGTCAGACAATTAATTCAACAAGCTTTTACTTGGCAAAAGGAAAATCAAGACAGGTCATGCTTTTAATTTCGGAATCAAAAAAAAGGACAATCTATATTCCTGCATATATTTGACTCAGAGAGCAATGGGGTTTCCAGTATCAGTGTTATCAGTCCTTAAGGTAATTGCTAGTCTACAATGCAGACAAGGAATTAAGCTTTGAATCTAAATTTAGATACCCATGGTTGGCTCCTGAAGTTATGAAATGGAAATACTCCATTAAGCTATTCATAGAGATTGGACTAAATCATCTATTTTCAGAATCTGAAAGCAAAATGACTTGAGCTGCATGCCAACATTCAGTTTAAAGTCTTAAGCATATTGAACATTAAAAGTGTTATTAAATCTATATTGATGCCTGAAAATCTATCATTGACATGTAGGGAGGTTAAACATATAAAATTCCCTTTGATTTTTAATCCACGTTTTTTCCTCAGGAGAAATTTATATGATGCAGACCTTTTGGAATCCCAGCAGGTGGGGATTAGTGTTCAAGTGTGTGCTTAGGTATTGCTGTAACTACACTCTTAAAAATGTTAGCCTTATGTTACAATGTTCTGATGCCCATAAAATACAACACATGCCTTAGGTATCTTCTAAATATATCCATGTGTTTTATTAGATGTATGTAATTCTTTTAAATATATCATACGTATATGTTATATTAATGACACGATCACCATTGAAAATTCACATAATGTAGGTATGAAACCCAAGGGTTAACAGCTCTCAAGTCAGAAGGGCAGATGTTCAAGCTTCCACTTTTTGAACAGTAGAAGAGATGGCAGAGATTGAAGAGAGAAAAGCTACTCCTCAAAAAATAATAGGCAAGTTCAGCTATCTGCATTGTAAATTACTCATTCAGAATATCTGAGAGATCCATTGCATGTTTAAGTGTATGTAAAGAAGCCAAAATTTTCAACTTTTGCTATAAAAGTACTTGATCAGAAGAGAGAATTCTTGAGACCTCTGAATTTTGATGAGCTGCAGTGAAAATCCAGAATTTGAAAGTTTCTTTTGGAATGTAAAATTCAGGAAAAAAAATGCTTCAGAAACATTTTCTTCTCAAGATGCTAAAACATAACTATAAATACAATATACTAATAACAACTATAATAATAATGAGAAAAAAATAACATTCAGGCATAAAATCATAAATCCATAACAATAGCAATATCAAGAAAGAAGTTATGATGTGGCTGAAATGAGAAAGTAAAATTAAATTTCCTGGTATTTCACTAGAGGGATCATATGACAGCTAGCATATTCTCATAAACCTGTGAGTTCACAGACGTGGAGCAATTTTTGCAGTGCAGGTGTAAGGTTTGACTTTGTGGTGGGAAGTTGCTAACAGATCAATTTCCAATGAGTTGTGCCTACGGAATACATTTTAGGCAGACATGACCCTTCTTTGTCCACAGTTGGAGTGGGTAGGAAACTAACCAAGTTCAGATGTTATAATGCTGAACATCACCTAATTATCTCTGCTTGCAGGAAGCTCTGTATTAATATCAAGTTGTGTTTTTCCTGACTTTCATTCAGGTCCATGTGTGAGTGGAGCCAGCTCATATTTGCTCATAATATATTGTGCAGATGAAGAACCTGAAATGAATGAAAGTAGTATTTGGAATTACTGCTAGACTGCACGTGGCTTTAGGTTACTGGTGTTATGATCAGATTAAATGAATTGTTGAATAGTTATGTTATTTTTCAAGAGAGGTAAAATTTGATCACAATTTCTCCAGGATTTAAAATCTCTCTTCTAGGTACAAGAGGCATATTTATAATAGAAATTTCAGTGGCATTTTTCAGGAGAAGAACATTTTATAAGTCTTGATTTTTGTAATACTTATTCACCCGTATTTACAGAAAGGATTATAGTCTTGGGAGGTAATTTGTTATAAGAGAAAGTACATTTCCTTATTTGGTTTCTTTTGGTTTTTTATTATTTTTGAATATGTTCTAAAGTTTTTCCCAGGAGAAAAAACTTTATCATCTTAAGAGCCATGATCTACTGTCCTCATCTCTGTGTTAGACATACATGCTTTTCCTTTTTTCTTTCTTGGCTTTAAAGTATTAATATTTTAAAGAGAGACATTTGGAGGAGAGGAGGAAGGTCACAAACTATTCAACAAAGCTTGGGAAAACACCAAATCAGTTTCAAGGCTTCAGAGAACACAAACCATGCACTATAGTTTAAGCCTTTAAAATTATAAAGTAGTTAAATTGGATTTTCATGGAAATTTCACAGAAAGACTCATATTTCCAAACACCAATATAATGTCTGAATTGAGGTGAAATCCACATGAGATTTGTGGACTTTAAAATTCAGCACTTTCATTTTATGCCATTGAGGAAAAAACCCTATTTTTTAAATTCATATTTCATAAATAGCAGAATGAAATTTTACCCTCTGCTGACTGGAAATACCTTGCTTTCACCAGGATGAAGTCATTAGAGATACATTATAGCTTTGCTGCATTTCAGGGTCTGTTGATGTTTCCATTTACAAGAGCCATCTTTCAGACTAACATAAAACCAGAAGTTAAAATTTATTTCCAAGGAAAATTGGAAACTTCTGTTGTCATGAAAACAGGGATTTTAATAGTGAAATAGAAAAAAGAAACCTCGAAGGTCTTTGATAACTTCTTGCATTTGCAGGAGTCAGTAACCTATACTCCTGTGCCTGCTAATTACTTGATCTCTAAAGGTGACCAAGTCTCTTCACTCCTTGACACAGCTTCACCTCTTTGAAATTCAAATATTTGGGAAAGGATCCTTTTGCTATGGATTTTAGCCACTTAGCTTAGTTCAGGCCAGTAAGATGACCTAATAACAAAGCTGTTAAATGTGAAATGCAGGAGCAGGCTTCTGTTTTCAAGGGTAATTGAAGGTGTAGCAGGAAGATTGATCTTAAATGACATTTGCTTGAGTCATTTCAAATTGGGCTGTATCCAAACCTGTCAAAGACAAGACCCTCAGCTACCTCTCCTGCTGAATAAGCTGTGTTGACATAGGTGACTTACCGGATTTTTAGTCAGGCAGAAGAAACCAGAGCAAGATTAATGCCAAACCTGTTTTACTTTCCAGCAAAGTGTCCTTGTCTTACATTTCACTCTCAGTGTTTGAATAATACAAAAAGGAAATATAATTCGTCTTGTGATAACTTATCTGACACCTTTTTCTCATGCAGTTTTGAAGATTTGTGCTTCAACTGAGGCAATTTACTGATATACAATCTTTATCACTTCAGATACCCAAACAGTATTTGAAATAACCAGGAAAAAAAACTGTTTAAACTCTACAGACAGAACTTTGTGATCCAAATGCACCAGTAATTGTTTCTTCTAGCCAGAAAACAGTACAATCATTTGTTGTTTTGAAAGTTACTGAATAGCTGCTTTAACAGGTTTAAGTCAACACTGTAATTTAGAAACTTTTCTAGCATCTTTTAACAAACTCCCAGAGGAATGTCTCATTAGCCTAGTGTCTGAAATTGATTTTCTGAAGTGTAAAGAGCATTTGAAATATTTACTTGGTGATTCGGGCTGTAATGCTGCAGAAATGAAGGTGTTTTGCTCAGTCTCTAATGTGTTTCTAGTGGCCACAGAGTGAGGAAAGAAGTCCAGGACTTCTGGGGAAAGGTCCCTTCCGATTCTTTCTCTTCCTTTCCACTTGATTACCATGGCTCCTACACTACAGAGCAAGTAGAAAATTGGGAGAAATTGGTCCTTAAGCTCTGTTCTGACAATTCTGTTGTGTTCCTATTTCTGGTTTTTCACAGGTAGAACACAGAGCTCATGCTCCTATAAGCATTTGTAAGATCCTCTCAGAAACAGTAGTAAGTAGAATATGGAGAACTGCCTTTTTGGTAGAGGTTTAGTGTTTTAGAGGAAATGCAGGAGTTCAAACCTGAGTGCCTGGCAATGAAAGTGCCAGCAGCTTAACTGCTTTTCTATATAATGCTGTTTCCATCTTAAGGAAATGCTGATGTGCAGTAATGGAAAGTCAAGGTGAAGGAGTGCCCTTTATTGATAGGTGGCTGCTTGCAGTGAAGAGGGGGAAGGTCTTCTGTCTCTCCCCTCTCTTTTATCTGAGTGTAGCAAGCACAGTTGGCTACAAGAAATGGTCATGACATGCTCAGACACGGGAGATGAGACACAAGCATGAGCCTGGGATGGGTAGAGGAGTCCCTGCTGGCCTTTCCTAAACAATAGAAGACACTCCCAGTAAGTTATCGTCACTTTTAGATGGTTCTCTTTTCTGTTTATTTGTTGTGTATTGTTTAGGGGAGGAGGATATGTTGGACTAGAAATTAAAACAGTCCTTGTTTCTTACTGTTTTCAAGTGCTGTGGATAAGTTATTAGAATTTCATCCTGTCTTTTATAGTGTCAAAGAAAAGGTCATGCTATTGCCACTGTGCACATTAAAGGGAGAGAAGAAAGAAGTGCAGAGATCCTTCTTTCTTCTTTTATCCAGGCTGTGTTCAAGGAACGGAGGTCTCTGAGCCAAAACAGTCCTTTTAGGATGAGTCCTACACTCGCCTTCTTTCTTCTGTATGTCTCTTCCATTTTCCATTCTCTGCATTAGTGGATTGTCTAATCTGGCTCTTCATGGTGGGTAATATCATTAACTATTGTTTTTCTGCTGCTTCTAGCAACTGTAGTTAAACAAAAGTAAAAAGCCGAGTGCTTATGCACTTTATTTCTGAGTATAATCAAAATTTCTATCATTATTGATATTATTTGCAAACTAAATTCCTTGAACAAATCCTGTAAACTGGCAATGAATGTCATGCAAAGACGTTTCCATTGATGGTACCTTGGAAAAAGCGGAACAGAAATCCAGAGCAAGAAATGACTCCCCTTGCCATCAGTCCCTTTTACAAGCTGAAAGCTACTAAGATGCTATCAAAAAGTGTTTTTAAAAGTAAGATTTCTGTATTTCTGTAGTACATGTTATATTTTACCCCAGAAATCATCCTATAATAAGTATTCAAAAGAAAGAGGTTATACTATAAAATCTATACTGTTGAAATGTCAGTATACTGTCAGCTGAAGTATATTGCCAAGCTTTGCATGGAGTACTGATGTATGTATTGCCATTTTTTCTCACAAACACAGCAGGTGCATTTAGGAGAAGTCAGACATACAGTGGCCTTCCTCTCTGAAGAATACAAGTCAACCATATATTGCAATTACAGAAAACAATGTATTTATCCTGAAAAAAATTCTAAAGAACAAGTAAAATACAGAAGCAACATATTCTGCCCCTGGAAAGGTTTTCAGCTTGGCTTTACTATGATTTACACTTTAAGCTCAGTTATTGGCATGTTGGGCAGTGGAGAGGGAAGAACTGAACCAGCAATCAGACAGCCGGGGAAGACTGACACTACCTCTTACTTTTTTCATATTTCAGTCAAATAATTCTGGGGACTAAGATGTAAAGAGAGAAATGTAGATGCAAATGACCATTCAAAAAGTTGAGATTTCAGTTTTCTTTGAATTAAACCTGTGCTTAGACATTTAGAAAAGATGTTCAGCAGAATTGTTCCACATGTCAAGGGGAAAAAATAATCTTTTGCACAGATCTGGACATAATGTATTTTTACTGGTATCAGAACTTCAGATTTATAGAATTGTTGTCTCTAACTGTTGGTAAGCTGGGAATGATTGCATTACCGTAGAAATTAGTTAACAGGTTCTCACAAGGTTTCCTTATTTCAGAAAGGGGCAGTTCAGGTAGTACAAACAGCTTTCTGCATTCCCAAACATATAAAATTGCTCTTCCTCACTAGTAAGCCAAGGGGTTCTAAATATAATTTGAAAAATATTTGGTTGTCAGAGTCTCGAGAGAAATGCCAAAGTTAATGCATCTTCCCCCAAGATCTCTCAAGGCTACACTTGAGACAGCAGAGCTAAGCAATGGCTAAAATTATTACCCAGAAATTGGCAATGCTTGACATGAAGATATCAGCAGAAATTAAAATTTATATGGTAAGCACCTCATGAGATAGTAGACATGAACCACTTTGAAATACTTGACCAGAGGAATTCGAGTAAGGACAAGTACCATGACTGAGAAGGAGTTGCTCTGTGAAACCATTTGAAATAGCTTGTTCAAAACATTCAGTGCTTAATTAGAAAATGTAGCCACTCCCTTAAATAGTAATGCAAAGTATTACCTTTAGGAAATGATCACTCTGATTTTACCATCATTCCCAGGCTACCATCCTTGTTATACATGGTTGATTTCTTACTGCCCTTTTGTAAATTCTATATTGTGATTTGAGTGGGGAGAACAGAGCAGGGTTTGGCAGTTTTGTGATTTTTTGGTGGGTTTTTTGTTTGTTTTGTTGGGGTTTTTTGTTTGTTTTGGTTGGTGGTGTTTGTTTGTGTTTTGTTTTGTGGTGTGGTGTTTGTTGTTTGTTTTTCTTGGAAAAATCCAGGATATGACTTTGGGGAAAAAATATAAAGGTGCACAAGCAGGAGATCTACTCCAGGTCTAGATAGTCTGATGTCTATGAGCTGTAAGATGATATTGTACCTGCTGGAAATAAGACACTGCCCTGGCATATTTTCTTCAGCACGCCAACTCCCATACTGCCCACATATCACTCTCTCACTGAACATCAGCTCAGTAAAGTAAATGGAAGAGCACCTGTAGTGCCCTTTTCACCATTCCAAGTTTGTGTCTGATTGACAAAGGAATGCTCTGGAATTTGTCAGAATCCTTCAGAAGTTACAACTCTTTCTTGTCTTCTCTTTTTTTTCTCTCATCTTGCTTTTCCATTTGTATAGGTACAGTTAAAGCTAAGAAATACCTCTGACAGGCACGTTCTGTATTTTTATGTCCTGTCGTTGATGTCTGCTGCCACTCTGCTTAGTTTTACTTTCCTATTCTGTATTTTTACTCAGTTGAGAGTGAAAATGTAAGAGAAGGTAGTGTAATAGTTTAAATGAAAGAAAAATGAGGAATTTTTTATCTATAGTGTTGTTCCAGAAAAGCTATTCCAGAATGATTGCTCTACAGTCTACTTTTCCACTTGGAGTGGAATGTTTTATTCTGTTAAAAATTAATTCTCTTGGAAAGCAAAGGTTTCTGACGAACCAAAGATGAAGACGTATCACAAGCGCAACTCTTAGAGCTGTGCTAAAGTATAGCATCTGTTGCGATTTTTATAACAATATGGAACCCATTATTTGTGGAATTTGAGATATAATGACACTAATTTTTATTTTCCTGAAACTCGCTTCTGTTTGTGAGTTGGCTGTTTGTTTTGTTGGCTATTTCATTACTTTGAACTGGGTCAACTTATCTTAAACTGGAAGGAACTTTAATTTTAGGTCACTTTAGGACTTCAGCTGTGGAAACAAATTTGAGTCTTAGAACATATGAGAAATTAATGCCTGTACATAAACCAACGTTATCAGTGTAAGTGCACATGAAATTATCTCATCCTATATGAAAGTTTAATGTCATTTCCCAACTTTTCTTAGCATTCTCTTAAAACTGCTTTTTAAATTACTGTCTTCCTCTTCTTATCATTTGTGGCTAATACTTGTGCTGCTCAACTGCTTTTTTCCTTCTGGCACTGGTCTCCTTTCTGAAATCCTGGAGTTCTTTCCACTCAGCTTTCTAAACATTTTATAAAAGTCCTTCCCAGCTTGCTTCCACTGCAAAAGCTAGGACTTAGTAAAATGAACTTCTTGGGAATATGGGAACTGACTTTGACAATTGCTTTAAATAGGCCAGCAAACAGAACTTGTGAAGTCCTTAAGATGGAGTTTAAAGGAGCATCACAGGATTAAACAGAATAAACCCTTTGAAAATTTTTGTTTGCTGTTACTTTCTTCAAAATTCTAATAGGCTTCAAGGCACTCATTAACTGATATTACAGCAGCTCTGCCATCATTTATTTTAAACGCTCTCCTTTTAGACACCCTTCTGGACAGAGTCTATGGGTATTCAGAAAAAAAAAAACAATGAGTCAAAGAAATCACTGTGGGTGATTTCTCCTTGTTTCTTGGGAATAATTTTTCTTCTTGCTGGCATTTATGATTCAAGCAGCGTACTATGAAAGAGGTAGGAGAGAATAGGAATTAAGGTGAATTTTCATAAACATATATTAGAAGCAGAAATTTTGCTGGTCCCTTGAAGTTGCATGACCTGTTTTTATCCCCAGTTGCAGTTCTGTTTGTTTTCCAGGTGTCTTAAAACAATTTAGCTTTAATACGGATTGCATCAGCAGCCTCATTAGGAAGGTGTCAGTTGAGAGAACAAGGCTGCAGGATGTGTATGATCTCTAAAGATCGTAACAGAAAATGGAAAGAAGTGTTTTAAAATGCCTGCTGCAGATGTGGGGTTAGTTTGGTTTGTGTTGGTTTGTGTTTGGTCATTTTTAACAGAAGAGATTATTGTTATGGTGAGGCTTTGACAACAGGTAGTTTTCAACATCCTCTCCCTGTCCTTGTACCTGATTTACTGCCAGCTTCAGGTTTTTTCAGAATGCAAAGAACAGCATAGTCTCTGCACTGTGACAGCCTCTTAACCTTAAAAATACAAGTAATGCCTAAAGGAAGAGACTGAAATCAGTCACCAAGCAGGCTGTGCTCTGCAGTGGCTCCTGTGTCTGATGCTATTAACTCAGTGAAGAGAAAGGAGATGCTCAGCTGCTCAGCTGTCATTTTGCATAATAAATTTGATGCAGAATTTGATTCTTGGAAAATACTAACAGTCCTGAGAGCAGGCAATCGAGTCAGCAGGTCTTGGTCACTTCATTCCCCCTTGCCCTCTCAAGGGAGGGCCAGGTTTCCATGAGAGTGTCCCAGCCCACAGAGGAATAGAGCCACGCACCAGGGATTTTGCATTGGAGGACCAGGAATGGTTCCTTTCTTGCTGGTGAAGGAAAAGAAACCATGGGTTTGAAAGGAGAGATGGATTAGTGAGGAATTTTATTATTTTTCCTCATTAGAGTGCTGCTGGCTAGACCTTCAAGAGCAGCGTTTTTGGACGCTGATATTGAGATTTGGAGTTGGGCATGGTGTGCCGGCTCAGACTGCTTAAAGGACTTGCAGATAGGTAGCCTGGCACAGAACAGTGTTTCAGTCTCAATGTGGCAAGGTTGTCTTAAAAGAAAGATTTTAATTCTTCTGACTTAATCCTGATTTATTTACTTAGTTGTTTTTATTTTATTAAGGAATGACAGATTTGGCACTCTGGCTCTTTTCCCTACTCTGAGAGGTAGCGCTTATTCTGTCATTTTAAAAGTGTGAAGGGACTTGCCTTCTTGTCTACAACATGTAAAGCAAGCCAGAAAAACAGAATTGCTGCTCCTCATTAACAGTTTGTCCCTGGTTTGGGGATTTTGCCTTTGTTCACCAGGCAGCAGAGATGCTTCACTAACAAAGATGTGTCTGTATATTTCAAAGCAGAATAGTAAACAAGTTCCTTGTACTTAGTAAGGCAACCTGTTTTGAAGGGAGTTTAAGGACATATCCATTACTTGAAAAAAGAAAAAAAAATGAAAGGGAGAAAATAATCTGTATCTGAAAAGGTTTCCTTTGTGACAAATGATCACAAAAATTTGTTGTATTCTGTTTCTTGTTTCAACTCTAAAAGCTGTGGTATAGAGAAATACATGAAGAAACTCACACTTATTCCAGATGGACAGACTTACCTATTGCTGTATTCCTGCTTTTGATTGACTCCACTTCTCATAGTACTCATAGTAGAAGTTGATATGACTTTTTATATGGTGTAGATCTATACAGAGGAATCTATATACTGGGCTTGTCTGCTCTTCCATTTACTCCTGACCTCTGCGGTCTCTGCAAGCACCTCTTATGTAAGGAAATGTTGAAAAAATCCACTGCAATAACAAGGAATGATTGCTTAGAAATTGCGCACAAAGAGTTCTGTCACTGTTTCAAACCTAAATCAGTTTTTGTGCCTGTTCACCAAAGCAGGATGGGAGAGGCACTGTAGGAGGGTCTTTCTCACAGGTGAACAGGGTCTGTTCATGGGCAGGTAGTGTTACTGTGACAGAGGAGCCAAGTGAGATCCTCCACATTCCATAATTTCAATTAGCAGCGGGGTATGTGTGTGTGTGAGGCATGATCAAGAACTTTCCACTGACAACCAGAAATGTCCGTTCTTCAAAGAGGGGAAAAAAAAAAAGGCTTGTTACAGGCAAGTTGTATTGAGTGTCTAAAGCAAAGCACAAGGAGTCATTTTTCATAATTGTCTAGTCCAGCAAACAAACTTACATTTAAGCATTTGAATTATTTAGATAAGGTTTAGGATTTTTAAGTAACCTCCTAGTAACCATTCTATTCTTTCCATGTTTCTCCACAGAATACCAACTATGCCTGATAGAGGGCTGGTAATGCAGATTGTACATTAATTTGGACTTTGAGCTCTCCAGAATGCATGACAGAATGTGGGCATAATTGATTCCTACCCTGGAATGGAGCTATTAATTACCTAAAAGAATAAAGCCATAATAACATTTTCTGTGTGTATATATTTTGGAGGGAAAAAAATTAAGAGAGATAAAGATACAGTTATTGCCTTGACATTTTGGTAATGAGATTTTATGCTGAGCTGGAGTTCAGGAAAAGCACAGCAAAGGAAACTAATAGAAAATAGTAAGGAAAAGAGCAGAGGTTGGAAGGTACTAAGGGCATCTTTGAGGTGCCCAACAATTATGCTCATCTCCTCAGTTGAGCTTCCCCTGCTTGCCTGTCTGTTTCTAACATCAGCTCTGAGGTGGAGGGAGAGCATCACTGCAGTGATTAGAGGTGTCTAGCAGTTAGAAGTCATCTCCATAAATAGAAAAGCATGCATCGCTGTGGACTACCTAACAATATTATTGTTTATTAGAAATATTGCATGGGAGTAGATAATGGAAGTGGAAGCTGATCTTCCTCCGTTTTAGTTGGTCCATGTCACAGATATCTCATGTCTTGCTTTCTTTTCAGCCATTGCTTTGTTTCCTCTTTTCTGTGTCTTCATGTTTGATTTTGTTTAGGCTAGCTGAGGGGGAACGGGCTGATTTATTTCCCCTGTAGCTGAAGAGCTTTCTTCACAAGCATACAGCTATAAAATTAAGATTAAATAGTTATTACTTATCCAGGGAGAAGTCAGTTTCTCTATATGAGTTAGAAACATAATACTTGGGTTTGTAAAACAAAACACTTCTTCAAACATTGTTTTGCAGGACCATTTTACCTGCCTATGAGCAGGTTCTCAAAACATTCATATGCTTGTGTCAGCAAACATAATTATCATTAATATGTTCAGTAATAGTTAGTTGGGCTATCTGAGGTACTTCTCTGTAGCCTGATATTTTTGCTCTGATTGTTGTTTTTTTTTCTCCCATGAATAATGAACAGTACTGATTTTAAAGGGAATGAGTTTTTGAAAAGAATCATAAAGAAACATTTTATTAGAAGAACTGTTGATTGTCTATTTATTGGGTTCATTAGTGTTGTATGAAAGTAGTAACTGAGAAAGAAGTAAATAAAAACTCCTATTATCCAAAAAGTTAATGTTTTCCTAACCAGGACTATGTACAGTGGCTTAGTCTTGGTTACACTTAGGTCTATAGCTCATTTTCTACTTGAAAGGTAAAATTTCCTAAGTAAGTTATTCATAGTTGAGTTTTATATGCGGTTGTAAAATTTCCTGCTTTATATAAATTAAAAGGAAAAGCTGCCTTAATAATGGGAGTGAAATGAGGCTAGCCACTGTGGTTGATGTGCTAATATGCTGGGGGAAAAAAAAGGAATTAATTTGTCACTATGGTAAACCATTAATTTGAAAGCAAGACAAATTATACCAGTTCCATAATTAACTGTAAATGCTTCACCCCAAGGACTTTGTTTAGCACAGGAACTGATTGAACAGGAAAGATGGAATAACTTCAACTAAATCAGATCCTAAAGCATCTTCTGCCCAAACCTCTCCTCTCCTAATGTCTCCGAAGCCATGTTGCATGAGTAATTAACACCCTCAAAAGGAGAAGGTGTAATCTTGATTTATCTTGTAAGATTTGAACTGGTGTATTGATACTGCTCTGGACTCTGATGTGGGACTTCCCACAATCCATGAGTCAGAGAGTTTGCTTATTGAATTCAAAGTTCACACCCAGCTTTGGCCCTTATTGAGAAATGGTTCACAGGGAGTATCATATTCCATCTGGGGTCTTAACTTCAGGCTAATTGTGGTCACTGTGAGAAAGCTGCCTTTTTCACTGTAGCTCTTACAGGTGATGTGATTTACATATAATAATATGTTGTCATGATTTTCACGATTTTCTTATGGGAAGGTGGGGAGGGCTGAAGTTATACCACCATTTGTCTCAGTACATTTGACCATAGAAAATTGGTGCCTTCTACATGAAACTGGATAAACCATGAAAAAGCAAAAACCTAATAAAATGAGACCGGGATTACATGGGGATGTATATGCCTGGGACTGATAAGCTCAGAAGAGCCTCACTTTTCTTTGTCAGTATTTGTCACATGCTTTACCTGCCTTAATTACAGAGCTAGAGACATTTTAGGAAATTAAATCCTTGTGGCCCCCTCTGTCCTTAGTCATTTGCATTAGTATTCATCTAGGAAGAAAAGACACACTAACACAAGGAAGGTGTATTTCTCAAAATGGGAAAATATCACCGTCACCAAAGCAAGGGTAGAAAAGAGGCCTTCACACTGAAACTATTTTTTATAAGATTACTTGAAAAAGTCTTTTTAAGTATCTCTACATCATTATTTCAGAGACACTGTTGCTTCATTCCCATGAGTAAGTTTTACTTCTGCCCTGATAAATCCCTAAAATCATCCTATTCTGGAAATTAACTAAGAGCACTGGCAAATAACAGCAATTGGCTGAAAACAGCTTTCACTGCAGGAAGCGGGGCCAGAAGTCCTAAAGCTGTAGATAAAAGTTGGTTTCTTCCTTTAGGATTGAGGAAGCAAATAGAGCTTTAAGGGAAGTATTTTCTTGCATGTACTTTCAAAAATATTAAATAAAAAAGTAAATAAAAAAATCTTAACTCATTTTAACAACACATAAAAAAAAGCCAGGTGTCAAGGACCAATAAGTATAAAATTGGCAAAAGGCTGCTAACTTAGCTCTTGTACTATTTTACAGCACAGTACTGTGGTAACAATTAAAGGAACATTACACAGCAGTTTTCCAAATTATTTAAGGACAAAAACTAAGTCAGTTTATATTGGCTTCATTATCTCACTAGCCAGCATAGATCCTTCACTTCAAAGTTTTGGACATTGTCATAAATAATGCACATAAACTCCTTCCACTGGGTTTTTTTGTGCTGTCATGGAAACAACATATTTTTTTTAGTGTAAATAAAAGCTTTGTAAAATCATATTCATAAGGGATGTAATTTGGGACCAAATTAACTATGGTCATGTATTCTTTTTCTATTGTATTTATATCATCATTTTGAGCAAAGAGGAAGGCAGAGGTTTGAAAAAGAAGGTGCAGACTTAAAAGATTTGTGTTCGCTTAGTGAGATTGAAACACAACACAAAATAAGACAAGTAGGTATAAACTGCAAATTTTCTTCTCTGTGGTTTCTTGTTGTCTGAGTCTCAGTGCTCTACAATTCAATATCCACAGAATTTTCCTGTCATTTCCTTCCCTTTAGGAGGATGTCCTTTTTGCCTCATTTTATAGGTCACAATTCTAAAAGCAGGTAATTTTTTTAATGTATTATTTCACATCTGTAGTTAGTGGCACTGCTACCAATATGGAATAATGGGATTTCAATAGTGCTTATACAGAACAGCCCTTGGCTTCATTAGTGTGTTCTTTTAATCCAGAGGCAGCCTGGTGTCTCTGTGGTCATTTTCCTCCTTGTCCTTTTTCTTATGGCTTTCTTCAGGTTTCCTGCATGCTTATACAGCAGAGATGGCAAAATTAATATGCTTGAGATTATAAACGAAGCTTTTCAGATTGAAGTGAAGAAAAATGTGTTACGAATGCATCAAATTTGTCACTTTATTATCTGACTTAGTGATTTTGTAGGTGCATTCTAAAAACAAAACTTGCTCTGATGTAAACAGGCCTCAGACAGTGTTCAATCAGCATTAATAAGGTTTGAATGCTGCTTAAGTGCTCACATGCACCCAACCAGCTCAGTCGCACAAGTGTTGGACTGAATGCCCATTGAGGAAAAATGGCATTCAAAATGATTTTAAAAATTTCCTGTTACGTTATATTCCATGTAGCTGTTGTAGCACATTTCATAATTGTCCCTTTCAATATTACCTGCTCCTGTCAAGGAAGGTAGAGCCATACAACCTCTTTCCTCTTACCTATTTAGAGTGTTGACATCTTCCTGTGTTTTCAACTTCTCCCTAGGACCAGAAGAAGAGCATTAAGAAATGTGATCACAATATTTTTACTTGTCAGTAATTCAGCTACAGGTCTGATTTGCCTTTTCAGTGCTTTCATCTGCCTGAAATACCTATGCAGTTGCCAAAAAACAAGAAGCACACACCCACAGGCTGAACCTCCAAAGGAGGCTTCTTTTTCAATTAGGTGATACCAGAAGTATTAATGCTTTAAATGCCCTTTGACCAAGTGGAACACAGCTGTGGGAAGCATTGGTGTCTGTTTGAGGGAATACTACCAATGGAACATAATGAAAACCCTGCTTCCTCCAAAAAGAGGTTTTCTGCTTAGAACATGAAATATTCCAAGGTGACAACACTTATTTCATTACGTCAAGGACTGTGAGTTTTCGTTCTTTTCCATGTATCCCTTCCCACACTGAACCAAAGCAAGTAGTTCTTGTCATGACCCCTCTAATCCTAGCTACTCTCAGATCAACCTTGGTTTGGGGGTTGGGAGATACTGTACTGTGTATTTAATTCCAAGTTTTTTTGTTGTGTTTGTTCTCAAAGTGAAGGCAAAATTATAGTAACTTCTTTAAAATGTCCATGTATAATCATAAAAATAGTGATAACTTCTTGCTAGAGAAGGTACCTCATTTGGTTCAGTTATTGCTCAGTCATGTGCCAGGATGCCATTGTTAGACATCATACAAGTACAGAACTATAGTGATAAAAAGGTATTTTATTGCTATAAATGTTAAAAAAAAGCATGCCATCTATTAGATATTGTAACATAGATCCAGGAAGGTTCATATTTTGACAGCACCTTGGTATTACTCTGTTTTTATCTTCTTTTACCCAGGGGAGAGTGAAATAGATACACATTAAGCAATTTTGATGGCATCTCCTCCATTTTAGAGACAGGATATCGTGTGCAGAGGGTCATGGATCAAAGTTAGAATCTTCTTCAGTAGAATGAATTTTCTATGATGTTTACGAAGAAAGTTTTCTCTTTTGCAGGATCCTGTAAAATGTCTGATTTGTGAAATAAATTTAAGGGCTGGATTATAACTCACACAGAAGACATTTTCACATGTAGAGAGACAGATGCCTGATCTCTCAGGAAAAGCTGGCAGCATATAGGATAAGATATGGCAGATGAAAGAAGTAGGAATAAATTTGTGGTACGTGCATATATGTATACACAAACTGTGTGTTGTGGGACAAGAGGAGAATAACCCCATTTTCTTTAGTTTTCAGATAGCTGTATTTGTAGCCTATGTTGCAAAGCATCAGACACTGCAGTAATGAAGGTTTTTAATATGTTTGCAGGATGCAAGTGCAGAAAATGATCTGAAAATTAATTTCTCATGTTATCTCTCACATGGAGCTTTAATTCATATCTGTCTCTCATGAACATTAACACAAAACTATAGCAGGCCCTTCCTTTCCCTTCTGTGAATTTCTGGTTGATTGCAAATGATATTTTACTTCAGATTTTTTGTCTTTTTTACATTTTGAAAGTAATTCTCTTGACTCCTCTAGACAAAATTCTTAGTGTGGACATGAGAAGAAGTGCCATGAAAAGATGTGATACTAAGGCACTGCCTACATAAGTGGCAAGAAGTGGGATGAAATGGATCACAACATCTTTAACTGCTCTTGCTGTGACAGCCAGACAGCCTCTTACTCGGGAAGGGGCCAGCAAACAGCAAGATTGAAAAAACCGTAGGAGAGGAATACTCAGGAAAAGCAGTTAAATATCCACCAAGGGCTCTGTTAGTGCATTTCTGCTCTACCTCTGAAATTTTTTCCTCGTCCTTATGTTTCTTTGAGGATGGAGATCAAATGAGGCGTTGGCAGATGAGAAAACATGGTGACACCAGGCAGAGATCTGGGGCTGACAAGGACATAAGTGCCCAACCCCAGAGGAGGCAGTGCCTTATATGAAACACAGAGGGAGGGCAGAGTGGCCCTAGAAGCAGCAGCAGAAATGCAGTCAGGTGCAGGTATTTAGCAGGATCTAAGCAGTTGTGTTTAATTGCACGGTGCTGTGCAGCAGTCAGGTTCCCTTCTTGCTCACAGGTGTGAGGTTCCTGGCTGGTGCATGTGGGAAAAGCTTTACTCTTTCCTGTCCCTGCCTTAGCTTTGGAAATGGCTCGGAAAGTCACCTGACATTTGACAGAGTACTACTGAGCTGTGTCAGCCTGTCTGTCTCAGGTAAACTGGGATTTAATTTTGGACTTTGGATGGGCCATGATTATGTTCATTCAGAATTTTACTTAGGTCGTCATGACAGATGTATCTCTCTCCCACTTGCTACACATTAGAGCAAAAAAATAACCTTCCTATATTGTTATAACCCTTTTTCTATCTGATATTCTTTCTCTTTATTTGTTTTTATTCTTCAATCTGGATGAGCTTTCTACTTTGTACACATGAGGGCTTCTGGATGTACTTGCTTCCAGCTGAAAATACAGCCTTATAGCCACCTTGTTTTTTCCCTATCAATCAGTCTGGACAGAATAGTGCTCTATCTTGTTGATCATCCTTGTGTAAAGCTCATGTATCACTTCAAGGATTGTCTGGATATTGGTTCTGTCAGTTTCCTTCTATCACCCTCGAAAAGCAAAGACCATGTGCCCATAATATTAATAGTTGGAATAGGTGAGATATATCACTGTTCTGGTTTAGGTTAGTCAAAGAGATGATTGACAGAATGCTACAAAAATGCAGTGCTTAAAGGTAAAAAGGTGTTTGACAGTACCTGTGGGAAAAAGGAATGTGTTGCTAGAAAATTTATGACACTCTGTAATGTGTCTTTCATAATTTACATCTAGGTACCTGTGCCAGCAATCTCTTATACATATGACTTATTTTCCTCACATGAGTAATTTCATCAGCTGAGTAATCACATAGACTTTAGAGGAATTGTTACCATGAGTCAAGTTTATCTATCTAAACTAAAAAAAAACAAACAAGACAATTACAGTTATAGGTTTGGCTTTTTTTCCATTTGAAAAATAAAGTTGTGATATGAGCTTAAATAGAATGGTCTTCAATACTTCTTTTTATAAAAGTTCAAAAGGCCTTTATTTTCCTATATAGCTCATTTTGCTAAGGCTATAGTTGGTTTCACAAATTTAAAATGCAGAACTAATTGCATTTTTAACAAAGTGCATTCTATTTTTCCTTTTCTGGAATGTGCAAATCCTCTTAAAGTTCTTCCAGTCTTTTTACTTTTCTCCATCAAAGCTTTCCAATTTATTTTTAAAAGATGATAGCAAGGATCTAATTTAAGCCTCTTTGTTCAGAAAGCCAAAAGAAATAGGCAACTATTCCACAATGAAAATTTGAGAAACAGTTCTTAGCAACTTAATCCCTATAAATTATTGACCTGTATAGAATGGCTCAAATTAACACTGCATGTTAAATGCTTCTAGTTTTCTGGTTTTTACGATTGCAACATTTGCCTCTCCTGTAATTCCTCTGTGTTTTGTTTCTGATAATAAACCAGAAGTGGTTTAGAATAAGGGTACTTGATGGCTAGAAAGTTTTATCTTTTTGTGTAATAGAACACATATTGCCTTCTTGTGCTATTCTTTCACTGATAAAGTTATTTTCAATCTGTTAGGATCAGTCCCATTTTAGAGCTGATCTGATGTCCCATCTGCAGTTGTGTTTCAGGTGTGCTTGAGCCTGTAATTTTGGCATTTTTGTATCTCCAGTGTCTGCGGGGTAGGTGTTGCTTGGACTCTTTGGATCCAGATGCAATTACTGTGTGGAACCAGCTTTTAAACCAGCATCAAACAATGATGGAAAACATATAGATTGTCTCTCTTTATAGAGTTGGAATATATTTTAACGTGTATCAGTTTCTGCTGCATTGTTGTATTCCTGTTAGCTTAACCATTAGCTGCTAGACAATTGTGGTAATACAGAGAGTACTTTGTATTCACCTTTAACATTAGTTTTTAGTAACCTCCAGTGACATATGAAGGATTTCAGATTGAAGATCTGCAAACAGATATCTGGCCAGAAGGTTTTTTCAAAAAGATGAACCTGAACTGTGTTGCATGGTTGATGTTAGGACATACATTGCTTATCAGAATATTTAAATTATGGTCTAGGTTCATGTGGTTGACAATCTTAACTACTCTCAGAAGCTGTAGCTGAATTTCCCAAAATTTAGAGGTACTTTATTAGGAAAATTTAGAGAACTTGAGAATGAGAAAAGGCTGCTGTTTTGATCCATGCCCTCCGTAAGACTCAGCTGAGTCCTTGTGCAGACCTTCTGGGCCTGCAATGCCTTTGGACCTTTAGTAAGAGTGATCAATTTTGTTCCTCTCTTGTGAAGCACAGAAGCAAAATTGGCCACTGGGCTTCACAATTTGGTGACCAGAATGTTCTCAGTATGTTTAGAACAGATTTTGTCTTTGTACATGTGTTTTTGAGAGGATGTTTTTCATAGGGAGCTTCAAGCCTACAGCCAGTTAGAACTCTATTAAACTGTTCCTGATTCTTGAACTCCTATTACCAGAAAAAAAATGCTTTCAGCCTGTGTGCTTGGAGAGGAGCTGAATGCTAAGTTTATGCGCAAGTCAGAAATGGGGGCTATCTCACTTGAACCCCTGCCACTGTTGTTCTCTACAGGTATGTGAAATGACAGAAGAGGCATTGCCATGAAGCTGAAGAGCAAAAAGAGCTGATGGCTTTAGCGATATTTTGTCACTTGAACGGTGACCTTTGTTAATAATGCCTGTGATAGGAAAATGAAATACTTTCTGTTTCAGTAATGCCAGTCTGATGCTTGGCAAGAATTGCTTTTAAGGCAGACAGCAAAGAAGAAAAAAGAGCAGCACTGCTATATTCTGTAGTATATAAAATTTAACATTTTCCCTGATATGCAGTCAGACTAAATCTTGAGTTTACTAACAGATGCAAAAGGAGTTGAAACCACATTTCCGTATCACTAATAAAATAAACAACACGCTGCCAGCATAATCAAGGCTGGATTTTCAAGGCACTCAAATTGTGTTTAAAAACCTGAATGGAATGGGCAAGTTTTCAAAGGCACTCAGCATCCTGCAGCCCCTCTTGAGGAAAATCTGAGTAACTTACAGATGCTGAGCAATTAAGAGGGTCTGGCCCTAAAATATTCACGCACTATTCTTAGAAAAGAGGAAAAGGTGAGCTAAGCCTTGAGTTTTCAGTTTGAAGACAAAAATTCAATCTATGTGTTTAATAGCTCTTGAAACTCTTTCAAAACTTTAAGAACAATGGCTCCCATATTTACTTTCAAAAAACAATCAACAAGAGTGGGCCATATTAAGTAGTTTAATCTGTATTTTACTAATTTGGATTGCTGGTACCTTGGTTGGACAGGAAGCTTTTTTATGAAAATTGGCTGCTCTTAAGAAAACTGTTGTTATTCTTTGGTTTTTCTGTTTGCTTGCATTTAAGCAATAGCAGTCTAAAAGTATTTGTTCACACTACCAAATAGCCCTCTGAATCAGGCACCCTCTTCTGCTATTGCTATTCTCTACTTCAAGACTTCAAGTTCTTCCTCAAAGCCCATATTCTTCACCCTCTTTCTGACAGTGGTTTCCATCCTAATTGCATATTCTTTTACTTTAAAATGGTGTAGAGAGTAACTGTACTACAAGCTATAGAAGTACTGAGGTATAAAATTGAGTATAGGTGAGAAGGGAAAGGTTATTTAAAATACAACTTTTATATGATTCCTTTAGAAGTTTTATTTGAATCAATTTTCCTTTTGCTAAGTGCAGTCAACCCATAGTAATGCACACTGGGAAGTGTCTCACAAGTGTGTTTTTCTTCAATCTTAACTCTTCATTGCCTTACTAAACTGGTGACTTTGGTTAATCATGATTCTCAATTAGAAACACTAGGTATGTGTTTAAAGAGGAAGTAAATATGAATTTGCATATTTTTATATGAGCTAACAAAGGAGCATAATTGAAATTATGACAGATACCATTTTATCATCTATATTTTTTATCGCCTCCAAAGCTCTCTTCACTAGCAGACGTGATACTAAGGCAAACATTAAGAAAGATTCATTGTCAAACTGGTATTCCTTTTTCCTCTACAAGTGAAAGCATTGAATTAATGACTGTTTGTCTGAACTTCTCATGTCACATTAACAGTTTGAAATCTTTCTTCATATTAATAAGGCTTGGAATAAATCAGATGCTGCAAGAGGTTAAAATTAGGAACTGAACTTTTTATTCTGCTTAGAAAACTAATTTATATGTGCAGATGGAGTAACTGTAAATCTGTGACAAAGCTTCATTTATCCCTGACTTTCACTATTGTGGAGAGATTCTGGCCTTGGAGAAGGTGGTTGCAAAGGAATCAAAATCAGCAAGGCAATTATTTTCCGTGTTTTGGAGGACTTGTCAACAGCCTTCAATTTAGAGTGAGTTCACTAAAAGGGTAGCTCCTGAATATGTCTGCATGTAGGTCTGATGCTGAGGTGTTTAAAACAAACACCAGAGCTGGGAGAAGTCTCTGACTCTAGCTCTTAATCCATAATGACGAGGAAATTTTGATACTGTAGTGTAGATTCAGGCTTCTTATGTTTGGTTCTTCATTTTCAAAGGCAATGACAACCACTTTGATTCAAAGCCCCTGTCCAAGCCAAAAACCCAAGTTTTCTGCTTCAATTTCCAAATACAGTTCAGCTCAAAAAAACCCAAAAACAAAACAACAACAACAACAAAAACAGATAAAGAACAAGAGATCTTCAGGGATCAATTTGATACTTATCACTATAAACAATATCTAGTTCTTAAAAAGAAAGGCAGGTACAGGCAACCACTCAGCAGTAATGAACCTGAATTTCTGTATTTCCATGATAATTTGAGTCACTTTTTTTACTTTGAAATAAATAATTTCTAGGTGGAATGTATATTATTGTTCCTTAAGAAGTTTCTTGCAACTGTCTTGCAGTGCAGGTAGGAGAACGTGCTCATAGGTTTGAGCTAAAGCCAAGTAGTTTCACAGCTTGTGAAAAAAATCTGTGGTGGGTTGTTTTTGTTTGGTTTGGGTTGGGTTTGTTTGTTTTGTGGTTTGGGGTATTTTTGGTGTGGGTTTTTTTTTTTTCCCCCAGAGTGGATATTACAAACACTTAAGAAGGATAATAGGAATATAAATCAAAGTATAAATTTGGAAGTAAGAAAACCAATGGCAAGAATAAAATAATCCTTAAAAATGAAAGGATACATAAATTGCTTATAGTTATTTTATTTTAAACCTACAGTCTTCAGGCTGACCTGAGAAAGATGCATGGGTTTAGACACATATAAAATATACATTATTAGCTTTTCTCAATGATTAAGGAAATGAATCATTTCTAACAGACAGAATGTGTTTGTATTTTGTGTTTTCAGTACAAGCCTGTGGTCAAACTCACTGAAATATTAATGCTGTCTTTATTTACTTTTACTGAATATTTAACCGTTTTCTTTTCTTTAGCACGGGGCTGATTTCTGTACTTTAACAGCTTCCATCTCTTAAAATCTTAGGACAGAAGATAAAAAGTGTTCCCTGAAGCTTGACTCATTTCAGATGTAGTTACGATGGCAAGCCAATTCAATATAAAACTAATTATTCAGTGGAGCAACCCAATACTTTTAGTTTAAAAGTATTATCTTTTGAAATAAATCTGAAAAAGTGGAAAACCGATCAAGTGCTTCAACTATTTATTTTTAAAAGAAATGCATTTTCATGAGACAAGAAAATGAAACCATGTCAGCTGTATCACCCACCCTTAGGAGGAGACTCAAAGACAATTTTCACCTGCCTCTCCCAAATTCTATAGAAGCTTGCTTTCTAATCCTTGGTCAATATCTCTGTTAGGTTTCACCCAGTGGTTGGTGGGGGTTTTTTGATTTTATTTTTTGGTATTGTTTTGGGATGGTGGGTTGGTTCATTTGGGGTTTGCTCGTTTGCTTGCTTTCTTTTAGAAGGAATATCAGGGAAAGAAATCCCAGAAAGAGGTGATTGTCCGGAAGAACAAAAATAAGTATTGCCATGTGTGGTTTGTTTTTTTTTTTCCTCTCTCAAGAGTAGAAATGGGTAGAGATTAAAATTAGATTACAAAAATATTGCCTTTGGTGAAAAGAGATTTTTATGAGCTTTAGTTTCTGGTGTGTAAGAATGAGCTTTATAAATCGACAACTGATTTCCCTACTGAAAAGCTCAAAGGCTAAGAGTGGAAGCATAGAAAGAACTTGCTGTGGCATCACCAGCAGGAAGAAATGGTGCAAACAGCCTGATAAAGTGGTGGTGGTTAGATGAACTAGGAGCTAGAAGGAAGAAAAGTAAAAATTAACAAACCTACCTGAGGATCTTCACGAACAAGTCCTGTGGTGTTTAACATAGTACAACATACTAAATAGTACTAAAAGTACTCCATGCTTTTACCTTTCTAAACTTCAGATCAGTTAAGGTAGTCTTCAGTTTATCACTTATTTTCTTTGCTATTTGATAGTCTCTAACTTCCTTATTTTGCTTTACATACCAGTCCTTGGGGAGACATCTGTACTATCAGAGACAGCTCTGAATGCTCACACTAGTCCAATGACACCTCTTTAGTTAAAGGTCATGTTAAGAAATGGCCTTTGACGACTTCTGTTTGATTGGTTGTTGGTTTTTGTTGGGTTGTCCTTTTCCTGGAGAGGGGGAGGGAGCAGGATTGAATTGGAATGGCTTCCTGTCTCACATGTGTGTACTGGAAGCCTGTTTTTTATCACATCTTAGTGACCCACAAATTGCTATGCCCCTAGGGGAGAAAATTAGGTTAAGACATGTTCCTCTGTAAAACAGCAGTGGCTCCAAGAGACTGCTCTATGAAAAGATACAGACAGCAGATCTAGAGGTATTAGGTGAAAGCATTTTATCAGTCCTCCAGTTGGAAGAATGCAGTTCAGATTGCAAAACCTCATAAACTGGACATTGTAGGCAGACAGTGTTTGGGAAAGGTTAACAGGAACTTGGTATCCCAGCTCAGCTCTTGGGAAATTTTCTAAATCACTTTCTAGTTATTCCAATATCAGCCATACCCAGAGCTATGGGCTATGCAGTGCCATTCTGGCTTCTGTGAAAGAAGTCAAATGGAAAGCATAGTTTGCTCTGTGATGGTCCAGCAGAAAGATTCACAGTCAGTACTGCAGCTTCTGGTGGTGCAGAAAGTTAACAGGAAGGCGAGCTCTAGTTCAAGACACTTCCCTTCATCATTTTGAGAAAGGAGCCATGGCCTCTGGGTGCCTTGTCACAGACCAGTCCCAGCTGTGGCACAGGTAAAATGAGCCGGGGAGCTCTCCTCTGTGTTTCAAACAGGAGATAGCTGAGATGGTTTGATCCTGTGAGGATCTTTCCTTACGTGCAACATTACTGCTCACTTGGGTCTTTTTAAGGCTTGTCTGACCAGTTGCAGATGTGTGGAGCTGAATTTTGAAAATCCAGAATGGTTTTCCTGTTTCCTTTGTAAAGGTTATGATCTGTATCTTACAGGTTTTGCCCGCATTTGTGAGCCCATATCTACAAGAAAGAAGCAATGTAGATAATTTTTGATGTTATTTTCCATTAACTGAGTTATCCTTTTTCTGTCAAAAAGCCTTTTTTCTTTCTTGCTTACTACTGCAAATGGAAAAAGCTTTTGCATGCTGGCACTACAACTGCTTTATTTGCTTTAGATTGTCTTGCTTTTAGGCCATTTGAAGGTTTGAGTGTGAACAATAGAAATAGTTACGATAAATTGTCAAGCTCTTCCAAAGATTCAGAAGTTCTGGAGTTACTGCCAATGACAGATGATTTGTCCTTGCTCATCACTTGTCATCTTGGCAGCGTTTTTGTGCTCTCTGCTAAATCTCCCTCAGTGTGCAGTTGAATTCTTTAGAAAAAGAAAATTAGTTTCTGTTTCATCCATGTTCATGCTCATCAGTTCAATAGCATCCGTGTTTCACTAAGTGGAACACCTTCCTCATGAAGCATGAGTTTGATTTATTTTAATAGGGTGTTAGGAGAACTGCTGGAGTTTGACATGAATGTATTTCTAAAGTTACAAAGATATTAAGAATGATCTTTTGTATCTATTGCTGTGGATTTCTATGACTGTGTATGAATGACACTGCATACTTGACAGGCTGTATCCTTTGCTGCAGGAGTTGTGCAACTAATGATAATGTTTCTCAAATGCTCGAGTGTGAAATCTCTGTGTCTGAGAAAAGGCTGAGTGAGGAGATAGTGGTTTTCTTTTTCAGTTTTTCCACAATTTCATAAGGTCTGTTTCCTACTGGCCTGCTAACTTGCTGCTTTGAATCTTAGTAATGGAGAAATATGTGATATGGCATTATAAATAATTGAATACCAGCAGTCTGTAGATGAAAAAATGCTGAATTCAGAAAAGTAGTTTTCTGAAGGAGCTGGTTAATAGGCTGTCTTCTGCTTGTTCTCTGACACTGATTTAGTTGTCTGAGACAGGAAGGGGTCAGTGGCAAAGGGCATTAAACTGAACTACAGCTCCCCAGTTCACCCTGGAGTTCTGCCTACAAATGGAAGTACTCAGTGACATAGCAGAGATGGCACCTCAAAATGCTTTTTTTGGGTGGGGGATTCTTTCAAATATTTTCCCTTTTAGTAAATCTATACAGTCTGAACTGCAGAACAGTCAATAGGGAATTAATAAATTCTGCTTCCTTTAGCTACTGGTAGTCCCATTTATTACAGTTAAGAAAGCAACTTATATTTAGAAGCTCAAAGACAGCTGTCTTGGCTTAGACCAAGGACTATTTCAGTGTCTTACCTCCAAAGGTGGTCTGAATGCTTAAAGGAGCAGTAAGAACAGGGTAGGGATGTAAGATACATTGTCCTTATGCTCTCCTGGATAGCAGCTCTGCTTAGTGACAGAGAGCTTTCTGCATTGACCTGTAGCTTTGTATGTTTATTAACCCACAGCTTGTACAATTTCCCCATTGTACACATTGTACAATATGTGAAATGAGAATTTATCAAATAGATATGTGGTTTTCTTTGTTTTGGAAAGTGTCAGCTTTCCTCCATTTAATATCTGTGTAGAATTTTGGTGTTCAGCCCTCATTATGAATGCACACTCTAGTTTTTCTCAGTTTCAGCTTACGAGGTGAGCTGCATAAACAATAGGTTCACCTGCCTTCTGTCTTGTTTGGAAATTTCCGATCTGTCCCTTACCTTTTGGGAGGGAACAGCACTGCTTCCTGTCACAGAGCCAGCAGAACCAGTGATGAATCTGAAACTTGCATAGTTTTCAAATGCTTGAGGTCTTGAAGCCTCAACCTCCTACACGCCCCAATCAAGTTGTTTTATTGCTTCTAAAATACAGGATTTCAAATTACTTTTTCACTACTGCCCTTATGTGCTTGCAAGCATTATTCTCTGCATTCATTTTTCCCTGGAACAGACCATAAGTTCATGCCAGCTCACTTGATATGCATGCAGATATGAACTTCAACCAGAAAAAGATCATCACTCAGATAAAAACTACTTGTTTTACAATTCAGAGCATATTAGACATAGAAACCTGCTGCACAACTGCCTTCAACACTTATGTTGTTTGTGATTTTTAGGTTATGGTCAATTTTAAGCAGACCCAGAAGTGCTCTTTTTGGTTTGGTTTTTTTTTTTTCCCCCTTCACTCTCATTTGTTATCATCCCTTCTAAGTGAAAATGCACTTTAAAGCAAAGAGAATGGCAAACACAGTAGATAGACAAGGGCATTCTGGACCATTGTGTCATGTCTGTAAAGGCCAGCTGTGTGCAAGTAATGACTGCTGTACTGATGAATAATTGGATCTAGGTTGTGCTACTGCTGGCTTTAGACAGTTTGGGGTTTTTTTAATCTGATTTATTATAGTTTTCTACTTGTAAAATTGTGCTTAATATCTACTGATGGAGATAATCTTCTGATGGTTAGGTTATGCATATGATTACTCTTAGCATTTGAAGAAAACTTTAGGATTGAGCAACTTTTTCCCTCAAGCATCAAAACTGAAGGTGAATGTAGCATTGCATTAATTTATTTTTTGTAAAACAGTGGATGTGCCAGTGCGTTCATCTACATTGAAAAACGTAAGGAGCACGATAATTGGAAAATATGGGGAGGTTATTAATGATGATCATAACATTATAGTGCCCTGCAATTCCTACGGACATATTCAAAATGTGCACTGCCAACTTTAAGGTCAATTAAATGGACAATAAAGGCCATGCTGGCAGAAGAGATGTTAAGGGAGAGACTGAGATGCAGTATTTGATGCTGCTGAAATGAGCCGCTCTTTTGTGAGAGATGAGGCTGAATGACCCAAGGATGAAAATATGGCCTTGAAATCCCAGCCTAATGCTCAGTCCCAGTTCAGATGTAAATCTATCTTAAAAATTTAGCAACCTTCTCAGGGCATTATCACTCATCTTTTTAAGCAACTGTCAATACCAGAGCAAGCTTGGGGTAGATGGGATGAGGAAGATGCCAAAAAAAGCAGCTTCTAGCAGACTAAAAAGTGAATTTTTAAATCAGGGGCTATTTGCAGCCCATCTAAACTTAGAATATGTTGGTTTGAGTGACTCTGAATGTACTTCAAGTTCATCTCAATTTGATATATTCTTTCTGAAAATGTTTTTAGTTATAAGTAGATTCACAAATCCATAAACTTTAATGGATAAAACATGGTCTTTCTGCTGAGGAGTTTCAACTGTAACTAAATGCAACTAAAAATTGTTATTTGAAAATTGTGAAGTAATCTGTCACAGGTACCCTGAGATGTTTAAAATAATGCAAGTGACTTGTGAGACCAGTCAGCCTCTTCCAGGAACTGGCTTAAGTGGTCTGTGAGCTTTACATAATAAAACCAGCGACACTTAGGACCATATTCAATTGAATTTGGTATTTCTCTGATTGAAATCTGAGAATCTGGGTAAAGTAGGTACTCCAAACCAAATATTTACTGAGGAACTAAATGAACTGAAACAAAAACTGGGAGATACAATACATTAAAATCTTATCAGCTGAAGCTTCAGGCACAAAGAAGTTATCCGGCCCACTTGTAACACGTTAATAAAAAGTGAACAGAAAATGTGAATTTTCATTTTGTGGATTCCTTAAATCTGGATTTTTGGTTGACTGCCATTTGGAAGCAGAGAAGGAGCTTAGAAGCCCTTTGTGAAATACAGTTATTGTAATTTTTCTACCACCACTGGGAGACTTGACTGGAGGGTGTCACTGGCAGATTGCCTTGGAGCCACAGAAACCTTATGAGACCTCATCTTGAGCAGAGCAGTTACAGCAGGGCAGACTTTCCCGGAAGGACATCCCAAAGCCAAAAGTTAGGAAGGACAAGGTTGCTAGGAACCTGACAAGAAATCAGAAAACATGCCGACTGTGCTGCCATTTTTCTTTTCTTTTTTTTTTTGTATTTAATTCTGCTTGCTTTCAGCAGAACTCTATGTAGACTAGCAGAATTGTTCCTGCTTTAGTAAGCCTTTGATTTTTTCCTGTTTTATGGAAAATTTAAATGACAGCTTATGTTGTAAATGGGATAAACTTTCTATGCTTTGGAAGTTCATATAAGGAGCAAATGCTCCATTGAGAACTTTGTTACTACTCTGTCCTCTTTTGACCTTTCTTGGTTCCTGAGTGTGTTGATATTCCAACTAGTTTGTTGTGAGCAGTCTGATCCAAACAGCCTTGTTCCATTTCAAGCACCCTGCCTCAGTCTGTTGTGCTGCCTCCTATCACAGTTACTCAGTTTCTGTCCTATTCTTTTATACGTGCTGTGGGAAAGCCTACAGTGGAGAATGCAAGAAAATGTCAAACACAAAAAATATAATGTTGTTTTTAAGCATGGAGCTCCACATAAATTAAGGACCCTGATTCCTGCTAACGCTACTGAGTTTTCTAGAACCACATTAGCAGCTATGGCTTTCAATATCCCTCATTTCTGATTGCTGCTGTGAGAGTTTCAAGTAAGGAATCAGTCATACACTGCTGCTCTTGCTTTCCCTTCACCCAAATCTCCAGATCAGAATTTCCAATCTTGCCTTATCGTTCTGCTAAACAAGCAGTGACCCCAATTCTGATAGCCTTTGAATTAATAATGAGGGTTATCGGTGTGAGTTTTTTTGATGCTCTTAAGATTTGTGGCCAGTTAAATTGTTCTCCTTTGGACATGGCACTGTGTGTGTGTGTATATATACACACACATATATATATATATGCAAGTGCTGTTTCTGTTGGTTGTCATTAAAAGCCAATGATCCAAGTAATAAGAGCCAGCACTAGGCATCTGATTGAAAATTTAAACACTGTCAGTTCCAAGGTTTGTTTCTGTTTTTCTTTAGGTTTTTTCTTTGTGTTCTTAAAGGGGGTATTCAATACAGTTTTAAGTATCCAGTAGTTTTGAGTTGTGAATCAAGATGAGCGTGGTAACTATACAAATAAAATGGAATTAATTTGTGTTTAAAACTATTTGCATGTTAATCCTGATTCAATTTCGTGTAGAAAAAAAAAAATAAACGTGTCCAGCTTTTTCCAGAGTTTGTTTCTGGCCTCCCTTTTGTCAGTGATTTTTTTCCTACCTAATGAAAGCAGAACAAGTGTATTTTTATCCTCTTCATTTGCACTGTGCAGTTGATTCAAAAGTGACGTGTCACAGAAGTGTAGTGGATTCAAGGAGGGAAAGGACTGAGTGAAATATGAGTTAGGAAACACATGTTCAGTCCAGCATGAAGGCAGGCCATGGAAAAATTTTCAGCAAAGGAAAGGAGAAGATGTATGAGAGGATGAGAGGCCTTGTATGCATGGAACCTGAGACAGGCTACAATTCATCCTTCCTGTGACAGCCCTCTTTCACTGGAGAGCCCTTTGCTTCTTGCTCTTTGCACTTGTATGAACTCTAGCATTTGTGATGTGAGGTTTTTTGGTTTGGGTTTGTTTTGTTTTTCTTTAATTAAGAGGCTTTTGGGGTAGATATACACTGGAAAGGCCTTAGAAGCAGGAAATACAGAGATCTAACAAAAGTTACTTGATACTCATTTTCTGCCTTCCTCTCTTGTTGCATCCTCTCAACACAGAGTGCTAAGGCAAAAATGTTTTCATTTTTCTCCTCAGTCAGCTGAAACATATTCTTTCCTGTGATGCTGGCAATGAAATGTATTTTCCAAGTTTAATTGGCAAGTCAAACAATAATACAAATGCTTCTGCAGCATGGTGCTAAAGGTCTTCTATCCTCAGATCAATAGCAAAAGTTCTAGGGAACATGTGCTTTGGTTTTTGTTATTTGCAGAGAGCATCTATTTCATTTTTTTTTTCTGGCTTTCATAAGCAAGCTGACTGATAGCTGGTTTGTTCTCTGTTTCAGGTCGTGGAGACTAATTTGGTTGCTTTTGACTGTCACTGGATCATTATAAATGAGGTAACTGTCAAGTGAACATTGTTGTGAACCATGAATCCTGTTTTCAGCCTTACTGACAATACTCATGCTGATTCTCACTTTGCCAACAGGAAGCAGTAGCTATGACAAAGTTCAAGCACACTGAGGGAGTAGATGTTGCTTAATAAAAGTAGAATGACAGGTTCTTGGACTATTCTGTTTTTTCTTGCCTGTTTAAATGGAAGTCCCTCTATAAATAAATGGAAAATAAAGTGAAAAAAACCCCTTTATTTCTAAATATCACAATAGAGTTCACAATTGAGCTGACTGTTTTCACAGGATTTTTAAGGCCTTTTCTAATATGTAATATTTTGTAGCAGAGTCCTTGCATTTTGTGTATATATTAGTGATTTTTTTCCTAATACTCAAAATAATAATAATAATAACAATAATAATAATTCCATGTTTTCCTTTCCTTTATTAATTCTCTAAATGTTCCATCATGGCTGATATCCAAACCTGTTGATATAGTGGGAGGCTCTTTGGTAGACTTCTAGATTAGGTCATATATAAATGTTCATAGAGGGGAAAAGAGAAAGTTAAATTGAGATTCTGCTTTTACACTGTGAAATAAGTTTTTCCATGAAAGCTTGTCAGCTAAAATATGCCACATCAATATGTGAAGTAGTTTTGTATACAAAGCATTGAACACTGCCTTTCAGGGTTGACAGCATTCAGGTTTTTGAAAAATAATTTAGGTCCAAAATAGCTGGATTCCCTGAGTAAATTACTATCTCCCGACATGTTAATCATGCAACCCCTATATATTCTCAGGACAAAGACTGCATGTAATTCCATGTTGTACTATCTGGATTTACTGTACACTTCTGTTTTCATACTTAATTATTGGATTTTCATTAGTATGCTGTGCTAAAACAGTGATTTTTTAGCCAGTTTTCTTTGGAGAAAAATATGTCTCCAGAAATCCTGTGTAACAAACCAGGTCCAGCATAACCATTAGTTTGGGCCCTGTCCTGCTCCTGACCAGTACTGCGTATATTTTCCAGCACTGAACAGGGCTTTTCTAGGAGAGAACCCAGCTTTAATCTATGGGTGGTCATGGGCACAACATACATTTTCTTTTTCATGTCTGATTAAACTAGAATTCACAGTTAACACTGAGTATTTTAAGAAGAGCATTAACTGATTCTAAAGCCATCCTCTGTATAATCAGTAGATCGGACAGCAGTTTCTTAGACAAAGCTCAGATTTTTGCTTGCTGTTCAAGTTAAAGACACTGCCATTGATTTTTTTGTTTTAAATGTTACATGCTTTCCAAAAGATCTAAAGAAGATGCTTGCTTTTAGAGATTCCATCTCCTTCACCCTCAAAAAAAAAAAACCCAAAAAAACAAACCACCCTAAACGAGACTGAGGATTCATTCCTAGAGTATATGCTTTCTCTTTACTTTTTATTCACAAATTACTGTCTCCATGGAAAAAAAAATCTGCTTTTTAAGCATTGTTATTTGCACATTGCAGCAGATGAAATGGCTGAGCAATCAAAGTGGTTCCCATTTAGCTGCCTTCTCCGCTCCAAAACTCTTTCTCTGGGCTGCAGTCCCAGGAGCAGGAAATGCTGAATGATCTGCACAGAGAAATGTACATCATCCCTTCTTAGTTTGATAGTCTTGTATAAGAAAAGGGTGAAAGCTGTGATTAAGTTCATTCCAACAAACTGCTCTAAACCATCGTCATGACAGTCTCTGCATCTCATTCAGTAATTCTTCTTTTCTCTTTTAGAGAAGGTGAATACGTTTAGTGCTATCTCAGCTTAATCTGCTTCTGGACCTAAATCCATATTCCCACTTAGGTAGCTTTCTAGCTCTGTTTGTTTAAAAAAGCAAATAATTTCAATATTATATGGATGCAGAAATCCCATTAGCAATAAATAAGATCAGTAGATAATACTACAGCAAGTAGTAGCTTTGCTTTGCCCAATTTTTCCTTGCCACTGTGTTCAAATTACAGCAAAAATCTACATGTTTCCTGAGTGTTTAATGTTGGGTAATTGCTTATTGCAACGTTTTGCCAGTTCAGTAATGAGATTGCAATGCCTCTATTTGGCAGTGCAGGACTTGGAAATGCAGAGATTTGTGGGCCCCTTTCTGTGTGGTACATAAAACAGCTATCTTTATGTCCCAGTCTATTTGAGGTGCTCATCCATTACCTGTTGATGGCTACAGTACCTCCATATGACTGGGAGATGATCTCAGAGTTCTGCCCATTTTGTTGCTTCTGTGAATCTTTTGTGACAGCTTAGACATCTTTGCTTGAGTGCCTATATTGGCTAAATGATGATGTCAAATATGTGACTGTAACACTGCTTCTCTGGCCTCCTAATTTGAAATTCTAAGATCATCTATGACAGTGAAAATGCATTGTTTTGCAAATTCTGCATCTGATTCAAATAATTCCTGCCTTGACATACCAAAATAAGTTGAAATTTTCTTACCTTTTCCATCACTGTGCCAAGGGAATACAGCCTTCTTACCAACTGTAGTAATACAGAAGCAAATACCACTTTCAGTTCTGTGATCAGAAATCTGCTTAGGCTTTGTGAGGTAACATCTGCTATTTTAATTGCTCACTCTAAATTCTATAATACCTGCAAAGAGTTCCTTAACTTTTATTGTCCCATTACTTGCTACTTTATGCAATACAGCAAATTTTCTTGAAGACTGTGTATAATAATGTAAGTGTGGGAGGAGGGGTTTTGTTCCCATAAAATGAAAGAATTCATAATTTGCTAAAACATAATGCATCATATTAGACCATAGAAAATAATGCATATCTCTTCTGATCAGTATAGTCAGCTGAGGAAATGCTCTCCAAATAAATGTTCCTGTTTCTTCAGGGCCTTAAAGCAGATGTTACAGTTCTTTATTTAAAATTTGCAGGAGTCATAGATTTGAATGTAGTCATGATCAAATATGCCTTAATAAAATGTGAGAATGGATTTCTCACACTCTCTCTCCTTCTGTCTATCTGTCTTTGCTTGCTTCATTTCCTCTGCACAATAGTAAATATAGCTTCAAAGTTCCAGGATAGAAAATTGTATTTCTTCCATGACTCTTAATTCACAAATTCACAACTGTACAGTAAACTTAGATTTTATTTAGTGGAAGCAAAGAAGGGAATTTGTATGATTTTCATCACTGTCCCTTGCTCTTTTTAAATGCAAGAAATGTCTCTTTTTTTTCCATTTTAAATCATGTCTCTCTCAAGCATTTTCCTTTGTTAAAACATCTTTCTATACCCAAGGCTGCCACCAGTTCTTTATTGCTCTTGTTTACTCATGGACAGCCCCAAACACTTTCCACTGCCTAGAGCTGCAATACAGGAGGTGAAAATATTAATGGTACTTTACAAAGGATTGTTGGATTTTATCTGCATATATGTGGTCAATTATGTCCAGATCTATTAGAATCAGAATGGAATGACTGCACAGAAAAGCTGATTTGTGTAAGAAGAGACTGGAAAGGTTGGCTTGATTGGCCTATGAAAGCAAAGATTGAAAGAGAATGTGCTCTCTGTTTATAAGCACTTACACTTAGAGTGTGAATAAATGCATCATTGTCAAGAGCCCCAGAGGACAAGGTTGACACAAGAACAAATGAGTTGAATTTGTGCATGAGTAAACTGAGGTCAAAAGTTGGTAGAAGGTTTCTAATTACCAGAAGCACCAGAGTCTGGAAAAACTCCTTCTTGATGAAAGAATATTAAAAAAAAAAACCTTCAGACTCTTTAAAAGACCAGTTTATGGGAAAAGGTCCAACAGGTTTGCCCAGCATAGCACAGGAGAGGATTGGGGGACCTACAAGGTTGTATTCAAAGGTTGTGCTCTTTCTGATTAAGACATTTTTCCTGGGAGAGGTCTTGTTCTTGGCCCTTGTATTCATCTTGTTCATCATGTTTCAAGCCCAATGCACTCCACCATGTTTCAAGCTCAAGTAGTTAGATCAGGTCCTATAATCACAGCTCAGTTCCAGGAGCTCACTTAATTCAACATTTTCGTATGGATAATGATGGATAATAGCAGTAGAGGTTCACCTGAACCCTTACATTTTCCACTGGGTTGGTGGGTCTGTGTGAAATGACACCCTCTTTAGAACAAGTGGGCCAGTTCCAAGAACCAAGTTCCCAGCTCCTGGCATTAATGAGAGCAAATGCAGAGATGGAGTGAACCCTGCATTCTCCAAGATCTTGGATTTTTTTTTCTCTGTGAAAGCTAAAAATTAATTTCTCCTTTTCCTGTCAGGTTTTATTCATCCTTTTCTGCAAAGCCTAAAAAACCTAAGGGAGATACAGAGGAGCAAATGATGATGCAGTTCAAAATCTCCTTTTCCTTGTCTTGGAGCTTCATCTGGCCATGCCTTTCCCTCAACTTCTCTTAGGAAAGTGCTGAGAAATTCAGGAAGGGCACAGCACAAATGTGCTCTGTCATGGGCAGTGGCAGCCCAGAGGCCTTAAGCCACCCTTTCCTCCTCTGCCAAGTTTTGGAAAAGGAAGAAACACTCTCCTCTCTGAGTGTCAGGATTTTCTGTGATGGAGTCCTGGCATGCACTGGAAAATAGTGTGTGTTCACTGTATTATGAATACTGGAAGCATCTTCTTGGCCCAAAGTTAAGATGTTTCCATAAGAAAAAGGTATTGTTGCCTTTGTTTGGTGCTTAATACAGGAGCATGTAAATAAATTCTTTCCCTCCATGTCTCTCACCGCTCGCTGGTACAATTGCTCTGTGGTGAGAGCAGTAAGTATCTAACTGGGCTGCTTAACTTAAAATAATGGGACAAATATTAGATGTCCAGTATGTAGTCTTGATTCCCACTGGAGTCTTTCCTTATATGTCAAAATGATCCTCTTCAGTTCTTCTTTCCTAATTCATCTGTAAAGAGTTCTTAATTTAAAACCACGCTTTTTTCCTTATTTATTTGCCTGCTTAGATGAAATGTACATCTAATTTTTTCCTTGTTCCATTTGTGACAAGGGTCTTGGAATTAAGACCCCTTAATTCCAAGTCCAGCCCAGCAAAAGAAAGGCTTGGAACTATATATTGAATTTCTAATGTAAAAAAGGGGAAAAACCCAACCAAACAAGAAAAAAGCAAACAAAAAAAGCCCCAACCTCACATAACCTAGCCTAAATTTATTCAGGTGCCAACTCAGTTCAACTTGGCCAACTTTCTAATTTTTTTGGCATTCGACGCTTGTATAACAGATCATCTGCCACCCTTATATCATTACACTGTATCCTCCTTTGAAGTGCAAATGAAAATTGTTTCCTCTCATACAATAGTTGCTTTATATAGTTTTCTTAAGTCAGATCCAAAATTCAAGAATGAGAGATGATATTGGAGAGTCATTATATAAAAGGCTTGTCACTCAGTCAATGCCAAGTATTTAAAAAATGACAAAGGAATACATAGCAAATGACTAATGTTGAATTCGGGGTTACATGGCTTTGTTGTCAGTCTAAAATCTGGATTTATGGTATAATCAGCATTTAAATTAATAGTTGTCATTAATCTATAGATGTGTATACCTCCTTGGCCACCACACAAAAATGGCTTTGTTGTTTGAATTCTGGCATTATTTCCCAGGTGATGTATAAAGACATGAGGTAGTAACCTAGAGGTTAAAATGAGAACATTCTATTTAAAATGCACCAGAAAGTGCTGAATACAAAAAACATAAATACACTTTTATGGCAGGAAAGATAAATGCTTGAGGATTTGAAAGTCAAAATCTCTTTTAAAGTAGTATTTGGCAATATAGTTTGGCCATGCAGGTATCTGTTTTTACATTGTTAGAGTGAGTCTAATAATCTTGGTGTTACAGTTTGGGCATGCTGTGTAATGAAACCAGGCAAACTTTTTAAAATCCTCTGAGAAAGTATATAATTTAAATTCAAGATAAGAAGTTTCTTGTCCTCTCCTTTATGATTATATTGAAAATATTATAAAAAAAAAATGTATTTTGATAAAACAGCATTATATATGGCTTTTTTACCTCACAGCTAGTGAAATGATACAGGCTAAATGAAAAGACAGCATCTTAAGCTGACATAAGCCATTATCTGTGGTACATTAAGAATTAATTGACCAGAAATGCAAGATATGACACTGAACACAGCTGAGGCTATGTGTTATTTCTCTTTGCAGAAAAAAAAAATCTATATTTCATAAAGAACATTAATAACAGATGAATTTAGAAACTGTGATAATCTGTGAAGGCAAATAAAATACTTCTACTGTAGCCAGGAGAGTAGAAGTTATAATTTACATCACACATATACTTCTTTCAAAATTTAAGGGTAATAAACAAATACCAGTATGCCCAAAATAGTTTCTTCAAAAAATAAAAGGATAATACACTGGAACAGAAAAAAAAAAAAAAAAAAAAAAAAAAAAAAAAAAAAAAAAAAATAACTGGGATGGTTGTCGTAACATTTAAAGAGCTGCTTTTTCAAAAAGCTTGGCTTCATTTCCACGAGAAAGATTCTGTAATTTGAGGTCAAGTCTATCCCAATGTCTCCTAAATTCTTCAATATGGTTATAGATCAGGAAGCTAAGGCAGAAAAAGACAATGGCATTTCATTACAGGTATGAACAATGCAGATGTGCCATATCCTTTGAAAAATGATGAAGCTATAAATACACAGATGAGAATCAAAAATATTCAATAAACTGTAGCTGTATGCAAGAGAATATTAAATGCAGGCTGCCAATAGGAGCCTCTTGATCCACTTCTCTTCTTGGGGGCATATCTGCAATTTCAAAGGTCTGGAAAGCTTGGGGCATCAGCCTCTGTAATTAAGACAGATCATGGTCAGACTGTTCAACATGATGAGATCCTGGTTAAAAAGACTGTACAAATTTCAGATTGTTTCTATAATTTTACAGGAAAATACAGACACAAAATTATTTTGAAAGTTACCAGCTATTTGAATCACCAGGAAAAAAAAAAACCACCAAAAAAACATGTTTAACCAAAGTTCAAGCTCTTATGTGAAGCTTGGAGTCACTTGCTGTTGCTTGGGAGCCCATGTTCCTCTTACTCAATTTCCCTGAGGGACTCATCATTCAACAGTGTAAAACACCATGTTCCCAACCTGCAGGAATTTATGCTGTGTAAAAATCTGTTTTTCTGGTTTCCCTAACGTGTCTTAAAGTTAATATTTCAGGCTTAATATTGCTGTTTTTACTTAATTTTTTCTTTAAAGTATTTGTCTGTAGAGCTGAATGTTCAGCTATAAGCCTTAATAGGTACCCTGTGGAATAAAAATTTGATTTTAAATTAGGTCTTGCTATAAACAAGCACATTTACACCTGGAATGCTCGCACACATTTTCTTTGCCCCTTTGGTAAATGATTGCTAACTTGCATATTGTTTATAGGTTCTTGATATTCTGTTTCTAGGAAATGAACACTTAAGGCCTTGAAAGATTGTCTCTACCTTCACAGCTCCTAAGCAATGCTACACTCAGAAATACATCAGGGTATGGCTTCCTACTGATTTACACATTATCTGTCAAGGATGCTGTGAAACACTTTTAAATAAAAGATCAGAAGAGGTAAAAGGAGAGGCAGAGAAAACCCCAAATGAAACAGTTATGAAAATATAAATATTTGGTGAGGTTTGAGCACAGTACACTTTGAACTTTTGCAGTTAAGGGTGGTACTTTAATAGCGCCAGTTATTTTAATGAGCATGCACATATTGGTTTTGAGGCTGCAGTGGAGTTTGACAATAGGTGAGTGTCAATCAGAGGCCTCCTGGTCCACTCAGTTTATTTTTTGTTCATAACTCGGTGGTCACGTTTCTGTATTTTGATTCTCATGCATGTCCTCTCCCTTGCCTTATCTTTCAGGAAATAAATGACGTGGATGTGCAGGAGCTGGTGAGAAGGTCAATTGGAAGGTTAACAATTATTCGACAGACATTTCCAGTCCCCCAAAACATAAGCCAGCGCTGTTTCCGTGGCAACCACAGAATATCTTCATCACTGTGTGATCCGAAGGACCCTTTCTCCCAAAGCATGGAGGTAGTTCATATACCAGTCTATCCCCACCTGGGAACTGTCTATCTAGATCACTTTTAAGGTTTTGGTTGGTTTTTTTTTTCCCCAGGGGCTTACTGTAACTTAAAGTTATTTTTCATGTTCTCTCCAACATGTGGTTTAATGGCTCATGGCTTGACAAGGAAATCCTTGAAGTTGGGGTGGGCATGAATGTGTCTGATGGAGAACAACAACTTTCCTGTTCCACAACAATAAACATCCAAAAAAGCAACCTGGTCTCCAGGTAGTAGGGTAGTTATATTGTTGCCCTGCTAAATCTTAATTTTTGTCATATCACCCAAAAGAATTTCCTCCCTGTAGTCAACATGTCCCGAGTTGCTGTGCCTTTCCTGAGCCTCAAATATGTTGTCAATAAGTAAGTCTTCCTGGGAGCACCCATGTCATCTCTTTCAAGTGTCAGTGTATACATCTAAACCTACATCTAAGTTTGAGGCCTTATTTCCAGGGTTGTTAATCACAAATTACAAATAAACTGTAACAGGTTCCTGCCACATGAATTCAGCAACAGGATCCCTGTCCTCCTGACTTCACATAGATTTTCCAAGAACAAGTCCTCTGTCTTGCTTATTAGGTTTCATTGTGACAAAGCTTAGGCAAATCAGGAGTATGAAATTGTCTGAATATGTTGATTTTACTTTTGGTTTGATTTGGGGTTTTTTCTGTTTACGTTTCTGCAGTTGTAGAAAGATGGCTGCATATTACTATTTTTAGCAGTGGAGGGAGGAGCTTATCTGACCCAGCAGCTAAAAGCAGCTACCTCATGATTCTGAAAGAGAAGAATGAGAGAAAACAATGGGATGAAAACAGGGAGGTCTTGAAGAGTGTCTGTTTAAAATGAAAATATATAAGGGACAAAGTGTGGATATTCTTGTCCTGCTTCAGATTAGCTGTAAGGCCTTTGTGTCACTAATTTTAGTTCACAAAGCAGCCAGCCAGCAATCAGTTGTTGGTGACATGAAAAACTGGCTGTAGCAGAGTACACAGCGGTCCTGTTAGAGTTCTCAAAGCAGGCAGGGCTGTGTGACGTCCATTGATGCACAGGATGTATCTGCACACTGTTTAAGAAGTGCAAAAATCCTTTAGGCTGTGCCATTCTGTCATGGCAGCATGGTGCTAGGGGGACCTTTGGTAGTCTAGGGACAGTGTGTTCAAGCTAGAGTGTGATCACATGCAGGAGCCAGAGAGTGCAAAGAGCAGTTCTCCTGAACAAAGTTACTGGCTACAGCAAGGCAGAAAACAGGAATCATGTATCAATGGGTTGCTTTACATTTTTCTCTTCATTTTCATTTTCACTTCAGCAGTTGGCTGAATACAGGAAAGATAAGTTGTAGAATTCAAAGTTTATTCTTGACAAATTGGCAAATTCCATTTCATTTGTTAGATTGGATCTTATACCTTAACCTGTGCATCATGATTTACGTACAGCCTGGAGAGCTACAATATTCCTACTGGAAGCTTTCATAGTATTTGGGTTCAAAGTAATGATGGAAGCTGGACTGGTTTAATTGTTCCATGCAACTGAGTTGCTTTTGTTATGTTTTCCCTGAGATGGCTGTACTTCATTATTTTAGCAGGGTGAGACAACATTATAAACTGAAAGGAAGGAAAATTCTGACACAATTTCCCCTGATGCACTGTTCTTTGAGTAGCTGTGGGGTTTGTTTGCTGCTTCTTTGTTCTACCCAACAATATTATAAATTAGTTTCTAATCCAGTGGGGATTTAGAACAGTTTATAAATTGAAATTACTAATGCTTTTTTTTAATGACATCAAAGTATGACTAATCAGAAACATTCTCTGGAAATTTTAAGGGTGAATTTCTTGATTTATTTTTTTTTTTCTGAATTACTCCCCCTAAAGTCTGTGTGAATAATTAATTTTTTTCAGCATCTTCATTAAAACACTGAAAAATATTCTGGTGAAGATGTCACACTGTGTCTTTGGAACTGGCCTAATTGAAACAAATTCTATAAATTTGTATCATTTTGAGGGCAGAAAGTTAAGAACTGGATTCACAGAAGAATTTAGTACTGTAACCCTTTTGTCTAAAAATTGTGTGCAATATTATAGGTACACATAGAATAATCCAGATTAATCGTTCATCCATAATCTGGTGCCAAGTACCTTTCTTCCACACTCTGGATAAAATAATCACATCTGAATTATAAATTGCATTAACAGGAGGTTATGCAATTAAATACATCTTGGTAATGCAAGTGTCCAGCCCTTAGCCTAACAGACTTAGAATAAAAAAAGGGATTAGTAATGGACACCAGACAATCCATTAAAAGTCCCAGTAAATTTACATGGGAAATTAATAAATGTGTAAAGTGACTTTAATTTACAAGCCCCTTCTGTTCATCAGGACAGATATTAACGAAGCATATTTCTGCTAGTGACAGGGAAGGGTGATTTTGAGAAACAGGAATTAATTGTAGGGTCTTTATCAATGCATTATCAGTGACTGATTGCACTAAATGTTAAGCTCAACTATTAGTGAAGGACTAACAATGTTTAATAACTGCTGAACTCTGTACTCCTGAGGCCTGTTAATACTTGATGAAGGCCCAGCTATATTACTCTTAGATTAGCGAGTGCATCCTTCCTCATGAACTGTGACAATTGTCTTCTGTTCCCATGGTAGTAGGTTACAGAAGTTACCTTGAAAGCAATGTCATCTTGTTGGGAAATGATGACTTGGCATCGCAGCCCTTCATGTACCAATTTCATCTCATTAGTGACCTTATTCCCTCTGCTCTCCAGAAGTGGTGTGGGTTGGTTTGGGCTTTTTTGGGTGTTTGGTTTGTTTTTGGGTTTTTTTTCCCCTTTGGCAAAGACTTGTATTAGAAAAAGCTTGCCTTACAGCATAGTGGTAATTCCTCCCCTCTCTGCTCCAACAAATGTCCCTCTAGTGCTGACTTCATTGAGGAAACACAGTTTTAGCTGAAATGCTTTGAATTCTTTGTAGGTTTGCAATATGGAGACAAATTATCGCAGTTGTTCTAAAAACGCTTGATTAACCCGAGCCCGGACCCTCAATCCGCGCTTTTAATCCTGTCATGCACAGTGGTGCCTGGCCTGTGCATCTGAAGAAAGTAGATTTTGTTCCTGGGTGAATACCAAAATAGAAATGTTCACAGCCACTGGAGGAGCTCAAGTAAAAAAATAAAGCACCTTCTTTAGAAGAAAGACACAGGGAAAGATCATTTAAAGAGAAAGGACACGAAGGATCAGAGGTTCTGTGCTACTAACAGAGCAGTTGGTGGATGACACAAGCAAAAACAGCATAAAGATAGGATTTACAAAGGAAATAACAACACAAAAAAGGTGTTATATGGAAAGGACTAATTAGGCAGGAAGAGAGCTCTTTGGGTTTTTTTTAACTTCCCCCCTCTCCTCCCTTTTAAGGTGATGTAAATTTGCCAATCAGTATCTCAGATCTTCAGCATTATTGTGCTCCCTTGCCATATACCCCCTCTCAGTAGCTGCATGGCTTTCCCAGTCTTTGGATATCTTTAAAAAGCAGAATAGGGCCACTGAATTCCCATACTTTCCTTTTGTAAGCTTCTTTCTTCTTTTAAAACTTACCGCCACCTGTATCTGTCTAAAAAACCCTTACAGAGAGCAGCCAACATATTCCACAAATCTGAGGAAATGTCTTTTGGTTTGTCTGTGACTGATGGAGAAAAAATCCCAGCAACCTTGCCTCAAATTGCCACTGGCTAATTTGTTGTCAGGCACTAGGAATGCTCTACAGAGCCCTTTATCATGCAGCTGAGGAAACTGTTTCCCTCAATAACTTCAGATGACCAATAGGTTATCTAAAAATAATATTCCCAAAAGTCCTTTTCATTTCTGAACATAATTTTTTTTTCATGAGAACCTCTGTTCAGGAGAGCTGAGGTCTCTTTTTATGATACTGTCAGTTACTTAAACATTCCTGCCATTTGAGGACAGAAAAGACTGATGTAAAACTTGATTGTAAATTACTTGTTTCAGAAGTGTTTTTGAGTTCTGAGCTTTTGTTCTTTTACATTTAATTGTATCTTTCACATCTGACTTGGCACTGTGTGCATTTGAAAGCTAGAACATGGTTAAATGGAAGTGGCACACAAGTGATTTCTCTTTTTGAATTCCACTGTTCTGCCTTATATCCCAGACTAGAACTTCCTCACACTGTATGCAGCTGTGCTCACAGTGAAACATACACACATTTACTCTGTAAGGGTTTTGTCCTGCAAAGAATTAGCAGCCAATGTCAAACACTCTGACAGTAAGCACTTTAAATCGCAGGATCAACATGCAGTTGCACACTGACAAAAATGTCATTGAGTCTTATTTCATGCCAGAAAGTGCCAATCAGAATTGACTGCCCAAATCAGGAGCAAAAAAAACCACAATGAAACCTATTCCAAATTTTCGGAGTTTCTACTTCTCAAAAGAACAAAACAGCCTCAAAGATGATTTGATGGTGTCCAGATATCTGGTGAAAAATTGAGCCTCACAAGCAACTGGTTAAAAAAAAAAGAAAGTCTGTGTTCATAAGCAGAGCTGTAAATCTGGCAAGTGGAGCTGTGCCAGTGATTGGGCTGCCTGTACTTCTCATGTGTGTGTAGTTGGTTACTGCAAATCACTTTTAGCATTACAGCCCCCAGCTGCAGATTTTACCAAAGCCCAAAGGTGTGACATTTTGCCTCTCACAGGTTCTTCTTAATACCAAATAAAGTGTTTAATTACCAGAGGATTATGGGTGAGACAAAACAAATGATAAATTCTGGCTCTGGCAGGAGACTACAAATGGTAATGCTAATGATTCCCTTTTGATCTCTTTACAGATTTCAAACCTGTATATATATGACACTGTCCTCCTGTTAGCAAATGCCTTTCATAAGAAGCTGGAGGACAGGAAGTGGCACAGCATGGCCAGCCTCACCTGCATCAGGAAGAACTCTAAACCCTGGCAAGGAGGGCGATCAATGTTGGAAACCATCAAGAAGGTACTTTCCCCCGTATTTCCTCATCTTTGATTTCTAAAATACTCACATTGGCAGTATTTCCTCCTGAGGTACATATTACTCTTACCAGTATAGATTTTATATATTCCCAGTTCCTGAATGGAAGTAGCCTTTATTTGGGTTGTTTGTTTGTTGGTTGGGTTTTTTCTATATTATAATAATCATATTGAAATAAAACCAGTAAGTTTGTTTACCAAAACTACCAAACCAGTTGGATGTTCAAGGAAGGAAAAGTGTCAAAGGTGACCAAGTGTCACAGTTGAAGAAGTTTCACAGGTTAGGAAGTAAAGAAAATAAATTTACTATTTCATTTTTAAAAGAAAGAAGGAAAACACTTGGGTAATATTCTGCAGAATTCTCCATTGTGCTGCTTTTGACGTTAATAAAGTGAAATCATGGAAATGGGAGTAAGGGAACCCCTAAATTATCTGGGCTATATCCTGCCATTGCAGAACCATCCCTGTAACAGTCTCGATAGAGCTTTATCCAATGTCACTGCTTCCCTGTGATTTTTATTTCCTACCTTAATCATGCTCATGCCCAAGATGCTTTTCCTGTTCTTCAGTCTTTAAAGATAATTTCTTCTAGTTATTTCCTTTCTTCACAATGTTTACAGCCTCCACATACTTACAGACAAATGTTGCCGTCTTCCAGGTCAGTATTTACTCAATATGAACAGGTTGAGAGTTTGCCATTCCCTGTAAGTTATTTACCTCATTTTCTTTATGTTATTGGTGTCTTTCATAAAACTACCTCCACATTTGTCTGTATACACTTCCTGGTAATGTATACTTACATTTAAAGTGCTGGCATTGTAAACAGAAAAAAAAAATGGAAAATAAAAATGTCGTTTTATTTATGGCTTTCACTACAGAACATAAAAATAATTTGAAATATAATGTTGTCTTGAGAAGTTCTGCATTAGGTATTTAGCTTTACCAGAAATTATGATGATGCAGGCAAAATATAAGACTCCTTTGAGCACTGCTTATATTTTACCTAGTCCCAGGTTAATCTGTATTACCTCCAAAATGATAGTGCAAGGATTTCTTTGGTATCTCTTTCCACTTTCCATTCTAACAGTTTGAAGTTGTGAGACTGCAAGAATAATCCAGGACACATTTCTTATTTCAGGGGCAGGATAGGTCTTTAAGGGACTTCAAACTGTATTGCTCTTAAACTATCAGAGTAATTTCAAATTCGTGTTTGGCAGTCCCATGTTTTTTGACCTATGTTTCAGGCAAGGCTGGTTCTCTTTTCCCCTTGAATTTTCTAAATTCTGTTGCACACTTTTCCATTTAAATGGCCAGGAGAATTATGAAAGCATTCGAGAAGGCAGGAGCAAGTAGAAATTCCAGAGTTGTTGTTAGCTTGCTAAAAAAATGAATCAAATGCCAAAGAAATTCCTGATCTGTGCAGCTAACCATGCTTCCATCCTGTCACTTTTGGCTTTCTCTGCTATTTCAATTAGATGGATTTGATAAGAAACTATTTTATTGGTGTAAATTGAATAATCCAAATACTCCTTACACTGTATTGTGCTGATAGAGATGAATTTCTAGAATTCGTGCTAAAATTGGAAGTCGGAATTTAATCCAAATGAAATACAGAAATTTTACTGTGTGTGGATGTCAGTAGCATTTCAATTCGTAGGTGGAGGAAAGCTAAGTTTGCAGCTGAGAGCTGGAATTGCACAAGGACAGGAATTCTGCATTAGTTTTGTGGCCTAGTTTCCCTTTTCTTTCACTAAAGCATTTGTGTAGAAGAACGTTGGGATCACAGCTGTGTACTTTTGAAATCACAAATTTGGCATTTCTGATGAGGTATCAGAAAACCAATAAAATCCAAAAGTAATGAAGGGAAAAAAGCCCCCACTTGATCTCTCTTCCTGAGAATGCTTCTCTTTCCTGTCTTGCCTTGTTCTTTAAATGCTTTTCTCTCCTGTTGTCCTGCAGAGTCCTCTAAAATCAACTGAAATACAATTTCTTTTTCTCAAAAGCATATCAGTTGTCCTTAATTTTGAAAGAAAACATGAGGAAGTTACCACGTGCTATTTAAATAGTTTCTGAATTAAGAGTTTTGAAATCACCACTGTTTCCAGAGGTGGTGTATAATGGAGTATACATTCCATATATAAGATATTGATACAATTCAGGGTGAATATACATTCTGAGATTTCTTTAATATTCCTGGAAAAAGAGCTTCCATCATCTGCATCACCTTAATTCTCCCTTCATGATGACCTTATTGCAGAGCTGAAATCATCACCTGGTATTAGGTTGTCCCTTCTCTCAATGTAGCTCCACTAGGAGTCAAATTATACTCAAGTATGGTTTACAAGAGAAAAAGAGTTGACTTTTTTTTCTGAAAAGATCCAGAAGCAGGAACATCTGGCAGTGTTTTAGCTGCAGAGGGAAATCTTTCTTTAATTTCTGGAGGGGGAAATAAGAAAAGAGGTGGAAAATCTTTATTAAGCTACTCACTGAAGAAGGTAAGAATATGGTTTTACCTTTACCTACAGCAGCAATTATTAAATTTGTTACCCCCGTGGTAAATAAACTGGTTTCTTTATAGTTAGTGAGCTAGTTAAAGAGAGTAGGCAATGAGAGGAAATTAGAATTTTTTTACCATTTTAAGAAATGTTGATGGTAAAAAAGCTGCCTAAATCATTCCTTATTGTCATTTGTTACTTTTCACTGTTGAGCATTTGACTCATACATCGCTATTACTACAAACAGCTACAAAAGCGATTTTTTTCTTTGTAAATTCAGCTGATTGGATAAAGCCTAAAGAAAACATTTTAAGCCCACCACAATTATTTAAATGTAATATCTGTTTCTGCCCATTCTAGAACAGTTAAATTCATCAGGAAATACAATCCTTCTAATGAATTTGGCCAGCTCCAGCAATTAGTTTAAATTCACTTTTGTAATAGGAACTATCCCTAAACACATGCTCACTTGTTTATTTCTCAGTAAAGCTATTTCACAGTTGGAGGAATAAGTATCACTAGGAAATAATTCTACTTTGGGAAAAATTAATCTCCCTGAGTAGCCTGGGAATAAATGTAAGTAGGATTATAGGGAGGATCAACCCAGCAAGATGGCATCAAGTTTCTGCATAATGCCTTCTCTCACACGTCTCAGGGCTCTTCCCTGTCCCATTTGTTTAGCTCACTAACAGCAAATTTTTAGTGCTAGCAGCAACACAGAGCCTGTCTCTTTCTGGAAAATGAGCTGTACCTCATGCTGTTTCACGTGCTGAATCATAGGTGGAACTGTCAACCAGTTCTGCTCTCAGAAATGTCAGTGACGCTCAGTGGTGACATGCAAAAAAGATGCCAAATTGTTTTTCAGGTAGTGGATTGCAAAGTCTGTGTTAGTTAAAAAGCTCAACAATGTTCTCCAGATCAGACCTTTTAAAGAATAAAATGTGAAACGTGTATTTACTGTTTATAGTATTTTTACCTGCCTAGAGCCACATCTTTTATCCTTAATTGCAAAATAGCTGGCACCTGAAGGAAAAAAGGGAGGAAGTTTGAAGAGAAGCTGAGAGCAAGTACAGTATTTTATAGCTGATGGCTGGCAAGCTGACATTCCCAAGTGAGGTCCTGACTGCTAGGTAAATAGTGCTTTCTTCAGGGACTTAGAGTGTGTAAGCATATATAAACTGTAGTTTATCTTGCCAGTCTAGATGGGACTCAAGTAGGCTTTAATTATTTTGCCAAGCTTTATAATAGCTCTGCAAAGCCCAGAGCAGTGATCAGAATCAAAAGTAAAACATTTTTGGCCTAGCAACTGTCATTTCTCCCTTCAGTTTTATATGTGTCAGGAAATTGCATGGTTGCAGCTGAACCTTAGAAGAATTTGAGAAGGTAGATAACAAATACATCTTCATTTTCCCCCAAATAGCATTGTTTCTGTAAGCTAAATGGAATGAAGAATTTCTTTTACTCTTGATCATGATTAAAACTAAAATCACTTGGAAAAAAAATCTCACCAGGAACTTACTGCATCATTAGCTGTCATACAGATGGTCATTTCCTCTGATCTCCTTCCACTGTGCATTAGAGACAGATAAAACACGTGCCGTAAGTCAAGTATTTCAGACAGATCCATATTGTGAAAGGCTACTTACAAAAATTGGAGCAGCATCCTGAAAATCTTCCTAGGCAGTATCCTGCTCTGCTCTTATCAGCCCTAAGCCACTACCAGAGTTGTGTGAGCCTTGTGAAAAGGCTGTGTGAGACTGAGTAGAGAGCAGAAGCAGGATTGCATGGCCTGCAGGTCCAACAAGATCAGTCCCAGACAGGGAGGAGAAACCAAGACCTCCAAGAAATTCCCTATGAATTTTGTATTGTTGGTATTATATGGGGGGTTCTTTGCTGTTTTGTCTTTCTGCCTCTGCCCTTCCCAAGCTGGCAGCATTCCTGTTCTAATCGGAGCTCTTACTACACTATTTCCATATATACACAGTCCAGGAGAGGAGGCTCTGTAAGACATGCCTTAATGAGAATTTTTCAAAGAATGATAGATTGCCAAAATAGATAGATAAGAAATAGCATTGTTGTGGTTAAGGTTTGATTCCAGACGAATAAAGCTGATAGACTTAGAGTTTTTATCTTGCCCTAACAAGTGCCATTTAAAAATCAAGTTAAACAAATTTATACAAAGTTTCTGGATAGAGATCAAATTCCAAAACATCTTAGGTAATTCTGTTAACTGGTACTGTAAGTAACGGGACATATATTTCAAAAGAATCCTGTGTTTTCTTAAGAAATTAATTGATTGCTTCAAGTATATTGATTCTTTGAATTATTTTTAGTTGTATTTGCTCAAATAAGGACAAAGTTATAAAAGAATTGTAAAAGTTTGTTAATGTTTTAAATTGCTATCTCAAGTCTCAAAAATCATTTACATTTTAGACATGATTCTATTTCATGTTCCTTAAGTTTTGGGACCACTCTCAATCTGGAAAATAAAGTCACTTTAATTTTCTAGATTGAAAATCCTATGTTCTTCATTTTTATTTTCTGCTGTACAAAGCATCTATGTGAAGAAATTGTAATTTTTTTTTTATTGTTTCCTTTCTTTCATCATTTTGTTCCAGTTTTCCCTTCCTTTTTCTAGGTTTTGCTTAAAGCTGACTTGAAGTCATGATGCTGCTCACATCGTCTATAACAGTTTAATTAATTTTCAGGCTTCACCTACCTCAGACCCACCGGTTTAATACCCAGTGTGAGGGAAAGTTTTAGGAAGCAATATAGGAAATACTAAGTATAATGTAACCAAAACAGTATCTAGTAAGGTGTCCAGATGGAGGCTTTGAGTGATCAGCTGGGCATCCCAACTCTTGCAGGTCTGTGCCGCTTTGCAGGCATTTCTCCGTCACATGTTCTGTGAAACTGTGCCTTAGGTATTCAAAAAACCAGAGAAGAACCTATGAGAGAAAAGGTATATGGAGAAGGCTTCTGCTTCCAGTCCACAAGTAGAATAAAGTCCAATTTAAGTCAGAGAAAAAGGTTTATGTTTGTGAAACTGGGTTATTTACCAAAGGATATGTTCAAGTGATTTTGTGGATAAACACAAGTTCACTATGTCTTTACTCTGAACTAGCCAGAGGTGTGTTAACCCCAGTCTAAAAGCCACAAAGGTCTGGTTATTGCAGGATGGTCGTCAAGGTAAAAAGTAATCAGAGTGTCTTGCTAACCACAACATTTGTTCTTAATTTTCTTGTTTGCAGTTGCCGGAGACTTCCTGCAAAAGTCTGTTTAAATGTACCCTTTATCAGGCTACTGGCTTTTCTCCTTTCTTTTTTTTTTCGTTTTATTTTTGTTCTAGCATAGAATAAAAAGTAAATATTATAGAAAGAAAATATTGTGGAAAATATATTTTTAAAATCATTAAATATGTATATACACAAAGTATTTTATTAGCTTTAATTGTAAATGGCACTCATAAAATAGTTGTATTATTATAATATTTGTATTATTATTTTAATATATAATTATTTATGTATTATTCCCTGATAGTACTAGGTTCTAGCAGTCTAGTAAATTCTAAAGGTATCATCTCAATGATCAGTTTCATTACTTTTGTTATAATCACAATAATGTTTTATAAAAGTAGGAGAACATTCTCTTATTTTGCAGCAATATACAATGGAGATGCAAATTTTGTATTCATCCTGGATTTTGTCCAAACTGAAGATGTAAGACTAGAGCTTTTAATATCATGATTCAGCAAGGCTCCTGTGCTTATCTAGGTAGTTTATATTGCAAGTTTTTCCAGTTTAAATAAAAAAAAGCTCCTAAATGAAACAGCAATCACAACTGCAAACTTCTTGCCTTATGTTTTGCAGAAAAACTATGCATTTCATGGGGGCTTACACCAGTGGCAATTTTTTTTTTAATGTACTTAAAATATTTTTTATCTTTTTTTTTTTTTTTTTTTTTGAGGGAGAGGGCTAAATATCAAATTTTTTATTCAATCTGTAAACTGAAGAAATTTTTGAAGGGTAAAGGTTTTCATTATCAGCATTTCACATGGCTCTGTTGATTCTATAGTTCAGGTCATCACAGTTCTTATACAAAGATGAAATGTGTGTCATGTTGAATTAACTTAGGAATATATTTTGAGAATGGCTGTGGCATGTATAGCCCTTTCAACTCTAATTCTTTGTGGGGATTATTCACTCTAGTGTTTCATCTCTAGTATTTTAACCCCTTCCAGCAAAACTGTAAAAACATGAAAGCAAGCTTGAAGAGATGCTGCACTGTTATCCATGTCATGTATTCTTAGTAAAGGATAATTGGGAGGAAAAAGAAAAATCACTGCATTCAGCCAGACCTTGAATGAATCCCTTCTTCCTTTGTGCAAATCACATACGTTGAGCTCAAAAAGCATGTAACTTGGCCTAAGCCTCAGCCTTCCCTCGTGTGGAAATCTTTCGTGGGGGAGAAACATTAGAGGGGAAAAAGAAAAGATCAACAAACATAAGTAATTCTTGTGTGGTTTCTCTTATGTATTTGTGTTTAGCTTTGCTTCCACTAAACTTGTTTTCAAAACTTCTTTTCTTTTTTTAATTTCTTGGAGTTAAAATGTCAATACGTATATGCTGATGGGTCAAAGAACAAAAATTGGAGGGCAAATGTGCTAAGATTATTGCTTGTGTTGTATCTGTTGAGCATTGCTGAGTTTAATTCTTCTGTAAAGAACTTGATTAAGATGCAGGAATAATTTAAGCTTCAGAATTTTTAGGGAAGCATGGTCTTTAGAAAACTATTGTAGCTCTGGTAGTTACCTATGTATTCTGCATAGTTAGTGCATGAAGGCCTTTGAGAAACAAAAGGTTGTTACAGTTTCTCACTTAAAAGGTTTTACTTTACTTTTTTCTTTTTTTTTCCTTTTTTTTTCCTTTTTTTTTTTTTCCCAATAGGGTGGAGTGAATGGCTTGACTGGAGAACTGGAATTTGCAGAAAATGGGGGGAATCCCAATGTGCATTTTGAAATTTTGGGGACAAACTATGGAGAAGATCTCGGCAGAGGCATCCGGAAGGTGAGGCTACATATATTCAAACAAGAGATTACTTCTACTGATTTTTTTCAAAATCTTGCTTGTGTTCCATGTCAATAGAAAAGCATTTGATGGCAGATAACCTGGTGTTCTGTATTGTTAAAAGAGTAGGAGACACGAGAAAAGCTTTGAACTTCGAGATACTCGTCTATTGTTTCAAATAGGTCTTGCAGCAGGTTGGGTTGATCAAGATATCGTTTGTAAGGCAGAATGTGTTAAGCTGCTGATGGGCTGTCCCAAAAGACCAGTGAAAGCTGTTGTTTTGTAACCCTTAAAACCCCTGTCCAAAGTAGCAAATTTTACATGGAATCATGTTTAGAGCGCCCAGATTGGTCCCCGATACTTGGTCAAAGTGGGATGCTCCACCGGCTAGATGGTTAAAACTCATAGCTATGGAAAGACAAATTCTCTTGTAGACTAGATAAAATTTCTATAGCCTCTTCATGAGATAAATACATGGTGTAGGATAAACTTTTACAGAATAAATTGATGTTATGTATTCAGCTGCCAGACACAGTCCAAAGGCTTGGACTTGGATTGTTACAGGGAATGGCATATGTGTCCAGCAGAATTATTCTTTCTTGGTATTTGAGTTTTGCCAGTCTAAAACTAAATCTAAGTCCTTGTAACAAATGGTGGAAACGTGCCTCTATTTGCAGTTCTATTTGAACAACTGCTCATCTGGTATGGCAAAAATCATATGGCACTTCACAGGTAAACAAAATACTTATAGGCTTTTCCAGGAGCAATTCTCCTTCAAAGACAGGCTTCCTGAAAAATACCAAGATCTCTTCATTCAGTGTATCACATCATACTGGGTTTTGTATAGGAGGAACAAGAAGTGATTGAAAGGGGAGAGTTTTCTTAATATATGCAAACTGGCTGCATGTGTCAGTGTTACTTTATGATGAAGTGCACCATTTGTCTGCATACCTTCTCAAGCAACAGATAAGTACTCCGAAAGAAGAGAGAGATAAATAAGAAGTCTAAAGTGTCTGGAAACTGAACTTTCTCCTCCACTGTTCGTCAGAATTGTTATTCTGTTTGTGCTTTTCATCTCTTGTCAATACCCTAATGTACACATGGGCCTGTAGTTATGTCACCTTGAGCAGAGGTCCTGACAGATGCTTCAGAAACTAGACAGAACTGGATCTGTTTGATGTTTGGAGGTACCTCACAGAGTCTTTGGAGACCAGAATGTTGGATAAGTCCTTATTCACTTACATTTAAGTTCTGTCTGTTTCAACATATTTTGATTTATTTTCTATGCTATGCACTGAGGAGCTATTTACTCTTTAGAGCTACCTTCCTAAGACAAATCTGTATCTCTTCATTTAATTTATTTGGTTGACTTTGAGGTGTTTTTTTTGACTTCAGGCATTTCTGGGTGAACGCCTGAGTGAAGCACTAAATTATGTTCTCTCATTCCCAAAAAGATAGAAAAGAAAGATTCTCACAGAGAAAGATTTTGGAAATATAGAAATACAAAAAGACTTCCTGGCAATTCTAACTCTTTTTTGATGGTCTAATTTAGAATTGTACTGTTAATTTAAGCTGTGGTGGAGTTTGATTTTAAAACAGATGTTAAGGACTGTGGGCACACCTAACTTTTGTAAAACAGTGTGGTAATACAAATAGGCTTTTTGAATCTTCCTTGTTTATTCTTCATGATAGTTCAAGATCAAAGAGACATTCGCTGTCTTTGGAGGAATTTGAATGGATTTGAAGCTGGTCAAAGAGAATAGAGTTTTGCTCAGAATATAATTAGATGATGAAAGTCAGCATCATACAATCCTGTTGAGGAGAAGAGCAAAGTTTAAAATTAAGATACTAGAAGTATGTGGGTTGTTTTTTTTTTTACATTTGCCAAGGTGAGCATTTAAAATTAAATATAGACTTTACAAGAAAATTATCCAGTAAAAAGTCAGTAGATGCCTCTCTGTAGAGTTTTGTGATGCACTGCAGCTGGTAGAAAAGAAGAAAGGGTCCAGAGCAGAACAGATTAAACCTGTTTCATTTTTTTTTTCCTAAACAGCACTCAATCACCCAGAGAAACCTTTAGAAAGAGGTGTACAGAAAGAAATTTTCTTTCTAAAGAAAATTCTGTATATATTGTGAGAATGTGGTAATTGTTCTCAGAAGTTTCTTTAAAAAATCTGATTAATTATTTCAAATTTTTGCAATAAATGAATAAGAAAAAAATTTAAAATTATAATGGTATTTCTAGTTAATGTCACAGAGTTAAGAAAAGAAAGTAGGTTTTTTAAAATAATCATTTCAGAGATAGAGAAGAAAATTTTAGAGGGTTTTAACATTTGACAGAAATTCACATCTTTTATCTTGGATTTGGATTTACTTTACAGAGTATGAGCTACTAGTGTTGGAAGCAAATCATAATAATTACAGGAGTCAGATACATTTTTGTTAACTACCCTAATTTAAGTACACTTCAGATTTTCATGTATTTAGTGATCTGACTGTAGAACTACCTAAGCATTTTTATTTCTCAGCTCTAATAGAAGCAGGTGCAATTAGCAGACTGACTGAAATTTCTAAGCTAATGCATCTTCCCTAATCAACATATTTTCAAGTACTTTTATAGGAGATAATGAAGGGTAAAATCATTACAAAAGGCCCATTGAAGTCACTGGGACCAGAGATTCCCATCAAGTGAATTGTGTAAAGAATTGCTATTTTGTTTTCCTGAGGAACAGTCAGTTGATTTTAATAAAGCAAGTAAGATTTTATAACACACTTGAATTTCTCAAGAGTCTAAATTCTGCTTGAAATCTGTTCTGCTTGGGTTCTGGAGTAATTTATACTTCTGCAAAGATCATTTATATTCATAGGTGATTACTCCCAGGACTCAGAAAGGCAAATAGTTATGATACACCAAGAATTTATGTTTATGTTTGTTTTATTTGGACAAATTAGGCGATGTATTTAGGAAAAACAGTGTTCACATCCCCTCCTTCAGCTTTCATGGGCTACAGTCATACCTGGAAAGCAGTGGGAGAATCCATGTGAAAGGTCATTGTGTTCAGCTCTGTCTTTTAGTGACGAGTTAGCAAATCCCAGAGTGGGATTTGCCTGAAACAGCAATTTTGTACCCTTATGACTATAAATGTTATCCATCACCTTGCAGACTATGGATCACTTAGCCTGCACTTTTTGCCAGAGCCAGCTACTCGGAGTAATACACTCAGATTGCTGCCAGGTACTGATTTTATTGACACCAGTGGTGTTACAACCCCAAAGGAACTGAAGAAAAACTCTCTCTTTTACGCATCATACTGTGGCTTGCATTTGTGCAGATGTAGTCATATTCTTTGTGTGTATTTCTGACATTTCTCTGTTGGCATTTGTCTGTTGGTATTTGACATTTGAGTATGTATTCTTTGACATTTAAATTTCAGTGCAATACTTTTATCTGTACTGCTGAAATAAAAGCTGCCATTCCTGTGAATAACCGTCCAACAAACAAATGAACAAAAGGGAGTTGATAGCTCTGAGTACTGTCCTACATCTTAGTGTTGTAGAAAACAGCACAGCAGTGGTTTTCACATTTCTTACAGTGCTCCTTGTAATTCAGAATGGGCTCCTCTTCAAAGGCTCTGTTTTACATCCTTTGAAGTTTAAAGGACTTTCTTTCTGTTCCCACAAAACTGGTTTTCTTGCAACATTGTGGGCATTTGAAGATCGTGGTGTGTTTTGCTCTACCTCCGTATCCATATTAGCATGCACCCCTCTCCTGTATGTTTCTCATCTCTTCTGAAGATGTTTTAGGTTATTTCCTCTCAGTGAGGGAGGAAGATGATGTACCAGGCTCTTGCATCAATTCCTGTCTGCACCAAGATGTCCATGTCAAGGTTTCCTTTGCTGTCGAGGACACCTAGAGCTGCCTTGGAGGAAGGATAGAGCATGCAGGAAAACAGGTAGCCTTGGTGGGGCACCAGGGTAACCCAGGGTGCTTTGAGCCATCTGCATTTGTCCATTAGGATTGTAGGGTTCAGTTCTAAATCATTTTGATTTGATTGTCTTAAGGAGGAAATGTTGTCTGTTTTGCTCCAAGGGAGATCTGTGGTGCTAAGCCTCTCATGTGAAAGGGATTGAAGCCTGTCTAACAGATACATTGCTCCTCTCTGCTGCTGCTCGTGCAAGTGGCAGGGCCTTCCCTGCAGAGTCAAGGCATGCAGGTTGTATTTCACAGACTATTGAGGGCTAGCACTCCACGGTTGTGCTATTCAGAGATGAGAAAGCTGGTTTGCATTTTTTCATTCTATTGAAATAATTGTTATTTCCACTTCATCTGAAAACACTTGTTGATCAGAGTATTTGGCATTTCTTTCTAATACACTATATTTTTTTCTTACACTTGCATCACAGAGCAATGTTCCAAGCATATATTTTGTTCTTCAGGAAGTTGATGTCTGTTCTTATAAAGTTAAAACTTATTTTCTGCATCCATTATCTCATATTCCCTTTTGTGCCACTAGGTAAAAAGAGAATTGATGCAGCTCTGCCCATGCTTATTAACTCACCCCATTTAATAACCAAAAGCATATGAAATATTTCTTTCTTAGTAAGCTACTTGAGGTAAATGATGGGTTCACCTGTTCTCTTTGTGAGCATGATCAAGGTAGAGCTGTGTAATGCAACTTTAAAAATATGGTTCTATCAGCACCTGGTACTTTAGGTTGTGACCTGTGCAGACATTCCTAAAAGTTGACATACAATTTATGATGTGACTGAAAGATATCCTTGCCATTTAGAGAGACATTATTGACAGTTTATTTTCTAGTGAGTTGAAATGAAAGTTGTTGTGTCTGACTCCTTTGTCTCTAGTATTGATAGAGAAGGTGGACCTGGCACAGTACTACCATGATAGTCTTTCTAAAGTGACTTTAAATACTTAATTACCCTTCTAGAAATGAAATAAACTACTTAATACTAAAGCTAAAGAGGTAATTAAATACCTTGGAGAACCAAGACCTGCTGTTTCAGTTCGGTACAGTACTTAAATTTTGCTTTAAGCCTGCAGAAGAGTAGCATTTCCTCCCTTCATTTAATGCTATGCAATAAATAGATTAAGACACAGTGACTGATCCTTTACTTTCTGGTAGCTTCTGCAAATCTTTTGTCAAATCTCAGAGAAATTTAATTTGGCTGCAAAGTGTTGGGCATTTGATTGCCATCACAATGAAACAAGAGTTAATAGAGAACTGTGTTTTACTTGGAAGTGTACTTCTGTTTAGCTTAAAAGCTAAACCAAATGCATATTTGAGCATAACAGAAAAAGAAATTAAAGTATGCATCCCTAATTGTATTTTTGAATTCAAAAAAAATTTTAAATTTCCTTTCTCCTTTTGAATGGAGCATTTTCTTTTAAAATCTGAGGATGCAGGAAGAGCAGCAGACTGATTCAAAGAAATCAGAAGTGTATCATTTGGAGAATTTCTCAGCATTTGAACTGTCTGATTCAGATGGGAGGAGTGAAATCTAATTTTTGGTACTGGATTGTCCAGCTGTCTGCCCTGATCCTGGGCTCTTTGGATGAGTATTTCATTGCTTGTAGTAAGTGCAATGTAAAGGAGCCAGAGATGGATTTGGTGGCTTGATGGATGCTGCCCCAGGAGCATAGAAGATGAAGATTCAAGTCATCCTTCTGATAAATGCAGAGCAGAGTTTCTACAACTCAACCCATTGCACATGAATTATTCACCTGTGGAGCAAAGCATGCATCAGGAATCCGTAAGAGCCGGGATCAGGTGTATGAGCAAAATGACCCAGAAGTCTAACTCCAAACTAATACCTGCAAACCCAATGCAAGCACAGTGCATTATAGAGGTGTTATCCCACCTGTCTCTTCTTAGCAGAACAGTCAGCCATGTCTGCTGAGCTCCAGTGTGTTTAGTGTGTTGTAAAAAAGAAAAATTATTTTGGGCTGTGTTACTAATGGGTGTCCAGATTCCCCGGTCTGGAACAATAAGGCTAAGTGCTCTGTGAAAATTCAACTCAAATAATTAAGATCTGGGTTTATCCAGTTTCCAGCTCACAGATTGGATGGCCCTTAACAGTGACTTACAGAGATAGAGATGATTTTGAAAAAAAAAAGTCTTTCAAGCCTCTGAATAACTGGAGTACTCTGGAGTTAAGAGGGGCATGCTCCTGCATTAGGAACAGCATGGTGGGAAAGGGAAAATGCAGGATGGAAGAAGGGGAGAATGCAGTGGAACCCTAGGGAGAAGCATTGATGTCAAACAGAAATTCCCCGTGGGACCTTGGTGCTCTGTAGTATTTCTGTTCACGGTTTTGGCAGGGATGAGCTCGTCTCTCTTTTGCTCAGAATATCCAGTCCTGTCAAAACTGATAAGAAGGTTCTTACTGAAAAATATTTTCAGTGCATTGGGAACTGCCTATTTTGACTGATTGCTTTCATCAGAGAGAGACAAATCTTTTTTATGCACTTTAAATTATATAGTTTCATGCATTTTATTCATTTCTGTTCATCTGGAAAAGAGGTTATATTTTACCCATCTCCTGCAGAAAATATAGTTGTCTTGACAGCAAAGAACAGGAGAAATATTTTCCACTTTCAAACTGTGTTTTTAATTTCCTTTCATATCTTGTTATGACAATGGAAGCTAGAGAAAGATCAGTCAAAAATTAATAATAATTAAAAAAAAGCTGGAAACAGCAACTCCTGTTTTTTGTTGATGCTGCTAGGCAAGTGCCTAACCACAGAGGCTCCTGTGTGATTATTCTGTGCTTCAAAATGGGCATGAGAGCAAAGAATGACACAGAACTTCAGCCATTTTTGCAGCAGAGATTTTTTTTTTTTGTCCTGGGCAATTTCAAAGAGAAGAAATAGTGTGGTAGGTTTTTAATATCTACATTGGAAAAAAAATTGGATTTGCATGTTGGTCAGTTTTATGTAGCACATAAAACTTGATTTGGGTCCATTAAATTTTTTTCCCTTCGTTTTGAATTCTTCTCTGCCTCTTGAACTGCTCGCAGTTGGCTTGGGTCAACCAGGCCAAGCGGTTATATCACTTTTGTTTTTACAAACTTGATATTGGCAGAACCCTTTACAGTTTTCAGTATAATTAACCAATCATATGGCTTTTGAAACGCTCTTACTATGGTTATATGGCTTTTTCTTCTGCTTGAGTAGCTGTGAAAGCCTCCTGGTGAACATGGATCTGCAGAACTGGCTGGCAAGTTGTGAATTTTTATCCTCAAATGCTTCAGCTGAGCAAATTAGCTTTGTAACTCACTTCAGAGATCTGAAGTGCTTGGAAACTTTGAAGTGCCTCAAAAATGACATTTTGAATAATGTCAGAAGGAACTGTGTATTATTTAAGAATGGACTTAATGCTTCATTGACCTCTCAGGCAGTAATGCTTCTATGTGATTTTGGAAATCCCATTAGGGACTTCTCTTCACCTTTAAGAGAGTACTCAGTGGGTGCTGCTTCAAGAATGTGGTTCATCATCCTTGAAATTAATAGGATAAAACACTTAGCTCGACTTGGAATTACTTGTTTTAAGGTGGACGCTCTCAATGAATTATAGGGGTTTTTTTTCAGAATTAAAGGTTTTAATGCTTGTCTTTCGTTCTTTAGAACTGCTTTGTTTTCAATCAAGGCTATCATCTGATGAAAATTACTTCATTTCACAAATGCTTCTAACTGGAACAAGCATGTATTTTCCAGGAGTAGGAAAAAGTAATGTGTATTTAACCCTCCATTAATCCAAAAGAATGAGGGTGTCATAGCTAATTTGTCATCTGAAGAGGGAGATAATAACTGTATCTCTAGTGAGTTACATATTTCCACCCAAATTTGTATCCAATTTGGGTATCCTAGTCAAAAATTCTGAATAATCTGAAAACGATGCAGACAGCAGAAAGGAATGTTAAAAAACTGAGCTGCTTCTTTTAACAGGAGCCATGAAGTGATGATAGTATGAAATGGGTCATTGAATTTTGGCTTTTGAGGATGGTGAAGGGTTCAGTTCTCAGAATTAAGGGCTTGGTGAACAGCAGTGGAAGGCTGATTATAACCCATGTATCTGTGGGTTATAATCCAGACCTTAATCCATAATGTGTGAAAGTAGATCTACACAGATTTAAAATCATAGAATTCCTAAGGTTGAAAAAGACCTTTGAGATCATTGAGTCCAACACCAAGCCCACCATTAATCCCTACCTCCAAAGAGCACATATACAGGCTTTTTTGAACACTTCCAGAAATGGTTACTCCACTACTTTCCTGGGCATCCTGTTCCAGTGCTTTACTATCCTTTCAGTGAAGAACCCTCCATCTCACTACACCCTGCTTTGAGGCAGTTGTAGAGAATGATAAGGTCTCCCCTGAGCCTCCTTTTCTCCAAGCTAAATACTCCCAGCTCCTTAAGTCATAACACTTGTGTACCAGCTTTGTTGCCCTTCTCTGGACACTCTCCAGCACCTCAATGTCCTTCCTGTAGGGAGTGGCCGAAACTGAACCCGGTACATGAGGTGTGGTCTCACCAGTGCTGGGTAGAGAGGGGAGGATCGCTGCTGTGGTCCTGCTGGCCACACTATTGCTGAAAAAGGCCAGGATGTCATTGGCCTTATTGGCCACCTGGGCCATTTCACAGGATTTGAATTTGATAAATTATCTTTTTCTTCAAGAACCACAAGCCAAGGCTGACACAATTATATGGCCTGATGTGTTCTGCCAACCACATCCCATGATAATATATCATAGAATTATACAACAGTCCAGGTTGGACTTCAAAGATCATCTGGTCCAACCTCTCAATAAATTGTTTCTAACTTGCATGTTTTTTGAAGAGCTTCTCCTTGAAGGCTGTGTGCTCTTGTAGGCTGATAAGTAGGATGAACTCTGTAGTACATCTGAAAGGCCTGGAATGCTCATATTAATCAAAGCTTTACTGGTACAAGTTTAAAATATATATTTTTGGAGAAAGATCTCTGTTCCAAGTTATTACTTTTAGCATGAAAACAGAAAAATGTGTCTTTTTAGACACTGACTATTCATGTGTGTCAGAGACAAAAAGTTGGTTTGGTTTATGTTTGCTTGTTTTGGGGTTTTTGTGGTGGAGATACCTTTCTTTGTGTGTGTGGTTGGTTTTGGGGGATTTCTTTGGTTTTTGGTTGGTTTGTTCAGTTTGTTCTGTGCGGGTTTTTGTTTGGGGTTTTTTTTGTGTGTTTGTTTTGTGGAAAGACTGTGTTTCATTGAGCATGATGCTGAATGATAATTTGTTGATAGCACTAGGCACTGTTTTCCTGCAGTGGGGTAAACAACCCTGGTAAGCTCAATGACCTTTTCCTCTGTGGTCATAAAATATTCAGTGAGATTTTCTGTTGAAGGAGGGAGAATCCAAACACAGACATTTAATCCCTTTAGTCCTCCCCATGCAGTCTGTGGGATCTAGAGGAGCTAGACAAGCCATAAGCTGATTGGGAAATTATGATTGTAGATTTCCACTGAAAACACTCTCTATACATCCATTTATATATACATATATATCTGTGTGTTTAAGATGTACCACCTTCAGCCTTCTGAGCTGTGAGAGTAGATTTACAGCAGGCACAAATGTGGCAACATCCATGAAGTGGTAAAGGCTCCCAAACTCATCAGAAGGATGTAGACATCTATAGGCAAGAGTCAGAAAGTGTTGTGTTTGCAAAGAGTGAAGGGTCAGCTGCCACCTGATGGCAGCAGGTGCTGCCCACCAGGAAGAACAGTTTGAGTCTCATCTTTGGGCTGGACCAGAAAATGCATGTGGGTACAATGGTTGCTAAAGAGAAAGAGGAAAAAGGACACATCAGCGAGTGGAAATTGCATTCCAGTGCTGTTAGCAAAACACAGTTGAAAGTACAGTAAATCTCTGTTCATTGTGGTGTTTTTAAGACCAATAAGAAATAAACGGTGATATTTGAGAAGACAGAGAGAACTCTCCCTGTGGCTTCAATTTGTATTCTGTATCATGTTTATAATGTGCTGTAGTTTCCCACTACATATCTCGTATATTTCAAAATGTGGCAGAGTTTACTATGCATAAATCCATTTGTAAAGTAGTTTTCAGTTAAGTCTTCTTATCTTCTAAAAGAACTTCAGGAGCAGAATTGATACATACGTCATTTTGTCTCAAAATTGCATTTATGGAGATTCTGAGATGTGTTTTCCCCTAAAGTGGTTATAGCTGTATCCTGCAATTAAAAGAATCTTAAAATTGATTTCCAGAGATAAAAAGTTACCTCCGTGTAATTGTTTAGGGACACTTCTTTGTACCTTTTGAGATCTTTACAAATAATAAAAGAGAATGGTGAAACTTTCAATGACTTCATAATATTTATAGTTCCTTCATAGCGTTGGAAGGTTTTTATGATTCAGCCTTAAAATTACAGTGCTCAGATTTTTGCCTGTTCCAAAGTTATGATATAATGCCTTAATCAAAGGGTAAGTTACAATAGAATTTAATAATAAATATTCTTTTCATGGTGTACTCCTGCTTCAAAATGCACAGCAGGAGTAATAGAAAAAGTGAAACGGATGAAGCCTCAAATACTTTATATTTTCATTTAGATAAACAGAATTAATTTTATTTGATAGAACCAGTTTTTGAGGAAACTATATATGCACTAACAAGGCTTTGAAACTCTTTAGGCTGGAAGCAGATGAAGATAAACATGTTTTAAGGAATTAAGAAAGGTATGTCTGGCACCTGTGGGAGATGTCAGTTAGAAAATAGTCTCATCATTATTCCAGCACTACTTCTCTCCATTTCTCGAAACCTATGAAAAATATTAGACTTATCTTCCTTAAGTGTAGCAGTGGAAAGAATATCTTTCTTGTGTAAACAGAAAAGCATAGAATGGGACAAGTTGCAGAAGGTGTTCTGTTGAAATCTGAGCTCAAATTAATTAAGAGCATATATATATATATAATTTCAATTGGTTTAGAAAAATACAACATATTATATCAAAATTTATACCTTGGCATAAAAAAATACATGTAAGTTGATAACATTTCCATTTAAGCTAGAAGCTTTAACATATTTTCGTGTTGAGTGCTCAAGCAGTCTGCTTCTGAACCTCATCACAAAACTCTTAGTCTGAAATGCTGGATTTGATTTTAAGGTTTTATTTGTTTGTTTTAAATACACTTTTGTAATAAATAATATACTTGGAGCTCATAAAAATCTGATTTAAAGTATGCATTCTAATGGAGTGCCTTAATAATGAACCATAAGTGTTTTATATGAATATTTTAATGCAACATTCAGTTTCTCTACACTTCTACTGATTTTGCATTATAACTTGATTGCATTTGAAAATAATGAATTTTATTTTAAAGCCTTGATGCTGGTTTGCATCAGTTTGGCTCTAGAAAGTTTCAGTGTTTTAAACATTAGTATTCTGAATTAAAACATAGGTACTCTTAGCTCTCCACATTTATTAACTGCTGATAAAATGTGTGATTTCCCCATTGAATGTGCATGTCTGAGATCCCATTAGTCAGTTTATTTTAAGCTATTATATTACTTGAGACAAATATTTGTCCTAAATATAAAGGAAGAAAGTAAGTCTTATAGTAGATCTAGTTAAATAGCATAAATTTGTTATTAAACCACTCCTACCACTCACTGGAACAGTGCCAATTAATGCAGTTGAAGTGATAAGTATATGCCAAGGCCCAGATTATTGCAGTGAGCTCTTTCTCATTAGAATCATCATGGCACTTCTCTTCCAGATATTTCCCCACCTCATTTGAGTTTTGAATGTGTTCACATGAAAATTCCCAGGCTAGGGGATCAGAAAATTCTTTCAGGATCTGGCCCATTCTTTCCCATTCTTTACACTACTCAGGATTTTCCCTGCCTGGGTCTACTCCTGGGTCAGGGGTCTCATCAGCTCCTCTGGACATACCAGCCCTCATTCTAGACATGCTGCAAACCTTATTAGAGGAAGCTTACCAAATAAAATACCAGGAAGGTGGTGTCTTTAACATTCAGGGAAAACTGAGCATTCTCCAAAACATTCAAAGGAGAAGAAGAAAGAAAAGACTGGAAAGCCTCATGCCCTGCTCCTTCTCTAACAAACTTGGTGCAATTATTAATAAACCCCCAAAACATCATGCTACTGAAACTGGGATGCAGGGTAGGATGAAGAAGCCATAAACTATACATACCTTGAACAAACTTTAGTACTTTTTTAAGCTCCCTATAAATCATTATCACCGAGCCCAGCACAATAGCTATTCTAATCTGTGCCCTTCTACTGTAAAAACTGCATGTTAGGGACAATACTGGAGCTGTCTCTGGATAAGAGGATAAGCCTAGGGACCAGGCTTATTCTTCTCAAGAGAGAGACACATGAAGGCCCCTACCCAGAGAGACATTATGAATTCAAGCAGCATGGCTATTGACTGCTTTATCCCAAGACAGAGCAAGTGCAACCAAAATGCAATCAGTACAGGTTTTTTCTACTTTCTCGAGCCCCCGCATTAGGTGCCAAAAAATGTATTCGTCCTGGTTTAGGGCAAATTTGGGAGGAAACTTCCAAGGAGGTCTTTTTAGAAAGCATGTTCAAGCAGCCCTTCTCCCAGCTGGTTCAGGAAAAGATTTCTTTGGAGAAGAGTGGAAGAAATCTTTTATTTAACAAGCAGAATATTCAAAAGCATAAGAAAATGAATGATATTGAGCAACGGAACCTCTCACTGTTCTGAAGAGATGGCAAAATTGAGGAAGTCCTTGTTGTGGGGTGTAGCTCAGCTCACTCAGTCTCTTGTCAGCCCCTCCTGCACTGGGAAATGCCATCCTGGGCCCCAGTGGGCCACAGGTGTGAGCTCCCAGTGTTTTTCTGGATTTTCAGTCAGAGCAAGGCCAATCAGTTCCAAGAAAAAGAAAAGTCACAGTCTGGGGAACTTCCCTTCCTCAGCTAGCTAAAAGCAAAGGAGAGCTCTGTCCCGCTGTCTGTCTGTGCTGCAGACAACACAGTCCAGGAGCAGAATGTGTAATAGGAGTGAATGCAGTTTCTGAGAACAAACTCCGCACTTCTTCTTTCCCCCTCTTCACTCTCAGAACTAGTCTGAAAGGTGCAAGACTCAACATCCAGCATAAACAGAACAGACAACTGGGGATACAAGCATCATGAAGTCACTCTAAGACACTGAGGATTGTATGCTTTGCTGCAGGGATGTAGGCAATGCCTTAAAAGGGGTGAAAAGTTCATTTTCACTCCAGAAAACCTGCTCAGAGAAAGTTTCAGGAGAGGTTGTCTAAACTATAAATTAGAGAGAGGTTACAGCCTTAAGATCAGAGCCAGTTCTGCTCAGAGAGATGGTAGCTAGTGTTGGGGGTCAGTGGATATAATTCCACAAAATTACTCCAGAATGAGGCTACAGTTTGGAAAATCAAGGTGAATGGAATCTCTGTGACAGCCTTTTATCAAGGGACAGATAAGGTGAATGATTTTTTCTATGATGCTAATGATATACAGAAATATATTACCCAAATCTCAGTCTACAGAACTTGGATTGCCAACATATTTGGTTGCTAGCAGAAAGATTTTGAAGTACAACCTTTTGGTCGTAGACCAAGGTATATTGTATTTCCACAGTATCTATATGGTCACAAATTACCTTTCCAAATATATTTGAAGTACTGGAATAATTCACAGCTCGTTTGGTCTCCAGTAAAGTCTCAGTGAGTCTCTTGATACACTTAATTCTGGATAGTTGAATTGATTTCTCTGTTTGGCCTTGGGGCTTGCTGTACACAGAACAGTATGTGAAAGTTATTGTCCTCTCTAGCTACCAACCTTACTGCTGAAGACTTTACACCCTGCTTGCTTTTAGCTTTGCTACTTATTGTGTCTGCAGGAAAGCAAGAATGACAAGCCCAACTAAGTGATGGATATCTTCCCACATGAGAATATAATCTTTATGTTCTCTGCCACTGCAGGCCACCAACAGATTGCCTTAAAGAAGAACTGGTGTACTGAATACAAATGCTTTTGGCATCTGTAGATACTGAAGCTTTTCTGTTCAGCCTGAAGGGGAGTGAATTTAACACCAAGCTGATTTTGTGGTGGATATTTCTGTGCTGCTTTTACAATAGGGGTGTCAGGGTGTGGGTGTAATGTATGTGGTGTGATGACAGACATGATAGGAAGTGTAAATAGGAAATCCTAGTGAACTTCTTCTGACAGTGGACCTCATCCCCCTTTCTCTAATGTGCTTGGTATGTAATGTGATATTTATACACATTACAGATCAATTCCTCCAAATTTTTTTATTTGGCCCCCAATATATATTCCTTCTAAGCTCTTTTCTAACAGGTTTGTAACATCTAAATTGTCAGTCATTTCATTAGTCATTAGAAGCTGCTTTCTAGTTTGTTGTGACACTCAAGCATATTGAGACAAATCATTTCTGCAAGAGGAAATTAAAACATCAATAAAGAAAATATCAATAAGATAATGTTATGATAGCTCATTAAAGAAATGTTTTTCCTCATCATTATTTTATTTTGTGTCTTCTTATTCATTCCACTTGCCTTAGAAATTGAGAAAAAGCCCATATAAAAGCATCTCACCTAGTTAAATGCACTTTCAGAAAGGGGTTCCAACTGCTCTAAACCTCCAGTGACTATAGATAAAAGGAAGTGTATGTCTCTCTCCCTCATTTTCCCTCTCTTCTCTCCCCTCTCCATACCTTTTGAAAGATGCCTTGAAAATTGCAAAGAAAATCATACATAACCATGTGCCAGATTGGACAGGTTTTGTGTGTGATCTCTCTTAAATACTGTTGAACATAAACCCCAAAGTCAGTCTTTCGAAGACAAAACATTTTCCTGTGTACTACATCTATCCACTGAAAAGCTGTGAAAAAGAGAAAGGTGCTGGCTTTTTGCCAGCTGTATATTTTGAACTTTGAGATTAGCATTAGCTGTGCAAGAGGTCATGAACTTGAAGATGTTGCAGTCCTTTGGAGACCAAAAATAACAGGATATATTTTAATTACAGGGTTTGGAGTAGGACAATTTAGGCTTCACAACCCAAGAGTCTTGAGATAACCTTGGGCAAAAAAAATGGGCATACTAACTTCCTTTAAAAAAAAAAAATCAATCATCCTGAACAGCATAGTACAGCTACTTACCTGTAACAACATCTTTAAGCCTTGGGGGGAAAAAAAGCCATAACTTGCCATTTTTGGGTTTGAGAGAATAGAAAGTATAGAGCTACGTGGTAAAGTCCTCACATTCTGGAGAAGTCAATTAAAACTGAAAATAAAGCTACACACTGCTATGAATGTGGTTCATAGTAGAAGGCAGGTATTTCTTAATATTATGCTTTGAAAAACCTGTTCGAAAAAGAAAAAAAAAAATCTTGTTTCTTAAGGACTCACAGTTTTATTCACAATCTCTTTCTATTTTCTCCAAACACTACAGTACACTTACTCAAGGGTGGGAGGATGTTAATTAAAAATAATACAGCATCAGCTAAATGCTCTGCAGAATTTAAAATTAAATATCTGCACAGATTATTTGCTATCATGCTTGCTATAAAGGTATATGGCTCTTGTATGGGAACTTCTAATAATTTGAGATATGTCACTGCCCTCTCTTGGTGAGAGTTATAACTGGTCTCTTTTTCGCAAACCTTAACTAAAGAGCAAAAAGGATTTTTCCTTTGTTGTGAGTGGGTTTTTTGCCAGGAAATCATAGCAAGTTGGATATTGTGGATTAATAATTATCCATGAAGTTGTGATGGCTCTGCTATTTATTTCAGCTTGTTTGTCAGTGAGGTTATTGGCTTGCTCTATGATGTGTGCTCGTATGTGTTTAGGAACATTTATTTAAGTATTCAACCTTATAAAAACATTATGACAATATATTCTGTTCTGTAATTGTATAAGAATTTTTCAAAATATTTGTTAAAAATATTTAAACAAAGTCTTGTCTTGTGAGCAGTGACAAAGCTAATGACATTTTAATTTCTTGCTGGAATAACTACCTAGTCGCTGTTTTATTAAAACCTGTCAGTTTTAGGCAGCTCATTTGGAGGCATGTGTTAACAAATCATCTTCATCTAACACATGCAGAGAGGAGGTACTGCCCTCAAAGGCAGTTCCAAAGGGCAAAGGTATCTGGGGATATTTGTTAATTTCAACTGTTTTCTTTCAAAGTTTATAAAAGCTTTCCTCCTCCAAAAGAAGATCTAGATTTGCAAGCTCTCTGATTTATCCCTAGTTTATCCCTGCTATTTGGGAGAACTGAGAGGTCATACATGGAGCCATAAACCATGACTGATTTTTTAACCGTGTGCTATTATGAACAGTTTTGTGAAGCACATCACAAAAACATGAGGTTTGATTTCCATGCCATGATTAAATCTGATTAAACTAAATCAGGGAGTGTAGTTAAACTTCAGTCAGTCCTGTGTTTTACTTCAAAGTAATCAAACAAATTCTTCAATGATACCATTATTGGTTCGGGAAGGCTGGGAGTTTATACTGCAGGAGGGATATAATTTAGAAATGACACATATTTTATATGTATAACTTGCAACTCCCAAAGGGATCTTTTTGCTGAGTTACATTTCACTGTGTATTTCGGGATGTCTTTGTTATGGCAATATTTACAAAGGAGTGAATGGGAAAAAATAAACCACTAAGTCTTGTCTTTTGACAACGTGTTTCTTCAAGCCAAAGAAATGAAAGAAAATAGAAATGTGGTACACATCCAGAGCCACACAAGCAGTTGAGCATCTGTTGTGTTTTCAAAGCACAGAGACAATTCTTTGTACTGAGAAATACTTAAAACACAAATGGCTGTTATTGGTAGAATTACGAAGTTAATAAACCATGTTAGATGTTTTTATACAGAACAATGACTTTTTCTCTACCAAATGCAGATTTGGCAAGTGTCCCTAGTTTGATAGGATGGAGGATTAGATGTGTCATTGGTTAAAAGTTTGAGCTACGCCAAGAGCACAGCAACTTTCAAGAAAAAGTCTGAAAGGGCGGTAAATTATGACAGATAGGCAAGGAGAGCCTCCTGAAGCTCACAAAGGGAAAGGATCTGCACGTTTCCTGCCTGAAGTCACTATCACCCTCCAAGCAGCTCTTTGTTACTATGCAGGATGTCTTCCAAGAAAAGATTGCTTTTTTCCTTTCCTGTCTAGCACTTAGTAGGCAGCACCATGACCTGAGTTTTCCCTCAAGAGCTTTCAGGAACTCTGCAGATCATCTAGCCTCTTGTTTGCTGTCCTGCTTGTGATCTGCATCTCAGTGGCCCTCTGTGAGAAATGTGTGGGGAATGGTTGGACTTTCCTGGCATGCAGCAACATTGGCAGGTCTGACTTTATAATAAACGAAGGTCGTTCTCTGTATGAATTCTCTCGGCTTCCCAGCAGTTTAGCCAATCAATCTGTAAGGAGCCTCTGCAAATGTCACCTTGCAAACTGACTACATACTTTGGCAGGAAATTAGAAGGAGCAAAAACAGTTCAAGAACCAGGTTGAGACAGTTACTAAATTTTTTGCCTGTGTCTTTACGGAAAGGGAAAACAATCATATCTCTTTCAACATAGCAAAAAAGAGGAATCATGACACGTTTTAAAAGTGCAATGTATTTGATGCAGCAATCTCAGTATGCAGTTGTTGTGAAGTGCCTCGGGGCTGCCACACAGTTCCCTGCCTTCTTTCTTGTGTAGCTGTTATTTCAAGTCAGTCTTGTGGGATACGTCCCATCCCTACTGCATTTTTGAAGAAGACAGGCTCACAACTAGTTGCAATTCTCTACTGACAATTTCTGTATTAGTAAAAAGGCCAGGTTTTAACTTAAAAGTACAAACCTGGCTGGCATTTCTCCATGTGTCCATTTCTCTGTGTCTGGGATTTGACTAGTCTGGGCAGTTGCCCCTTGGAGAGGTGAGTTTTAGACTGTCAGCTGCTACAAATTAGAGATGAGTGTAGGGTAAGCACACAGGAGCTTAAGGTGAGTGGTAGGAAGAAGCCCTTCAAAAAAGTTGTGGGATAACAATACATCTTTTCATTTTTAGTTTCTGATATCATTGGTGATACAATGGTAAGGATGTTCATTTCCATGTATCGTCGTCAGTGTGGAAACAGAAGAGTTTAGAGTAAAAAAGACTGTTTGGGGAGAAGTGCGGGCAGGGAATGAATATGTCTGCCTCCTATGCCTTCTCTGTTGTCTGTCTGAGTGTTCCAATTTCATGTGGTCAGTATGAGATGCCAAAAGCTGGATACAGATATCTGCTCTGCTTCTCTTTACAGTTAGAAGGCCACTGTCCAGTTTTTCTGACTGACTTCCTAAGAAGTTGGAAAACTAATTTGAAAGAAAAATTTATTTGTAGCTTTTTGCCACTGCCCTCAGATTTCTCCCTGTAATTCAACAAATGAAAAGAATTCCCAGTGCAATGCCCACTTGTAATTTTTAACTATGTGTATATTTTATTTATGTAGAAGTAGTTGTAGTGCCTTTAAATTGCATCCCTTTTTTAAAGCACAGAGCACTAGGAAGACCTGGGGTAACAGAAAACTTTTTAGCTGAGCTCAGTTTTGAGTTCAGAGTGAAGCTCATTAATATATATTTGCATATACATAGATACATATAGGTGCATGCACACATAGCTGCTGGCCTACAGTTTTCCTATAAACAGAGCTCTCTGTGGGAGGATAGATTGAATACAGGATGTTCAGATATCCTGAATTCCCCAAAGGTGGAGATGGACTTCTGACTCCAGTTCCTTCTATCTATTTCTAAAGCCCTAGAGCTTTTCCCTCCTGGAAATCATATATCTTTTGGAAATCTCTGTTTCATAGGGTGCCTAAGATCCTAGAAGGGATTGCTTGCTTCAGGCCTGCAAAAGACTCATGAGTTGCTTGTGGACAGTAGCACATATTGGCCTTTCTTTGTTTTTATTCCTATCCTTGTCATTGAACCCTCTTTGAATGGAAAGTCACCCCAGCTCCTCTCTTCCCAAGTGCCCATGGTAAATGCAGAGCATCGCCATCAACAGTATTTATAGCAATAATGAATCCATTATGCTGAGATAGTTGTAGGAAATTGTGCCTGTGGTTTAACTTCTGAGATTAATGACTTCACAGGGAGCCATTTTACCTCTAGGTTCCTCTTTTCTTCTTAACCTCCAGCACGTTTGTCCTTACATTCTTAACTCTTAATATTCTTGTCATCAGTTTTTTTCTTCTTTTCATCCCTCCCTAACATGATGATAGATAGACTTGGGGAAGCTATCAAACTGTATTTTCTTCTTCATCTGATAAATGAATGAATCACTCACCAGACTTTTATCACTCTAATGTAAGTGTTTAATGAACCAAGTGACTTGGATGGGAAATGAGAAGAGGGTAACTTGCCTTTTATTTTTTTGGTTTAGGCTTTGATGGAGCAGTTAATTAGAAATACCATGAATCCTTACAACAGATTTATGAGGAGGAGACAATTTTTTTTTTTTCTCAAGTCAGGGTCTGGTCCCTGGTCATGATTGAGTATTCCTTATGCTCATTTCAGTCTTGCTGAATGAATGTATGTATTTTTATTTTTTTAACCATGTAGTACTTGTTAACCGTTACACTACAAACTTTGTTCCTGATATTTAAGCACCAGTGGATTTGTTAGATGGCATGCTTTATCTGTAGCATATTGGATTGATTTTTCTATTGGCTGGAGTGATTCTTTGTGATAGATTCTCTTCACTGTAAACTGTTTGTATCTTCATGTAGGCTAGGAATAATTCTTCTTCACACACACACATACACACATACATATATATATTTAATATTTATACTTTTTGCTGAAATGCCTAATTTCATTTTTTTTTTTTTTGATTGCAACAAGACTGATTTATCTGCAGAAAATTCAAAAAGCTGCTTGAAGTCCTTATATATGTTAGACCCCTTTTAGGCATAAATTTTCATGGATGGCTCTTTAGGGTACTTTAGAAACGGTCTTGTGGATCCAACATTAGATAATAAAGCCCACATAGACAAAGTTCCCATTCTTTGTTGTGGTAAGGTATTTATCTAATTGACACATCATTATTTTTTAGAAAAAAAGTATGTTAATCATTAAAATGTAAGATTGTAAGATAAAGCAGTGCACTCCAAAAGTAATTTTTAAGTGTGTAAAGCAAATAAATACATATATATTAATTTTACTTACATAATTGTTCCTCAGAGAGGGAAATGTCATTCCGAACTAAAAGTAGACTTGATGAAAACAGTCGAAGCATGAAAAATTGTTTTTGCTTAGTCGGGGTTCGATATCTAAATTCACAAAGTTGTTGGGAGCTAAGAGTCTTAAGCATGTCAGAAGATGAAAGTGCTTAGATTTATATGGACAATTAAAGACTTAGGTTTCTAAATATAGGTGCAGAAGTAATAACATCTAAGACATTTTTAAAACTTTACACGTATTTATTCCATTTAACAAAATGCTCAGAAATGTATGATCAATTAATTTCCAAGGATGATTTATCCATGTGAATTTTAAGCACTATATATTAATTTGTGATTTTTTGGTATTTGTCTGGTTTTGTTTGGATTTGAAAAAAAGTCCCTGCTTTAAAGGAAATGTGTTTTTCTGGTAGCAGCACAATTTCCTGTAAAACTGAGTGTCTAACTTACTATCATCTGACATCTTCAGATGCCTCAGCAGATGAAAGCTGGTGTAGCGTGTTGGAAAAACCAACGGGAAATTGTAGCCCTGAGTCTCAAAGGTCACACAGAGTGAGTTTTAGTCCTTGAGGTAATAATTAACTTTGCTCTCTTCCTGCGTGTTTCCTTCAGTGAAGATCCATGGTGTGCAGAGAGCAAGCTCAGTGCTGTCCTAGAAAGCTTTCAGCTCATTCCACCTGCTTTGGGCATCGTGCTGCTCATTGCACAACTCTTCACAGTATAAGGGCCTGGCCTCAACAAATTGATTTGAACCATTACACTGCAGCTGTCTGAAGTGGACTCAAAGCTGCCCCTCTTGACTCCTGTCCCTCCCCACACTTACTCAGGCAAGGGGACAAGAGACAGGGTCAGTTAATGGTCGTGAGTGTCCCTCACAAGGGCTGGTGCGAGCCCTCTCCTCTCCTCCCCATCTGTTCCTTGGTCCAGGAGTAGAGCTTCCTGCCAACTGTGTGCCTAGATTTGAAATTTCAGTGAAATAGCTTTAAGAAATCATTGTTTTCAGACAGAAATGTGGTTGTTAGGGGTGCAGTATGCTTCCTTTTTTCCTTTCAGTTACAATTCCAATAACTCTAGACGCCATGTTGAAATAAATGAGTGAACATTGTAATAATCACTACCTGCCTACTGCTCCTTGATGAACAGGGCCCACGTGGTTACAGATGAGCATCTAAGATTGGGGGATGGCAGGTAAATACGTGCCTTCCTTTTGTAACTACTCTCTCTAAAAAAGCTACTGCAAAACTTCATGGCTCTGAAAGTGGGTTTTTGAAGTTCCCAAGACAATCTGGGGGAAACTTTACAACTTCTGTTCAAATTATGCATCGTCTGCAGCTCATGAGGCTGATGTTTGCTAGTGGCACACCACAATGGTGCCACTGTGCTCTGTCAATGAGTAATTGTGCCATTATAAAGCAAAACCCAGAATACCTTCCCGAATTTCACAGGCTACTTAACAGCAGAAATCATTTGAACTGCTCTAATTATCAGATGAATTCCTCTCTCCTGTAGACGCTGTGAAAAGAGAACCCGTGAGCTCACTGCTGGACCAGCTCTGTCTTTTGGAGCAGCAGCTTGATTGCACTTCCTTTCTCAAGGGCCATCGTCAGACTGTCATTATTGATTTGCATTAAGGATGCATTGTGCTTACCAAAGATTCCCAGCATGATCTGTGAACATATCATAGCTTCTAATCAATCCTATTCTTGTCCTTCTACTGCACTTCAATTTCTATGCAGCTTAACACCTCAATAGAAATAGTCTTTTTTTCTTACTCTCTTTAAGGCACTGAGCTGATTGCCTGAAATTATCTTGCCTGATAATTAGCTGCTACCTGTTAAGTCTGTTGTAGATTGGATGACTGGCCATGGCCATCTATACAACTAAGGCATTCATGAGTTGTAAACACAGGCCAAGTCAACTGATGTATATGGAGAGAAAACTGGAAAAATTTTAAGTCCTACAGCAGTAAGTGTGTCTGTATCTGCACAGCAATATTAGAGGTAAGGAGGCATCAGATGGTGTAAGCAACATACTCAGCATCAAGTTCAGGTAGTACAGCAGCCTGGAAAGGAGACATATCTTTTTTGTACTTTGATTCAAAAGACTGGAGCTTGGAAATTCCTTAGGTAGTGTAGATTTCATGCTTCCCATAATTCACAATGTGAACTTTGTGCACCAGATCTGTGCACATATCATCTTCATTGATATCTGCAACCAATTTTATATATATGTATGTACACAAAAATAGATAATCCCACCTCTTCATATTTCTTAGCCTTAGTGTTTATAGCTGTTGATGTTTATTTACCACAAGAATTTACTTTTATGTTTTTTTATTCTGAGCAGAGAAAGAAATTGCCTCTATTTTAGTGCAATGCATCATTCCTAAATCCTAACATTGCACCTCTCTTTAATGATCCTAATTCTAACTTCATTTCTCAGACTGCTTGACTGTCACTAAACACAGAATTGCTTTTAAATGCATAATTGGTATCTCCTTACCATTGGGGCTCTGATGTGTAATTACAAAGACAGCACGAAATGGGCTCCCAAATAGTTAATTCTAAACAGATGATAACAAACAAGGTAAAGGGAGGAGCTTCACCTGGGCTATAACACTAAATGTTCCCCATGAGGTGTGTAGCTTCCTCAGAAAAGTGCCCTCCTCAAGTTCTTTTTGATTTTGTATCTACAGAATGTGAGTAGTTTTATTAGACTAACTTTACGGTGCTTTACTGTCTTGTCCCTTTTTGAAATACAGCCCCTCCACCCGCAAAATCAGCAATTGGGAATACTATGGATTAGAAGAACCTCTGGTTGAAAGGCTGCACAAACAGTCTCAGATGAAAAAATCTGCACATTTTATATAGTCAAACATGCTTTATAAGACATTTTCAGTTTAATTTTCAACACGCTTGCTACTTGGATATAGTCCTACACTAAAATTTAGAGTTTCTGCCTGAAAATTTACTACCTTGGACATCTACATTAGAAGACAGAGAGGTATAATCTAGAAATTACAAAGTGGATTTAATGCAATTCAAGTATTATAGAGTGTGGTGCTGCTTTTGGGTAGGAAATTTTCATTTATATTTTGTAAAATAAGACAGATTATGTAAATCTAAACCATTTTATTGGATTCTAAATTTTCTATTAGTCTTATTCTCACACTAATGTAATAGCTCATTTTTTTTCAAGAGGAACCACTCCTAAATCAGTTTCTTTTTTGCTTTCTCGGGTGGAGATGCTATCACGTTTACAGTGTAGTCTTGTAGACAAATATAAACTCCTCCTGAACTGAAAAATATCCGAGTGCAGTGAAACCCAAACTACGTAAACTCCCTTCTTAGTGGAAGCTCTGGAGAAGGCATGAGCTATGCAGGTGATCTACTTCACATATTTAGAGAATTGATAAAACCAAATAAAACTACTGACAATTAAAGTTCTCTGTGTCTCCATGGGATTACACTTAAATGTTAGAACATCCTTTAATTTCATTGAGTGTAATACATATAATGAAAATGCTCCTGTGGGTTTCTAACAGAGGCAAGTAACTGGACACAGTGTTTATAAAATTCACATAACAATAAATGGTAAGCCTGCACCATACAAGTGAACCAGAAATATAAATTTAATGTGCTTACTTGCATAATTTGGGTCACCTCATAATACAGTCACAGTATTGACTGGAGCTCACAGATTAGGTCTAGATTTAATATCTAGGTGTTCATTTCTATGTTGCTGCTTGCAGTTCAAAACCTCATAGCCAGAAGATAGTAAGTCCTGTTGAGGGGAAAAAAAATCGTGCAACTCCATGAAAGTTTTGCTGCATTCTACTTATCTTGTAGAAATTGTCTGCTGTGCAGTCTTTTTTCTCCAGTTAAAAGCCTGATCTCAAGTCTTCTCTTTCCTTTGATTTTGAAAAGCCTTTTAGTGAAATTTTAACTATCTGTTTGAATCCACAAGTGAAATTTTGACCTCAATGAAGTTATTCCCACAGGATGCCATTTTTTCCAGGTGGTATTTTTCCAAAAGTAATTTCTGACTTTTTGACTTTTTCTTTATATGTAGAGCTGGACTAATCTAGTAGAACCATTTTTTTTTCCGCAAAGAATAAAAGCCTTTCCAATTTGTGAAACTTCTGTCTGGGTGTGCAAGAGTTGTAGACATGGGAAGGGAATCAGTATTTAGGAGAAATAAATGGAGCTGTATTAATGGGAAGAGAGGAAAGCATGGCCATTTGCACATACTCTTTTAGTATTTTGCAGTGTAATATTATTATCACAGAAAGGTAATGACAGTATTGAATAACAAGTAAGAAAAGTCTGATTTTGACAGCAACAAATCTATTTCAGATAGTATAAGAAGGGGTTGAGAGGGTTCTCAAGTCCAATATACTTTGATGAAGACGATAGGGAATGCCAAAGTAAGAAAAGAAAAATGGTTTAGTCCCTCTATATATTCTCACACCTTCCAGCAGTGCAGGTTTTAAAGGCTTCTTAGAATAAGATAGTGCCTTTGTGTTTAAAAAACCTGGTTTAATGGATTTTTCTTTATGCTTTTTGAAGCCTTTTAAGGTTTTGATGTTAATGCAAATCTGGGACACCACCCTGCCCTCTTTTTTTTTTTTTTTTTTTTTAATCCTGTTACAGTTAGAACAGTTTTTTCCAATGGACATTACTTCACATTTATCAACACTGAACATCACCTGCTATTCTATCACAGTTGCTCAGTACTGTGAGATCTGTCTTGATTCTTTGTTGTCCATTTTCATGTTTACGCAGTTGAATTATTTAGTGCAATACACAAACTTCACCATTCTGCTCTTCATCAACCTTCCTTGACACCGTATGAATATGTCAAAAAGCAGAGCCCTGGAGATTAGTGCAGATACCCGGATATTATTAATATCCTGCTAATATGAAAACTGTTTCTTTCTTCTTATCATTTTTGTCCTTTAACATTGGTTATCTAGAAAATAATTTTCCCTTACATGCCATGACACCTTCTACTATTTGTGACTTTAATCTAGAAGAGGCATGTTGTTTCCCCTGTAATTACGTATTTAGCAGCAGAGCTGATAATTCTGTTTAACCTTACCCAGTTTCCTGAAGGTTGTGGATTTTCTGCCTGTGAACAGTGCATTTTTTTTACCCCAACTCTTGAAAGGAAGAAAAGAAACCTTAATCATAAATCCTGAGCACTCAATAATCAGTCACTTGCAGAGTTGGAGTTGTCATATCAAATGCAGATTTTTGGAAATGCTGCTTGAGATTCCTACAGAATTTCAATTTTCCACTTTTTAAATCCAGATGTTTGCCTGGAACATGAATTCTGCAATATAGCACTTCCTATATGTGCATAAATATCTTCAGATTCCTAATTTATTTTTTTTTTTTTTGTTAAATAGAGTACCTTACAATAAAAATATTGTAAATAAGAATTAATGTGCATTCCAATTGTGTGAAGGCTCTGAATTCATACAATATTAATGAAGATTTTGATTAATATTTCCACATAAAACTAAAGGAGATGAAGTAAAGCCTTTTTTAGTAGCCCCCCCACCCCTGTTTCTGCATTTTAATGAAAAGTTTTTTAATATTTAAAATGCATTTAAAGCCTCAAGTGTATAGGAAAGCTATGTAGTTAAAAAAAGATAGGGAATTTTATTAGGCAGAGCTATTTGAAAAAAAGGATGAATGTCAGCTTAATAATGCCAATGACAAACTTTGCAACGTAATTGAAGATCTAAAAATGTATTTTGCAACTGTATCCTGTACCAAAAGGAGCAAAGTCAGCAGCCAGATTATTTTCTCATGCTTAGACATTGCAGACAAATCACTGCTGATTTATTCTTGAATACTTTATTTAATAGTATATCTTTTGTTAAATATTGTAACATGACATTTGTGGGCTAGCAATGTGCCATGGGACTGTAATAAATCAAGTAATGTGTTCCTGTTAACTGAATGAAGTGAAGTCTGATTCACGTGGACATTTGAGTTCGTCTGATTTGAATATCGTGCTGTGTAAGAAGGAACTGTGCCCCATACAGTTTTAATTGGGAATTTTCTAATGATTAAATCATAGAAGGAAAAACACGCAGCCAGTACAGATTTGACACTTAGCAAGAAGTCCCTGGAGAAAAACACACGCTAGGTAAAAAAAAACCTTGAAGAATGCTTTTTATTCCTGCTCAGTGCATCCACGCCCAGAGTGCTCCAAACTCCCTTGATTTCTATTTGAATTAGATATGTCTGCTTTTAACAGCCAGAAGCCAACCCCTTCATTCAGTAAGGCCACAGAAAGCTTTAAAATAAAATCCGTCATATTGTAATGTGGCGGTGAATTGTAGTTTGCTTAGCAAGGGAATATGATGATTTGATACATTTATACCCGCCAAAAGTCCATCTTTAAAGTTGGAATAGCTACAGTTACATTTTCCTTATAAAACTGGTCAACTTAGGTGGCCTTTCAAGTCCCTTCTTCAGTTGTTTCTTCTTTACCTCCATCAATATTTAGGCAGGGAATAATCTTTCTATTTCTTTCTCTTGGTTACTGACAAACTGGCCTCTTCTTTATCCCTAATTCTTGGGTGTGAGTTCCACCTACTTGACATGGGTGGAAGAAAGGTGGGAGAAATTTGTCTCTGTGGATACTGTATTGCCAAGTTCATTTGACCTCTGCGCTGTGTCACGCTTGTTCCGTGCTTATTCTAGATAAAATGAGAACTACAAATCTGCGGACACAGGGTTTTTCAGGGTTTTTTTACAGGTCAGAAAGCTCTATGTTCTGTCCTCTGGGCGTAAAGTGATTGACTTGTTTTACCCAGTATAAACTGATCTAATGAGGCATTGATTTCAGTTGATTTTGTCTCTTCGTGGAACTTCTATAAAAATCAAACCTTGAAATTTGAATAAGTGGAAACGCACGTACTTGAAATATGCAGCTTTGTTTGTAAGCACAGGTCTTTTACTTGCTCATGTTCATCAAATGTGTATTAATGTACCTATGTGTATGAGCATGGACATGTGCATTCATGTAAGATTCCATTAAAATTATTTTGAGATCTTGAGGGGAGGTTTGCGCCTAGTTCTTAATTTCAATACTCCATTGTAATGTATCACATCAGAAGTGCTCAAGTAGGATGAGAAGTGGGTGTGTAATTCCTTTTACATATCTTCATGCATTTGTTTATCTTCATTTATCCCAGTGGCTGAAATCAGTGAAACTACTCACATAAATAATAAGTGTAATATTTGGTTGAATGATTTATCAACATATTTGTGAATGACTGAGGTCAAACGCTTTAAACCACAGCCTTCAAAACTTGACATTGCTGCAAGGTGGAATATAGTTATCAAGTGTATCACTTTTCTTCTCAAAGAGCCTTATGACTCCGTAATTATACCTGATAGGTTACAAAATTTGATGTTCCACAAGCCTAATTTCTTTCTATATGATCTTATCTTCACTTTTTTTTTCCCTTATTGCTGCACCCACATTTGTGGTCAGCAATGATTTTCCTACCAGCAATAATAACAGAATTTATTTCTGAGCACTGATAATCATTGGTGAACTGTGTAAAAAGAACAATTACTGTGCAACACTGTTTCTACTGATAAGTTATTCAGAAGATAGTCCCTGTACTTTGCTGGTTTCTCCAGTTTGTGTACAGCAAAGTTGTAGTAAAGGCAGGGTGAAGGAGAGCACCAGCTAGCTGGTAAGTACTCGCAAGATCTACCATATGCATACTTCAGTGCTACCACCCCCAGAAAAGGATTGCTGGCAGCAGTAGTAGCAGTGACTAGTTAAGAGTCTGAGGAATGCAGTAGATGCGGCTATAGCTCTGTTCATAAGTCTTGGACTGACATCTAAACCCAGATAATATAAACTGAAAAAACCCAGGTGCCTGGCAGCTGCACTAGAATGGGGTTAAGCAAGATCCTCCTTGGCAGGAGAGGGATGTTACACCTCAACAGTGGAGCAGTGTGGCAATCCACACTTTATAATGCTGCAGCCAAGGCTGCCTGCTAGCTATTCAGGTTATTGGGGGCTCAAAAGCAGTGGGGTGGTCCCGTTCTTTTACTGCATTTTTGATGGTTCCCATCAGTTTCTGGCACAGTAAAGTGGAGCAGCCTTCCCTGCCTCTTAAAGCTTTTGCTGTGATTTCTTCCTTGTCTTCAGGCATCATGGTGTTTTGCAGGCTGATTCATTGTTTCATCTTGAGATCAAACTGCTATCTACATTTCCTTTTCTTTTTTTCCTTCAAACTTCATGCCTGATTTTTTACTTTTACCATATCTTTTCCTGTCTTCACTGTGGTCTGAATTATTTTGTGTTTCATTTTGACTTTTTTTTTTTTTTTTTTTTTTTTTTTTTTTTTTTTTTTTTTTTTTTTTTTTTTTGGTAAAGGAAACTCTCCATGTTGGATGGCATTTATGGAAAATCATGAAATTGCAGTGTTTCTGTCTCCAATAAAGTTCAAAGTGTTGGCTTTATAGCCTCTTTTTGGATTGTTGTTAAATATCTTATGTTGCCTGTTTACTGTAAATGCACTTTTATTTGTCTGACTGTAGATGAAGAATTGTACATTTTTTCCTTAAATAGTTTTGGATGAAAATGCTTCACTGTGAGACAGAACTGCAATTGTGTAAACTTCTTAGTTTTAGTGGTAGTATAAATTTAAAATGTCCTTTCACAGTGCTTAGAGAATTTCCTCCTATAGGCTTCACAAACTTTTACACTGACTAAATAGGAGGCAGCCTGAGTCCAAGAAATACATTTGGACATTTTCCTTGTGCATGGGGTTTTTTATTAGAGACAGAATATCAGCAATGAGCCTTTCTTTCAGCCTGCAGTTAAATCCCAGCTCAGGCCCTACTGCAGAAATTACAACTACTTGGTGGGTTTCTAGGAGCTTGTGCAAAAGAGATTGCTGCTCTCCACCCACCCAAAACAAGAAAAATAAGTCTTTTTTTCTTCAAATATTACTGCCTCATCTTCTTGCGGACAACTGATTCCAGGAAGGGTGTTAGACACAGAAGCTGTCTCCTCATTTGAGTGAGCCTAATGCACAGATGTACTGTGAGACGAGCTTGTACCCACTCTAGCAAAGATCTGGAGATGAGATTTTTCACTCCTACCTGTAAACCCCTTGCTGTGTTTAGGTCATTCTTCTACATATTGTTCACAAAATTGTCTACTCCTACTTGCAAAGAAAAGAAAAAAAAAATCTTGCTCATATGCTGAAGCAATCTGTGTTTAAAAGTAAAGTGCAAAGCTCAGTCAAATAGTAGCTCAACAGACTAAAAGCCAGTGTAACGCACAGTTAGTGGACAGTGCTGTGTTAACTATGGTAACACAAATGTAGTGCTGGAAGTTATACTTCTAATTCTCTCCAGACAGTAGCATTTGAGGGCTGACCCTCTCGTTTTCTGATGCAGTTTGTGGTTTGCTTGTGTATCCCCCACAGAAGCTCAGAACTGCCTGGCATTATTCAGATCAGGAGAGCTCCTGGTCTCTTAAGCTGATTTGAAATGCCTGCCAGAAAAAAACACAAGCAAACAGCTAAACTAATGACCAAGTTACCTGTCATTGCAGTTTTAGTGTTATAAGCCTGTTTGATTAGGTCATTTATTGGAAAATGCCAGGTTGTCTGCTTCTGGCTAAAATTACAGGTCTGCTTTTCCAGAGACAGGGCCGTGTCACCTCAAGAGAAAGGTTGGAAGTAGAAAGGTCAGTGTTTACTTAAGATAAAAGATAAATTGGTGGGGTGAACTGAAAAAATCGTGCACCTAAAGAAATTTAGGTAAACTAACTTAGAGAGGAGGGAAAAAAGGAGATTGCAGTACTACAGTCTTTATATATATATATATATATATAGTATCAGATATCTACTTCAGTCTCTTAACTGAAAATCAAATTAAATATATAAAAAACTACGTTTCACTATCTGCAGTCAAACCAGGTAATATTCGACTTTATGCTATTTTTTTTGGATAAGGAAAGAGACACCCCTATAAAAGTAATAATTCCATACCCGTCTACAAAGATTGACGTCAGTCGCTTCCTTGTAAAGGTAACAGAAGGATAAACCTCAGCACTGTCAATTCAAATGTATCTCTATTTCTTTTCTTGGTTTTTTGTGTCATGATTTTGGGCTCCACTTCCTTACATGATGATCAAATAGCATTATGTTGGTGAAATGTATGATATAAACCAAGGAATTTTTTCCCTTTATTATTTTTCTTCTGTCTAAGTTATACTTATCAGAGAATGCAATAACTGAATTGCCTGATAACCTGGCAGAGCAGGCAAGGTATATAATCTTTTTCATTCGCTGGAAAATTTAGTAAAATAAGAGTTTTTCTAAAGTGTATCTTAGACCAACAAATATTTTTTTTAAGTCTTTTTAGAAGCATTGGGGTTTTTTCATTTTTATTTCCAAGTTAGTTGATGCTGAAACATTAGTGTCAAGGGAACACGCGTTTTGGAAACATCAAGGGCACCTTTATCTGTGTGCTGTGAAACTTTTGTCATGGAAAATGTGAATGCTGCTCTTGGTATATCTTCTGCCTCTGTTCCTTGTGTTAAAATAAAAAGTTGTCTTGCCTCATAAAAATATTCTGAGATGATAACAGGATAACAGGAATAATAAATGGTACGGAGATCTGAAAGCTTGCAAATCATGACTATAAAATATATGTTGTGTGTGCCCATGATCTACATTTACACAGAAGACCACAAATTTTGTGTGCTTGCTAAGACAGCATTACAATAAGTCCTTTAAGAAATAAAAGTTTGTGTTTAATGAACAATAAATTTAGAAGGAAAAAAATAGCTTTAGTCAAAGACCTACAAAGTTCAGGTTTTACATCCTTATGTTTTTGCATAGTCATGGCTTGTGGAAGTTCTAGCTGCATCCTCCTTCATAAGATACCCATGTTCCCATACTTTTTAAAAAGCTATTAACATTTTCCCTGTCAAACAGAGTGTGGTTCATAAATCTCTATTCCGAATTCTGCAATCCCATGGATGCAAATGTAAAAGCAGTCTGCTGGAGAGATGTGCAGCAAACTGGAGAAAGTAAGTGCTGCTTATTTATTTCTAGAGTGACGTGAAGGACTTTTTCCCCTCAGCTTTTTCAGTGAAAGGAAGGTGAGGTAACTCACCTTTATCAGTGAAATGAAGTAATAGTTGGGGAGGGGTTATTTATTTAAAACTGTATTTGTGGTTCTGAGCTTGATTTAGCAGTCAGTGAGGTAGATAACTAATGTTGGAGTATATTTTTCATGTTTTATAGTTTCTAAAGGCACAGGGCTGTTTATGGGGGATTTAAGTTTCAAGTATAGATGTCAGAAGTAATTGTGTACAGAACCTGATTCAGACAAAGAGTTGAGGCCAAGTTTAAATTCATCCTTACTAAAAGTAATGGTAGAACAATGGAACATGTTTAGTTGTTTAAAATGTGTTGAAGTTGGAATAGATTAATCAGGTTTGTGTGGTATCTGCTATCCTGCATAAAGATAGTTTCCTAAATATGATTGGTAGATGATGCTTGAACATCAGTGATATTCTGGCAGTGTACTGTGATTTGGCATGTGGGTCTTTTGGTTTTGTAGGGTAAGAACTGCTGTATGAAGTCAGACTAAAAATCATCCCAGCTCTATAGCCTGTGACTGACCACGTGGTTACTGACCACTGCAATATTATTGGTGGCAAGGAAGAAGCAGTAGGAAAAAATAGAAATGTCTACCTGCACTCCAGCCTTGTGCTCTGTAGATATTTCAAGCAACAGTATGGGGCTGGCATAAGCTTATTTACTCTACCTGTCTTAGTGTTGGCAAATGACCTTGTAAATGCTAAAGTGACACTAAGAATATGAAAAAGAAATTTTTCTGGGAGGTACTGGTTGTCCATTTTTAATATTGTTGGTATGGTACAAGTTGACCCTTTTCCAACCAAAGCCAACTAATGTACTCTTTTGTTTTTAATTATGGTAATTGACTTTGAGTTCAAATAAGTGTTGTTACTGCTGTGATTCCTAAATCTTCTAATTATGCCAGTCTGAAAAGTACTTGAGTCTTTTGACACGCCCTTATTTTTAAGTGGAGGCTAAAATTCCAGTGACATCCATGGCATTTTGGTAGATAGGAGCCAAGCCCAGCTGTTTCCTTATATTATGTTCCTGAATAATACCCATTGCTTTCTGCAGGGGTGAAGAGATTATGTCTAGCAGACAGCAGGAAATAATACAGGCAAGACTAAGGGATATGAAAAATTTTAGTCCCAAAAAGGACATAAATATTATTGTCAGGGTAGAAGAGAATTTGGGATAAACAAAACAAAGCTAAGCCAAACAAGATTAAGTGTTAAGTTAAATAATTCACTAATTAAATTCACGCCTCAAATGCAGAGGTTAAGAATAATTGTTAGAATAGATGCTTCTAAGCTTTATATTGAGATCAGTTCTAGGCAATTTAAACTTATATCACAGGAGGCATATATAACACAAAAGATGCATTGTTTTTATTAAAGGCTTTATGACCAAATTATTTGAAAATTAGAAAACATTATCAAAAGAGTCTTACAACATGTATGTTACACTCTGGATGAATCTCTTTGTTAGTCAACTGAAAAACTGTAAATCAGTGTTAATGAGGTCAGAAGAAAATGAAAACAAAATAAATTCAGAAGTTTCAAGGAGCAAGTGAAGTGAAAATGAATTATGCCCTTATTCATTTTCTGCACTTTATTCTCTTGCTAGTTCTTAGGTGAAGTGATTTAAGTCTGTTGTGTCTGAGAAAACACTTTAAATGTGTCCTTTTTGAAAAATATGTCTATAGCCTGTATTATGGTCTTATGACACTTTGAAATAGATGGAGCACTCTCACTTTTAAAGATGCTTTAAGGCTCTTTTCAAATCCTTTAAAGTCAATTCTCCAGATTCAGGGCAGTGCTATCAAGAGTGGGAATAAATCAGAGAATCTGGATTTATGTCTCAAACTCTCAGGAGGGGATATTCTCCCAAGAAACTCTTCATGTGACAGGTTTTAGCTCCATAATGTTTTCTGCATCCTGGCATAAATCCCTTTGTAATGAAGAGAAGAAAAGGCAGCAGGAGTTTTAATATCAGATCTTCAATATAAAACAGTATTTTTAATCTACACCTATATCCAGTTGCAAAAAATACTACTCTGTGAAAATCCAGGGGAAAGCTGCCTTTTAATAGATGTCCTAGAATTTCATTTAGCTCGTAGCATCACTCATTATGCTGAAAGAGACCAGGAAACATATCAAAGAAATAATGTGAAGAAAAGAATCATATGATACGTGTCCACCTGTTCCTCTAGTCCCACCACCATGATGAGATTACTGCTGCAAGTAAGAGTTGGTGGGATGAAGTCTATTATTATTCTAGAATAGAGATTGCTCAGTCTTTGTGAAATTAGCATCCATATTGACAAATTATACAGAACTGGCAAGCTGCATCTCATTTACATGTAAACTGTCTTTACTTTTCCAAGCAAAATAAATATTTCTAGGGTCAGACACTCATGCTAGAAATTGTCATAGCTCCAATTCCATTTTACATCACTGAGGACTTGCTCCCCTGCCAACAACAGAGTTAAGTAAATGAATGAATTTAACTCTTATCTGAGTTCATTTAATAATAGCATGTCTGCAGTTCAGAAACTAATCCTTCACCTCCAGGATAGCCATGGGCACTGTTGCAGACAATATTTTCAGCCTCTCCACTGCAAGGGTTGCTTTAAAATTTTGCAGTTGAAAATACTTTCACTTCTCTTGACAACCTGCCTATTCATTATATTATTGTCATTGCTTTCCCTCAGGCTCTGCTAAGAAGCTTGCACTTGCAGTTTGATCAAATTACATGCTTTTCCTTGATGTGAACATGTAAAACATCACTGCACTTTGCTCAGGAAATGATAACAGATCACACAATGTCCCATGTTTACGTCACTGATTTGAATCCTGTCCAAGCCACTAGTGACTGACTGTCATCCTTAAATAACCCTTATGAAACTTTGAGAGAGTCTTAATAATTTTAATTTTATAAATGAAATATTTCCTGAATGTGAATGAGGAAAATCTGAAAATTCACATAGTTGAATGTAGCATAGTTGAGCTGCAGCTGAGCTTGAGTGGAAAGGAAAATACTTCCAGCAGATGAACTGTAAGTCAGCATTTGATTGACAGTGACATCTCAAAATGGTTGAGGAACAGACATTTCTCCTTCTTGTATTTTAATTCACCAAATGAAAGCCTTAGTTCTTCTCCCAGTCACCATTATGATGATAATATTAGCACTCATTAGGAATCTAAACACAACACTGATAATCATAATAATGCTATCATGTAATAAATAGCAGAGGTAGTAATTTACATTAAAAGTCCTAATATCAATTGCCTCTAATAATGAAAGTGTCTCAGGAAACATGCCAGTAATACTCTTCTCCACCCCCTTTTAGAAGCTCCAAAGAGAAATAAACCCAGTATACCCTAGTTGCTTTTACATCAGGCTTTGGAGTAAGATCATCGAATCTAAGCACACAAAGCAGTTATGTGACAAAAATGCAGTCAAGAAACCATCTGAGGTCTTGTTTGAATGATTTAGTGTGTCCATATTAAAAAAAAAAAAAAAAACCAAAAAAAAATCAACCTACGATTCTACATTTCTGTGGTATCTAGTCTCAACATTTTTGCACAACTATTCGTTTGGTGCTGAGTCATTATTTTCTTCAGGTTTATGAATATTGATACCTGGGTTTTTTCTCCATCAATATTATTATTTTTTGGGGGTGAGGACAGTGTTTAGTCAATATCACTGTGTTAAAATAGAAGCGCTGTTGAAAATTCTTCAGATTTATTTGGTTTCAGATTCAAATTAATCAACTTGATATGACTAATAATCCTTGATAATCACATAGAATTCTCCCAGGTAATTCGGTATGTAAATGATATTTTTCATATTGGATCGTTACTTCTGAGTGTGCATGTTATTTGGGATTTCATATATGATGATGGATCATGATTCTGCTAAGAAAGGCATATGATTTCTTGCCAAAATTACCACTGTCCTTGGAAACTTTCAGAAATTTTTATGGTCTCCAGAGCAATTGATGACATTCATTTTGAGGTACAGATGTAATAGATATCATCTTGTATTGATCAGGAATTTATATGTTAAGCACATCTACACTGCACTTTGGTTTGAGTCACTGAACTGAAATTTCTATCACAACTTTGATTTACTCTTTTAGAATATTATTGTATTGTTTAATATAGCACTTAGACTAGTCTCTTATTATAGATACCACAGAATCATAGATTAGCCTGACATGGAGGGTGTCCAAGTTCAATTCCTGGTCCAGCACAGGGCACCCCAGGAGTCACACCATGTGTCTGGGAGCATTGTCCAAACAGTTCTAGAACTCTGTCAGGCTTGATGCTGTGACCACGTCCCTGGGGAGCCTGTTCCAGTGCCCAAACACCCTTTTGGTGAAGAACCCTTTCCTGATATCCAACCTAAACCTCTCCTGACACAGCCTCAGGCCATTCCTGTGGGTTCTGTCCCTCATCACCAGAGAGAAAAGATCAGTGCCTGCTCCTCCTCTTCCCCTTGTGAGGAAGCTATAGACTGGCATAAGGTCTCCCCTCAGTCTCTTGTAATAAACCATATAATTTAAAGAACCAAAAGGTTGAAAACAGCCTAAGAAAGGATGTTAGATGTTGTCATGAGTGCTGTATACAGTTGATGTGAACCGTGATTTTGTGAAATGTTTGCTTGAGTCAGATTAACAGGAGGTAGTTTTTAGTGGGAGGTAGTGAGGACAGTATTACATTTGTCAATATATGTGGGAAGAAAAGGGGTGCTCAGACTCCCTAAGAATCATCTCAGGGCAGATTTTGTGGCAAAGGGAGTGCTGGAACGTCACAAACTTCTAAAAAGGTGGAATTTTTTGGTACAAAGGGGAGTTCTTGATGGTCATTCTGTTCCACTTTTAACTTGGACCTGTAGTTATGTCTCAAGTATTTGTGTTTTTCTGCTCTTTGTAAAAGTTTGTTTCTTTCAAATGATGAGTAGGTATTTATGAAACTATACTCCTAGCATCCTTATGAGGTAAGGTAGCTAATGTATCCCAATTTAGAGAATGAGAACTCAGGCACTAAGTTCAGTGCTCACTCAAATTGTGGAATCCCTTGATAAGACAGACCAAGATGATGTAGTAGTTGGAAATGGGGACATGTGGTAGAGATCACTCAGTTCATCTTTGGAAATGAGATCTTTATGTGTTAGACAGCATTAAGAGAAGAAATTTTTTAAGAATTCTTTTCTTATAATTTTTCTTTCTTTTTGAACCTTATCACTACTGATATATTCCTACTGAGTTGTGTTTGAAGATCACTTGGAGTGGTGAAAAGCATTTGAATTGATATTTTTGTATGAACACTGCATCAAGGAAGAAAGTCCTAGATATATATATATATATAGCTTGAAAAGCACAACTTTTAGATAAATGGAAATTCATTCATCTCATCACAGTTGTCAACATTTTACCTTTGACTATATACATAAGGGGTAAGGGGTTCGTTATATTCCTGTGGTTTCAAAAGTAAGAGTGTGAGGTGAGAGGGAACAGTGATTCTTTAATGCAATGCTGGTGGTAACCTACCCTTTATGGTCTATGACAATGGGTCATAAAAAGGCAGGTCGTAATCAAAGGACATAATGAAGACTTTTGTCAGGATGTGGAATTTTCAAAAAGTTAGTTGGATCCAGAACTGGTTGGCCAGGATGTTAATCTATTTTTATTGGGTTTTTTTCTTAGGGACTTTTTTGTGTATTTTCAGTTTTTGCAAGAATATGTCCTTATGTCTGATTCTGATCATTTGGGCAAGATGTGGAAGTGCTGAATCACTTAAAGTTTCTTCCTCATATCGCACTTGGGGCTATGAGCATTGCAAATGCAGAATCTTCTGTTCTATGGAAGAGGTTTGATGTTCATCTTATCTATGTTTTAGAGAAAGATGACAGTAGCTTCAGTACAGGAAAATCCTAACTCTGCTTCTAATTTATGGTTTATGAGCCCACTTCCCTTGTGCTTATAGGTTTTTCAGTATTTTTGTAATTGCAACAAGCCAAGAAAAAATTGTAAATTGAGTTAACTTCATACTTTATGTATAAATACAAAGTAGGTAACTGATATGGCACTGATGTGGCAGTAAGTTTTGAGAGGTCTGTGAGAACTAGCAAATTTACGTGCTGTGCATCCTGGCTCTGAGCCTGAAGAGTTGGAAATTTTTTTCTTTTTTTAACTCTGCAAATTCCCTACACTTGCAGACAAACTTGGATTATACTGATTTCTGCAGCTACATTGAATGTTATTATTTTATGATACACAGTACCTTTTCTATCATTTCTGGGGTTTGTTGGGATTTGGGTTTTTGTGGTGTTGTTGTCATTGTGCTGTTTCACTGTTGCAGAGGAAGTGATAGCAAACCCATACCAAATGGGTCTGCTTGGCATAAGAGCAAAAGCAAATCCAAGAGGACTGATATTTATTAAACTCTATATTTTAGAATTGCAGAACTTGAGCTTTAATAATTAGAGGGTTTGCAGAATTGTTAACACAAAAAATTCAGGAGAAAGCATTTACGTATTTCAACTAATCCCATCCATTTTGGTCCCACTGCACACCCATTGTTTCTTATGGGATTCCTCTCTCATTGCTCTTAACTCATTTTCTGAATTCTAACAACGTGTTGAATGTCTTTCTTATGTATTTTGTCTAGGAATGCTAGGGCTAAGATGTTCATGGATTTAAACTGGAAAATGACCACAAAGATAATATTTTCAGATATTATTTGATTTCAAGTAGTGCTGTGGCCTACACAGGCTGCTAGAAATGCTGCAGATGTTGTTGCCAAGCTCACGTCACAGCCCCGAGCTGGGGGGTGGCTTCAAGTCATCCATCATAGCTCACCTTTGCTCTTTGGCCAGGAATTCTCTGGTAAACACTTGTGCCAAGGATGTGCTGCACAGTGTTTTCTTATCAGAGCATCCAATGAAGAGTTTCTGACATTCAGTCAAGGCAGAGAAATGCCGAAGTGATGGTCTGAGGCTCTGCCATATTCTGTGTTTTATTAAGTCTGTCAATACCTAATAGCTATGAACAAATCACAAGGAACTGGGGCAGCCCGTTCCATGAGGTAATTCATTTACAGAGACTTTTTCAGCAACATTCCTTTAGAATTTGAGAAGAGTAAAGTAAAAATTGGGCTGAGCATCTAAGCCAGAGAGCTCTGATCCAAAGATGCCTGAAGTCAGTAGGCTTTCATCAGTTCCTTGTATGATCTGGGACCTGAGTGCAAGACAGATGTTTGCAAAATTCCTTTTTAATATGATTTCTGTACTAGCTAAAGAATAAAACTGATATTATTTCTACAGTGTCAAAATTTGCTAAATCTTGTGTTCATTTAAGAAAGAGGCTGTTGTTGTTTTTTAAGATATTAATTCAAATTACGAAATGTAGCCATGATTGATTTCAAAGAGGAAGAGTTTGAGTTAGAATAAAATAGCCTGCCTGAAGCCTCAAGAAATTACAAATCACTGAGCCAAGCCTACCTCAGGAAAGGCAATTTTATCCTATTCAAAGAGACATTTTTCCTTAGGTATTTTGTATGAGAACTCTGTGCTCTACTAAAAAAAATTTAAAAAGGAGGGGTTTTTTGCTTTGAAGAACAACCAACCATTCCTGAAGCTCAAAGAATTGTTTCATCAAAGAAGAAACAGCAAAAACCAAACCCACAATACAATGTTGTGAGTTGGGGTTTTTTTTGTGACTGATTAATAGCAAGCCATTATTGGAGCTGTCAGGAACAACTTCATGTAGTCCACAGAAAATTTCAGGTTTTAATGCTAAAGCTAATTCTCTTTAAAGTGCATTTTGTGGTACAATTGAAAACCATCTCTAAAAAGCCTGCTACATTTTAAATCTGTAATTCTAGTATGTTGAACTGTGAATTAGGACATCTGTCCTCTTCTGTCAAGAAAAGGCACATTAGTAAGATTTTTAAAAATGTCAAAAGCAGATACTACCATTGTCCACTGGAGTTGTAGGACAGTAAAAAGTGACAATGGTGGGTGGAGCTGTTTGCCTATCTCAGAAACTTTTCAGTTTGTTTGTTTCCTTGCTGAATTGAGCTTCCTGTTGTAAACAGTAAAGTGGGTCACAACACCTTCAGATCTTTTTTTAATTTTGAGAGTAATTTTTTTCCTGCAGTCTTTCTTTTGCAGAGTTGGAAAAATTTTGCCCTAGTTTAAAAAAAAATAAATTAAATGCCAGTCAAAGACAAAAGCTGGAACTTTTCCAGCTAGGAGGTGTGAAATGAATAAAAAAATAGTAGGAGGGAAACTTGGTAAAAGTTTTGCTAAAACACTTCCTACTGTATTACCACTTAAAAAATAAAAAGGGTTTAAAAACATTTCCAAGGTTGAATATGACCCAGAAATTAGGAAATTACCAATGTATTTAAACGCCATCTTTTGTAGTTCAAATTACATGTTTGTATGATTTATGATAGTTTATTTTATCCTGAACTGACATCTGGCATGGAAAACTTCACCCTGTGTAGTTCAAATTGCCAAATCTAGCAAACAAAGAAATGATGTTTCACAGCACAAATGATAGGGTGACCTTAATAATGAACAATTAAAACTCAATCTATTATGTCTGTCTAAGAATACATCAATTTATGCTATGATTTTATATTACAGCTGCTGCTAATTCTCAGGTGTATTTATATTCAAGAAAATTGGCTTCTTTTCCTTTTAAATATTTATATCAGTCTTCAGGAAACTAGACAACCATCATTGATAAAACTTGCAGATAACTTTGCAGGAGTTGTTGTCTACTATAAAAAGCAGTCTGGATTAATTGATAAAGTGGGACTTACAGGAAAAGAGGATGGATAATGGATAATACAGTGAGAAATTGCTTTGATGAAGAAGAGGCTTTAAACTTTCTATCATTTTTCCTCACTCTGTTTATAGAAGTTTGCTTTTCCCTTTCAAAGGCATCAACTGCCGGTGTGGCCCATGGACAGGATGTCCTGCCTTGATCCCCAGAGAGCATCACCTTCAGATGGAAAGGGTTTCATCATCCCTCAAAGAACTGAGGTTGCACTGACCAGTCTTTGCTTCACTGCATCCTCTTGCTTGTGCTTTTTGAGGATGGACGTGATGTATCTTCCCTTTTCCAGACATTAAGACTTTTCAAACATCAGAATTTTGTAGCTCCCTCAGCCATATCAGCTATATCCTGTGCAGTTCTATGGACTCATTTTCTTATTTAAGCACATCCTCATTGATTTCCTTGTGTCATGCGTAGTACTTCATTCAGCCAGACTCTGACACCAGGTGCAGGAGCTGGAAAGCCTGAGAACAGACTCTAACAGTAAAGATCCAATCAAAGAAAGTGTGTTCCTCATCTGCTTCTGTGCTTGTTGTCTCTGGGTCCTCTACCCATTAAGCAGCAAACCTGTACTTTCTGTAGCCTTCCAGAGATATGCATAGAGAGCCCTTCTTTCAGGGCCTTCATATCCTTACTCCTCCTAGATGCAGAGAACATTACTTGTGCAATATCCAGTTTCCTGCTTCCTCCAGACAGCTAACAGCATGCCTATTAGCAACTCCTGGGCACCATCTCCAAAAAAACTGTGTTTTGGTCTAGAGGTCAGTAGTCTTGGTGAGAAATCCTGTCATGGTGTTGAGGTTGAAGAGACCATCCTCAGGACTGTCAGGCAGACTGCTTTATGTAAAGAATTGCAATTTGTCTGTGCCGTGATTTTGCCTTCCTGCCTTTTTTTTCTTTCTGGTCTGTTGTTGTACAACTCCTTTTTGACCTACCTCCACCCTAAGTAATCTATTATAACCAAGGACAGTCAGGCTTACAGGGAAAGGGTTATATCTTTTATAAGACCAAATAATACAGCTGGAAGAAAAACAAGATTTTTGTCTCAGAGGACTTTCATTAGATTTCTGAGCTCAAAGCTCGTTCTCTCCCCTGACTATATTTCTTGGTCTAATAAAAGATATTACTTCTCTTTACAAGCCTAGCAGGTTCATAGAATTACACCAGCAGAGCTACAATGACACTTCTGTATGAGCAAGGAGACAGAAGCCTATACAATTCAAAATAATATGTGTTATATATGTTAGGGTTATCTATTCAGTGTAGTCATTCTGAGCATAGTGATAATTAGCACAGAAATAGGCTGGGCTGATTAGAGAATGTTTTTCAAAAGAGATATGAACCTCATGTAGATTTCTGGAGATGGGAATAGGAAATTCCAGTGTACTAAAGGTAGGAATAGACCTGTTGGAGTGACTTGCACATTGTTTTCAACAGTGAAATAGCATATAATAAGTAACAGAAAGAAACATTGGGGAAATTCTCTTAACTGCTGAAGTGAGATAATTATAAATCCCATTAGCATGGGAGAAGGAAATTAGTGAATATTTTCTAGTTTAGTACATTTTTAATAGTATTCTGAGTTTTCAAATCTGTCTTGAAATCACAAAACCACAAGACAGGTTTGGGTTTCAGGGATTTGGACTTAGAACAGCTTGTTTGTGCAAGGAATTAGTTCTGCTTGTTCAAGGAATTTAAATTTGCTAAACAATGATGGTTCCTGAGAGCAGGACTGTCATGTGCTGTGTGATGCTTGCTCTAAGTTACTGTCAGTGCTTTCTTAGAAAGTCTGTGGTCTGTATTTTCATGGGTTGCAAAACTGGTAAGGATTGAACTGATAAATGCAGATGTTCATGCCAGAAACCATGACAGCCCAATCATGGGAAAAAGATGTCCTGTAAGGACAATGTGCCCAGGCAAACAAAGCAGCATAGCTTTCTGATTATTGAATGCTTTGGAGAAACTGCCACTAATCTCCATAAAGGAGCTATTACATGATATTATTCCATGAATAAATTTGTATATGAAGAATAGATGAATTATTCACTTAGTTTTAGTGCATCTTGCAAAGAGGCAATTTATGTTTCCTATAGCAGTACAGATTCTCATTTTAATGAGTGTTTTAATGCAATGAAAAGTGAGCTGAGCATAGCTCCCAGGTGTTGTACTAAAAATGGAGACACATTCAGGATCTATTCTAAGAAGAAATATAGTTGCATTTGCAGGTGTAGGGAGAGGATTGGATTCTCATATAGGCTAGTGAGGCTTATTTTCACTAGAATTCTCTGGCTTACACCAACCCAAACTCCAGCTTCCATTATCTTATATTTAGGTTCATGTTTGCAAAACCTGATTGCGAATTAGGAGTGCAATGAAGTACAGGTTAAATGAGTAATATATAGCTATGCCAACACAGTTAATGAAAATGGCTAGAGTAAAGTGTTTAAATCAGAGCAAATGCTGAGAGACTAATAGCATTCAGCTCTGCTTTAGACAATGGATGGATGCCACACCAGGTAATAGGTTTTTGTTCATTTGTTTATTTTATTTTGTTTGTCTCTTCAGCCTGAAATGGAAGACTGACAGCATATTACCCAAGATTGCATAAATGGAGGTTAGTTTGCAGGGAAATTTTAAAAGACCACAATATTAAAACTAAAAATAAAAATTTAAAATAATTATTATGAGGAGTTTGTGTTAAAGTCTGAAACTATAGTAAGAATATCTTCTTTCAGAGTTTATGAAAAGCTTTAACATTCTCCATCAAAACTATAATGGAGATGAACTCTTGGACAAGAGTACTCTCACCAAGGGTCAGCTTTCAGGCAAGCACTCTTAGTCCTACAGAGATTTACACCTTCTCCAGCAGCTGTTAACATTAGGGCCTGCTCCTTGAAAGATGATCATGATCAGTGTCTCCAGGCAAAAGCTCTGAGTGTGCATTGGGAGATAATGCAATTGTACACATAGGTTTGTAGAGAAAAAGTCTCAAGGATTCTGATTTTGGGGTCTTTCTAGGATTTGGAAAGATGATATTTTTAAGCCACCCTTCTCAGCTGAAAGAAATTTCTTATATGGGAAGAGGCTGGTAAGGTAATTTGAGCCTAACTACTGGTTTCTTCATGTACTCTTAAGACAGACATTTCTTTCTTCTTAAAAGTAGTAGATCTTTTCAAATGAAAAGATAATTTTAAAATAGTATCATCCCTTAAAATTAAATCCCAGAAAGACTGTAATGATGAGCCCAGTATTATTACTTAGCTGATTAAATTATCGCTGCCATATATGCCAATATGATCTTAGAAGGATCTTTGCAATATCAAACTCACTAAGGAAAATTCTCAGTGGTTTAAAGTTCTTGGTTTCTTTACCCAATTTCAGCAACGTGTATGAATCTGCTGTAGGAATATAGCGTTCAAGCAAATATAATTCTCATCATTTGCAAGACAGATTTATCATGTGTTTCTGTAGTTTTAATTACTAAGATACATTTCTGGTTTATTTTTGTGGCAAATTCCAGTGTCATTACAGCAGTAATTTTCCTTTGTAACAAAAATTTATTTCAGTGATTCAGCTATTCTAGACAGGACTTATTAGATGTTGTCATTTAATCTTTTAAACTAACGATTTACTATTTTCTACAAGGATCTTTTATTTAAGTCTTCAGGTACTCTACAGCATATCATTTGCTATTTAATGCTTATGAAAGTATATGAAATTTACTCACACTAATGTCTTTGTTTCTTTAATGCAGAGGTACCCACTCCTGCATTAGCTCCACTGAAGTAATTACTAAGAAATCCTGATAGGATTTAGATATTCTTTAGTGGAGCACTCACTAATAATAAGTGTAGTGGTCTCCAAATTTGCTCTCAACCATGTACGTTGTGTAGTATGCACAGGTGTAACATAGATACTTTGAGCATGTTATGTACAGCTGTGGTAGCTGTACAGCACTGCCCCCAGGAAAAGCCACCATGCAAACAGAACTACACTTTTCCTGCTGGTAATGTGATGATGCCTCTGAAGTGTCATTGGATGCATCATCAAAAGGCCATAGGAGTACAGGTCTGGTTTAAGGACAGCCTTTCTGCTACCCAGTGATGAAGCAAATGCCCTCTGGCGTGTAGAAAGGAATGAAATTGAATGTATTGACTGTGCTGAAGATGGGTTTATAGTGTTGGTAGTTAGAGAATTGCTTTTGACCATTATCAGATTTGGTTATCAGCATAGCAGTTCATGGCCTTTAGACCAAAGATGATTTCAGTAACAGTCTGTTGATGCTGAAGAGGCCTTTGCTTTGCAATTAAGGCTAGACCATCTGCAGGCCAAAATTTTAGAATTATCTGGACCCCATAGAGGGATGATCCCCAGGTATGAACCAGACTGCATTACTCAAAGATTTCCTAGTGCTCAATGCTCCTGGTACCTGTGCTGATCTTTAGGACTTCAGGTGAGCACATCTGCTCTTATTGCAGTTGAATTTAGTGGGAAGAAGTTACTTCTTGTAATTCAGGTTGTTGACCACAACCATCTCCTCAAATTCACTCTTAACCGTTCTGTTCTCCACTGCCCCACGTGTCAGGGTCAAAAGAGAGCCTTCAGAGGAAGGTGCTGTTTCTTCTCAGCTAGGGCCTGGTACTGACAACTAACTCTGCTCCGTCACTGCCATGGTAATTTTTTTTATTTCTTTACTAATAGTTCTTATTCATAAGAAAGCTTCTCTGTGCTGAAGGAGTGAAAAAAAAAACACCCCACAATCTTGTTTTCTTCACTACCAAACTCTCACAAATATATGATCCAGTAAATCACTTGTACTATCTGGTCCATAATGCACTCAAAGCTGGTGACTCTGTAGCCTTATACTCTATGAGCATGGGTTATACTGGAGTAATATTTCCTAACATAGCAGTGGCAAAATGCAACTTTGATTTACTAGCCAGTATCAGGCTGGTAAGTCTGTGACATATCCAACTTAGCAGACCTCTTTTTTTCTGCCAACACTAAGAATAAATCCTGAATTTTAGAAACAGAGTATTGATCTACGTGTAAGCAAAGACTGTTTCCATTTCTGTGTTCCTCATTTAAGCATCCCAGGAATCTGAAGAATCAATGGAAAGCAGTTTGTCATCTAATGCTTTGCTTCATTGCCATATTAGCTCCTCTGTAGTGAGAAGCTTGAAGACAATATTTGAATAAAAGCTTGTTTTGGTTTGTCACTTTTGATCTAAGCTCTCTACTCTTTAGGCACTCTCCAGAGTGCCTTCACATATGCACATTTAAGATGGAAATAAGGTAAATTGCCCTTTCATGCAAATTTCTCACAGTCCATCAGGTCGGTCTGTCTTTCTTTCTTTCTTTCTTTCTTTCTTTCTTTCTTTCTTTCTTTCTTTCTTTCTTTCTCTCTCTCTTTCTTTCTTTCTTTCTTTCTTTCTTTCTTTCTTTCTCTCTTTCAGTATTCTTTCTTTCCTTCTGTTTTTCAGTATTTACTTTGTGAGCAGCTCTTTCCTAGCTGTTGTGCTTGGGAAGCATGTTGCACTAGCATGTATGAAAAAGAGATGCTCTTGTCAGATCTCTCTTTGTACTACATTTAAGAAAGAGCTGGCAACCTCTGCTGTGCTGAGCAGCAGAGAGTGTAAGATACTTTGATGTTGTGTAAGTTTGAACAGCTTCTGGACAGGTACAAATATGCATAAAGATATAGAAATTGTCTGTGCTGCACACTGGTGTATGTTCTCACAATACCTACGTGCTAATTCCTTTGCTTTTCGTGTTGGCAATGAGAGGCTGAACGTGTCTGAGGAGACAGGAGCCCACAGTCTTTGAGATAAAAATAGAAATCTTATCACAGCTGCCTCCCTTTGGCTTTGTATCTGGTATTTGGAGGAAGTGTTTTCATGTCAGTACATCAGTGCCTCCACTAAGTACAGGAGGTGTTTTTCTCTGCCCTTTTCTTATTTGGTATTTCATGGTGAAGTTGGGAATTGTGCAGCAATTACAAAGATGCTAAGTATAAGCATGAAATGAAATGAGGTTGCTCTATTTCCAAGATTTTCAGGACACGTATTTCCACGGTATGTGCATCCTAGGAACATCCTCCACCCTTCACCCAAGTTCAGTGAACTCATTTTTCATACATAAGGAAACCAACCGCAGCAGCACTGCCCAGTGAGCATTCAGTAGCTGAATAAATAAATAAATATACTTTATATAAGGATATAATATACTATATATAAATTATATATATATAAATATATATAATTTATGTAAATAGTGCTGAGGTATTCCTTAATTTAAAATCTCTTAGCCTGCCAAAGAAAAATGGAAATTCCCATATGCTATGCCTGAAAAAAGTATACTTCATAACATTGTATTCATATGAAAAGATAGCCAGATGTAGAGTTCCTTGATGCATTACTGTGAAAGCAGTACATTCTGCTTACACTTCAAAAAAAAAAAAAAAGCTAAAGAGGTGCCACTGAGATTAGCCCAGATGTTCTGTAGCCTCATTGGGCCCCATGTATACTTAAACATGCATTCCTTGTCAGCTGCCTTTAAAAGGAACGCCAATTTCTTTAGTGCAATCACAGGTCTGTACTGCTGCTCTGCTACTGCAGTTCCTGGGCTGGAACTACACAGGAGCATTTCTTTTTCTTCCCAGCTTGGGGAGTGATGAATCTAATACACGGTTCTCCATGTGGATTTACTTCCACTCCCAGACTACTAATTCAGTGGTTATATTGAAGGGGAGATCTTCATTGCAGGAAAAACAAAGCCAAGGTGTTTCTCAGCATCCGTGCTCACCGAGCTGACTGCAATGCAGTGAGGAGGTGCCCAAGTAGCTCAGCACTGGTAAGCACTCTGCTGCAGAAGCAGAGCATTCACCACAGACCACTTTACTCTGAAGGATTCACTGATGTGGTTTTCTGGACTGGGTTTATTCAGAATGCTGCTCTGTAAACCCACTTCCCTCCAAATGACACAGTGGTGGGTTTGCTCTGCACTGTTACTGTTTGGATTTCTTACTGGAATGCTGCCCCCAGAATTCTTGAGCCCTGCGACAGCAAACAGGTTTTGTTGATATTCCATTTGACAAACCATTTCTGAAAATTCGGGTCTCAAAAATGTGCCTTACTGAGCTGAGGAGAAAGCTGGGAGTCTGCTGAAGAATGTTTGAGTACTGCCAGGGAACTTGATGAGAACCTGAAATGTGCTCTGTGTGTTTTCTTGCTACCTGTAGAGAGGGAGCTTCATGCAGCCAAGTGGAAAATAGTGCTTTTCATTGTTTTTCACTGAATAGGTTTGATCAAAGGTTTTGTGATGATATCAAAAGCTTATATATTGTGATTTAATACAAGTTGGAGTAGTAACCTTGAATAATTTTCTCTGATTTCATAAAGATGCAGTGGTGGACAAAACAGACGAAGTTCATTTATAAAGTTATAAAACCTGATTTCAGGGTTTTTGGTTTTCTTCCAGGCCTTACATAACTTAGATACTAAGACATCCTTTTTAACTCTTAATATGCTTATGAGAAAGGAGACAAGCATTTGCAATTAAAAATCAAAGTGACTATATTTGAACTGCACACAAACCTGAACTTCCTTGATATTATCAATTACCCTGGAATAATTCAGACATCAGTTGGAAAGCTTCCAGTGTAAAATGAAAGTGATATTCATGGGTTTTACTCTGGCAATACGGAGAAATTTGTTAACAAAGGGGTGAAGTTGGTATTGGGTCAAAGAACAATGTTTTCTGAGTATTTGATTTTAATTGAAATATGGAGGTAATGGGAAAGAGATCAGCATCAAAATCATTATTATCCTTGTCTGACTCTTTTCTTCAAAGTTGTGTAAGGTTGTCAGGGGATGGGAGTAAAAAAAGAAAAGGCAGGAAAGATGAAAGCAAAGAAAACAGGGCTATACAATAATTTATTTTGTTAAGTCCCCTTTCCCTCTGAACACAAAGGGAGAAGGAGGAGTTGGGGAGAAGTTTCCTGAGAGGACTGACTGAGACAAAAGGAGATCCAAGGGCTAAGAGAAAGGGAAAAGGACCCAAAGTAATTTGAAAAGTGAGTCAAAGCTGGATGTAGTGAAAAGTGATGTCCCTTGACCAACCCAAACCCTAAACAAACAAACAAAAAACCCCAAAAACAACAACAAACCAAATAAGACAGGAAAAAGCCACAAGAAATGGAAAGGAAGATCAAGGGAAAGAAAAACAGGGAGGACAGAAAGTGCACAGAGAAATAGATGGCAGGAGGTATTGCAGTGTAGGAAAGAGGAAGATAACCACAGGTTAGGGAGCTGCTGAGAGCACTGAATACACAGTGCAAAAAAGGACTAAAGAAGGGAAAACAGGGTTATTTCCCAAAGATAAGAGATGGCAGAAGGGAAAAATGATAGATTAAGACCACCAAATTTCAAATGAAAGGGAAAGAAGAAATACAGAAAGTAAGCCAGAAATAAAGAGATGTTGGGGGTGAGAAGTCAGGGATCATTAGAATGACACCACTAGCTTGGAGAGATGGTTCATTTTCTTTGAGATGTGGTGATTTACTATACATTTCAAAAATTATACCATTAGATTCTAGAAGCCTGGCCTAAGCACTAAGCATCAGCTTTGTGAGTAGAGCGTGCAGTGGGAGAATACCTATGAAATCTGTGTTGTTTCCCCCGTAAATTTAACATTTGTCAGTGATCTGAAATACCCAATTATAACTTCTGGCAGCAATCTGGCTCCTTGAGAAAACATTGATTCAGGAGCTAGTAGGCAAATGAACAGCAGGTTACCAGCAGGTAACTTTCCATTAGTTTCTGTATTTCAGTTCAGTAAGGAAAGGAAAATCGGGTAGTCCCCAAAGCAAAATATTTTATTAACTCTGTTCAGTATTAGTCTGCCTTGTGCATTGGCTTTGAGGAAAGAAATTCCTACTGAGGTCACTTGCACTTGTGTCTGTGATCAGTTAACAAAACAAATAGCCCACCTCAACTGCTGCAATTACAATCCTTAGCACACTGGATATAAAACTAAACTTGAGTATTCACATCCTCCTCACAGCTTGAAAATAACGGAGCAAGTCTAGGGGCAGGCTATTCCTTCTAGGCCAGAGACAAATTAAGGCAATAAAACACACTGTAGAAAATAATTAATGGAATGCACAGAATTATATAGATTTCACCACACAGAATGTAAGGGAAGCAAGTGCTGCTATACATTATCCAATTGTTGAGCACAGTATTTTCTATTGATTTTAACAACTTACTATTTGCTGACTATTACCTAATTTTGGTGAAGGCAGCAGTTAAACACAGAAAGTTTTCCTGCTAACCAATCCAGTTAGGAAATTGCTGTGAAGAACAAAACTGATGCTTACTTCTTTAATCGAACCCAGGTGTACAAAAGCCCTCAGTTAAAAGCCCCTGGCCACCAGACTTTTTTGCAGATTTGGTTGATCAGCTGTTGGTTGCATCTGACTACATTTTATATAACTGACAGTAACATATTGACAACCAAAACAGATCTTTTATGGTGTTTCTTCTGAGATGTAGTTCTTAAATAATAGGATTTAGTGTCTGGTTTCCCAGTTGCTGTTGGACATATTAAACAACAGCTGACAAGAAGCTTCAGGGATACTCTGTGCAAAACGATTTCTATGTTGTCCTGCTTGAAATTTGCCTAAACTGGTGTCCTAGAAAATTTTGCAGATTCTAAATCCGCACATCACCAAAAAAGCTCCACCTTTTTCTTCATTATTTTTTTGTTGTGTGCCCCATTTCAAGTCTGCCCAGCACTCCTGGGAGTTTGAATCTTCCAGCTGAGTGTATTTAGTGACAGCTTCATGGGGTCTTTTCCATTTCTGTGAATTTATTATGCTGTGGAATGGAAAAGGGAATTATTAACGCACATTTCTTCAGCTGAAGTCGAATCTTGTAAGAATTTAGTTCCGAAAGCAGGTTGGACCCAGGTGAAAATTGAGGAGGGAGTTTCTGAAGCACATGTGGGTCCTTCAGGCAGGGAGGCTGCTATTTCTGCAGCTCATCAGCTCTCTATGAACTGCTCTGTATTGTAGGCAGTTCCACTGGAAATGTTTTGGCAGACGGTCCGTACTAAAACCAAGATATTTTTGGAATTTTTTTCTTTAAGTGACAGAGAAATAAATGAAAGAAGAGTCAGTGATCCCAATGTCCTTATAGATTTGGGTTGCAGATGTAGTGCAGTTTTCTCTTTCAGATTTCCATTGCACCTCCTCTAGTGTTTTCTGCTCTTGACCCTTAATAGTGTTGTGGTAGTGCAGTCTGAGTTCCCAGTTGGTTGTGTTGGCTAAACCAGTTCCTGTATATTTTCTGCATTAATTTTAAACTTTGATGTAGTGACAAGCACTTCAGTAATTCATCTGTATCAGTATTCTGGTTTTATTAATTTTCTCTCATGGTCTTCAACTGTGACCATACCAGGCCAATGTATTTTTCTTGATTAATTGACACAATCTGTATGTTACACTGCCAGAAAAAGAAGTGAAAGCTCTCAGATATTCAGCAGAGTTCACTGGTTGCATGGGAAGCAGGGGAGGAAAACTGGCTGTAAGCTCTGTCATAAAGGCATTATAGACTTTAGTGTTCCAAATTCCTTATAAATAATGAAGTTGAAAGAACACGTGAAATAGATTTTGCCTACTTTAATATTGATATACAAATTAAAGACCTTTTGCCTGCAAAACAGGAGAACAAAGCCCATTTTGACAATGATGATAGTGAGGATAACAAGCTGGGATGTGGATGAACAGAAAGAGATTGCAAATTGGATATCAAAGGAAGTGGAAGACTGATAACTTTTCCATCTTCATCATATTACATCAAACCTAGCAGAGTGAAAGCTGTCATTAGAATAAATAAAAGAAACTGAGACAGTAGTTCAAAGCACTATCAATGATAAATTTCATGTGGTATGAAGATGAGCACTTACTGTGCTCAGTAAGAGAGTTCGCATCACCCATCTGCCCAAATCCACCAGAATTAATGTGAGATGAGATTCTGTTATTGTCTGATCTATTCTCTCATTTCAACCATCAGAGAAAGAACAAAACAAAAAGGAAGTAACTGCAGAAGTAGCAGATGTTTTGCAGAAGCAGTTAAACGAGACAAAGCTGAAGAGGGAGCTTCATACCACCCTCGTCTCCATGTTTCAGCAGTAGTTACATTTGCTCCTTGCTGCAATGACAAGCTCAAATTGTCATCAATAAATGTTGATTTGTTTTCTCCTAATAACAGTAAGCAGCTCCCACTCAAAATCAATTTCAACTTTGTTGGCAAGACACTGCACATTTGTCTTCACCATGACTGAGCTGCATAAAGGAACAATTGAATTGAAAATTAAATGAACAATAATTGAAAATAAAAAGTGCCTTTTAAAGGAAAATTAGTGCTATGCTGAATTTCCAGAAATTTAATGTTGGTGGGGAGGTTTTGCCATAAAAAAAGTAGGGTTGGGCTAAAAACTTAATTATATAAATATGTGCACATTAATGTACATAATTAAAAATGGACTTTAACCTCAAAAGGATAAAAAGGCTCTTCAGCAACTTCCTAGGCTTTTAGTTCTGGCAAAAGCAGCAGAGTTTCTGCCATAATTATATATCCAACACATTTGGATATGCTAATTGGATCTAAGTTCTAATTAGCTTCTTTGTGTGACTAAGAATGACAATCACTGAATTAATTTAATGCAGTTTTGTTCTGAACTTAGTACTGTTTCCAATATTTTTCATACAGAAAATGTATCCTGTGAAATGCTTTGCTTTATGGGATGTCAGTGGTTTGTCACGGACAAAGTACAGTGCAAGTACATTCACTGCATCTCGCTGTACTGCTGTGGGTGATACCCTTCAGCATTTAGGTTGTTCACCTCAGAGTGTTGCAGGGCTTTGCCAGGGGAGTGGTGAGGACCTGGAATCTGTCAGCAGTCCATCCATGACTAGAGAACAACGAGATACACTGTGGAGGACCAGAACAAGCGGACAGGGCTGCAATCACTGCAGTCACAAGTCACTCGTGCTGGTCTTTTTGATCGGATGGGAACACGAAGTGGGGAAACCAAATGGGGATAATTTGTGCTTTTATTTAGAGACTGTCATAGGAAAGATGAGCAATTTCAAGAGATTAACAGGACACCCCCTGATTTTGTTTCTCCTTGTATCCTATTGCTGCTTTCAGTTTCTCTGTGGTTCTGGATCTAGTAGATCTTTGATTCAGTCATTACTTGTGATTACAAGTATACTCAGCATTACCCTTGCTCATTCCCTGACTGTAGGAAAAACTTCACTTCAGAAGGGCTAGAATTAGCTGTGAGTACTTCTGAAAGCAGCAGAGACAAGTGACTATATTTTTTAAGGCCATCTTTCCTTGGGAAACATAGAATCATGGGATCATTTAGATTGGAAAAGACCTGTGAAACCATTGAGACAAACCTAACTTCTATATCATTGCAGAAAGCTTTTATTTTTACTATTTCAGACATTCATTTCTTAAGGAGGCATCTTCAAAGAATTGATACAAATATATTGAAATTTAAAAATGTAGAAGTTGCTCTACTCTAATAGGTGTAAATGAAGAAAACAAATATTTCAGATTACCTACTTCTAAAATTGTGGAATATGTTTACTTGAAGTTCATTCTTTGTTTTCTGTTTCACTTTGAAAGATCTATGAAACACATATACAAAGCCTTTTCACATGAAGGACTGAAAATAATGATTTCTGTAAATTCCTGTTCAAGTACAGTCAGCAAAGCCCCCTTCTTTACAAAGCCTTTCAGATGATCTGAGGCAGCCTGCCATTTCTGTGACTTTGTATGAAATTACAGTAATATTTTCCATGTTTTACAGTTTATGTTTCTCTCAGATTATGGTGTTGAATTCTCCAAGAGAATAGTCTTAGTAGAGGCCACTGGACCCAACAATACCCTATTGACATTAGTCTTGGTTTGTCAGAGGGAGCAAGACCTTTTGTTCCTTTAAAAAGGAGTCAGAAGATGAGCGTCCCTGGAAAGGTTTCATTCACAGGCCATGGAGAAGGCCATTCTGAGCAAGAACTGCCAGTTGCAGGTGTCTGTCCCTTTGGCTATGCAATGACTTCACATAGGCAATTGGTTTACCTGCCTTAATTGAGACTCTGCTCCAGAGCTCTCTGAAGTCAGTCATTGTCCTTCTGTTGGGTTTTGGATTTAACACTGGCACTTGTGCAGGCCAGCTGAGAGTGGTAATGAATTTCTAAAATCAAACTGGTTATCTTGGTGTGTGGTGCTAGGGGATATGTGGTTGATTGATTTGTTTCTATGTGCTCAAAAAAAAAAAAAAGGCATCTACCATCATACAAAAAACCAGGCATGTTTTATTCTCAGAGAAGCTGAAATTACAAGTCAGTATCTACTAAACCCAGATTGAAAGGCAAATAATCCTAGAGACATTACTGAGCAAAAGCTTCATCCACAGAAGCTCAAGAAATACAATAGCACCAATGCAAAGAATGGCACAGATGAACTTCTTTTTTGGCATTATCTATTGCAGTACTCTCTCAGTACTGTGAGGTGCCTATCCAGTGGTCTTTTTCTCAATCACCTTTAAATGTTAATTTTTAACCTGGCTTAAAATCACTGCTGTTTCATTACCAATTAGTAGTATAAGCTTTAATTAAAGCTGGTGTAATTCCTTTTGTCAGAGCTACTAGGAAGGATGGGAGGGAGCAGAGAGCGTGCTAAACTGATGGTAGCTATTATTTCTCCAATTAATGTATTACTGAAAGTAAGGTAGAAATATTGTTACAGCTACAGTACTTTTTAAATGTTTTTTTCAGTAATTTTGAAATTCTCTCTCACCTCTTTTAAAGCAATGCATATAACCCCAAATCCTGGATGCTGTCATATGCACACTGGTATTTAAAATCAAAACCTGATATCCTTAATTGCTTAATTTTCAATTTCAGATGAATCTGTGCACAAGCCATTCCCTGAGTTTCCATCCCATTGATTCCAGAAGATATTCTATTTCATACGTTCCTGCTTAAAGCCACCTAGGAGGAGTGACTAGCAAAGTTTTATGGGCAATGAGAAAATTATTTTTGTTTTCTCTTTTAGCTTGGCTGCTGGAATCCTGTAACTGGTCTGAATGGGTCACTAACAGACAGAAAGCTGGAGAACAACATGCGAGGAGTGGTTCTGCGTGTGGTGACTGTGCTGGTAAGCAGATGCTCATCCTTCTGCACTAGCAGGAATGCATTTTCTTCCTTTTGCCTCACCTTTTTATTAAATGCACCGTTTTACCAAAAAAGTAGTTGATATTAGAGGATATGATTTAAGCTGGTCAAAAAAACCCAGGAAGATGGATAATTTTCCACAAAATAAAATTATTTATCAGTACAGCGCATTTCAAACTGAATTAATCGCATTGGAACTGTTTCTTGCACAGGCACATTGTAAATTAGGAAACACAAGCATGTGAACGGATAAAGGGCAGCTTCAAGTGCCCTATTAGCTAAAGTTACCTAGCTGAAGCTGTAATTCCAATCACCTTGGCAAATTGCATGCAGTCCAACACAAATTGTCACACTCAGAAAATATTCAAGGTCAGCTTAGGTCAAGTAATGTTAGTTTGGTAAAACATCTACTGTCCTATTCCTAGCTTTTCATCAGCCAGGTTCTTCCTCTGTGTGGACATCTTATGTCAAAAAAAAATTTCTTAGTTTAAAGCTGAACAGAAAATATCTACCAGAATAGGAATTCATGTATTCAAGGCCAGTATATTCCCTGCTGTAAACTCAGCTTGAGGAGAAGTTTTTAAGAGTTGAAAAAGATAAGGAAATAAAGAAAAAGAAAATAATATGAGACATATAGTCCTCTTTGGACCAATTCCCAAATACAAAGTTGTTCCAGGGCTGCAGAACTTAGATTGAGCTACTTCCCTCTTGCTGCTCTCTACTTGTGTTTGAGTTCAATGTCTTAGGGCCCAGCACTCTTTTATCAAGAACAAGACGGGGAGTTTTTTCAGGGTTTGCATTGCTGACTGTGCTTGATGAAGGAAGAGGCTCCATCAGGGGTAGAAAGTGAAATCACCAGAGCATGTCAGTGCCACAGACAGAGCAGTTTTATATCCTTCCACTTATTTTATGGGTATTTAAACACCTTTGTCTGTGAGGGTGAACATTCTGTTCCAGCTCTTAGTACATTAGAGAACTTCCTGTGGTAGTACCTACAAGACAAAACAAAACAAGCAACAAAACAAACAACCCCAAAACAAGAACCAAAAAAACCCCACAAACCTAAAGAACTCAAAACCAAACAACAGCAAAAGCCAGCCAAGGCAAGATGAATGCAGAGAAAAAGGAAAAAAAAAAAAGGAGGGAGAAGATTGTACTTGAATTGCATGTTCATCAGAATGTATCATGGTGGCAGTGGCTGGTCTCTGTTTTGCCTGATACTCCTGTTAATTGGTTCAGTATAATTATCTTGACAAAAAATGATCTGTGGATTTTGCCTAGAAGAATAAATAGGAATTAGAATATTATCATTGTTTATAGTAGTCGTTCTTCCCTCTTTCCCCATTGTTCCTGCTTTATCCCCAGTTTTTTTTTGTTACCTTCACATTATTACAGCATGAATATTTATCAACTTGCATGATACACAAAAATAATTACCTATGCTGGTAGGATTCGACAGTAATTATAAAAGCAAAGACAGACATTTGAAGCTCAACACAGAGCACGGGGCATTTCAGTCCCCTCACTAGTTTTATATATTCTTTGTAGGACAAAACTGGAGTTTTGTATTTAACATGTGTGATGAAAATGTGTGACTCTTACTTTGGATGTAAGAGCAGGATTTTAGCAATGATATGTATTATGTTTTCTCTTCCATTTACTCCCTGTTCTTCAATTAAGTCAATCTATTTCTGTTAAAAGTAAAGAATCTATATAGACTGTGATTATTAGTTATTGCTAATAAGTCTGCCATTTTCTAACAGAATTATCTTGATCCAGGAGAACAAGTGTTGAAACTAAATAGTAATACCTTTGAATACTAATAAATTTCTTTTTCATTGAGAGTTGAGAAGTTTACATTAATTTTTAAATCTGCTTTGTTAACAATTCAAATCTCTCATGCCTTTTTAGACAGCACCCCTTCTTCTCTTCCAATTTCATTTTGTTATGTCTTCTTCAGGTTGAAAAGGACTTATCATTAAAATTGCAGTAGAATCTGAGAGGATAGCAAATTGCAACACCTGAGTTTATACTGCAATATACTAATGAAATGAAACCTTGTGGAGTCTTAAAATCATAAATTATTGTGACTTATCTCCTCAGTCTTTCAGTAAGCAAATGCTGAACAATTCTTATCATCCACATCCATCTACTAATTCATTTCCCTAAGTAAATTTAATAATTAGGAGCTACATATCTGCAGACCTTAACCAAAATCTCCTTGTGAGTATGGCAGAATACAGTATAGCCCCAAACTGGAAATCATCTGGTTTCACTTGTCAGAGAATCATGGCTCTTCTGCAGTAAATGAGAATGCCCTCCTTTGCATAAATAGCAATAAGAAATATTCCTTTGTGGTTTATTCTGAGGAGAACTATGGTCATGTTTGGGTACACATAATTCAATATTTTAATCTGAGTTGGATTAGTACCACACTTATTACACTTTTAGAAAAGGTTTGTTTTGTCTAACTTAAATATCAGATGTCTCTGTCTTGGACTGCTTCCACACATGAAGCTGAACTTTGTGTTTGACAATTTGCTCTTAAGTTCAAGTCACTTGCTGGTGAATTTCTGGAATGTATTCTGAGTTTCTGAAATGTAGCTCAATCAAAGGTCAGCATAGCTGTTCCAAACAGATTGTTCATTCAAGACACTCCAAACAGAGTGTCTTGAATGAACAATTGCCCAAAACCAAATTTAACTATATATCCATTTTGGCTATCTCAGTTTATTCTCCTTTTCAGTTGTTCAGTTTTATTGGAAAAGACCTAAAATACATTATATTCTCATGATATCATTTTATTAGCCACAGCAATTACTGAATTATTCATATGAATATTAAGACATTGGTAATGGAATGACATTTGGTCCATTTGACAATGAATAGGCCAGCAGGTATTTGTAAAATCATATTTTTTTAAAGCCCCCTGTTGTTCAAAAAAGGAAAAAGTTTGACTTCCCTGTTTTAAGGTATTAAAACCTTGACTGAAAAGCACAGAGCCTTTCCTGAAAGTGCATAAGTTACAATATTCTAACGGTGCAGAAGATATGTGTGACTCTATGTGAAAATTCCAAACAGCTCCCAGACAGGGAATGTATTTTCATATCTAGGGGGTTCTGAGAAGGTAGGCAGGATAAAGGCAAGACAGATCACAGCAAGCCATGCTGAATTGTGCTTCGCATACCCCCCTATACCCAGAATCTCGAGAATTATTTCCCGGGTTCCTTGCGCAGAGCTGTGGGTTGGTCACCCTGGGCTGCAGGTGGGCACTGTGGGACGTGATGCAGTGAAAGGACTGGAAAAAGGGTAGATAAGCATAGAAAGAAAAATAATAATTAAGAAATATCATTTGCACCATGGAAAATGTTGTCATATGTGGGCTAGTTTAATTCTCAGTGGTTGGTATTAAATTCATGAGCATTTGTTGCACAGATTAGAAAAGAAAGAAATTTGAAAGCAGACAATGTCTTTAGGGACATGGAGCTGGCAGGAGGTCTGCATCTTCAGTCTCTTTTTCTATTGAATTTACCACTCTGAGAGAAGATGAAAAGTAAGATATGAAGCTAAGGCCTGGTTTTAAAAGCTGAAACTGTCTTTGGGATTTGAATTCCAATACTGGCTTAAAGGAACTTAAAAAAAAAAAAGTTCTTTCCAAAGCTGGAGTAACTTTCAGTGTGACTGGGGAAAGGACAGGCATAAGAAAGATGAAATAAGACAGAGTTTAAGCATATGCAAAGGAACAAACAGTCAGAAGTGATAAAGGATTAAAAATGTCAGGACAAAAACATCAGTGAATGACTGTACAATAAAGATCAAGCTCAGGAAAGATTATGTGCAGGATACCTCATTAAATATTGAATAAATATTTTATAATAGTGTGCAATAGTCTCACAGATAATGCTTCTTATACTTTCTTGCAATATTTTTGGTGATCACTTTTCTCATGCAGTCCTGATCTCATTCCCCATTTTCATAACTGAATGTTGTGTACTTCTGTGAAGTATCTTCATTCCATCAGGCAGCTCCGTCTCTGCCCTAGTGCCCACAATCTTCTAAGAAAAACAATTTTAATTGAGGCATATATTATACTATACATATATGAATATATATGTATATATGTGTATTGGTATGTTGGACTACACTAGTACCCAAAATAGTAACAATTAAAATTATTATTACAAAAGCAGAAATTAATATTCCTTGATAGAGGCAGAACCTGTCTTTGTATTCCTCTTCCAACCACCACACCTGTAAAAGGGCCAAGTTTAAATTGCTACTGACTGGGCACAGGCCTTTTTTAATAGCTGTTTTATGTTCCTTTGAGCTACCTAGCTTGTATTAAAACAGGCCATAAACCTTACAGTTACTCACTATTGTGATCATTTGTTTGACAAGCTTTAATCTCACAGCCTGCTGGGAAACCAGCACCTCTTTTTTTTCCCAATTTTTGTTTTTTTCAACCCATTTTTCTAAAGTAGCAGGTACTATATACTAGATAAGGTGGATATCAAGCAATTCAAATGTTTTGGGACCTGGCTGGGGCCACAGCTTGACAGCAAGGTAGGTGCTGTGCAAAGCCTGTTAGGACCAAGCTAACTCATCTCTGTGTCAAGGGCTACATCTCGGGGCTCCCTGGCTCTTATCTTCTCACTGACCCTTATCCATCTGCTCTGGCATATTTGCATTCCAGAACAATTCACACAGTTCACAGGAATTTGACTTTGAAACAGAAGAGGCTCTGACTGTAATTATCCTTCCATACTATGCAAGACAGAAAAGGAGGTGAACTGCATGACACAGCTCCTTATGAAGAGGAGCCCTTGCAGGGCTGCTGGAAGTAGTCCAGTGTAGTTCCCAGCAGGTTAATGTACCCATACCACACTTCTGCTAATTCAGGTATCAGAACTATCTGCATTAAAGCCACCATTGTACTCTTGAGACATACTCTAAAACACTCCAGTCAATTCCAATCTCAATCCATATTCCTGTCATGTGGTTCAGAAAGAGCTGTTACCTGCATTAAGTTATTGTGAATTAAAATCAATACACAAAGCTTGGCAGCATCCTAATAGGCCATTGCCATAGATCCCTTTGAAAGAAGTCTTAGTCCCCTTGCTGAGAAATGGGACGAACTGGGAAGAGGGGCTAACAGTTTTTGTTAATTTCTTGTAAATAGCACTAAAGTAAAGACCATAATAAATCCAGAAGCTACCATTTCACTCAGGAGAGAAAAACACTCTTTAAAGTACTGTAACTGAAAGAACAAACTTCATGTCTAATTGAAGATGACAATAAAAATATCAAAAAAGTTACAGACTACACACATGGATAAGAATAGGCCAATTGTAAAATCCCTTAATATTCTACTCAGTTTCTGGGATGTGATCAAGCTTCTTGCTGTAGAAAAGGTGACTTTTCTATTAGTGCAACTGACTTTCTAATCAATCTGTTTGAAAAGGGCAGGATCAGAGAATAGTGGGTTTCAGTGCCAATATGGTTACACAGCCCATTGGCACAATATTTAGTTATCCAAGATCTTGCAGATTTGAATCCTTTATCTATGTTTCAGGTTTATTATGGGGTGGAAGCTCTGTTATGTTTTGCAGCAATTTTATAACTGTTGATAGTGGGAGAGTGTCTGTAATGAAAGAGTGAAATGTTTCAATTAAATTTTGGTCATTGATTCTAACATGAATTAATGTACATTGTTGTTCAATTAAAAATAACAAGCTGCTGTGCTGCTCCTAGCCAAATAAAATCCCCAAAACAGCAGTCAATAAAGCACTTGAGGAAATTAAGTATTTGGGGCTGCATATTTCACCAAAATCTTTTGGGGAAGGAAGTGCAAAATGACTAACATATAAAAGGGGGCGAATAATTACTTTTGGAGTCAAGGAAAAAGTGATTTTGCCTAGCAGCAAGACAATAGCATCTTGTGCTTGAAAATACTTTGGTTGTAGTTTATCAGACTTAGTGTTTCTTGTTGGTCATAATGGCTGTGTTTGGTCATCCAGCAGCCATTGGAAGGGAGTAGAGAAATCTAGTAATAAGTTTGAATTTCAGTTTGGGGAGCAGTTTCTTAACATTTGCAGGGAGTGGAAGTTTTTAAAGTGTCACAGTGACTATTTACTTCATGAGATAGCCAAGGCTCAGCCTGGGCTATGGGACTCATTTAATGTGCCTGTCCACTGTTTCTAGAGTCAGTGTCAAGTACAGATTGACAGTTTTGCCCACAACTGAGCTTCATTTCTCGCTTTCTTTTTTTCTTTTCTTTTTCACTCACTATTTTCAGTAGAGACAGAGGGGAAATTTCATGAATGTAGAGTCCTATTGAATGGAGTGTCACTATGAGAGCATTATATTCCAGTGTGTTCAGAAATTTTTGATGAGGAGACACAGAGGTCATTTTCATATGCTTCATGAATTCTAACCAACCATATAATTACCTAATTTCAAAACTCTCTTCACAGAATCATTTAGTTTGGAAAAGACCATTAACCCAGCTCTGCCAAGCCCACCACTAAACTATGTGCCAAAGCACCACATCTACTTGTCTCTAGCATCTACAAATGTCTCCAGGGATGGTGACTTCAGCACTCCCCTGGGCAGCCTGCTCCAAAGCTTGACAACCCTTTCAGTGAAGAGATTCTTCCTGATATTCAAAGTAATTCGCCCCTGGCACAACTTGAGGCCATTTCCTCTTGTCCCATAGTTTGTTTCTTTGGAGAAGAGGCCAATTACCACCTTGCCATAACCTGCCTTCACATACTTGTAGAGAGCAATTATGTCCTCCTGGGCCTCCTTTTCTCCAGGCTAAACCCCTCCAGCTCCCATAGATCTCCAATTTGTGTTGTAAATCCCAGTAGTGATTAGTTTCTCTAACCTCAAAAGCCATTTTTTTACCCAATATTTTCTGTACAGTGCCCTGGCCAGGGAATTTCTGTCCATGCTAAGGGGTAAAGAGGATTTAGCTGATCAGGAAAATAATTCAAAGCATTCTGTTTTGCTTTTTCATTTGTAAAGTAAATCCTAGCTTTTTAGCATTTTTATATTTAGAACAAGTAAAAGACCTTCACAAATAAACACAGCAGAGTAGTGTATCATAGCTTCATATAATTTCTGTAGTCTCAAAGCCGCAGAATCCACACTCCTGATTAGAGAGAAAATCTGTCTTATTGCACAGTGATCTCCTAATGAGGTGGTGGGCACGGGTAAAATCATAAACAGCTGAGCTAAGACCACCACTTTCTTGTAAACAGCCCACTGAACAAGACTTTTTTTTCTTCCTCTCATGTATTTAATTAGAGTGCTGTGTTTAAGATCCGAGTGAAACTTTTTTGTTGTTTCAATAAAATTTTCTCAAAAAAGAGAGCTTCTGTACAACAATACTGGATCTTTAAAACTCGATTTTCATTGAGGAACTAAAAGATTACTATCAAAGCTTGGAACTCAGAGTCACTGTTCTACTGGCTAAAAATCATCCCAGAGACTCTGGGTTTAGGGAACTGAACTTCTGAAAAGCAATCATTCTCTTATTCTCCCTCTCTGCCTCCTCTAAGGCTGGAATTTATTGCTTGACTTTATCATCCACATCTGTAGCACAGCTACAAACAGATGTTTCTCTTTGATTGTCTAATTAATTAACACAACCAAGTTAAACTCAACCTAATTGTTCTTTTCTGCTATTTAGCTTGAGTACCTTCTGTTTTCAAGCATGAAGGTCTTCTGTGCCCAAAAGCTTTTCTCTCCTTTCCTATTTTTAACTTTATTGGGGGTATAGTAAAGAACATAAAAAGATAAGTTCAAACCAGATATTTTATCCAAATTATTGGTATGTCTGAGAATTTCATCAGAGTAAATAAGAACTGCATTTTGTACTCTCAGGTCTTAGACTTTTGAAGCATTTAGCAAATTGTCCTGGTTCTGGCCAGGACATGGTTAATTTTTGCAGTAGCCAGGAGGGGACATGCCTAGGACCCACAGGTTGTGCTATGCTATCTCACACCAGTTTCCAGGGATGCTGGGAATGTTTAATTATACCAGTCTTAATATGTAGCCTATTGTTAACCTCTATCACTCTTAGTTTGTGGCTTGTTCTTTGAATTGTGTGATAATAGGGAAATGAATGGAGACAAACATTTTCTTGAGCTACTTCCCTAAAGTACTTGTACTATCATGCCATCTTCCCAATGCTTTCCCTTTTTTATGCCATGTTGTCTTAATCTTGGGTTCACCTTTATCCTTCCTAAGCTGTGCCAGTCTAGCATTTTCTGGTTTTTCTTGCTTGGGGGACATAATCACCTCTGAAGTCAGGCTTTGTCTTCCTACAGCCATAATGCATAGCTTTATATTATATTATATTATATTATATTATATTATATTATATTATATTATATTATAATTATAATATATTATAATATAATAATTATAATATAATAATTATAATATAATATAATATAATATAATATAATATAATATAATATAATATAATATAATATAATATAATATGTATTCATATAAAATATAACTTTCATTTTGCTGCAGATGGTTTTGGCTGTGTGGTGCTTAGCTGTCCACCACAGTTAACCCACAGTCCTGTGTAAAATCCACCAAGTCTTAAACCCATCTTCCTTTGGGTCAGGGCAGCACAGCTCTGATCCCAAGAAGAAACCAGCCAGTGATAAATGTGAAGCTGTTTTGAGAAGAAGCCCTTATCACAGGCTTAACAGTGCATTCAATCAGCTGCATTCAGGTGACAAGGGGGCATGCTGAAGGTAAAGTTGAATGAAAATAGCCCCCCTCTTAAAGGATCTCCACTGAGGTTGGATGAAAAACCATCCCCTAAATATACTGGATGTCTGTGTGGTTCAGTGAGGCAGATCATCAACTTTGCAAAACCAAGAAGTTAAGGGTGTGCAGCCCATTAATTTTCTTTTATTTTTCTCCTTAGTCATGAATTGTTGTGACTTGCTTGCTTTTCCAGACCTCCCTGGCTTTACAGGCTGTGAAGTCTGCTCTTGCCCTATAGAGGCTCTTAAATCCCCAAGAGAGGTGTCTCCAAGAGGAAGAAAAGGAGAAGCAGAAGCAGTGGCCTCCCTTGGATCACTTCACTGTATTCTGGAACATTTTAGGTTTGAAGCAATCCTTGGGTGGCAGCTGTGTGGAGCAGGGTAAACATTAGAGCAGGTTGTTGGAATGGTGTCCAGGGGAATGCTGAACATCTCCAAGGCTAACAATTGTATGGATTCTCTGATAAAGACCTTCTTATATAGTCTGAATTAACACTTGCTTTGGAGAGAAAGTGTATCAGGATTTTCCTGAATTTATTGGGGTCAAATAGAACATTCGTCATCTGGGTGAATTTTTCCACCACCAAAATCATCAGTTAGCTCATCAGATTTTCACACCTACTTTCTACAAGCTTATCATTGTCCTCGGTTTTTTGCTGTGTTTATTTTCTTTCTGCAAGTTCAACTTTCCTAAGGATGGAGACAGTCACTTTAACATCCATACTGTAGGAATGTATTCACCTTTCCATAGCTCCCATAGCACCCTTCCACTGCGGGGAAAAAAAAAAAAAAAAAGCCAACTGGCATAGTTTCAGGCTGCAGCATTTATGAGAGGAAAATACCAAGACAAATATTTTTGTCCTCTTTCAACGCATTCTCAGAAATATAAACAATTGCACAAAAAATATCGTGGCAGTAGATTGGTTTTATTTTGTTTGGAATGTGATTAAATGGTTTGCTGCTCCAGACTTCAACAAAAATTGTGAAATGTTAGTTGTTTTGCATGAAGCTGATTGACTGTATTTCATTACACGTGTATAGGACGCTGGACATTGGTGGTTTTTTTTCAATAGCAAATAATACTACATTGCTTAATAAAGGACTATTAAGTCCTAATAAGGATATTAGTTGTGACAAACTGCATTTTAAACTGCATGGTAAATCACTACAATCAGTAACTGGATAGAAAATCAGTTTATGAGAAACTATTTTCTAAATAATTTAGTGATCGAAATTAATCCTTTCTAATGTGAAAATTATCAACTTCTAAAATGTCCTTTGTACACATAAATCTCTAGAATTTTGTGCATAGTGTGTTCAAATTGATAAAATACCATTTTTATTTGTTGTAGAAACATTTCTTTCCAGTAATTTTGAGTCTGTATTTATGGAATCTATCATTCAGGTGATCAGCAAAGATGAATTCATGTTATGCTCTCATTTAAGAGAGGCTTTCATCACCTTAGTCTCAATTTCTTTAATGTTCTTGGAACATGGGCACTGGAAAACTACTTTAAAAACTCATTTTACTTTCTCTCCTCCATTTTTAGTTAATTTCACTGATCTTGGATAATATGGAAGAAAGAAATTCCATCTGACAACTAAAAACGATAACTTGAGACAGTCTAGGCTCAAAGACTCTTTGGTTCCTTCTCCATTTGTTTTGAGTTTGGGGTTGGTTTTTTTCCTGGATTTCCTGGAGTCAGAAAAGAACATCCTGCCAGTGCAGTCTCGTTGCATCTTTTCTTCTTTGGCAGCATCCTCAGCATGTGGCTGCCCTTGAGAATACATTTACAAATGCTTTTTTATTTCAAGAACATCCTGCCTGCAATTCAGTGACACCTGTTCGTATAGAAGGACATTCCACCAAGCTAAAATATTAGTGAGGTATAGGATTAGTGAAAAAATGCTAAAAATACTCTGGCTTCAAAGTAGAACAGTAGAGAAATAGTAGAGAAATATTATAAACACCAACAAAAATGCTAATGTAGATACCATTAAAGTTTGGGTCACAAACACTGCAAAAAATCAATTCTGTTTTCTTCTATCTGCTTGTCAGTTTTGCAGACCAGAACTAAGTGGTCAGGGAGTGGTTTCATGGGCTTGTCCCGGCCAAGCCATGACAAATCAGAACTAACTTTTTTGCATCCCAGAATAGATGTTTCTGTTAACCTTATACAAAACCACAGCACTATATAATGAATTAAAAGAAAGACATGTAGCATAATTTAAAAACTATCTATGTCTTACAGCACCCTAATTTTTGGGGGATAATTTAATATTCTGCTGTACTTAGATCAGACAGGTGCTTCCAGAGAAAATAAAGAACAAGCCTAAGTGAAATCAATCTATGGAAAATATATAGGTTTTGTCCTTAGAAATATGGTCTGGTTTTCTGTATCCTTTTTTAAAAAAGTTAGGGGAGTGTCTAGAAATTAATTGTGCAACAGGAATAATAACAGAGCTGGGATGATTATGTAACAAAATAGAGAAAACTATTACAAGTCTTTGAGTAGAGGTAATACAACTATTACAAGAAGAGCATGTTGTTTGGAAATCTGACCTTTCAGTTTCAGCTTTTGGAATCTATTTGTACCCTTTATGATGGTCATCTTTCAGATTGATATTCACCAATCATTTTTACAGACAGCCTTAAGTCCTATCATTGACTGTCCCTAAACTAATCAATGGGGGTTTCTTTGGTTAGAACTATTTAAATTTAACTGGCCTATATTCAGGTTACAGTAGAAGGACAAGAGCAATACATGTTTCAGTTTTGTCATGTTTTTCTTTCCTTACAACATAAATTAGTGGCTGCATTAGGTGCAGCGTTTGCCCAGCTAGTGGAAAATGGCAGTGCTATAGAACCCTCCATATTTATGGCCAGACATTGAGTGTATGTCTGTCCTGCTGACCATAAGTGTTGTCAGCAGGCAATACTATAAAGCATTTTAGTTGAGATGTTACAGCAGAAGATCGACTTCTGAAATACACAATAGAGAATAAAATTTCTCTGTTGAAGGAAATCCAAAACAAAGTAGCGTGTTGCAGAATGTAAGGGGCACTGCCAACAATGTATTTTAGGAAAGTTTTGTATAAATAATATTTTAATAGTTCCTTCTTTCATTTAAAAAATTTCCCAGCACCCAAACATGGCATATAATTGCTTTATTAACAGATTCTTCCTTTGTTTGTTTGTTGGTTTTTTTTGGTTTTTTTTTTGTTTAGGAAGAGCCTTTTGTCATGGTGTCTGAAAATGTTCTGGGAAAACCAAAGAAGTATCAGGGCTTCTCAATAGACGTGTTGGAAGCCTTGGCCACTTACCTCGGCTTTAAATATGAAATTTATGTAGCACCGGATCACAAGTATGGGAGTCCTCAGGAGGATGGGTCATGGAACGGCCTGATAGGAGAACTGGTGTTTAAGGTAAGGTCATTAATCATTTACTAAGTAATAGTGTGTGATAAATGTGTGACAAAGTTAAGAAGTATGTTCTGTTTGCACCAGCCAGTAACCTTTTTTATGGGTAATGGGTAACACTTTGCTTACCTCACTTGTGCCAGCACTTGAACAGTGTGCATTGGATAGCATCGAAAAAGCTGGAAATTATACTTGTTAGTAACTGTTTAAGAAGCAGGGCAATCTCTTTTCTTTTTTTTAACCAAAGTAAAATCTAAATGTAGTCAAATAATGGGATGCACAGCATCCTAATTAGCTTGGCAAAACCTGACACAAATGAGTTGAAGAGGCTGTTCAAAAGAGAAAAAAATGGTGTTGCAGTAATTAGTGATACATTAGATAAATAATGTATAGCACTTAGAAAAATTTTGGTGTGATGAATACATGAAGTATATCATAAATAGAAAATGTTTTATTGATATATAACACATTATGTAGATGTATGAATATATTATCTATTCTGTAATTAATAAACCACTTAGTCTACTTAATTTGACATTAATTGTCCAATATTATATCATAAATAAATTGAACCAAATGCATATGCAATGTTCTCATTTTCTCTTTTTGCCCATTCCTTACATTTTATGTTTGGAGTTTCTCCCATTGAGAAAGAAAAGACTAGGCAGACTTTATTCTACTGGTGCCTCATCTGTACTATAAATATATATATACTGTGAATATATGTATTTTATTTGCTCTTAATAAATGTGTGGGGGTAGCTTTTACAGCTATGGAGTCCTACATTTGTTGTGCTTCCTTAAAGCACTGCAGTAAATATTCATGTAAATAACTTAGACATTGGCTATAGGAGTGTTTTTCCAAATATGGAGGTGGAATTTAATTCATAAGCATGGATAACAGTAAGGATCACCATGGTCAGGTACAGAACATAAGTCTTTCAATAAAGGAAAGGAAAATAATTAAAAAAAGAAAAGGATTATCTCTCCATGGGAGAGGTTTAACCTGTTCTGCCTACCTGAGCAGCAGGAAGCCTGTTGCAATGGAGAAACCCAGCTACTCACTCTGTACCCCTGTCACCTTTCATACACCTACTCTGTAATAATAAACTGCCTTTGCCATCTCCTTATGTCCTTATGAAGCTGGAAGGTGGAATTGTGTGTTCACAACTGGTAAGCTGGACACAGCTAGAAAAGTAGATTTTCCATCACCTTCTAAACCTTGACAACTAAAAATCCCTCATCTAATTTTGAGATCTAACACCACAATGGCCCATTGCTTTATTTTTAACCATTCTTTCTTCCTCTAAATCTGATGTGCTACACCCTACTCTCTGCAGTACTCATCAGGCCATACATAACAGACTGGAGGGATCTTAATTCTGGATGTCTGGAAATGGAAGTGGGCCTGGAATGTTTTTTTATTTATTTGCAACAGATGATTGGTAAGGCAGATCTCAGAACAACTCAAACGGCTCCAAGGAAAGATATGTATGGCGTTCTTGTCCCTTGGCAGGCAGGAATTCAAACAAATAGCTCATTCAAGGTGGTAACCACCCAGGTCTGTAAATCCATGTCTCAAGTGCAGCAGATTTACTAGCCTGCTATGATTTTGCTGTAAATGAGTCTTCATGGATATGAAATCTTCCTGCACATCTACAGTATATGAAGAGTTAATGGAGCTGCATTTGGAATTCAAACCCCATGTTTTCCCTATACTATGGCAGTGCATAATTTTTCATCTTCCTTACCCTTATATAATTAATTAGCAGTAAAGGTTCACTGTGCCCTCTCCCATTCTCTGTCCCTCTTAAGGCAAAAGAACCACTGGGCGAGCAGCCAGTGTCTACCTACCCCTTACCAAGTGCAAGCTGTTCTTGAAAGGCTGCTTTATTTACTGCAAACCGAGTTCTGCTCCCAGAACTCGAATTTCCATCCGCTTGGCAACTTTATAAGGGGAAGTAAAGGAGCAGAGAATAGTTTTAAATTAAAGGCCTAACCTGTTTGAAACACAGCATTTCCTTGTTTTCCCAACCAAGTTTTACATGATAGTCTGGCCAACAAGTGGAGGAATTCCAGAAACAGTGGGAGTACTCTTCGCCTGTTAGTGTGTCAGCCAGGAATGAGCTCTGCAAGAGACAAATCTCACTCAAGGGTAATGGGAAATAGCTGCCTTCTCTTTTTGAGTGCAAAGAATCATACAACCATTTAGCTTGGAAAAGACCTTTAAGATCATCAAGTCCAACTCCCTTCCGGCACTGCCAAGTCAATCACTAAACCATATCCCAAAGTGCTGCATCTACTTATCTTTTCAGTACCTCCAGGGAGGGTGACTCAGCCACTTCTCTGGGCTGCCTGTTCCAAGGCTTGGGCACCTTTTCAGTGAATGAAGTTTTTTTGACATCTCCTGGCACAATTTGATGCCATTTCCTCTTGTCCTATTCCTTGTTACTGGGCAGATCAATCCCCACCTTATTACATCCAGGAGGTAGTTGTAGAGATCATCTCATTGAGGTTTCTTTGGCCACTCCAGAAGATGTGCCATATGAAATAGCAGTTGCTGTAGCAACCACATGATTTCTATGCTCAAGATCAATATTCACTTCTTGCATTAACCATCTTCAGTGTGCAGCAGTCTCTGGTGCAGGTCCTGGTATCAGGGAGAGCAGTCCCAGGCTGATCTTGTTTGTAGCAGCCCTGCTGGAGTGGGATGGCAGGGCAGGAGCCCAGCTGTGCCAAGTACATGCCCTGGGCCCACAGCTGGCTTCACAGACATGACGTTGAGCCAAGTTCACTGTGTTCCAGCTTTGAGGACAAGGTTTCTGTTGGCTGCTAAAATAGGAGCTGGAATCAGCAGAACATAGTAAGTGGTCTTTAATTTGAACTTGGAAACTGATTTAAACTCCCCTCCTTTGATTGTCAGGACATATATAAGCTACACACTTGGTCCATGCACCTTTTCTAGTCAAAATAACCTGAATGTAACCCTGCTATACAAAAGTTTGTTTGCTAAACACTTCAATCAGGTGGTCTTCAGAGGATAAATGGTCTTTGAGAGAAGCACTTGGTGCTCTTGTCCCTCCCCTGTCAAATGACCAGGGCTCTCACTGCATCTTGTAGAGCCTCATCTCACAAATAGGATTAGTTCAGAGAGCAGCAGCCCTCTGTGGAGAGGCTAAAACCGTCTCAAGGGAGCAGTGCTTTACCGCAAATCTTGCTCTTACTGTTAATTATCTGTGTCTTCTCACAGTGATTCCTTTAGTTGCCCTCTATCCAGATTGCCTGAGGGATAAGCCTGTGTGTCGTCAGGCAAGAGAAGTGGCTAATGCCACTTCTGGGAGAGCACACTAGGCTTTCCAGCATGACTCTGGGCTTTCACCATCCATCAACCATTTTCACAGCTTGCCCTGCTACCTTGATTGTCACATTTTTTTCCCAGTGAGGAGCCATGAGGAGGCAAATAGCATAGGGAAGACAGCCTGATTCCACTTACGTCCATCAAAAAAGGAAAAATACATGCTTCATCATTTCTAAGAGAAACTGCAAATCAAGTAGAAGCCTCTTGTGAGGCTCTTTTTCTATAGCACCTTCTTAAGGGGGGTAGTATAAGAAGGGAGAAACCATACAGGGAGAACAAAGTGAGAAGAAAAAATAATAGCTGAGTAAAAGGAGAATTATTTGAATCTATGTGTGTTAACTTGAATCACAATGTCTCTGTGATTGGTTTCTGCATGTCCATGTTAATAATTGCATAATGCGGGACCGCGTTTTATCGCTTCCAGCATTTTGTTGAAACTTGATTTTACATTGAAAATGGATGAAATGAGGGCCTTCACAGGACCACTTTAGAACAGATTCATTTATTTTCCCTGTTTTTGCTTGTGAACCACAGAAATTGTCAGAAGATTGCTTTCCATGTGTATGAGATGTGCTTGCTACAGCAGTAGCTTAGAGACATTGCAGGGATTTTTAGGTTTTGCTGATAAGCTGGTTCTGTGTCACCAGTAGCAATGCTATCAGAACCATTTGGTCATTTCTTTTGGATTTTCTCATTCTGGTTGTTTTCAGTTTTGCAATTTCTCATTGCTCTACAATGGCCTCAGGAGAACTGCTGCTAAGGAAGATAAATATAAAATCCTATGCAGGTCACACAGAGCAAAATAATGCCCTCTGCTGTTTTTTTTTCAGTCTGCTTCAGAAGTCACAGTTTCATTCATGAGAAATGTGTAAGACATATGATGGTTGCTTGATTTTGGCACTGCAAAAGCTTAGTGGAGTGCTATACATGTTTATAATTCAGATTGGCAGCTATAAATCTAAATATTGACATAATTGCATACATTTGCCTTTCTATCTCAAAAGCACTAAGTGAACCTTTACTTCTTCAAACTGATGTCTTTTCTGATCTAGTCTGACATGTTAATGACAAGCATTTAATTTTTTTCATTTCCCAATTTTGAAACAAGATGACAGAATCTATATGTAATCAAGGATGCTCACCATCAGTAAATCAAATATCAAGCAAAGCTTAAGCTTGCTTTTGTAGTTTTCTGGGATACTGGGGTTTATGATCCAATTTAGTAAGTTAAGAATATGAGTTGCCATAATTCTGTGTAGCCTTGTTCTGTTTTGGGTTTGGATTTTTTGTTGTTGTTCTTTGGGGTTTATTTTGTTTTGTTTTTTTTCTTGAAACAGCTAAACACCAGAGTGCTAAAGAAGTCAGGATTTACCTCTCTCCTTTCTGCTTTTCACTTTACTACCTCTCAAGAAAGACATATAGAATCACAGAATGGCTTAAAGATCATCTAGTTCCAACCCCACAGCCATGGGCAGGACATCCTTCACTAGATCAGGTTGCTCAGAGCCCTTCCTTGAACACTTCCAGGAATGGGGCATCCACAGTTTCTCTGGGCAACCTGTTCCAGTGTCTCACCATCTTCATAGTAAAGAATTTCTTTCTAATCTCTAATCTAAACCTACTCCCTTTCAGTTTGAAGACATTTCCCCCCATCCTCTGACTCCAGGCCATTGTAAAAAAGTCTCTCTCCATCTTTCTTGTAGGTTCCCTTCAGGTATTGGAAGGCTGCAATTAGGTCACCTCAAAGCCTTAATTATGCATGTAGCAATAAAAAGTAGCAAGACATAATTATATCACAATTGTTGCTGCAGTACAACAAAGAAAATGCAACCTTTCCATTAGCAGAATGTTGTTCCACTGTCATAGCTGGTTGATAGCTGGAGTAGAACCATAATTCTGGAGAATGTGGAGAGACTGCTTTCCAGAGATGCAAATTAGAGGTAGTATTTCCATAGATACGTGGTGTCTCATTTTTTCTTCTTTAATTCTCTTCAATGAACTTACCAGGGGGAAAAAAAAGTTTTCTTGTAAAAAAGAGGGGGAAAGCAGAAAAAAAAGTCTATTAGTCATGCAGTCAACTATTATTTGGTAGAAGTATCTTTACTGGTGCATGTTGCTTTTTAGTAGAGAATTTTTAAGCATCTTACAACAATGCAATTTGAATGAAAAACTCAATGATCGAGTATGGTAGGGAAGTATTTTAGTAATATGCTGAAAATTAATAACCCAGCTAACTTAGTAAACAAAACAGAGGCTGAGTCTAGTCTCTTTCTTTTTTTTCCCCACATGTCCTTCTTTACCCCTAAATTCCTATTTTGCTTTCTGATATACATTCAGGGGAAAAGCCCCAAATCTATGCTTTTCATTAAATGCAATCATAATTTCCTGTTTGACAGCTATTGGACTCCTATATTTGTAAATTGTTTTAAAAACGTATTTATGTTCACAATTGTGGAAGACAGTTCAAATGCTGGCTGGTTTGCATCTTGCTCACGGGAGCTAGGACTCGACTGTCAGCAGGTGCTGTGAATCACTTGAGTCACTGGTTGAACAGAAGGTTGGTAATGAGAGGATAGGGAGACTCAGATATCCTAAACATTTCCATGGATAATTCTAATTACTGACTGAGTTTTCTGCTGCCCATGGGCAAAGGGCAGTTGAATCATCACTCACAAAAATTTGTTAGGAAGGGACCTGCAGTGAATTCATGAGGTCATGAGCTGTGCTCATCAACACAACTTCACTTATGACACCAGAGAATTTAATACTCAAATTAAAGCTGAAGCTCTAATTCATAGCTTTTAAGAAAATCAATATTTTCAAACCCTTTTTTGTCCAAATCATCAGGCTTCCAGCTAGGCTCTGCCACTTTCTCATGCCAGTGAACAATCAATATAAAGTGACATCATTTAAGCTGAAGTCTTAAGAGCACTGTGATTAGGAGTATGCTTGTGCCACGGGCTGCAGAGTGCTTTGCACGTCATGTTAAAAGAGCCCAGGTGATATACAAAATCTTCTAGTCAGTTTCAGCTGCCATACCTTCCCACTCAATAGTTCAAACCACATGTCTAAGGAACTAGGAATCTCTGCCTTCTTTGGGCAAGAAGAAAGAAATTCAAGAGAGTTAATAAAATTTGACTCAGTACTTTCAATTTTTTGTGTTCTCCTCACCCCCTTCCAAAGGATCACACACTGCTTTAGGCAGAACAAAAATGGATTAAATCAAGGCAGTAGAAGTTTAAATATTTTAAGTACTCTTTTGTCATATTAAAACATCTAGAATTCACAGTCTTATTGCTCAGTATTTGGGCTTTTTTGAATGGTATTCATATGTCTGCTTTAAATAACCTTTCTTGTTTTCATTGAAGCTCTAATTTTACCTGTAAAAAGTAAAGTAGCACCTGCTGTACTTGTGGCTGTTGTCCCTGGAGACCTAATACATACTGTGAAATACAATGATTAGATCAAGAAATGTTACTCATCCCCTTTTCATGTGAAATGTGTTCTTTAAATTACAACAAAAAAAAATGGAAATGGCACAAAGCAAGTCCAGGCTAGCTGCAGGACAGGTTGGCATTGCTGGAGGAATTGCTTATCAGGAGGATACAGAGGAATTAATCGTAAAGGAACTGTGAGCAGAATCTGCCCTTCTGCACTTTAGACTTTGCAGATAAAACTCATGTTTTATGAGATTTCAGGTGCTCCTAGGGTAGTAGCCCTTTGTCATGACCATCAAATTATGAAAATATTTTATAAATTTGGCTCTATCAGGCAACTAATCTCCTATGATTGGATCTGCTATGCACAAAATCTGACTTGTGCCACAATGGCAGCGATGGCTTTAGTAAACCTGCATGACAAAAATGATCAAAAGTAGATTTCCTCCAGATACTCCAGATACTACTGTGTTTGTACTATTTTGATTTCTTGGAAAATAAAAACAAGGAGAGCTGATGTGCCAAAGTCCACTGAGTGAGGTTTGCTTGCAGAAACTAAGACACATGGTCGATATACCCTGCTCAAGCCTTAGTGACATTTCTGTCCTCACATGCTGAAGACTTTGGTCTTGGCATCTGTCTCTCCTTAAACTTAGCTGCTATAGATCACAGAGGAACAAAGATCTCTTTTGTGGCTCCTACTTAGGCACCTTGTTTTTTCTTCCTGTCCTCAGAGAGCTGACATTGGGATCTCTGCCCTGACCATCACTCCTGACAGGGAAAACGTGGTGGACTTCACAACACGCTACATGGACTACTCGGTGGGCGTGCTGCTGCGGAAGGCAGAGAAGACAGTGGACATGTTTGCCTGCCTGGCCCCGTTTGACCTCTCCCTGTGGGCCTGCATTGCTGGCACAGTGCTCTTAGTAGGGCTCCTGGTCTACCTCTTGAACTGGCTCAATCCCCCGCGCCTTCAGATGGGATCCATGACGTCGACAACTCTCTATAACTCCATGTGGTTTGTCTACGGATCCTTTGTGCAACAAGGTAAGAGAGAGAGGGAGGTTTTGCCTTTGAGAGGAAACCTGTATATCTTCCCCGTTGCTGTAGAGACCTTCCTTTCCCCTGCCTCCCTCCTACAGCCCACAGGAAACTGGGAGCATTTCCCATATATTTGGCTGCCCTGAATGGGAACCCTGGGAAATTCAGAGCACTACGTGCTAACTTATAGAAAGGTGATCTTGTTATTATAGAAAGGTGATCTTCCTCTGGGAAAAAAAAAAAAAGTGTTGCTCATCACTTGCTGGAGAATTATTCAATATTATCAAGTGCTGTGTTCTTACCCAGTCTGACAGAGAATGCTGGGATTTGGATTTTGAACTAAGTTTAGACCGGTCAGCAGTGCTAAATGATCTTACTGCATCTGATACTCCTTCCTTCCTCTTCTGATTTATTTCAAATTCCCTATATAATGTTTAGGTTCAAGCTTCTCTGCCCTTCCTGATTGCTTTCTCAGTCCCATCTAGCATCTGGTATAGCCCAGGCTGATCCTCAGTTCTGCTTATATTCCCAAGACCTTCACAATCTAACTCTTCTGGCAGGGTTTTAACCGTGCCTCCTAAAGATGTCAGGGCCTGCAGATCTTGGCTGGGCATATATTACTTAGAATTCTGGTCTGCAAGTTGGGGTTGTAATGCAAAGAATAAGAAATAACAAATAACAAATAAGAAAACACAGCTTAATATAAGAGCAAAGGGGGTTTAGACAAAACAGAATGAACACCTTCTTCCTTATCCATGTAATTGTTCCTCAGTCACTGTTGGCACTGCAGGTACACCTTTTAATTTCACGGAGCATCTGCTCTACAAAGAGCCATGGCCACTACAGCCCCAACTCACAGACAGTTCTTTGTATTTTAACCTGAATTTGGATGGAAAACTGTAGGTAAAGGTGTATTTATGTACTACCTGCAACATGTAATTTAGCATTACATTATTCTTTTTTCAAAACAATCAGATAACTTCAAAAAAGCTAAAGGCATCCCTGAAAATTAAGTATGAATCTTCTAGAATAGAGAAAAGACAGCTAAAATAATGTCACTCTCCAGAAAAAGAAGAAAAGCTTAAGCTGCGACTTTCCACAAGAGGAGTGATTTTAAACACATAAGCATAGAGACATTACTTTCAAAATAATCATTTGCATTGAGCAGTGATGGTCAGCTGAGGAGAGTTGAAGAGGTAGTTTCAGGGGTTTTGTGATTTTTTTTTTTTTTTTTAGAAATAAAACCAAAGACTTCAGAGTAGCTGAGACCTATGGAAGCTTTCTGATTGTTTTTGGGTCAGTTTATAAAGCTCTCTTTCTGTCCAATATATGTGTTTAGGGAATCCAGCTGTGAGAGAGCAGTTGGTCTGTTAAAGAATGAGACTCATTACATCTGTCTTCCTGTTAGGTTAGAACTTGTGAATTAGTTTCTTTACTGCATGAATGTGAGTCATTCCACACAAGTTTATTGGCCTGAGCACCCCTGCTGTACTCCCAACAGGAATCCCTAAAGCTTTCTAGGAACTGCCCAGCTGAGGTTCAGAGGAGGCACCACTACTTTAACACACCTCAGTCAGAACAATTGTTACCTGAATTGTTTGCCTGGTCTTTATCCTAGGAAGCCTGTATTGCCTGGTTTCCTGAAATTTCCTAACTCATAGGTCCAGTGTAGTAGCCCACAAGGCAGCCTTTGGATAGATGCTCAGTTGGCTTAAAAAGAAAAGGATTTTTTGACCAATCGAAGAAAATGAGTGCTTAAGGAGGGCTTAGAAAGAAACCTTGAATTCAGCATGAAATTGAGGAAGAAATTAGATGTAAAGAAGGGGGACCAGGTGGCAAAAATAGCAGAATTCAATGGGGGGAGGGGGGTGGAGATGAGGGAGGGGTGGGGAAGGGAAATAAAGAAAAGGAATTTATTTGAGCAGATCTGCATCCACTCCCTGTGGTAAGAGGTGTCATACATGAGGGACAACTCAGTAACACCTGCTGGTGATATAAAGCATCTGGGAGCACCAAAACTGTTGTGCAACTTCAGAAAAACAAATTCACAGAACTGGGAAGGTGGGCGGAATTATTTACAGAGAGAGAGACACCTTACTACTCTACCATGTGGATTTTCAACACAACTCTAGAATTCATCAGAATAATGTAAAATATTCACTTGGCTCCTACTGAGTGAGGGAAAGCTGTAGACATGTATCTGTAGCTTTGTTCTCCTTCAAACAACAAGCAGAACTGTCCTGAATTAGCTAGAAGGAAAAATGAAACACATTGAAAGGAATTTCTACCAAAATACTGACTAATATTAACATAAAGACTCAGAAGAACTCAGAAGTTCAGTGCAAACAAGTAAGAGATCCATTTATAATGTCAGCCTGTATTTCACATTCAATTTGAGTATAACAAAAACTATATTAGCTGAAGCGTTATTGTTTACTAATCCCTGTGAGTACAGACAAATGAAAATAATTTTCATTGACAGGGTAACTGGCTATTGTGGTGATTTAGCCTCTCTTTTGATTCATCAGCTCTTCATTCAGCCGAAAAACTGCAGCTTTTATTTGTTTTGGAATAGTAGATCTGTTGCTATTAATTCTGATTGGCAAATCTTAAGTGTAGCAGCATGGGGCATTTCAAATACTGTCACGTCCACTTAAGAAATCTTTCAGCAGCGATTTAAAGCATGACAAGGTACCCATTTCTATTATCAAAACATAGAGCCAAAGATGCTTTTATGCCCTGTGCTGACAGAAACAAAGCAGCATGAACCGAGGATTGCTTGTGCTTTGATAGTTCTGGATTCTTTGTTTGGGGCTAGCAAGTGATTTGTGGTATCATCTTCTCTTCCTTTCCTCTAGACAGAGGAAAAATTTGCAAGCATGCAGACTAGGTTCAGACCTGCCATGACTCTGAAGCCAAAAGAGCCCTCTGCTGCAAAAATACAAGTCATTCTTTAAGGAAACTCATAACCTATTATGATTGAAACAAAGACTAATTTCTTCTAAAATAGTTAAAAACTTGGCACATTTTAGCAAGTAACTTTAATTCACTTTAGTGTCCCTTTTTATTTGTGTTCAGCCTTGATGCTGATGTCTTGTTTAAATACTAATTATTAATATTAATACTTGTTAATACAAGTATTACCCTTTTTCAATTTTTGAAACACCAAAGAAAATATACTGTGTCATTGTCTATAGACAAAAGTCAACAGAGATCAATCCAATGGTTTTTAAGGCAGGTCTGTAATAACTGTCATACTCAGTTACAAAATATAAGTATTTTTATTTGCTTCCTTAAAGGTAGGCTGAAACTTAATGTGACTGCTCCTTGCATCACTTAAACTTTGGTCTTGAACTTGGCTTTCAGTTTCTTCCCTCCATATTTCAGTGACCACTCTAGGCACTATTTTGAGACTGGTAATAGGGGTTTTTTACGTTATATTTACGTAAATGTTTTACATTTCCCTTTTTATTTGAGGTTCATTCGTATTGAGATCCGTCAAAATAATTTACATTATTTTTTTAAGATACATGAGGGTAAAGCTGCAATATAACTCAATTAATATAAAAGTGTATAAAATGCAAAGGGAGTTTTTTATTCTGTGCTCAATCCCTTCATTATAATTTTTTTTTTAAAAAGGGCAGGCAGTGCACTGAAATGCTTTGACTTCCTATCCAATATACTTACTGAATCTGCAATATACTGTGACCACTAAAAAGGCAGAGACTTTTAGGTGATCTTAGCCATGCTGCTGTGGATTATATTAAAAGCAAATGCTTCTGACTGAAGTCAAAACTCAGGCATGAGTAGTTAAAATAATATCTATTGTCTTTGAGTTGTCTATTCATCTAAAGATGAAGCAAATTCATCAATTGAGACTGTGGAGGATTGCAGTTGTGTTGAAATTTGGTGTCACAGCTTCTGATTCTGTTCTTTTCCTTTTGCTCATCCTAGAAAACTAAGTGGCTAAAGCTCTCCAGTTTGTTACTTTTGAATATTACCTTTGACAGTTGGACAGGCTCTAGGCAGCCCTGCTTGGGCACGGTGTTTGGAAAAGGTCCCTTTCTACTTCAGAGAGTCTGAGGGATATATGAGTCATGATATATTACATAGGTTTTGCTTAGATTTTGTGCTACTCTATACAACCACCGTTTTCCTTATCTTGAGCCATGGTTTTGTTGCTACTCCCTCAAATTTTGCCCTTACTAAATTGCCAGTATAGAGAACCTACCATATGAACTCTCAGAGAAGAAATTTGGGGGTTCTAAAAACTTTACTAAAATCTTCATTCAGATCAACTGAATCAAGTTGCTGCAATAGCCTGATGACTTTTATACTTGCTGAGAACCCAGTTTAATCTCCTGAAGGTTTTCTATTAGCTTCCTATTAGAGACTCTTGTTACAACACACTCTAGGGAGCACTCTGCTCTCACCAGTACTGGAGAAAATCAATGATTTAAGAAACAGAAGTTCAAGATTAGAGTTACTGCCAAGTCTTTTTCTGTAATAGATCAGTTTTTGAGACAGGTAAAATGCTGCATAATTTTTTTACCAAGGACTTGCAGAAGAATGTTTGGGGGGATTTTGTTTTGAAGGCAGCCTCTCAAATTTTGCTTCAGAATTCAGTGATGAGCTAACTTAGTATAATAGATTTCAACTGAATGTTGACAAAATAATGAAACTACAATGTTTTGTATTTGATATGAAGGACACCATAAAAGACTTTGTCTCTGTCTTATCATACTCTGCTCATTTTTCTTTGAATTTTTTTGTAAGAGAAGGTATTTTTGAATTGGCCTGGCAGGATTTCAGATTATGCAGGTAAAGATGCAAGGCTCTGTTTTGTTTGGGTTTGGTTGGGTTTTTTTTCGTTTTTTACTATAATAGAAAATATCTTTTAAATGGCTGAATCATTCAAGATTTAATCACTTCTTAGTGATTGCAACAAAACAAACATTCATTACAGTTTCATAAATAGAATTTGACCATGGGATAATGAGCACTTGAAGTATTAGTTGCAAAAATATAATTTCCTTCAGCGATCTTAATACACTTGCTTAATGTAGAAAAGTTATGAAATGGATGATGTTAAAGCATCACTGGTGGGTAATTTTTTTGTCCCCCTTATATTTGTTTAAAATGCTGGTCACAATTGAAGGTTTTGATTGGTCATCAGTGGTGTCAGTAATGGCCAATTATGCTGATAATACCTGGTAAATGAGCAAATCTTACTGTTTGCCTTGTGTAAATTGCATTGCTTAGGAGCAATAAAACAGCCTCCAAGATTCAGCACTTCAAAGTCATTATAATACTTCTCAGATGGTTAAAGCTGCTCAGAATTCTCAGCCTTCTTCCTTGTATTACCACCCAAGGTGTGATACAATCCTTCTGAAATGCACTGCCTGGAGTCTGCTGCTGCTTAATAAATTACTCCATCTTGCCTCTCTCACTCTTGGCATATCTCTATCAGCAGGAAACCATTATGCTGTAGCAACATCCTTTCTTAGTGACATTTTCTCTTAATTAACTGTACAACAATCAAATATTTAATATTCAGAGGAAGCCTCTGGAATCATTCTGAAAAAATTCTGTTAGTAATTAATTATATTTTCACATATGATATTTAGTGGCAAAGCTTGATTTATTTTTGGGAGATGTTATGTTTAGAAATAGAAAAAAGATCTCTACGACTGGCACCTAGTTCCTAATTTGGTTTCTGTACCAAATCTGCTGGCTGACCACAGAAACATTATTTAATATCTTAGATATCAGCCCTTAGTTTTAAAATGGAGATATTACTCATCTTCCTTCATAAAAACACCTTTTATATCTTCTGATAGAAGGCAAAACTTAAATGCCAGTCTCGTTAATTAACAATTTTAATTACTCTTCAAACTAATGCCAGTCTTGACATATTCATGTAGCAAGGAGAACAGACTTGCTGAGCCTAAAATGCACAGCATTGAGCTGGGAAAACGAACTCAGGTACCAAACACGTTAGGAAACAAACAACACACACCAGCAGATTTATTTGTAGCATGATAGTTTCACCTTAAAGTATGAGCCCCCAAATTCTCACATTGTTTTGATTAAATCTAGGCTAGCATATCAGTAAGTACATTTACCTTCATAAAGTCATCTGTCTGAAATGCAACTCTGGGGACCCAAGCTCCTTTTGCTTATCTCAGTGGTTTGGCCAGCCCTCTTCACAGCATCCAAAAATGAGTACATTTTGGCAATTGTGTCCTGTGTCTCAATCATATTTGGAAACCACAAATGATCATTGGAACTGACAGTGTGTACTGAGAGTTGTTGCCGTGTATGCAGTACACTTTTGTAAGCCTTGGATGTAGCTTTATGTCCTTTCAGAGGTTTACTTGATTGTCTCTTTTTGAAACTGTAACTCCATGGAACAACCATGCTCCAAATAAAATGTTCAGTAGTGTAAGCTTTTGTCTGCAGCAATGTGATACCACTAGTGTGAAACTACCAGGGGATATGCTTGGATTTTCCCCTAATTTGAAGTTAAGATTCAGGCAGTTCTCAGAGGCATCTTAAATAATGCATTTCTACATCTTCTGTGCACGTGGTTGCTTGAGTAACAGTACTTGGTCCGTGGGGCAGTATATTTAGAGATTTTGTGTCTGATATTCCATCTATGAGGATGTGGAGAATGAATGGCAGTGTAAAAGCCCAAAAACTACCTTAATTGCCTGAGAGTAGCTCTGATTGACTGTGAGAAGGCAATGTCTGTCTGGCTATAGTGTAAACTCTGATCAAGACCAAGTGAAGCAAAAGGAAAGTAGAATTGGCTGTCATGGCATCTGTCTATCATTCTGTGTTCTTTCAAAAACATCCTGAGGTGAATATTTTACTCAGAACAGTTTCTTTAATTGTTATAATTTCTAGTATGACTTTATGCTGTAACTGGGTAAAGAATGGGTAAATTAAGTTTGGATTAGGTAATCAATTTTGACTTTTCAGGATTCACCTGTGTATCAAATACATCTAATTGAAAAAACAAGGAAGAACCATTTAGTCAGTGTTTAATCAGTGAGCGTTTCTTGCATGGACAAACAATGTAACCCCCATTTCTATCTTCAAAGATATTTAGAAGCTGAAGGGGCAAGTCTTACTTGTCCTGCTCTTTGATATTGCTACACAGGAGTTTACACTTAAATTGACAACTTCAGCTGTTTAAGGTAGAGACAAAGTGAGAAATTAGTTTTAGCTTTATTAAAAATACTCCCCTTCTGCTTAGGATGGCAGTTTCATCTGCAAGCTGATCAGCCTTTTTCAGCTGAGGACATCCAAGGCACCAGATAAACATGGGTTTTAAAGGGAGCCCGTGATAGTTTTCTGTTGCTTTTCTGCCCTGTGAGGAGTCCCTCCTCTGCAACAGCTGTGCCATAGCTGCATCCACCCTGGCAGATCCACTTCACAACATCAACTGGTGGGTAGGTGCCAGGAACGTTGCCTGAAAGCTGTAAAGACAGGAGTAGCAGAGGTTTTCAAGCTGCTGGCAAGAAAGTCTCCCTTCTTCAGCAGCTGAGTGTTTTTTCCTCAGACTTCTTGTAATATTAAAGTGTTTATAAAAGGAGTAGACCAAAACTAATATAGAAAGGAAACAAAAAATGCTATCAAATGATGTTCTTAACTAACCTGTTCCTTTTTCTGATTGTTGAGATGAAGGACAAGTCTCAGCATATGTGGTAAAATGAGGGCTGTTGGAGAAGTTTGTTTGTAATTTTTTTTAATTTAGTCAGCTTCCCAGCATGCAAATTAAGGGGATTACCATCATTATAACAGCATCCTATTGTAGGAATCTCCTGCTGCTTAATTTTTATCCTTCCACTGACAGTAGTGGAGGGGGAGATCTTAAAGTAGGACTTCACCTTTTCAGCAGTTTTGAAGTTAGTGAGATGGGACTGGGTTAAAAATGTGTGATACCTCGCCTGCCAGGCAAAAGGGAGATGAAGAAACACAGGTGGTTTTGACTGAAGTTTTGTCTTCCCCCACACTAGGACAGAGTAAAGGTAGGGATGAAGGGGAAAGAAAGTCATCTGCAAACAGGCTGTTAAGGAACAGTGATAATAAATCTGTTGAGTGGGGTGTTCGTTGTTCGTGCGCAGATACACTTGCTAATAGAACATTTTTAGCCATAAGCATGTTCCTCATTCTTACAATGGCTTCTTTTATTTCTATATCCCCAAAGAGGAAAATCCTCACTATCCTGTAAAGTCAGCTTTGAAGTCGGTTTTCACTTCTGAAAAACCTGAGTTGTGATCTTAAGCAGGGTGATAGCTGATTTGCAGTGAAAACCAGGTTATTCGACTTTCAAACATAAGCATTCATATTAGTGATTTTCATCAATAAATGACATTATAGCATTTTTCTCTGTGAAACTTAAAAGGATGAGGGTTTCATTCTGTCTTCTGTTCACTGTCATAATACTATATTAGGTCATCTGAGTTTTAGAGATCACTTTGATAACATTGCAGGATGTACCTGAAGTGCAATTTTAGTCTAAATTTTAAAACGTGTTATTTAGGAACATAATTAGAGCTCCTGCACTGGTGATGATTGAATTCTGTAAGGTTAGGAGTTCATTGCAGAGAAGCATTCTGAAAAATAAAGGATAGCTGGAATTAGTGGCTTGAAAACTGAACTAAGGTATCCGAGATGCCTGTGATTCATTTGCCTCTGAAGTAGTCAGGGGTCACTCTGTACTGATAGATGCTTGGAAAACTTGGAAGAACAGATTTATAAAACAGTTCACAATTCTTTTAAAATACAAGCAAAACCATATTTTTTTTAGTGTGTAATCCTTTTTAAAATTCTCTTTACCCCCCAAAATCCTGAGTCACAGAATTAAGTAGAGGTAAAAAGATTATGGGAAAAACTATTTGTCAAAAGATGTGGGCACTTTACTAGAATAAGTGTTTGTCCTTATGGTCACACAGCATTGTTTTGGATTTTGCCTGGTTCACAGTTGCTCAGTTTCAGCCAAAGGGGACTCTCTCCCTCATATTCATAATGTCCTCTCTGACAGGCTCTTAGCTAAAGCCACACTTTAATACCTCATTAATGGCATTGTTTAGCTTAATGTTAATTTTACATACAGATGGTCTGTTTTCAGTCCATTGTGCACAGTTCTTTCTGCTGTCCCTGAAGGTGCTACGTAGAACCCTGTCAGTAGTGTACAGAAAGCCCACACGAAGCAAACTGTATGTGACACACACATTATCTCCTTAGCCACTTACAAATATGTACCAGAGATGATAATTGTGGCTGATTGCTTGAGGCCTCACAGCATTTGAATCCAGTCATTAGTAATTGAGAGATTTGGTCTCAGCATCTCTTGAAATCTGATCTAAACATTGCCAGTGTGCAAGGTTATTTGTTCAGATCCAGTGCCAATATCCTCTAAAATAATAGCAAGCATATATCACTTTGATGCATTCCCAGTGGCTGCAAATAGCACCTTAGCACCTTGCTACCAAGTGCCATCCTAACAGCACACATCACATCACAGTGCTCCTGGAGAGCATCCCCAGAGGCTCCCTGTGTTTGTTGAAAATGCACATTGAGCTCTAATCTGTGTATGTCTCCATGTGTGTATATTAATAATTATATTCTGTAAAATTTATTGTCCTATGTTTTGAAAGTGGCAATAAAATTATATGATGAGGGTTTTTTCTTTCCTTTTTCCTTTTTCTTTTTTTTTTTTTTTTTTTTTAAGAGCTTTTGGTAAAATTGCTAGGCTTATTGCAGTTATTTATGATTATGCAATTGAATGGTCCTATATTGGGTAACCCCAAAATTAAATTTGAAACCATGCTAAGTCTTCTAATAAACCAATGCATTTCAGCAGCATCAATACGGTATATTTTGGCAAATTGATTCATGAGAGGTGGACAGCAAGCCTCAGTTCCAATGTGGTCAGTTACAGATATCAAAAAGTGTATTTTCGAATGTCAAGATATGTAGTATACGACTAGTAATTATTCATTTAAGGGCTTCCAGTAACTTCAGCAAATACTAGTAGATGCCTCCATTTTTGTTTTAGCTGCAGTTATTGCTCCTTTTTTGTAATGGCAGCAGAAGAGAAAAGCAAAATATACTTTGTGATGCATTTTCCAGAACTCTTAGAAGCACTATAAAGGCTACTCATCCCCTCTCTCTGATTATGTTGCACAAGTCACTACAGTGTATTGGCATTACTTAAATGCACAATAATGATTGTAACATTTTCTTTTCACTCTTGTGAACTTGGATTTTCAATTGAAAATGTATTTTGCTAATTCCACAGAAAGACAGAATGTGACCAGTGCAAAATTGTTAATATCTGAAATAACTCATTAAGCTTGTGGGTCTAGGCCTAGAAGCCAGGAATTGATTCCTGTAGATCTTGAAGATTCATCCTGTAAATACTACATAATAGGAATGAAAATCTGATTAATGTGTGTAATTAAAGCATCATAGAGACCAGGAGAAGCTAGGCCATAGCCATTTGCTGAATGGTGAACACGTTTTTCTTCCCAACTCTTGCATTATTGCCACCATTTCAGCAAGATGGGTGGAAAGAAACGATTTATTGTTGTGAAGGGAATTATAAATATATTATAACTAATATGTTATGCTAACATCACTTTAATCAGGTAATTATTAAAGGACTGTTTGGCCTTTAAGGACATTGATTTAATGGGAATTAATTTAATGATTGAACACTGTTTGTGTAACATTATCATTGCTAGTGATGCAGAAAATTGGAATCTCAGCTCAGCTGAAAAGAGTTTAGACTTTTTATTATCACATTAGATACTATTCTACTGGAATGTAGTTATTAGACCCTTTTTTATACTTTCAGAATATATTTGAATGTTTGGGGTTTATCTAAAAATTTCTGAATAGAAAAAGTAGGTTAAAATTTTTGTCATTGTACTGCTCTCCTTTTTGATAGAGCCTTGAATTTCTGTTTAAAATAGCCTTTTAGAAAGTCCATTAGATTTTGGGTCTGACTCGCTATTGCTTCTCCCATAAAACAAATTTTCTCTGTTTTCATCCTCTGATTTCTTCTCTGAAACCTGATGGGGTTTTTTTAGGAGGAATAGAGTTTGGTTGATGGAAAAGTTTTGCAACTTTAAAGACACAGCAGCTTTTAAAAGTAGCAGCAGAGCACAGTTCTATCTAGAGAATTCTGAGGCTGAATCCCCTCACTGTCTAGTCACAGCTTAGTGGAAATGGTGAACATTATAAAAGGAATGTGTTCAGTACCTGAGGGTTAAGACAAAGTTAAAGCTGACCTTTATGGTTACAACTCCCCCTTTCCTAAAGGTATGTTGTCTCTGGATGCCCTCCTTGGTTTGCCCTTAGGAGTGCTATTGTCACAGATTATTTTTCATCTTCCTAGTGCCTCTAACTATGGTTGTATATAAATTAGACCCAGGGAGAAAAGGGGAGCATGTAGTGAAGTTGTGGGTCTGCAAATAGATTAATTTTCAAACAAAATTTTACTCCAGGATGCCTGACAGTTCCTGCTGTATCCTGGCAGAGTTTTCCAAGGGAGCCTGGTGGCCAAATGATCAGCCCTCTGTCACTAGAATGAAGCTGTTACAGCAGACACAGCAAGTTAGGCAGGCTGGTATTTGAAGACTGATAGAAAAATAATTTGGTAATAGACATAGCAGAGACTTAAACTTAAAAACACAGTAGGTTACTAATCCAGTGGTGAGCAATGCTGTAGTAGGCTGAAATGCTTTGCACTAGGTATAGCAGTGACCCTTTCCTTGAAGCTAGAGGATTTTCTAGCTTTGGAGAGGATATTTTCAAGGAACATGACTGAAGAACCTGTATTTTAAGGATTTCACAAATCTTTTGGATATTTCTATTTGTCCATCAGGACATATGTCAAGGCCCTTTGACCAGGTTTATGAGATGGGTTCTCTGGGCTGTAAATTGATGAGGGTTTTTGTGGAAGTGCCAATGGTCCTTGATTAGTCCCAGCATTTGAAATCTCAGCATGGGTAATCTTTTCCTATTAATGAGAAAACAGAGCTGAGCAATGAGCCTTAGTATGTGAGTCAAGTGCCAAAGGCACATCCAAACAGATACACAGCAGTAGCAAATGGAGGATTTTCAGAGGCAGTTTTCAGGATATGAAATGTAGCTTGGAGGTGACTGCTGGCCAGCAGTAACAGAGGGTGACAAGGTAGCTTGGTATTCTCTCTCTCAGATTGGAAGTGGGTCATGCCTGGCCTCCTTGGTAGGAGGCTGGGGGAAGCCTACATCTGCCTCCACAAGGCTGTGCATATACCCTCAGGTTAGCTGGCTTCCAGAGCTGCTGACAAGGATCTTTAGCATGTATAAGATGCAGCTCCTCAAAGTCCCTCACAGATTTCAGATAACTAGGAGTGATTTGAAATAAGCCTGAAGGAGAGGAATGATAGTTTCAGATTTTCTCCCTCTCCCTGTCACATAAAGGGGAGAAATAAAGGAGGAGAGCTTTTTTTTGTGCATCATTGCTTGCCTTCTGGGAGTGCAATGAGGGCAGTGCTTCCCACCCAGCTGAAAGAAAACAATCTTCCAGGGAGAAAATGTAATGAGATTAGTCAGGGGATCATTACACTAACAACAACAAATGGCAAGAGTAAGTGATTGCTTAGTTCAGAAATAAGACATTAAGGGGTGAAAAATTAATCAGAGCACCAAAAGACAAAGTGAACATATTCTTTAATTGCCTATAGACCAGCAGGAGAAATCTGAATAGTAAACAAAACAGTTAGAAATATAGGATTGATCTTCATGGTGTTTCTGAAATCTAGTAGGAACACTTGGAAATACTGAAAGTCAGATGGACAAGGTGGGCAAAAAGGGAAAAAAGGAGTCACTATCTCAAAATGGCATTAGGTACTTCAGAGGTTCAGAACTTGGAAAGAACTGATCTTGGTTTTTTCCTGTGATGGTGTGCTAATGGCTGGAGCACAAAATGAGATGGGAGACAATGTCTGCTGCAGGCCACCAAATCACACCGGAGTGGAGGATGGTTGACTCCTGTAGAGTATCTCTGTAATGCATAAGGGAAAATGTGAGGTGTAAGAGGGGCAGTCAGGCTGGGTGGTGTGTGTTTCAAGCCTCCAGCTGCCCATGCTGAAGTATCTGGAATGCACATGTGCAGCAAACAGAGAAGAGAAGAGAAGAGAAGAGAAGAGAAGAGAAGAGAAGAGAAGAGAAGAGAAGAGAAGAGAAGAGAAGAGAAGAGAAGAGAAGAGAAGAGAAGAGAAGAGAAGAGAAGAGAAGAGAAGAGAAGAGAAGAGACACTGCACCGAAATGTTAAATGCTACAAACTTCAGAGAAAAAATGACATGGGGAGAAAGCGGACACAGAGGTGATGCAGAGCTGAGAACAACAGGAAGGAGGGCACTGAAAGCTTTTTTAGGAGATAGAGAAATCTAATTATATTGGTGCATTACATGAAGGGGATACTATTCAAAATCGTTATGCCAGAAAGGCAATAAATATTTCTCTTCTGGGCTTCTGAAAAAAAGCAGATTAAGTACTTTGTGTGTAGTGGAAGTTAAATGGTAGCTACTACCATAACACAGTTTCAAATCAGCAAATTCAAACCAATTTTACCCAAGCATTTATGAGAGTTTGCTGTGTAGCTTCTGAGATTTCTGTTTGCTGACTTGAGTCTTAGAACATTGGGCAGGTTTTAGAAAGATGACAAAAAAAAATTGTAAACCTAAAGACCAAACTGAACCTTCAAGTTTTTCTTTCATCTTAAAATCTGGATGTAACAAGATGAAAGACATAACAAATATAAACAGACACTTTAAAATTTCAAAAGATATAACCATTAAAAAAGTTTGCACATGACTTTTACTATTTCATTAAAAACAAAGAAAACTTTATCTTTGGGGTTTGATGGAAACTTTTATAATCATTTTGGTAAATAAAAAAAAATTGGGTCCCTTCCAATCCTACTACTTCCAATTAACTCAACAGTTCCTAATATATTTGGATTATTTTCATAGTAATAATTCATAGATGCAGTGCTCTCTCTTCAGGAAGTAAAGACCTGAAGAAATGTTTCATGTGTGAAGCAAGATATCTGAATGTCTCTTTTCATATGTAATTTTTTTTTAATCACTACATTTTGATACAAAGCTACAGGAGGAACAGGTGGTATGGTGAGTAAAAACTAGAGCTGGCTCTCGAACTTCTCCACACCTTGTAAGATCTGGCTGCCAGCCCTGCCTCATGATCAGTTCCTTCTCCACTCCCAAGCCCCTGCAATCTGCCAGTACGTGCAAGGATAGGGAATTCAGCCACTGATTTACAAGCTTATTTGGAAGGCATTACCAATTCAAGGAGTTGTATTCTCCTGTAGAATAATTTCTCGTGCCTGCTGTGGTCAGTGGGTGTTAACTTCAGCACAAAATGGATTACAAGCTCAGGTTATGGCATGCCAGCTTAAATGTTATGGACGAATACATGCAAAGTTCAAGGAAGAATGGAGAAGGATAGATGAAAAACATGAAAATAAGGGAAGAAAAATTCATGATGAGAGATTTTCTGACAACTTCCAAGCTGCATTTACTTCACAGCTGGTAGAAATAGGTATAGGCTTCATTGACTGTAAAATACTTTTTTGTCCTATACTGAATTGAATCTTTCCAATTGTAAGTGGGAAGATTTTATATTATCAAGGAAGTTTTTAACAGAACAATAGCAATAGCTAATGCTCTGAAAGGTTCTGCCTTTGAAGAGCTCTGCTTGGCAGAGTTTTGCAAAGATCACAGAGCGCAGTCAAACTTTAGGTTTTGTTTCTTGTGGCAAAAAAAAGCGCAAGTATGAAATCCCTTTTCCTCTTTGTTAATGCAAACTATTTCCTTTACACACACTCCCTATTAATGTCCCTTTCACAAAGAAAACAGAAGACATACATTGATCTTAACTGTTTGCAGCAGGCATCTTCACTTCTTTATTTATGGAAATTGCAGATGCACAGCTTAATTGATGTGACTGTTCTAGCAGGCTAAAGGCTAAATTGCAGCCAGCTCCCAAGTCCTTTGTGCTTTTTACCAAAGGCCAATAATTCACTGAATGTGGACAGAATTTTTGAAAGAAAAGGCAGAATCAAAATCTGTCCCCAGATAACCCACCCTAATATTTCTTCAGCTTCCTTTTCCAAGTACAGTTGAGATTTTTTTTTTTTATTTTGATAGCATTACAGTTCCTCAACATAACAGTCACCATTAACATATTTTTCATGGTTCTTTAAATTATCTGGAAAACTCATTGCACAGAAATTCAGCTCACTGCAGTTTTTCTTCAGACAAACAATTGACAAATCCCTGAGAACAAGATGTTTGGAAAAAGAGCCCATGCATTTTGAATTCTTCAAATTTAGTCCAGAATTATAAAATACCAAGATCTTACCAGGCTGTGATCCTGAATTTCCCTATTTTGCCCATTTGTCCTGTGTTTTCATTCCTCCTTCTTGCTTGTACTTCTCTCTTGTGATTTTTGATGTGAAGAAACCTTTAAACTGAATACTAAAGAGGGAAAATAATTTTTAAAGTTAAAAAGTGTATGGTAATTGTATAGTTTCACATTTTATCTTCTGAGTTGGGTTTTATCCTGATATTTAAATTTGTCATAATTATGCATTATATTGTTTGCATTATCAAGACAATGCATTATTTTTCCTGCCTTCTATTTAGCTTGAAGCACTTGGAAAGAAACGGGAATAAACAGAAATTTGTAAGATAAGTTGCAGTCTAAGCCTGTCATCTGAAGTAGACTAGCATTAAAATGATCTAGGATTGATGAAGGAGAGCTGCATTAGATGAGAGTGGGAGGACTAAAAGTAATTTCTTTCACTGTGGCTTCTACAGTAATTCAGCTTTTTCAGAAAACTCCCAATAAGATTGATTTTTCTAGTTCCGTTTACTCTGGAAAATATCTTTCCCTTCCTGCACAGGCAATCTGAAAATTTTAAAGGCAGATTAGATTTTCCTAAGTGATTTGAGCACCCATCACACATCAGATGAATTATACTGCGAGCTGTAGCCACAACATAGGTGATATACAGGTAGTGGAATTTTGTGCTGAATTATAACCTCCTGGGGCGGTATTGGAAAGGCCACAATAAACGATTACATAGCCTCTGTATTCCTTTGAGATCTGTCTCTTAAGGTGACAAAGCAACTCCAGGACTGCTGTCTTCTATGATTTCCATTTGTTTGCCCTAACAGCTATGTTCTCACTGTAACCACAACCAGTGTGCTGACCTCCACTGATTAATTTCGCCAAAGGAATGAGGCATCAGATTTTTCTCTGGTCACCAACATGTGTCTGCATTGCACAGATGGCCCCCTTTGCCATTAGGGGTTACTAGGATTTGATGTGAAAGACAACAGAAGGCAAAGATTTGTTCCATGTTCTTGGCTCCCTTCCTGCTTTGCACTGTGTATCCTATGTGTAACCTCTTGTGACTAGAACATGGCATGATCCATAAAGATGTCAACGCACCTGAAAATCATCCTAGGTCTTGGAAAGCAGAAGCTCAGGGAGGTTTGCATATCTGTCCATTCTGCACACTAATTTAAGGTTGAGAATGAGTATCTTTTAGGTCGGTGGCTCTCTGTCATGGTAATGTTAATGGAGAGTGATTGCTGCTCTCCTTAGTGACTTAGCATTCGCCTGCACTGAGAAAATGTGGATTGGGACCAAAAGAAAACTTCAGAAAGTTTTATCCCCAGAAACAAAACTGGGGACAACAAAGAGGTTTCTTAAGGTGAACTGTCACGGTGCAGGAAGTGTTTTAGCAAAGAGTACAATGGAACAAGACTGTATCACATTAGGTCTCCTAATAGATGCCAAGGAAATGATACCATGGCAGTAAAAGATCTCTGGTTTTTGTTTCTTTTCTTCTTTTACTGGGAGAGGTGGAGTACCCTGCCTGTACTGCTTAAAAAAAAGTCATGCACTTATGCAGCTGTGGTGTCAGCCCTGCTTTAGAAATGGTGGTTTAAGAAGCCTCAGTGCAAGAGTTGTTAGAGGAGTGAGGAATTATGTTGATATGTGTTTATTATGCGTGTACTTCAATACAAGATTTGTCCTCAACCTTCATTTATTGAGTGCTAGTATACATGGTACAACTGTGAATTAGGAAAAAGGCTTCACAAACACCTGGGTGAAATAAAAGCATTTGGGCTAACCAACATTCATGGGTTTTAAAGTCTGGGAGGGAAAAGGAAAAAGTAATAGTAAATAGTGGGGACAACCTTACTGAAGTATGAGAAAGCTGTATGGACAATGGGGAGTGCTGTGGCTGAGGGATCTATGGTGGCTTCCATGTTCACTTGGTACACAGCATCCTCACTTGAACCAGAAGGCAGATGTGTGAATTTCAATGGTCCTCTCACTTCTGACATTTCATTTCAATTCAAAAATGTGAGAACTTAGGATTTTACTCATTAAGCTGAAAAATGAAAATGCAGGGATATACAACATATCATTGGCTTCTTCTCAATTGCAGTAGCCATTTCAGTGTGAAGATTATCTGCAGGGATTGGCATCTGAAAGTTAAAAGAACAAACAGCCTTTTCTGATAAATTAATATAATTGCTCATTTCAATTAATTAAAAACATCACTTTTGAATTAAGTATTTTAAAGACATTGCAAAAACTGTTGTAAAGTAGAAATACTCTATTAAATGTAATTTAAAATTTATGCAACACAGAAACCCAAATCTTCGGGTGTTGAAGTCAGTGTTCATCTTAGACAATCCTTAGACTGAAATAATATCTCCCAGTCTGATCAATAGATTCTTATTTCAGACAATTACATGGCATCTTGGAAATAAAACAACATTTGTTTCCAACTGCGTAGGTCTTAATAGATTTTGGAATGTTAATTCTGTCAATTCTGGAATTCTCAAGAGGCAAAGGATTTCAGTATTTATATACCAAAAGTGTAAATGAATGGAGTCAATTATTATTTCACACATGGTACAATTCCACATCATTGATGCAGGAAAAAAGTTTCAAATTTGTATGGTAATGCAGAGTTTTGTATAGGTAAGAAAAGTTCTGAATAAAGCAGTAAGAGGATCCTTAATAGACAACACTGATTAAACAGCCAGTTTCTGTACATAAGTGAAAATTATTTGTTCTTGGAATGGGAATAATTGTCATTTGTATTCCCTTAAACCTCCTTGCTGTGGAAATATTAAGGAGTTTTTACATAAGTACAAAACAATCTACCTGCAGATGATTGAATTGGTAACAAATTGCTTTTGCAAATGCCAGGCCTTGTACCATCATAAGATTTTGCATAGGAGAAAGCTACCTCAAAAATAATATCAGTTTCTCAAATTGCTGAGTGAGAGGAAAAGGGTGAACATCTTGAGCAGTTGACTGTGGGTGTTTGCTGCGTTCACCTATCCCCCCTTAGTTACTTGTAGCTGTGACAAAACATACTGCAGACAAAGGAGGGATTTAAAAAAATCAACATTTTCCTTCATCTAAAAGTCTGAGATTGATATATATTTTTAAACAGAAAGAGCTCTCGCAAATACTCCAAACCAGTGTGTTTTGGGGCAGCTATTTGAATAAAAACTGCTTTTCGTGGCTTGCATTACTAGGCTCTTGACACACAATCGATAGTTTGCAGCTCATCCTGGGAGCCTTAATTGCTGCTTATGTTCTGTTTAAATGGCAGTTGGATTTTAAAGGAAAGCAACTATAGGAATACAAAACAATGTTTGCTTTCTTCTTCAATACGTGTGATTTTTTCTTTTTCCTTCATGTCCAAGTTCACTTGCAGCAAGTTGTACACATACATATGGTTGTCACGAGCATCTGCCTGCCCTACAGAACTGTGAAAAGTAATTGTGTTTTGATGGGATTTTTTGACTTTATGTTCCCCAGAATGAAAGAAAAACTTAATTAAGGTTTGTAGATAAGATCTCTAAGGAAAGAACATTGTACGAATTTACTTTGACTGCTTTTGTTCTGAGATCTAGAAGTCTATTTCCATTACTGGACAGGACTGGCAGATGAACTGCAATTAAAGGCACAATAGCAGAAGAGATTAAACACAGGAATGACAACTGACAGTGTGGGCTTCCTTCAGTGCTTTTTGTTGCATAGAAAGTGCAGCTCCAAACCCTGCTCAGTTCACTGAAGCACCAGGTTTTAATGAGCTGCTTTACGCTAACCTTGGGGTCTAGTTATCCTGAGTGATACACGAGCATTCCTCTGCCAAATGAAAACTCTTGCTTTTCCTTCTTCCCCACAGGAGGAGAGGTTCCATACACAACCCTGGCAACCCGACTGATGATGGGAGCCTGGTGGCTTTTTGCTTTGATTGTCATCTCCTCCTACACGGCCAACCTAGCAGCTTTCCTCACCATCACACGCATTGAGAACTCCATCCAGTAAGTTGATAAAAAATGATTCAAGGGAAAGGAGGGTGAACATAAATATACATGTAGAGGGGTATAAATGTTCTACTTAAATGTGAGAACAGGAATAAATTTTTATCCTCCTGAGAAGCAGTTGGAAAGTTAGAAAAATAACAATATACCGTGGACTGTCGGTCTCCTTGGAGACACTTTGTTTTTAGGATTGGAATTGTTGGCCTCTGGCAGATGCTTTTCCCTCTGGCAGACATACATACGTGTGTTTGCACACATACATATTTTAAAAGAAGCAATTGAGTTTGAGATGACCACACAGTATCAGTGTTTGAAAATGGGAAGGTATAAATTGCTGCCGTGTTCTCCAGCTCTGCTTTCCATTCAGATGTATTCCACAGTACTTGTGTTCTGTCACTTTGGTCAGGAAGAGCCCAATGCTTCTTCAGTACATGGGGAGCTCAAAGCTGACTTCACCCAAGGCAGAGATGTGTTAACAGCAACAAACAGTAACAAACTCACTCATAGTCGTCTTTGCTACTTCTGCTCCTGGGAGCACTCTTGCTACATGTAAGCAGATCATATTGTTCTCCTTTTTCCATCTATTCATTCTGTTGCTTCATGCCTCCCAAAAAATGAATGGTCTGGTCTTCTCCTGTCCCTTTTATGGTGAACTCTTTCTGTCACACCTTCCAGTCTTTTTCTGAAGATCATGTCATCCTTCCATACCACAGGAACCTTTCTAGGTCCCATACCCTCTCTCTCTGCCCTTTTGTACTCCAGTATCCTCTCCTCAGCTGCATGCTGAGTTGTCCTCGCTCCCATTGCTCCAGCAACATCATTCATTTGCAAATGCTCACTCGTGGGTCAAAGCAGAGACTAGAAAATGCACTGAAGCATTAGTTAGCCAAGCACTGCGAGGGACAGCTGGCCGTTTTTTCATAGCAGGTTAATCTCGAGCCTACAAGTCTGTGAAAGTGTGTGAGAGTTATAAAATTACCCTTTCCTATATATCCTTCTTTGCAAAAATCACAGAGTGACTTTAAAAAAGAGAGGCACATTTTACTGTAGTTCTTCCTTCGGAAAGGTAAGAACTTGACCTTCAAGTCAGGCTCAACCCTGACCTTAGGGAAAATTCTGTTTTCCCAGTCCAGTCATTGATTTAAGACCCTGACTTGTGTGTATCATCACCTAAGGTCTTTCTGCCTCTAGTTCAGCTGCTTTCAAAATCTCTCTGAAATTCCCCTTGAGACAGAGAGCCACTATCACAGACTGAGCGGGGGGAGCCTTGGCCTCCTGTGAGTTCACAGGTCAGGATCAAGCATCACTGAGTGCCAGCAGTCACTGTGCTTGCACAAAGGTACTTCTCCTCTAGGTGAGGATTTTCTATGTGCTGAAACCAGCCCAGGCTTTCACACAGGCTGGTAAACATCTGCAGTAGCAGACAAGTTGCATTAGCAATTGAAGCCCAAGTTGGACCCAAGAGCAGAAGCAGTACTTAACTTTGAGTGCATGGTTCTGTCCTGACTCTTGGGTGATGGAGGTGGAGGGAGAAGTTGGTGTTCCATGGACCAAATTGCCCAGGCTTTACCAGTCCTTACATTCCAAATTCAACCAATTTTCTAATGGTTGTTATCCTTTCTTTCTGAGGTGGGAACCTCACCACTTTCATCTATTAGAAGGCTCCATACTCTAAGACAGAGATATATAAAACAGACTAAAATCATGAGAAAATGAGACAATTACTCCCCGATACAGTTGTATTACCAGTTAAATAAAGTTACCATTTTCTTTTGTGTTCTGAATAACAGATTTTGAGATGATGCAATGCTGCTGGGGTATTTGGACACAGCCCAACCATTTGATTCTGTAGTCTCAATTATAATCCCTTCAAAATCTGTATGGGAGTAAAATGACATTCTGTGTCAATGTTTGTGAGCATTGATCTTGATATTTTTAGGGAAGTTGATTTTTTTTTTTTTTTAAGTTTTAAAACATTTAAATTTGACTAAGGACTGTGAAGAAACAGCATGGGAATTTATACATGCAAAATAAATTATAATGATGTATTCACTCATTCAGTTTGTCCTTACAAGAATGAAATATGCTTCTGCTTTCTGCTTTGAAATCATGTCCCTTCCAGTTTTGAAGTAGTCCAGAAAAATGTTAAAGTTACTGTGACAAATGTCTGTATTTTCTTGTGATATGTAAAAAAGAATAATATATATCTAAACTATAATTTAATACATCTTCAGCTTTTTCTTGCAGTTTATTATGATGTCACTGGAAAAGCCTCGGTGGAATTTTGAGGTTATTATGTACAGTTGAGACTACATTGGTCTTTGTGCTGTATTATTTATGGGCAGAGTCACTGAAAATGTTTTATTCAGTAGAAAATGTTGCAGCTGGAAAGCTCCTGGAATGAAAGAACAGACATTTTTCAACAGCACTTCTATCTCAAAAATAGAGTAATTAGATGTGTTTAGTATCCATTAGGGAATGAAGTTATCCTAACTATGGTATGAGTATAGAACTTTAGTTTACAAAACTGCCAGAATTGGAACTTAAGCCAGCACATAAGAGTGAGGATGTTTGTTTATCATGCTGAATTACTGCAAAGTGGAAAACATGAATAAGCAATAAAAAAAGCTGATGCTCCCTTTTTGCTTTTTTATTTTTTTTTTTTTTAACAGTTCAAATTGTACCTTGGGGAGCCTTCAAGGCCAGAATGGAAATGAGTATAAGCATTTAAAAAAAAAAAAAAAAAAAAACAGATTCTGCTAGTAGTGCTTGTCAGCTTTAGACAAGCCAGAAAAAAAGGAAAGAAATTGAAGTCAGTTGGTTTGCACAGATATAAAAAGTAGTTAATAGTTTTTCATTTCAGATTTCTGGCTAGCATCAGATATTACAGTGTGTTGTTGTAGGTATGGTCCTTGTGATATCTTTTACAAAAGATAGGAGGATTCAAGCAGCACATTTCATTTCCATTAAACATTTGGTAGTTACTGCATTTCAGCTTTTGGATATGAAGAAGTTTGTGTTCAGAGCTCTTGCAGCTTCCCCTGCTCAGTTGGTGTGAAGGCTGGGCCGTTCTTCCTAGTCAGTGCTTCATGGTATCCAGAGCTCTATTTTGAGTAGCAAAGCATGGAAAATTTTGTTAGTCTATCCACTAAGGAGGACCCTTAGAGAAATAAGTGTTCCCTTTCTCTATAGAGTTTCAAAGTAAATCTTTGCTGTATAACCTCACTTGATGGCATTTGTGCTCTGCCTAGATGTTCAATTTGAATCAAGTTTTTGCAGTTTTAAAATAAATTTAGAGAAACTAGAAGAAAAAGAATGAGTATTAAATCTGCTTTTCCAGAGAAATGGTTATTCTTAATACCTTTGGGAGCTCAGCTTTTCACCTTCTGCCAATGCACAATATCAAGAGCAGAGGCACTCAAGTTCTAAAGTAGTTCCTGGATGCATCTTTTGTTCACACTTGACCCACATTGCAGATGACATTTAAATCAAGACAGTCAGCATTTCAAATGCCAAAACACTGTGGCAGCAAAGCATAATTTCTATGTGTTTTAAATCTTTAGATCGCTTTCCCAAATGCAACATAAATTAATAGTAATTAGGAGTGGCTTTTCTCGGTAAATGCCAAATAAATGTGGAGGTCCTGAGCTATTTCTAGGAGGTGCTCATGTTCTGAACCTCATCATTGAGCCAGTGTTGACATTATTATGTTTTATGATTCCTTTAGGACCAAATTAGTGTCCATTGGCAGAGACTGATTTTATTCTAATCACTGCACTGTTTTTCTGGATTAGGAGAGGGTGTCGCCACCTTCTCGTGGACACTGACATTTTGCAGGCAGGTTGTGGGAGCAGGGTGAACAGAGAAGTTAAAGGATTTGCCATTTGGAAGCCTGGTGTTAGGTCGTTTCAACTTTAATCCACTTCTAAAATGTGGAAGTGTAAGAGTTTAGATTGTTGTGGGGGAAAGTGTGCATCTTTTGTCTTCTGTAAAATCAGTTCACATTATGTTCTCCATCTTATAACAAGTGTGTCTTGTTTGATAGGTGAGACCTCTGCCTTCAAAAGTGGAGGCATAGTGGGAAAACAGTTCTTTCTTTCTTAGCCATTCTTTTCACAGCCATGATTCACTTGAAGCTTTAGGCTTTATACAGCTCAGTGCAACTGTCTGCAGGATTTCTGCAAGGAGGTTGCACAGAACACAGTAATTAGATATTGCCAGATGCATGTCTGTTGCAATACAACACAAAAGAAATGACACTCACGTACTGAGATGTCCAAGGCACAAAAAGAGCAGTTTATTTACAGACCTCAACATTTATAGAATTCCAATAGTGACCATGGATTGGAGGAAGAAAATTGTCCTCTCCAACCACACTGGTCAACCCAACAGTCCATCAATTCTCTCCTCCTCCAGAAAGGAATGCAAACAATCATTATTTACATGAAAGGTGCGTGAGAAAACTCCATTGCAAAAGGTAAGCACAGAAGGCTGAAGTAGAACTTTAGAAAAACAGAGAAGAACAGAGAAAAACAGGACAACACACATGTCCATTAATCTTTTCATTCACACAGTTCAGCCTGCAGGTTTTATTTAAATATTACAGGTTTCTGCCACAGCTCACCCTGACAACAATCAAACCCCTTGGCTTAATGGGCCCTGTTGCCTAACCCTAAATCTGCTTGTGAATTAATCCTTACTGTCCAAGAAGCACTGGAAAGCTTTATCTGAATTAATCATAGATAAAAACTTCAGTGTAGGCCATGACATTCGTTGTTTTTTTTGAAAATTTAGTAACTAGTTCTTACAGACAACTCTATGCAGTGCTCAAGTCTAGCACAGCTAGCCTAAATTGGTCTATGACCCAGGTTTACAAAGACACGTTGATGTCCAAGTCTCTGACCTCAGTGGTATTTTATCACCTAAAAAGAAATGCAGTTACTTCTTTAAAAAGCTGACTTTTTTCTTTTCAACATTTTTCTGTGTACTTTTTTAACACTTTTGTCTGACATCTGAGTCTAGGATTTGAATTTATAGAAAAGGGTATGCTTTGGAGAAAGAAACATATCCAAATCCTACTATGGTTTTCTTCTAGCTGGAGGCAGAGATAAGTTTTTAAATTGCAGAGTAACTGATTTGTATTAAGCTATAAAATGAAAGTGACCTGACAACTGCTGCCTGGTTAAGGTGTAGAATACTAAACAAAATCAACAAATGCTGAAAAATGCATCTATCTGTTAATAACTCTTCCTCAAATGACTAAATTCCTCCTCAAAATAGCCCTATTAGCCTAGTTAATTTAGGATAATATTGATGCTGGGATAATATTGGTATTATCCCAGTAACTGCAATGAGAAAAAATTTACCATAAAGGCAACACATAACATTTTTCCCCACAAGTGCTGCATGAGTGATAGACAAAAATAAGCTGAATGACCTGACTGCATGGTCACGTCCCTAGCCATAGAATTTGTCTGTATGCAAACTCAGTTAAAGGTATCTTATTTTTTAACAATTCTTTCAACTACATCTGGGTTTTTTTAATATTTTTTAACAATTTTTATCATTCTACCTTATTTTTCTAATTTTTTATCATTTAACCTTATTGCTTCAAAACTAGAAATTCAAAGAGAAAAAAGTTTTAAAATGTGAAATTATCATTTGCTTACCTATGCTAATTGGTGCTTTGATTTGCAGGTAGTTAATCTGAGTAATCGAAAAATTACATTTCAGTGTGGGTAATGGAAACAGGACTTGGGCATCAAAGGATCCCTTGTAGGAATTAATTAGCTTGACAAATGATTTTTCCTTATTTTGAGATCTGGTGTGGCAGTGTGGTGAAACTGGAGGAGAGAATGAGACTGAGGATTTACATGCCCACTAAAGGCATTTGTCTGAAAAGAGAATGAGTTGTTTAATCCAGGAACAGAGGTACACCAACCAATGTGTAACATATAAACCAGGCTGGAGGCAAAGCAATTTTAAGACTTCTTTCTTCTGTAAAGGAACCTCAATGGTTTAATAATTCTAGTAGTTCCCTCAAAGTTTGTCATTTTTCTTTGTTTTGCTGTACTTTGTATTGTTGTGGCTTCTAGGTTGAGTGTCTCAGCAATGTTCTGCAGAGTTGTAGGTTATTGAACAAACCTTCTGAAGGAGGTCATATATATTATGATCCCATTTTACATGTTTGTGTGAGGGGAGGGAGCCACTGATGTGTGATAGATCTTTGCTGTATTTGCAGCTTATCTGTGCAGCAGTATATACACATGTACACCTCCAAGGCTCCCAAACTTCTTTCTTGCCCCTCAGGTGAACCAGAACTTTGGGTTTGCTGCCAGCAACAGCATTTAGCACATCCATAGAGTTTACACTTACATTTGTCCTGCTTTTGTCCTCTTGTCATCATTTTCTCAGCGTGGAACCTCACCTGTGACTGTGAAAAGATGCAAGTAGGGCAGCTGAGAGGCATCCTGCATTTTAGGATAGCACATCTAGCAGTGAGGCACTGCAGACTCTAGTTAATGCCAGACATGGCAACTATAACATGCCTTCCTGAAGGCATTGACATAATTCTTCTTGTTATTTCCCTGCTGGTGGTGCCTTTGTGTGTGATAGCACGCTTGCTTCTCAGCCTGTTTGCTTCCCATACCTGACTGTAGTACACTTCAAGACTAATAGCTCATGTCTTGTGCTGGTTTGCACTTCTGAAAATAACAAAGTTGCTTTTATAGCCACAAGATATACACAGGAGCTCTTTTTCTTTTGTGCTGCTCTTAACTGATTCTTGGCAGCAGCTACACCTGTTAATTTTATCATGCTTAATGATAATATATCCAAAAAATGCCTTCTGGCTTGTTATATTAGAAATTATATGGCTATACAGAGTCTTGTAAAGTAATGATTGCAATTTTACTAAGTGTTGTCACTAGATATTGGAGACTGGATAAATACTTTTTGTACACTTTTCTAGTGTGACAAATAACAATTACAGGGCACTGCAGTATGCATCTTGTGACAGCTCACTGCACTGCTGAGTGCTGCCAGTTGATTACAGGAATGTACTGGCAGCAGCAGCAGTAACAGAAAGGATGAATACAGTATGCTGTATTTATCTAGTGCCTTTCATCAGTGATGCTTTTGACAGATAGACAGACTGTCAGCACTTTGCACAACACTTTGCCTAATGGTAAAATAAGGAGAAGCTCTCAGCAAGGCCCACTGCTGCCTAGCAGGGTGCCTTTCTGCAGAGCTGTGCTCAGCCTGGTTGTTGCAGGGTTTTATTCATCCCCAGGTAAAGAGCTTTGTATTTGTCCTTGCTGAATTTCACCCCCCATTCCTCCAGCCTTTCTAGGCCCATCTGAACTTCAGCCTGTCCTTGAGCAGGTGGCTGCTCCCTCCGTGTCGTGTCATCTGCAAACTTGACAGGAGGATGTTTGCTTACCTCCTCCAAGTCATTGGTAAAGACATGTCCCAGGTTAGACCTCTGGGGTACCTGTTAGCAGCCTGCAGGTGAGATATGCTGTGAGCATGACAATCCAATGGGGAATTTATCACATCTGCTTTCCCACACCGCCATACCCAATGACCTCCTTTGGATACAAGAATATTGTGGGAGGCAGATAGGCAGGCTGCCTTGCTAAAGTAAACTGTCACTATCTCTAGTCTTGTCCACAAATGAAGTAATTTTAGTGTAGAAGGCAACCAAACTGGTCAGGCTTTGTTGCAGTGAGGGTGACTGCAACAAGTCTTTTGGGTTCCCTGTTTTCAGGGCAGACACGGCACAGAGAAAGGAGCAGGTACGATGGAGTGCCCCGAAAAGAAAATTTCACTTTAATGAGAAAATAAAATAGGGATGATGCCCAAAAGCCATGCACAGTATAAGGACAGAATTCCAAAGACAAGAAACAAGGGAGAAGCAACAACAGACTTGAGGGTGGATGATTCTGGAAACAATACAGTATAAGGAACACAGGCAACCAATAAGGGAACAGAACTTGAATTCATTAACATCATAACTGCAAAGGCCCTTGGGAGGATACTTCTAGCTCACCCTAAGTTAAACAAATGCCTCCCAGGGCTTGAAGCCAAGATCTGGCTTGTCGGGTGAGGCCCGGCTGGCCTTGTGCCCCTGCCAGGCTGATGCCCACGAGGCATGACTTACTTTTGGTGAGTCAGTGTTGGGTGCTGCCAGTCGGCTGCTTCTCCTTCATGTGCTCAGAAATGTGCTGAGAAGACTCACTCCATGAGGTTGGACAACCAGCAGTAATTCCATGAATCTCTTTTTTCACTTTATTAATATAGTCTGGATATTTTCTTTCTCCTGTAGCAAGGGATCTCCCTTAGCCTCCTTCACCTTGCAAAAGTTTAAGCAGGCCTTGCAAGGACATGGGCCAGCTTTCTGAGCACACACTGACTCCTACGGATCTAGTGACCCCAATCAATCCCTGCCTTGTCTGGTTGTGATTTACCTGACCCCCTACTGCTCATTGTTCACTGCCTTCTTGAACCCTGCCTGTAGTCACAGAGGTCTGTGAGGAAGAGTGAGGAATGCAGACATTGCGCATCTCAGCTTTAGCTGTGGCTGCTGTCCCCATCCACAGGGTCACACTCTTCTTGTTCAACCTTTTAGTTCTGCAAAAGCTTTTCTTGTTACCCTTGAAATCCCTTGAGAGCACCCACTCTGACTGAATATTTCTAATGCTACCCAGAGTTGCTAGGAAATGTTTCTAAACTTCTCCTTTGAAGATCATTCATGCTTCCACTGTCTGTATGTTTTTTGGTGAGAGAAAGTTCTTTTTGAAATTCCTGAGGGTTTTTCAGTAATTTCAAAGTGTAATAGTTGATTGACTTGCTTTCCCTGGAGAAACCTACCTGGTAGCTATATTTAGACTTCAGGACTGACGTTTAAAATAGTATTAATCTTTATTTCAGTATGTTTATTAAACTTAAGCACATGACCTAAGTAGCTTACTTTCGCAATTCCCAACTGCCACTTTTTAAAATATTTATTACTTTCCTTTCACTCACTGGCTGTAAGGAAGTTTCACATTTTTGCTTACAGTTCAGCCATTTTATATTTAATCTTTCAGAACTCATAGGTGTTTATCTGGACTTGATATTTTTTTTTTCCTATTCAGTTGCAAACTAACCACAGTACTTATTGTACTGATGCCTTAGTCTACCAGGGTCTCATATTTTTCCTCATAGAACAGGGTATATCTTGATCTTCTGGTAGAAGGCCAATACACTTGGTTTCAGGAAATGTTACATGTAGCATCTAACTCTCATTCTGAGGGTTTTTAATACCTTTAATTATTTACTCTTCACAATTACATTTATCCCTTCCTTATAATTACTATATGTTATCTGACTAGAAATTAGCTCTTGGTAAATGTTCTTCTAAGCCCATACATCTAAACTGCTAAGGATTTCTTTTTTACTTACCTAACATCTAAATCCTTGCCTTTTATCTGCATTGATTTCTTCTTTTCCTGCTTTCTGTTTTGTTCATGGCATACATATCCTGTGAGATGTCATTACTGTTTTCTTCAGTGCCATCCTCACAACACGTAAGAATTTCATTTTTCCAACCCCCACCCCACAGGGCCATTTTCACTAGCCTTCACATTTACATTTTATAGAAATACAGCTTGGAATTTGATGACTTTCCTACGTTGCTGTTTGCATTTTCTGTGTCTGCAATAAGCTTTTACAATTTGCTATCGCTTTCTTTAAGACAGCATTGAGCTCCTTGATTGTCCTTATGTGTCATCTACTAGATTTGTGCAGTTTATACACAGTTAATTTGTGCTGGGAAAGCTGTAATGGGTTTTAAGCAGTAGACATATTGCAGTAGTTACTTTGAAATTTTAATGAGTGCCATTAAAGAATCAAAGGTACGGGAGAGCAATTCTACAGGAAAGGAAAATAAAGGCCAAGAGGTAAGGAAACTTTAAATGGTTCAAATATACAGTTTTTAAGTTCAAAGCAAGTTTGGTTGATCAAACTCCATTTGGGATGCTTTAGAAACTTCTAAATTGGTTTATTTCTTTTGGTTTATAGACACAGGTAAGACTAGATAACATGTAAAGCAGAACAAATTTATTAAGACTAAATAACATGAACTCTGATAACTTGAAAATATGATGAAAAAGTAGTTCATGAAAGTACAACAGAAATATTCTTACTGCTGAAAATAATTATGAGATGTATTCACAGTTCAGTGCAGGAACACCCCCACCAAGCTGCCCTGCGCAGTGTAAGCCAGGAGCACACAGAGGTGCCCAGCCCAGGTGCTCTGGGCTGGATTTCATGAGTTCTGGTGCTGCCACCAGCTCCCCATAGCAGGGTGTGTGTTTGCACACAGGGCAGGTACCCAGCTTCTGTAGGATTCCAACCTTACCTGCCTCTCCCTTGCCCCTGCTCAAAGGGGCTTGCCACTTCCCAGCATCCTCTTACTCCTTCTGTTCTTTTTTCATCCATTTTCACTTTTTCCACCCCTTCCTTTCTCTTCATATTCCCCTTTGTGTCTTAAATCATAAAAACCAAATGTTTAGTCTTGCTTTATCTTTTAAGAAAAAGAAATAAAAGGAAAAAAAAAACAAAAAACACCCCAGCAGAAGAAAGTGTCATGACACCTGTCTTCCTCTGTGCTGCCCTCTGTTTGCCTGCAGCTCCTTCCTCTTGAAAATGTGGATTAAAGTCCCCTGTGTCTCTTTTTCTTCCCCACCAATTAAGGTCTCTCCAGGATCTCTCGAGGCAGACGGACATTCCCTACGGCACTGTCCTGGACTCGGCAGTGTACGAGCACGTGCGGGTGAAAGGGATGAACCCCTTCGAGAGGGACAGCATGTATGCCCAGATGTGGCGGATGATCAACAGGAGCAACGGCTCCGAGAACAACGTCCTGGAGTCCACAGCAGGCATTCAGAAGGTACTGGCACCCTCCCTTCATGCTTCCCGTTGGAGATGCTCTGTGGCACTCCGCATTTGCTTAGCAGTTGCTTCTGGCTAAAAGGGATCCATGTGCACCCAGGCAGCGATCCTGCCTGGAATCAATTCCTGAAAGCCCACTGCACTAGCACAGAGGATTGGGACTTCTCAGGTTTGTGGCGTTGAATGGCATTTTAGTATGTAAGTACCTAGACTGTCTGCTCCAAAAAGTATTTATTTACAGGTTTTTTTATAGGAGATGGCTGCATTTGTAAGGGTGCAAAATGGGAATAGGAACACTGGACTCAGAACCCCCAAATACAAGACATTGATTATTTTTTTTTTTGTAATCTCCTGACTCTAAAAATCCTGGCTTTCTGTTGTAGCTCTGGGTCATGTTTGTTTTGAGCTAGGAAGGCAGGAATGGCTGATTTGACTTTAAAAATAGAGTCTCACAAACACATTCTGTAGTAGGTTTAGCAGTGGAAAAACACTTTGAGAGCTCTTTGTAGGTAAATTTGTGAATGTAATAATTCCCTCCCAAATTCTGGCTGACAGCTGCAGCTTTTATAGAATCACCAGTCCATGAAAGAATTCAGTATGAGAGTCAATATAGGTGAATGAGTGACTGTATACTTTTCCCCTATCACTGTATCATTATATTCAGACTTCTAAATCAAATCAAATAATATCATATTTTGCCAACTTTTATTTTAAACTTCAGTATGTAACTATTTCTTACAGAAAAAATCCATGAATTGTGTTCATGATCTTAAAATCTCCGTTTAGAGACTTCTGAAAATCCAGATGAGCTCTGCTTTTTTGTTTCCACCAAAATCCATTGGCCAGGAAAACCTGACATTTCTGATGTTCTCACTCTAGGTAGTAACAAGAAAAAAGAGTATGTTAAGAAATTATTAAATCATTGGTGAGCTCTTGATAATAAAAGAACTAAAAATAACAAAGATTATTTGGATTTTTTTTAAATCCCCAATCCAACCTCTGGATAACCAAGATCATATTTTCTCCTCTGTAGGACTAAACAGCATAAAGGAAGAGGCAGGAGAGGTCCTGGGGAACTGCACTTTTCAAACCCTTTTAGATAAAGTCATAAGCTGAAAGAGCAAGAAAAAGAGGTCTGAAGATTTATTGGCTAGAGGAAATTGCTTTTTTTGAGAGAACATATTTTAGCTCAGTTTGTAAGTGGCTGATAAAGCTAGGATTTGCCTTTTGTATATATAAAAAAAAAAACCTGAAATCAAGAACCTTCCCTCCTTCTGGTTTCCCCTCCCAAGTTATAAAATGAGTTTCAGAAGGATCAAAAACCAGAGTACATCAAACACAGCTGTGCTCACTAACAGCTTTTAGCTTGAAAAACCAAACAACTGGTATATCCTGCTGGCAGGTAATTCCAGATTATAGTCACTGAGTTTTCATTCCTGGAAACATGGCAGTTGCTATCCTAAAACCTACAAAACCAGAAACATCCAAGTTCTTAATTTCCCATGCTTTTGCTTCCCAGGAATAGGCAAATGATCATGTTGAAAAACTAAGTTGTGTCAAGTGAGCAAGCCAACCACCCTCCAGTTTTAGAAAACTGGAGTCTTAGACCTGATGCTAATGAACATACACATCTACCTGTGGGTGCACAGTTTCTCCCCTTCCTTCAATTTACAGGAAGAAATGACACAGAAAAAGATTATTTGCCAGCTGCTGTTCCCCAGAAGCTTTTGGGAAGCTCTAGCTGGCCTGCTTGGGAAGAAAGCTGCATGAAGAAAGTGATGTTAAAAGCTAATCTTAGGCAAGGAAAACTAATATTTTAAAAGGTATTTGATAAAAGGCAGAGATTATACTCTCTGTAACGCATTTCAAAAAATGAAAACATTTCAGAAAGAATTCATGGTCCCCTTGGCCTATTTATGTGCTTCATAATGCTCTTCAGGGTCTTTAATGAGTTTAACTGGCCACATCGGAGCCATTCACCTGATTATAACCCTGGGCAAGATAGACCAGCAGGTCTTCCTCCGTGGCTCATTTTGTTTCCCCCTTTCATCAGCACTTAGGCGTGACTGAGTAGCAGTTTGTCCAGGCTCTGTGAGAGCATCACCTCAGCAAACCTTCCTGGAGTGCCAGGTGGGACAGCAGAGACTTAGTGAGTGCTCCAAGCAGGTACAGGGAAAGGGACTTCCACTCAGCTGAGTAGTGACCGTGAAGGGATTGGGATAGGAGAGAGCACAGGAGAGAGGGATGCCGTGGACAGTCCCATCTTTAACAGCACCCCTTGCTGCACCACCTCAGAAGCTACATGAGGTTTGCACGGAGCCTTCACAGAAGACACTTCCCAAAATATTTTTGTAAAATCCTGAAAGTTCTTTAGTTTTGCCTTGCTTTTATTCTGACAGCTCCAGTGGAGCTGGCACTATTTTATTGTGAGGAAAGCAGCAGTCTAATGCTAATGTATATATAAACAGGGGGAAGAGGAGAGGGGCCAACCACTGATCCACTCAGTGCCTCACCCCTCTCACTCAGCAGGACTGCCTGCTTGCTGTACCAGTGTCTTTGTGTGGAGTGGCACCTGTGTGAGTGCAAATACAATACAGCCAAATGACAGTGATTGCACAGTCACACTTTAAATCAGACATTCTGCTGCTTTGACCTGCTTTTCCTGGCAGGAGGGCAGGGCAGGCAAGAGAAATAAGATGGGAAGATCATGCCATTGTAAGTTTTCAGGTTTTGGTATTTATTGGTCCTGTTCCTCTCATAAATCAGGTGCATACGTATCTCCGTGTGTGCTCCTGTTCCATCCATAGTGAACAGCTATAAATACCACAGGTCCAGCGAGAGAGCAGCTGGATAGATTTACGCGGAGGAGAGAGCAATTTTAAATACCTCAAACAGGAGACAGCCTGCAAAGCACAGGCACTTTAGATATTTTCTTCCACTTATTGTCTCTTACTTTCTCAAAAGGCAGCAAAAAGCTCTTGAAGGTCTGAATTTAAGGTAGGGAAGCACTCAGTTGTTTGTCTTCCTGCACTGTCAAATCAAAATGGATGGGGAGGTAGCTGTATTTTTATATAATCCTGGATTATTCTGGAGAATATTTACTTTTATCTTCCCTTTTTCTTTATTATTCCTACGTGTTTCATGTGTCTCAAATTGATTTTCCTTTTTTTTGCATAGGTTATGAAGTATGCATCTCATTCCATCCTAGGAATCTCTGTTTTTGCGGAAGTTATTTATTCAGAGAGGATTTACAGAGGCCCAAGTCATGCCTGCTTAAACATTCATTGAGGACTCCAAGAAAAATCATCTAGGCTTAAAGATATCACATTACATACCTCTTTATGTCTTCTTAAAAAGCACATTACCCTGCTTAATCCTTTACAAGCACCACAGGCTTTCCTATCCTTGGAACTATTCCCATTTAAAATATAATGAAGTGCTTCTATTGTGGCCCTGTCTGCTCTTTCTTCCCTGGAGTATAATAGTGCCTAATGCCCTATCCTACCCACCTTGTTCCTCTGAACATGATACCATAGCCTACAGCGTCTTCATTTCTCTCAGTAGTACAGAGTGGAAAATTCCTTTCCCAGGCAGAATCTGAATATGTTTGAAACCTCTTCTGTCCATTTAACTCTATCTGCAAAATATTTAGCTGCTAGGAACCTTGTGAATTATTGTCAGGTGAAATAATGCTTCTGGATTGGTGCATTAAGAGAAACTCCTTGTAGGCTCATATTACTTCCTTTTCAACTTGCTCACAGTATCAAAAGGAATTTGGTCGTGAGATTTGGCTTTTCTTGTGATCCCCATTGCAATGCCAGTGAAAGCATGCGAGCCCATTTGTTTTCCCTGGACACTGTGGATGGCACTTTTACCCTCCTGAAAATACTGTAATAATAAAAATATTTATGAGTAGACCGTAACAAAGCTCTGCTAAGGTTATTTGTATGGGAAAGAAAGGGGTAATAACAATTTCCAATACTGTGCTAGAACAAATTGTTAATGATTGACCATGGATATGCTTAATTTGTTTACAGCAGTAGCAACGTCACAAAGACTTTTCTTGATGGGCCAAAACCCCTCCTGAATTAGTTAGTTATCCTGATATACTCACAAATTTGCCATTGGAATTGCCATCCTTGTGGCAGGAATTGCATCCTTGTGCCATCACTGATTGCATCACAAAAAATTTAGGTAGTCCACACATCTTTGTTGTGAACATTTCTGGCCATGGAGTAGCCCAATAAAAAGACACGGAAAACAAAAGAGAATCAAGACAAACTTTTGGGATACTGGATGTGCACCATGATTCAACAGTTTGGCAGTGGCTAAGAAAGGGATAGGAAGCAGAAGAGGTGAGAGCATATAATAATTCTGGGACAGTTCTCCAGTATATCTCAGTTCACGACCAGGAGATCAGCTGCGCCATGCAGCTGTTGGTTAGAAAGCTAATTATCAACTCAGACACCAGTTCCATGATTCCCTTCTGCTCTGGAGCTGATGCTTCTTGGTCAGATGAGATGTTCTGTGTCTGCTCTATGTAATAAGGTTGACATCAGGGTTAAGACCTTGTGTTCAGTCCCCCAGCTGAAGATGCAGTTTGTCTATTTTGTGATTACTGCCTCCTGCACAGTCCATGATTTGGTGCTGACAGGTACCTTGCAGTACCAAAGGCACTGACTGCTCTTACTTTGTATTATCATGGATGGTCTGGCTTTTTTTTTTTTTTTTCCCTGTAATTCTGTGTATCTTTACTGCCATATCTGGGGCTTTAAAAACTTACAGCAGTGATAAAAATTAGAATCCTGAACCAGAAAGCACTACAAACACAGTGTGGCATTACTTTCAGACATTATCAAAGTCTAATAGTTACCTGGGTTAGTTCAGTAGCTCAGTGTGTTTGGGAAGTACAATAACTGGCCTGTGACAGTTAACAGGGCATGAAGCAGATTCTGTGCATAGCTTTAAAAACTAAATTCAAGACTTTTTCTAGCACCACATTTTCTCAGAATTCAAGGTATGTTTAACAAAAGGCTTGCTCTCCCTCACTAGAACTTCCAAGTCCATAATAAAGTTTGGTGTAACTTTGACTTTCTAGAGAGCTTTCTCAGGTTTTCTCAGGTTTTAGAGTAGAACACCTGTAAAAGTTATTTTCTGCAGAGTTGAGCTTTATTCAAAAAAGTGGATAAGTCAATATTTGAGTTAGACTACATATCAGGAAATGGATCTTCATGGACATGTGGTCATTCAGCAACTAAGCCAAGTATTGCTGTATTCCTTTGTCTCCAAAGTTTTCTGGAAGGTTTATCTAAGTTCATCTTCTCCTGTTTCATCTTACATGCTACTGAAAGTACCTCACCCTTTTTGCTCTCCCTGAAATGCCACCCAAGTTACTCCTGACCTCTGTTCAAAGGTCAGTCTGTGTACACCCGAGTCACTTTAACAACCTCAGATGTCACTGACTGCTGTCCTGCTCCTGTGCTGTGCCATTCCACCTCCCATCTAGAAGGAAGGTAGAATGTCTTTGCTTTCTCTCTCTCTCTCATCTCTCAGTTCTTTGGAGAACTTTCCAGAGCTGTTCTGAAATTTTTGTGGCCCATCCTACATCCAGGACCATAGTCTTTTCTATCTGTAGCTTATCCCTGTCTCTTAAGTCCAAACAAATTGGCTCCACAGAGACAACTTGAAGTTCCACTTCTCTTGAACTGAGCTGAGCTTCTTTCATCTGAAAGAAAATTTGTGTGTTTTCCTCTGCTGTCTGTTCATGTCTGACCACTAACTTAGTTCAACCTAAAGTCTACAGAAGCTGACTTCATCATCTTAAATTTTCTTTTTATTGCCAGTGTATCTAGTTAAGTCTTGCCAATTTACTTTCCATACCATTTCTCTGATTTACCCATACAACCTCCAGCCTGTCACTTCAGTAGTTTCCATTGTTATTTTCTTGGGCATCTATAAAGAATTCTTTTTGCATTTAGTTCCATTGAAAATGCTCCTGGGTTTAAAAAAAAAAAAAAAAAGTTGCCTTGACTATCAAGGCCTTTCATGGTGAATTCTGACTCTCCCTGCAGCTTTTTCATTTCTGAATTGGAAATCATTTGTGTGAGCTTCCAGCACAACTCCTTTTTCAAGCAAAGTATCTTTATGCTTTCTCTAAGGACTCTTTTGTAAGGTATGTTTTCCCTCAAGACAGTAGTCATGTCTTTCCTTCAAACTCCTTAACGCTCCCCTTTGTTATTACACTAACAAAAACCTTGACAACCAGGTCTCTGGTGTGTTGTGATCACTACCCATCAGCTGAGCAACTCTGTTTTGTTGCTTCTTTGTGCTCTTTCCCTCCCTTTGGTTTATTTTATTGCTGCCAAATCAGGGGGGAGAGAGGAACACACACGGTAATCATCTAAATACTGGCATAGATGGGATGTGGGTGAAACCAAAGAACTGCTGTACCCCAGAATGAAGTAAATTAATGAACACCACCATTATCAGATGAATAGTATTTCTCAAAAAAAACCACCTCTCTGTGCCTGACCTTTCAGCCTTCATCCTCAAAGGAGAGCTACAGCCTAACTTCAAAAGATGAGCAGGGGAACTAAAAGTTCTTAACAATCTGATACAATATAAAAAAAATAGGGGGAAAATAAGATTTTATTGGGCAATTGCTCCTTGTTATTTCTCAGTTTCTCCAGATTCAGTGGTGCCAGCTACATATTTCTTTTGAATGTTCTCATTGATTAACAACAACAGCATTGCATTAATCTCAGAGGCAGTTTTCTAATCTTAAAGTTTTCTGCTTGTTTTCAGATGCTTTTTTGCCTGAAAACTTGGTTATTTAGGGTTCTCCCCACAGATACATCCCATCTTCTGTTCAAAAATAATTCTCTCTTGAAACCTTGCTTCACCTTGATCTGTCAATGGATATAAATATACCTCATCATGTGTAACTTGAGGTGTCTAATTTAAGTGTCCAAGTTTCTTTCTTTGCTGTTGTAGACAGGCAATTTTCTTCTCTGGAGAGTGGTCAGGAGTGCCTAATATGGCAACCTATTTTTCTTGGTGGCTTATTTTGTACAGTACCTTCCAAACTAAGATCATATTCCATGACTAGAAATGGCAATAAAAAACAGGAATGAGCAAAATATACTCTGAGGAACAAATTTTGCTTCAGTCCTGTAGAATTGCATTTTGCAGAGAGCTGAGTCCAGACTTTTCAGCTGGAGAAAGGATAGATGACAGCCCTTTGAGGAGTGAACATGGGATGGGGGAGTGGGCCCCATCCTTCATCCTGGTGGCCAAATGCAAAGCTCAGTACTTCACACCTTAGCCTGTGTCTAACCCTGTAGTCATCTTTTTAATAGGGCAAAATTGTCCAGAGAGAAAACCTGATTCCTTTGTGAGTGGAGATTTCACTTGATGATTTTCTTACGTAGAACTGGACTAATTTAGATGGACTCATGAGCAAAATATCCCGAGTGTATCCCTGTCCTGATGGCAGGAGCACAGATCTGTAGGAGTGTAGGGGCAGCTGCCACCATCAGGCCCAGGGTGCTCTGCCAGCCTTTTGGTCTAAAATAATCCTCAGGCACGTGCAAAAAGTAGAACTTTTTTGTGTGTTAGTAGAACTAATTGTGTGTGAAATAGCCCTCAGTCTCCAGCTGTTGAGATAACAAATAGGAATTGGGGATTTTTGGTTTGTTTTTGGTTGGTTGGCTTTTTGGTTATTTCTGGAGAACTTCAGATGTGTCTGATAGGTAGGGAAGGTGGAAGGTACACGTTGATGGTGAGTGTACCTCAACCACCACAGGTGGAGTAACTGCTTGTGGCTTCCTGTGTGAGGACTTTGTACCTTTTTGGTGCCTTTTTCTGATGCTGAGCACTTTGGAAATTACTGGTTTGTATTCCTGTTTGTTTCCATGGCCCTATCACATCTGAATACCATAATCCCAGGAATTATATATGGTAGAATAAATTTCTGGATAACTAAGCATCATGAACGCTGCTTTCATTTGCACTGGCAGGTGATTAATTGTAGAAATTCTGAGTTCTGTCCTGAAGCTGGATTTTTTATGGGATCAAAAATCTTGGAATGTATCAGGGAGTAAGAAAACTGACAATTAGGAAAGAATTTAAGAAAAATGGTGCATTTTCAGTCAGTGGTTGTAAAAGCTGAGCATGAGCATGTCAGGATAATGCTCACAGGAATTCTTTTGCTAGTATTATTTGTTGCCTTATTTTTCTGCGCTGGTCACCCTCTGTTAGGGAGGCACCTGTTAGAAAGGATGGTATAAACAGAAAAGGGTGCTGAATCCACCCCTACAAATGAGTAGCTTAGTTTGTGCATATTCACATCTAACAGAGCAATGCTGTTGTCATATTCTGTAAAAGAAAAGGTTTGTGAGTATTTAGAAGGTGATGAGTGCATTTATTATGCATTAGCATGGGAGAGGTCTGAAAGAGAAACAGCTCTCCTGGGTGCTGTTACAAACCATCTCCTGAGTAACACACAGCATTTATTAAAGAGTACAAGACTGGAAATGTCTTCGCAGAGGTACTTGTAGCCAAGTGGAAGTTCTGCTGCATGTTACTCTCTCAATTAAAACCAAAGTTTATCTGCTGCGGGGGCTGGGAAGGGTTTGGGAGATATGGATTCTTTGGGCAGAAAGATACTGAGGGGTCAGTTTTGTGGGGTCTCAGTTGTTATTTGGGCCCTGCTGGTAGAGTGCTGTTGGTTCTGGTGTGGCATCTTAAAGTGAAAACATGCTGGATACATATAATGAAGAAGCAATGCAAGGAAACTTTTGCTGGACAATAAATGTTTGTAACTTTTTCCAACCCATAAATCTACCTCTAATGCTGTTGCTAAAATTTTATATGCTACCTTCCCAGGCTCTTCAGTCTATGGCATTGCCTCAGCAGAAAAGGTTATGACCAACAGCTTTAAATGACCAAAAACTGTATGATGAGGGATGAGCAAGCTGTGCTGAGGTGCCTCAGTGCAGTGAACCTCCTCCTGTGTCAGCAGCTTGTGGAGGGATATTCCCTCCTTTGGATTTTTGAGTAGCATATACATTGCTTTTTATGAAACCAGAGGGACTCCTGATGGAAGTTACAAGCTCCCAGGCATATTTTCCTAGTCTGGTCACATCAGATATGGGTCGTGTCTGTGCAGCTTGTAGGGAAGCAAAGCTCAGGATGAGCAAAATGTCCTACTTGAAGTTATTCTTTTGCTTCTTCAGGTCACTTCTTGCAGACATTTTCCTATGGGAGGGTGACAAAATATTTTAATTTGTGCCATTTAGCAATCACACATTGTCTTTTGTGCCCAAATCTAGTTCCAGATCCCTTTTTAAAAAGCATCAGTGGAAAATTTCTGTCACAAATTGCTACATCATTTTGCGTTCTTGTTATCCTAAGAAAGAAAATCTCTACAAAATGCCTGACAAAGAAAAGTCATTTGGCATTTGGAGCACTCTTGTTTGGCTACAGGGGACACACAAGTTATCAGACATCTGTTATTCTGGTCCTGTGAGCTCTTATTTCTCCATCTTATCTCCATTAACTTAGTGCTTTTCCTGCAAAGGTTCTGTAACATTCCTAGGTTCATGAAGATTAATAACACCACCCTCCTGAGAGTGTCTGGGGACTACACAGACTCCTACGCAGCTCCAGCAACCTCTGCTTGTTCTTTTCCTTCTGAATTCTCACTTCACTTTGTTTCCTCCCTTTTACTTTTTCATTTGTCTGCTTTTTGACCCTCTGTCCCTTCTGTTTGGATAACAGCTACACCAGCTTTTCCCCAGCTCTCTAATTCCTTTCTTCTTCCCACCCTTCACCTCTCCAGTGTTACACATCCCCTTTGTTATCTCCATCGGCTTACAATGTTTCACTCTTGATCTGTGCAACAATTTCCGTTTGCAATCAGATGGAGCATTCCCAAACTCCGACTGTCACTTAGAAGCCCCGTTGCAGGCTCCTAGTGTGGTGGGCTGCTCTGGGGACGTATCACACACAGATGAGGGAAATGCAGACTCTGTCTCATGATCAATAGATGGAGGCAGGAGAGCACACTCTTGCTCCAGGCACAGGACTTGGTAGTGTACTTGCTTTCTTGTTTAAATGTTTCCAGCTTTCATTCTTGTGTATTAACGTATTTGAATAATACCCAAATACTTTGTGATGCATTAACAAATGCCAATGATGGGATTGAATGTCAGGTTGTTTAAAAGATATATGCAACAGAAAAGAGAGATAAATAGAAATAATGAGAGAGTGCATTTTATACATCCTCTGTGTTCCAGCCTTAAAGCATGACTTTGTGAGGCTGCAAGTCTAAAATCATGAGAAGTATAAGAGGTAGCAGAGGAATCTTGTCTCATGTTTTTGGAGCTGTATACCAGTAATTCATAAAACAGTTTTGATGGCTTTAGGTAATTTCTGTTCAACAACTTATTACTAAACAAACAAAATGTCTGTTCCAGGGACCAGCAAATGCAATTGCAGTGAGTAGACCTGTAGGAAGTCTCCACTGTAAGACACTTGATAGTTTCCTCATTCTAAAATGATTCAGAATGTTTTCCTTCTAATACTCTTACAGCTGGAAGCCATAGAAAAGAAAAAGTGCATAGTTGAGGACAGCCTGCATCTGATCCAACAGCAAATTTTTTTCAATATCATCCATGACTAGTCAATACATTAATAAACATGTAGGCAATGACATGCTAGTGAAGTAATAAGAATGGTGCAGGAAAATGAAATTGCAAACTAAAAAGCACTAGCAGAATACTTGGGAAAATCAATCTTTATAGTCCCTAACGTGTTATATCTTCTGATGCTTAGAGGCATCAAGCTTGATGCCTCTAAGCATCAGAAGATACAATTAAATCAGATGATTGCCCTTAAAGTCATCCTAGTCTCAAAACAGGAGCGTTTAATATAGCATGGAGAGAAATAAAACACAAAAAGATGTAATTTTTCAAATACAAAAGAGGAACTCTGTGCATCCTCAAAATGGCGGCTGTTTTACAAACTCCAGGTCTGTGCTTCTACATACCTGTATGCATTTGAGTGGACATAGAAGTTTTACTGCCAAAGAGATCTCTGATATCTAATCTGAAAACAGGTCTGGTGTGGGAGACAAGAGGCCGAGCAGACTTCTGCTGCTGGCAGCTTTTCGACAATCGTTTCAATATATATATAATGGGAAATATGATAGTAAAACTCCATTTTGTTGGAATATATAATTTTACTGATTGATTTCAATCACTTCAACTTATTCATTTATTCACAGTGTTAGGATAAAAAAAAAAAGTTGTGTTTAAGGAGGGAGAGAGGAGAAAGAGGACCAGTTTGAAGCAGATCAGGTGTTCAAACTGGACAGTTGTTATACAAAAGTAATTGCTCAGAGGCATGCCAGAACCTGTAATCACAGGAGGGTTTTTTCCCCAAACTTTTGTGGGATTAAACCATACTCATGCCAACAAAATCCTGAGGTTGGGATGTAAGAGGTTATCTGTTTAAAAGATGATAACAGTAAGCAGAAAGTCTCCTCTGCACAAATTGTCAGGCTGTACCACGGTCTGGTGTCACGATGTGAGCAGATGTGGGAGTGCTTTACTTTGCTGTCCTCATTGCCAGGTAGGAAAGTGAGCTTTCCTGAAGTGTGTCAACCAAAAATAAAGCCAAACTTCTTCTGATAAATAAGCAGAATGTTTCTTTAGGCTGAGGAGTAGTTATAATTGGGGTTTTTTCCACCATTTATGCTCTTTAGTTAAATTGCCATCAAGCAGTTTATGTCTTCTTGCATTTGAATTAGGTGGCAGAGTTGTCCGGTTTGAAAATGTGATTACAATAAATGAGTTTCTTTTCAAGAGCCAAGCTATGGGAGGAGAGGATTAAAGTGCCATGTGGAGTATTTTAAGAAGCATTTTAACCAGGCTGTAATCACATATCATTCTTCTATTATTTTGCATGAAATAACTGCTCTAGATAGGCTGCACAACTCCCTTCCTGAATTACAATGGCAGGAGAGAGTTGTTTACTATTCCCAGCTCTAAAGCTTTCCTGCTGCATGGGGGCTGATTGGTGTTTATGGCTGTTTGCAGAAGGGCTATTTAATCAAATAAAACAGACCCCATTCCCCACTGAATGTGAGAGAGGGAGAGATATCAATCCCAAGGGCTGTATCAAGATGGGTGTAAAACACAATGCATTTGTAATGAAAAACCCAGTAGATAAGCAGCTGTATTATAAAAGTCTGTGAGGGTTTTGGTCATAGCATCAATCAAAGGGTAGAAAATTGTGTTGTTTTATCTCTCTGACCTCAGAGCAGGATTTCCTTGTAATGCAGACATGGTTTAACCCCAGCTGGCACTGCAGCTCCACGCAGCCACTCTGTCACTTCCCCTGATTTCAGGATGGGGGAGAGAATCAGCAAAGTTAAAGTGAGAAAACTCATGGCTTGAGATAAAGACAGTTTAATAAGTGAACAGAAAGCCACACAAGCAATCAAAGCAAAACATGGAATCTGTTCACCACTTCTCACGGGTGGGCAGATCTTCAGCCATCCCCAGGAAAGCAGGGTTCCCTTGGGAAGGCAAATGCCATCACTCTGAGTGTTCCCCCCTTCTTCCCCTGGGTTTATATGCCCAACATGATGTCACATGGTGTGGGATATCCTTGGGCCAGCTGTACCAACTGTGCTCCCTCCCAACTCCTCATACACCCCCAGCATCCTCGCTGGTGGGGTGGTGGGAGGAGCAGAAGAGGCCTTGACACTGTTCAGCAATAATGAAAATATCCCTGTACTATTGACACTGTTTGCAGCACAAGTCCAAAACATACCCCACTCTGTCTACTATGAAGAAAAGTAACCATCCCAGTCAAAACAAAGACAAATACTTTCCTAGCAAGGATTCTCACTCTGTAAGTAAACAAATCTAGGACATGGCACCTTCCTATTAGTGAGTCTTGTCCCTGACTCCCTCTTATACAAATTGCCAGGGAACCTCTAGATTTCTTTTCAATCTTCCATTTAGTCCTGAATGCAGTTCTTTAATACTCTGTTTTATAAGATATTGATGGCAAGGACATATCATGTGATTGATCCAAGGTACTGCAACATAACTTGGTCCAAAATGGTCTGAATTTTTTACTTCTGGAAAAGACTGAAAACAATACTTTGTGTCCTCCAGCATGGAGAAATGGCATAGCCTTGCTTTCTAAACTGCATGTGGTCAGAAAAATATGACAAACCCAAGTTTGAAACCTTGATGTTTTGTTTCACACCTGGCAGGAGTTCTGAGCATGGTCGTGTTTTATGTGGCATCTAAGTATGCACTTGCAAGCTGCTGGACAGGGCCTCTCAATGGCACAAGTACCCTGTCACCTGTTTCATGGGTTTTCACTGAGAATTGGTACAAGAGGACCACCAGTCTGCTCATCCCTCATAGAGGGGAGGCCCACAGCTACTGCATGCTCAAAAGCAGCATTTGGCATGAAAAAAGATGAGGTGGTTATCAGCAGCAGTGTCTTCAGGTTCAAAATTTTGGCCTTGAGTGCTTTCCCAAATCATGTCTTTACACTCAAGTTGTTGTATGAATCTCTTGGACTCCAAACGTTGTGTTTCACAGCATAGTCAGGAGCAACACTCAACAACACAGGTGCACATTGGGCAAAAGCAGGTATGTTTCCTCACAAAAGGAAAATGTGAGTGTTGGTTAATGATGTTTGCAAAGTGCTTCCATTCCTGCAGATTATGCTATTGTTAAACTGAACGTCTTTGATTATGCTGTGACTGTGCTGAAAGATAAATGAAGGAGCTGGTTTCCTTTAAACAGTGTCTTATTCTTGATTAGCGTGATCATTAAATCATTTCAGATCTAACAAAGTGAGCACAGATGGAACACAGTAAAGACAGCAGAAAAATATGAGATTTCAGAAAAGAATCAAACTATGCAAACCTAAAAGTAATTCAAAAGAGCTCATACCAAAATTCTGGCTAATATAATGGCATATAGAATATGTTTGTGAATTACAGCAGTTGTGGAAAATACTCAGGGTAGTATTTTGTCTTTTGATAGATGCCAGTAGCAATCTTAGATTAGAGAATTGTACTTCTGAATACATCCTCTCATGTGCGGCGCGAAGAGTCTCCTCACCTTTATAGACACTTAGTGATTCTGAAAAATTTAAATGAAGTTTAGTGGAGTGGAAATATCAGCCAAGCATGTAGCTAAAGATCACATAAATTTGTTGCATCTGATGGATTTTTGCTATGCTTCTTGCTGTACCTCTCTCTTCCCGAACTAGTGTCCTGCTTTTCAAGATTGTGAATTGCCTAATTCAGTCTCTAATCAGATGGCTTCTCCACCTTTCTCAAACATCCCATCAAAGGTTTTCTCTGTCTTCCTACCACACCTTGTCTCATATCTTCAAAGTTAATTCCTCCTTACATCCAACATGAAAAATCTTCAGCTCTAATTTGGCATCCATTGAAAACAGTCAGTGGTAGACTTCAGGTCAATTTGTATTTGTATTTCCACAATTGAAAGCTGACTTGGCTGCTGCAAACCTTGTGAACAGAGTTGCAAAGGGGAAATCTCATGACAGCAAGAACTATTTAACATAACATTATATCACATCCAGATCCATTCCTGGCTGATGGAAGACAAATCACAACCAAATAACAGAGAAGCTTACAGAAGGTTTGTTTTGAATTTCTTTGTAATAGTTGTCCAAGGCCTGGTGGAGTTTATTCCATCCCCACAGAGTTTCACTTGGTACTTCAGGACTGATACTGCATCAAATTGTACTGTATCCTTTCAGGACTTATGTTTGCACACCTTCTGTACAGCTTTCAGTTTATTTTAGTTATTACTACTCCATAAAATTTTTAAGCTATGAGGAATTCCTAGCACCCCATGACAAGTCTTGAGTGTTGTATCCCTCTGGGGATGGTTTACCCCAAAAGGAACCCCAAAGCTGTAACTGTGTGATGTGACTCTACCTTCCCCTGCTATCTCTGACCAATTGGCTCAGTGCCAGCTATCTGTCCTCGGACAGAGGGTCTACATAAACCCCTGTTCTTCCTTGTTCGTCCTCTTTGCCGCTGGAATCCCTTCAAGGATAAAGCCTTGGAACAATCCTAGGTAAGGAGCCTCTTTTGGGTCTCTTCCCCTTTCCTGTAGTGATCCTAGCCCAAAGCCCTCCAGAATCTGAGCTAGCAGTCGGGGCCGGGAGGGCGGAGGGCTGGGGTTAAAACACTTGAGTAAACTGCAGTTTTGATCTCAGCTTTTGTCATGCTATTCTCAATTGGTAGATTTCTTTATTTTTTTTTATTATGCTGTTATATTTTTACAGTCAGTGATTTATCTCATTCATTCAGCTCATAAATTGCTAGACCTAAGTTCTGGTGTGTTCACCATGTAGGTACAGAGTATGCCCGCTGAACTGACTATATTAGTTATTCACTAGCTGCCAAATGTAGATGCCTGTATTGGGCCTCACATTCCCATTGTACTTGCATTATTCAGCTCTAAATAATTTGAAATGTGACAAAAAGGAATAAGCGCAACTCAAAAGAAATTTTAAAAGAGACAAGAGGAAATGTTATTGTGGTTTTATCTTCTTCAGCTACAATGTAATATGCTCTTCATAGATATGTCATCCATAAGATAAAGGGAATATATTTTTCTGGCATTGTATTTACTCTGCTTTCTTATATACATCTTGCACATTAGTTTTTTTCCTAAAATGTAAGATGAATGATGTAGCAACAATGCTACTGTATTGGATGTGACATGGACGTCTATTTGTAGGAATTGTGTTTTCCCTTTGTGTCTGGAGGGACGATATTTTCAGAAGAAGAGCCCACATGTGTTCAGTACAATGTTAATAGAGCTGCACAAAGAAAGGAGCTGTATCTGCACGCAGAGCACTGCACAGCTGCAAGGCTGGTTGTACAGATGCAGGCATGCAGCTGCTTTTCCTGAAAACTTGGTCAGGCATGTTGGAGAGGAGGAAGCAGGAGGACTTTGCAGAGATAGTTTGCTGATAAAAGATTCTAAGAGTGTAAAACCTGAAAAAGAGATAGAATTGAAAGCAAAATTTGAACTGTAGGGTGCTGGGCAGGAAGAGGCTGATTAGGCTAGCTGAAAGACAGAGCTGGGTGATTCAGTGACATCCCTCCCAAAACAAAGGGATGAATAAGGGGTTGGACCTTCTCAAGTATCAGGGAAAAGGTGGTTTTTCAGGTTTTTAGTATGTAAATTAGTATGGTAATATAGTAGTCCCTATGAGCTGTATATAAATTCTGTAGGTTTTGTATCTTAAAGTGATTAGTTGATGCTCATTAGAATATTCATGATAGAAAGGGTTAAAATGGAATGTAACAGGTAACTCGGCCTCTTGCTCCCCTGGATCCCTGTCCCTTTAGACCTTTAGACTATTCCCCAGTTAAGCTGCCTTCCCACTACCAATAAACCACTTGTCCCAAAGAGTATCCTGGTCTTCAGATCATCTCTCTCATCAGACACTAACAGCGCGTTTCCAATACAGGCACTTATCACCAGTGTGTCAGAAGCTGCATAGCATCCTTTAGTATGCCTTAACAAGTGGAGAAAAAAATTGTGTTCATCGTTTTCCATTTAAAAATCCATGCTGAAGGACCAAGGAGCATGCCAATAATATAGAACTGGGCAAGTAAATTATTATTTTTCTGCTTTGGCAGTCAGTTAAGGCCTTTCTCCACCCTTGCCACTGTGCTGACAGCTCATGTGTTTCTGTGCAATGCACTACCTGATTCTTCCCTGCATTTAGTATATATGTGTCCAACACGCTGTCCTTCTCATGGGAGAATCCTGTAAGAGAAGTTACTTTGAAGTTAGGTCGTGATATAAATGTAACTAGCAAGCAACAACAGTATAGATATTCATTCTTTACCTAGACATAATCCAACCTGTTTGTCAGTGAAATAAATAAAACACTGGTAAGAAGACATTTCCTAACAAGGTAGTGACCTTTTTCAAGCCATGCCCGCACAGATGCTGGGTGATACCAGCTACACATTGGATGCATTGCTAAAATATCTCATTTGTGATTTTATGATGCTACTGCATGTGTTTTTCAATTTCCTTTGCCATAGTTTGGTGCTAACTAATGAAATTATTTCATTCACTCAAGTAAGATGTTTACTGGTGTATATGATTACCTGGGCACTTAGCTGTCCACACTGTATACACAAATACTTGATCTGCAAGTGCATTGTTCAGCTAATAAAATCTCAGTTGATATTTCTAATTCTAGCTGAAATGCTACTTCATTTTAAAATGGCAAATAAGCTCTGATTACATTGTATCTCCAAGATGAAAATTTTTTTCATTCATAAGTACTTTGCTTTTCTCATCACTCATCTCCAAAATACCTTGGCTGGGATTTTTATTAATGTTGTAGAACTAGAACAAGTAGTTGATTTTAACCCAGTTGTATTCTATTTGTTTACCCAGTCATATGTGGTATACACATCAAATTCAAATTAAAATAAGTAAGACTGGGTGACTAATTGTAATTTATGTTTACCAAAGAGCTGACCTTGTTTATGATATAACCAGATTTCTCAGCATGTTTTGTCCAAGTTTGAATCTGACAGGCTTAGGCATAAAGAGGCATAAGTTTCCATGATTTATTATACTTGCAGGAAATCAAGAACGGAACAGGAAACATAACTGCTTATTGTTTATATTTATACATATTTAGATTTTTATCATATGTCTAAAAACATGGCTCAAGTAAACCAGAGTGAATTATCATTAGGGATTTATTCACTGGAATATAATCATAATTGAAACTGTAAGGAAGGAGGTAATTTTATAAAATATTGTGTAGCTTCAAAAGCATTAAAATTTGTCAACATGTCATCATAGGATGTTTTCATATTCAATTATAACCTCTCTTTGATCAAAATGGGGTTTTTATTTTGAAATGCTAATCCATTTCAGGGAAAGTAATTCAGATCGAAGTCAACTTTTTGGAATAAAATATTCTCCAGTCTAGATTTTTTTTTACTGCTTTTGGTCCCAAAATTTGATCTTTTTCCTTAACTCAAAATCTTGAAATTCCTTGTGCAGGAAGATAACCAATTTCTGTCCAACTCAATCGATCACTTTCTCCAAGCAAAAGTTCTGTGTTGATCATTTCATCTCTGAATTTGTTTCAAGTGTCCCACACACGAATTTCTGTTGATTGCTGTTTCAGGAGAAAGAAAGGGTTAAAAATCTTTCATGAAACATACTGGTCCTGAATGACTCCTCAAGCACAAGTGATTGTTTTTCAGTAATTTATTTATTTTCAGCTTTTTCTCAGTTCCGTCATCTGTAACTGATTTCTGGCACCTGAGCTATGGTGTGGACAGGTTAGAATGAATTAGAAGCAAATATAAGGGAAGTGTGTGACTGGGACTTCATTTGTGATTTACAAAGGTGTGCCAAATAAATGTTACAGCCCTGGATAAGTGGAAATACCTGTGGCCAGAGATGAACTGCTCTGTTGACATTTGAAGGCAAAGGCTGTAAGTATTTCACTCTGTAAAGATGCAAAAGCCCAGCTATCACCTGAAATTAGAGTAGCAGTAAATATTAAATCCCTGGATGGCTATGGAGAGTGCTCAGGAGCTGTTGCACTGTTCTGGGTGCTTTCTGAACTTGAAACTCCTTCTGGACACTGTTTACATTCTATTTGCCTCAGCACATGCAGAACTTGGGTGCCTGCTCCTTTACCTGGCCTTGCTGTTCCTGGCAGCCCTGGCTGAGCATTGTGAGTGACTCCAGCAGCATTCTTTGTATTCACTGTTTTGTGTGAGGGGTTTGTGACTGCAGGTATGGGCTGTAGGCTGGCTGCAGGCAGGGCAACAGAGACAGGAGCCAGCTTCAAGACTCACAGGGACTTCATGTGAACTTCAAGTTGTTCTGTTGTGTCATCTTTTCTGCATGGTGATAGCAAGAAGGCAGCCTGAACTGAGTAAAAAATGTGACTGCACTGGTCTTCTTCCTCCTACCACAGCTCCTGATGTCTTCCATGGGTTCTAAACTGCAAAAGAAAGAGAAAACCTTCATAGCTCAAATCTGTAATGTTCTCCTTTCCTGTGGGTTCAAAACACCTTCTTTTGAGAATCAAAATGTGTTCAGTAGTGGGGTCTCCAAAGACCTGACAAGCCAGTGACAAGGGATGGTGTGGTGGCATTAAGAACCAGCCTGTGCTGCAGCCTGAACTTACAGTCTTCTGAAAGAAATGCTTAGAGACATCCTATGGCAGCCTTTATTGAGCCCTCAGAGAATCAGGATGGCAGGTGTTGCTGAAAGGCAGAAACCTGAAAGGGTGGGAACAAATCTCAGCTTCCTTTTTTCCATGGCCACAAGACCTGCTGCACTTAGATAGAAGATTCACTGCCAGAGAAGAGAAGTGGTTTCATGCAGGTTTTCCAGAGGAAGAGGAGGCTTTTGAGGCAACCAAAGTCTGTATGCAAGCAAACTGATGTGGAAGCACTGAGCTTTGACATGCAAACCTGTTCCTGCACGCTCAAGCTTGTGCAGGTTGCCAGCAGTTAGTGCTTCCTGCCTCCTGCAGGTTAACAGAATGAGGGAAAACATGCAAAATTGCTGTGCAGTATAATTTCAGAGAAGGGAAAAAGAGGAGCTGGGAAACTTTTCTTTTGAAGCTTCAAGATACTGCGTCTCAACCAAACTGGCTCCTTCCATATCTGGCCAGGAGATGCTTATCAAAAGAGAGAAGAATACAATGGTTCAAAAGAAGATGGTTAAATTCTTTTGTGTGAGTGGTGGAGCATCATTACCATTAGGAAAATGGTCAGGGCTCCTGTACAAGGAATATAAAAAACTGAAAATTCAGTTTCTTTAAAATAAGTTTCTAGAATGAAAGTATTATTTCAAATGAGCTTTTACTGAAGAATTTTTCAGTATCGCCGGTACTTTTGCAAAGATTTTTCTTGTGGTTAGAGATCTTTTTCAACTGATGAATGGTTTTGATGAGTAGTTTTATGACTTTCAAGGATTTTTCTCTCCTTGCAGTTAGTATTCAAGTAAGCATGTCTTTGAAAAAGGAATCTGCCCAAGAATTGCAGTTAGGCTTCTATTCTAAAGAAGGGGGGACAAGAACCCTTCAGTGAGCATCATACTGGATTGATTTAATATAAAGAGGAATGCTGCTTTTCTATATTCACCTCTGTTTAATTTCTTCATGGTACTTTAATCCACAAATTATTTTTTTATCCAAATGAAGAGTATTGACCCATGTACATTTCCTCATTTAAATGTTCTTTTATTGGTAATTAACTGCCACAAAAATATTAATTTATCAGAAGAGGGGAATCACTTGAGCAACATTTGGTTTACATTTGCCTCATTATTGAGACTGCCACTTGGTTACCACAGATCTAATTTTCTGAAGTGCTTTCATATAATTTCTGTATATGACCTTCACTAGTGATACTCCTAAAATAGTAGGCATTGCTATCTGCAGCATTTAGTTGTCAAAAAATAAGTGAGAAGCTGGCATAATAAAAAAATATATTGCTTCCTTACCTTTCAAAGGCCTGCTTTGCTGAGATTTATTTTTTTTTCTCCTGTGTCTCTTCCACCTGAAATTAATGTTTGCTCTAGCAAACCTGTGGTTCAGCTGCATGTCAGTGATCAGCATGATCTGCTGGGTCATGATCCAATTTTAGTGCTTTGCAGTGATCACCTGAAGAAGCAGCTGGCTCTGTTCTCCCACCACCCTCAGCAATGTATCTTCAATTGGCCTCCACTGTTTTGCTCCACTTGTTATTTTCTTTCTTGTTAGCTTACAAGATACCTTTAATTACAATGGCAAAATGTGAAGGCACCAAGGCTCTGACACTGTGGTGCCCCCTCATTACAGAGCTCTCATACCTGAGTAATTCTCATTCTGGATAAATTATAAGGTCTGCCCAGTGGAACAAGTGAACATAAGATCATGAAGCTTTCCTCAAGAAATTGATGGAAGGTTGCATATGAGGAATTAATGCTTTTCCTGATAAAGTTTTACATGTAACAAATAGACATGCCATCCAAGCTGATATGGCACTGTAATGAAAGATGAACTTCATTCTGAAGAGGAGGCGAGTCTGGGATTTTTAACCTCTTCTTTCTTCCCCTAAGCTCCCAGGTGTATAATTTTTCTGCTCCTTTTTGCTTCTGGGCTCAATGATTCTTTAAGAAACCATTCCACAGTGTTTTGTTGGAATAAGTGCAAAGGATACATTTCAGTGTTTTTCAAATAGTGGCCTTGAATTTAGATAACTTTCTATAGAGCCTGTAAAATTATATATTAAATGTGGTAGTAATAGTAGTAGTAGCTGGTTGCCTTGATGACTGAATAGAGTTTTATATGTATACATATATATATATGAATTTTTACTTTGTGCTTTAATACCAGCATGGGAATCCAGCTCCTATCTTGCACTGCAGAGAGCTGTCAGTCAGATTAAGATTTCCCTGATTGTATGACTGCATTTCATTCTTAAGTTATGCAGATCAGCCACACGTGTTGTCCACTCGTGTGGGGCAAGAAGTGCCAAAATTCTACTTTGGATGTATGGAAAGATTTACTTTTGTAAATCAGTGGGGTCTATTCAACAAAGCTAAAGTGTAAAGTTTTATTTCACTAGGATCCAAATAGAAGTCAGCTAGATTTGTGCCCTTTGTGAACAAAACCAAGGCTTTAAACCTTCGTCCCCAGAGGAAAACAAATTAGCTAATAAGAGTTTCTCTGAAGGCAGATCTGACTTCTGCTGCAGTCTGATAAACAGCAATTTCATTGGCCTCTTGCAAGAGGATTATGGAAAGTGCTTCCATTCTCTTCTGCTGAAAAAAAAAAAAAAAAAAAAAGCCTTCTCTTGTGAATGCCATCTAGCTGTTTGCCAACATCTGACAATCTGAAAATCTAGATTTAGGCTTCCACCTCAGATTTCATCTTTTCCTTTCTCCATTTTGGAGTGCAATATCCACATTACCCATACCAGCTCTCGCTCATCTGTTTACAAATGTTCATTCAATTGTCTCCCCTCTCCTTCATTCCTTGTGTAATAGCAGCCTTGGCAAGCCTGTTTTGGAGAGAGGATCACAGCCCCTCACAGCGGGCTGTAGCTGCTGCACACTTGCTGAACATGGCAAGATTGCATCAAAAACTTGACTTAGGTGTTTTTGTATGCCGAAGTCTCAGCTCCACACTGATGGGCATAGGTCTAGCTAGCAGCACTGGATGGTGGTTTTTCCTCTCCCTAGTCACTGCAGTGGAATGGCCCGTTTTGGAGAACAGGACCCTCAAAGTGCTGTAGGGAGCAGGTAATTAATCAGTGTCCTTGACTAGGTTTAGGTCAGAGCTGGACCTGCTGCTGCTATGCTGAGGAGAAGTCTGCTTCTGTTTTTAACTAAAATGCAGCAATACTACAGCTGACAACTTCATAGGCAGGGAAAGGTGTTCAGCAGTTGGCACCTAACTAGTAATGGAAAGGAGTAGAAAAGGCCACCACCACTGTGTCTCAGGGGTGTAGGCACAGGGTGTTCAGAAAATGGGCTTCATCAGCATTATCTAATAATTTTCAGATGTTCTTTTAGAAAATTAATATCATTTTAATCAGTTTAAACTTAAAATTCCATGGCCTTATAAGTTCCATTGTTTTTATAACAGTAAACATACATTTTATAACATACATTTTATGTATGATGAAATATTTAAAAGAGGTCTGCAGGAAAAATAACTGCCAGTTCTTTTTAACCTGCAATCTGTTGTGTTTGTTTTTTTTTTTTCTTTCATGAGGACTCTTTGTATTTCTCTATTTTTATAGAGGAATTCAAAACACAGAAAAGATATTATCCAAGAATACAAGTATGAAAAATTGCAGCAATTGGTTGTTGTTTACTTACAATTATTTTTGCTGAAATTTAACATTTGCTAGACCTAGAAATGTGCTTTTAGAATGCCAGAGTTGCACACAAATACATTATTCAACTTATTCTGCATGAACGGGTTAGCTGTAACAAGAAATACTATCCACATCCCTCTTGGCATAAAATATGTGCATGTGCAACAGTGTAATGGCTTTAAATGTTTTCCTCTCATAACTCAACGGGTTTTTGGCGGAATCATCCAGGGTAAATTTTAGCTAATATCTACAGACAGGGCTTCAGCAAAAAAAAAAATTTTGTAAGTGTTCAGTGATAGAAAATAGAAATATGCCAGCCCTATAGAAATAGTTTTAACACCTCTGTGCTGATGACTCCTGCTCTGTATAACCCTTTTCACAGTAACTCCTTTGGAATTGCTCACAGGACCATGAAGTCAAGTCAAACATTTCTGTGTGGTACCACACCTCCCATTTTCACTTAATGATCACTGTAGCCCATGAGTTCAAAACACCTTGATGAACAACTAACAGTTTCAGTTTTGCCTGGTTTTGTTGTTTGCTTGCTTATTTTCTTTTTCCCCTATGACAATAGATATCAGATACTCGAAAAGGCTTTTCAGCCTGTGCCATAGTGACAGGTGGGAGGCCACAGGGAAGGAGAGTGAAGTGTCAGTTCTCCATGCCCCGGTGGACTGGAGACCTGGGGTTGCTGCAGAATGATAATGTGCTGCCCTCCTACAAACACCTCCCTGGCGATCCAGGGCTGCGTGGCCATGTGTGAACTGCATCCAGATCTGCCACCATCCTGAAATGTTGTTCTCTCTGCTCAAAAGGCCAATATAATGATGAGGAAATGTAGAACTGGGGATGCAATTCTTCTGTGAGTAGCAAGTTACATGTGTTGCAAGGATCCATCTTTTTTTCCCAAGGAGATTCTGCTTTCATTTAGCTCTCATAATTGGCTGAATGCAGGATCCTTAAGTTTTTCTCATAATACAGAACTGGAATTTTTGTTGTTGATTTTGGGACCCAAAGTAGAAGTCTTCTGCATAGCTATTGAAGAGCTGCAAAATATATGCTTCCCATGGTAAGAGGGAGAGAGAGGGATAAAAGTTTTTAATTGACATTTTGTTCCAAACTTCCCTTGTCCTTTTACAGACCACCATCTCCTCTTTCCATAGTGTAGGCACAAATCTGTGAAATATCTGCAGTGTTCATGTTATGCTATACTCTAGCAAAATCTTATTCTTAGTCCTTTAAACTGAAACTAGTCTTGAGCTGTGTGAAAGACCCCTGGGCAAGGAGTTTAGACTGATTCTCTGAAGAAGAGTATGTTGAAAAGGAAATCCTATAGCTCCAGAGCTGGCAGATAACTGATTCTCTCTTAGTGAAACAGGTGTTTCTCTCATGCATAAAAATTAAGAATTGGAGACAGTTCAAAAGTAGTGTCACTGCTAATGGGAGGGCTGAACTGATAGATTTGCAAGGAGAGATTAAAGAAAGCTATATCCAGCTCAGCTAAGTAACAGAAAGATCCATCAATAATTGAAAGGTGTTACCCTCAAAGTGTGAGTGAGTATTTAGAACTGCAGAACGAAAATAGCTAGGAATGACATAAAGAAGTTTTATATATATATAAAAATAGCTAGTAAGAATAAATACACTGAATAGCAATGAAAAATGTTAGACCAAGAAGTAGTTCTCTAAAGAGGGGCATTGCAAGCATGACAATTACAACTTAGGTTTGCTCCACGGTTTTGAATTCCTCAGATTTGTAAGTGAATAGGGCAAAAATGCTAAAAAGGATGTATTTTAATGCATGGAGCAATCATGTGTTGAAGGTAGATGATGGGAATGATCCCTTCTGATTCTTCAATCTCTTTTGTGCCCCATGCACTTTAACGGAGGCTCACTGAGATCTTATCTATGAAAAGTAATATCTTTGTGGGAACCTGAACTGTGATGATATTAACTCTGCTCTGAGGATCTTATATATACCACTTCATCACAGATATTATTGACAGTAAGTACTTTTACCACTTTTATATATTCTCTTTGTGAGTTGTTTTACAGCAAGGCAGCTAAATCAAGAGAATTTTTCCTGACCAGCTGAGCAGCTGATAAGTCTCCTTACAAGCACTTACGTGAATTCAATGCACTAGGATGATAAAAAGGTGTTTTAGGACAAAAGCGAGTGTCAAAACATAACCCTCTGCTCTTTCCATCACCTCAAAGGTCATGTCCCACATGTAAAATTACTTGGGTTTTGAACCCCACTTTTCCTTAATTCCTTTGTTCAGAAAGGCCATCTGATCATTTTCAGGATGCATTTGCCCACTTCTGATCCTTTCTTTTGTCTCCTATTTCCCTCCCTTATTCTCTGCACATCAGGATCCTTTTTCAGGCTGAGTCATTATCCTGTTAAATTCGCCTAGGAAGGGCTTTCTTCTCAGTCATGCTATTTCTTACTCAAGTGGTGCCTGTAGGAAGATCAGAACAACCCATGCTAGGAAGAGCTCTGTGAGTGGCAGTACCTCTAGGACAAGCATACAAGTTGTATTGTTTGTTAACTGCAGATTCTCTTCTATCCCTTATTCTCTGCCTGTTTAGATAGACCTAAACCTTCACTGGGAGTAGAGAAAAAACTTCCTTGACAATTTCCAGATCCTGAAGATTAAAAGTGGCCCAGTCCCGCTCTTGCGTGTGTGTGTGTGCACTTTGAAAAGAATTTTCTTTATCCTGTGAGTCCTGTGGAGTCCACAGATAATATGGCTCCCTTTCTGCTCCAAAATCTGCACAAATCCTCCCCCTGTCATGCCTACAGATGGAAACAGGAAATATTCCCTTGCCAGGCTTGCAGTAAAAAGGAATGTGTCCCAAATGCAATCATTCCTTGTGCACTACATCTTGTGAGCAAGCAGACGGTGTGGCTTGCTTCAGTAACTTTTATATGTAAACAGTCTTTAAAACCATAATCTACATTGTCAAAGCCTAATCTAAATGATGTACTGACATTGCTTACTTTGATATGCTGACTTGGTTTTGAATTCTCTCTGGATTGCCTGGCCCCACACGGCCTTTTTGTGTTTTGTTTACTTTTCACTTAGCTGTCACGTATTTATTCCCATTAGATGTACAAAGTCAATGGATTCAGCCTAGTTTTACAGCTTAGTTGCCTAATACAGCAGAGGGAAAAAGCTAAATGAAGCCAAGCAGAGGGGCAGGAAAAAAGCAGAGGGATTCTTCAGGTCTGATACAGAGACCAAAGAAACAGAAAACCAACAAAAGATCTGGGTCTGGTAGAGCACCTAGAGATTATTGCTTTTTCAGAAAAGTATGTTATGTCTTGAAAGCAGAAATTAATTGATTTGTACAGACTGAGTTTCTATTTTTTAAATGCTTCCTTCTGAATTAATGCTTAAATTTTGTATCCATCACATATATTTAAATTTAAAAAAAAATCTGGATTTGTTTCAAATGTGAATGGGTATGGAAATATTACTTCAAACGCTTTTTCAGTGTAATAAGCTGGTTAGATTTATCTTAGTCAAACAGTTAAAATGGCTTACATGATCTTGTTCTGTGAAAGTCTTTGTAGATATGTGAAAATGCCTCATGCTGAGAAAAGTAATCCTGAAAAATCTACTTGGTGTGATCTTACCCATGGAACCCATAAGACAAATGGGTGTTTGTGAAGCCTGTCACAACTTGAAGCATGACTGAAATGTGCACCATCCTGAATGGTGGTCTTCCCTCTAGACAGCCATGCTTCTCCCAATGGGAATACCTACACTCCCTCCAAATGGTCGTTTCTACAGCTCAAAGAAAAAGCAACGGGGGATTTCATGTGGAATTTAGTGTTGGGGGAGGGATGGGACTGTGGTGTTTCCTTTGTTCCCTGAAAAGGAACAGTCCCTATTTCCTCCATGGCACTGTGTCACTGATGGCACGTTGTTTCCAGGTCACGTTTCTTCAGTTTCAGCTGAGGTGCTCAGCCCAAGCCCTTCACAGCACCAGCGTCTGGGCACCTTTGGTGCTGGCAGCAGCTGGGCACCCAAATATCCCTTCCTTCCAAGGGCGGACTGTGCTGAAACTGCCCCGTTTCCAGGTGCACTGACCTCCTTCCGGACTTGGCCGTCCATAGCCTGAGCTTTTCCTCTGTCTGGCGCAGGTGAAATACGGGAACTACGCCTTTGTGTGGGACGCAGCGGTGCTGGAGTACGTGGCCATCAACGATGCCGAGTGCTCCTTCTACACGGTCGGGAACACTGTCGCGGACAGAGGGTACGGGATCGCCCTGCAGCACGGCAGCCCCTACCGAGACGTCTTCTCACAAAGGTAAGCCTCTGCAGTAGGAGCAACAGGTATTAACAGAAGGTTTCTCTCAGCTCTGGACCCTTCTTTTAATTTAATTTTTGGCAAAGGAAAAGCATCTTGTATTTGCAGTCCACTTCATTTCTTGCATACGCATTCATTTCCTCTGAGACATTGAGTTATTCACTTTAACAGAAACTGCATTAAAAACACTTTGTGTTGCTCTTATTTGAATTGTTCTTGTTTCTTTTGAAAAGCATTAACGAGATAAACTCAACTTCATTAGCAGGAAAATGAGGAGAGAGTTGCTCCATTTGTTATAGAGAGTCAGCATAACTGAACACTTTCTGTTACAGAAGCTGTTTCTAAGCTTTTTCTAGGCAAAAGAAATGGGAAAACTAAAGGGGATGAACAAGAGCATTTGATGTTTTGGTGGAAAGACCCCTGTTAGTACCCAACCCAGGTGCTTATCCCTGTACTAATGGAGCTTTCAGCACATGGAAAGGTTGGGTTACAGTTTCTTCTGATACACTGCCCTCAGCGACTCCTGGATCATTGGTCTGTGCAGGCCTGACATTTCCAAAAGTGACATCTCTAGAGATGCTACTTTTTGGTACTGTGTTTCTATTAGGATTGGAAATAATTAATTGCATGTATTGTGCCTTTGCAGTTATTTGTGCTTCACTCCAGTATTAATTCCTAAATCAGGATTTGTGTGAAATGTGGAAAAAAAAAAAAAAACAACAAACTTTTAGACTTTTTAAAAGTGTATTATCTGCAGTTTGGTGCTTAGGAGAAGATGTGAGCTAGTCTCCTGACCCTTTTTTTTCATTCTGATTCTGGTCTCTCAGCTTGGTTTCTCTTGGTTTGTGTTATGTGTATGAAGCAAAATTTTACAGTTGCTGTAATGGGATTTCTGTTCTGTGGCTGCCAGGTAAACACAAAAAATCTGCTTAATTTGGGCTGTTGCCTGTGCCTTTGTCCAAAGACTCTAATGGGGGAGAAAGTAGCCAGTAAGTAACATTGTGTAGATCCAGAGGAATCATTCTCTGCTCACACCCACTGCATGAACAGAGAAGACTTGGATTCTTTGAATCTGTTCCACTTTAGGAGTGATATTGCTGATTTTTGTGCTAATGTAGCATCAACATAATAAAAAAATTCACAGGATCAGCAAAACATTTAATTTTAATGAAACATGTATATGCTTTGTATATTACAAAGAGTATTAGAGGAAAATATTTACCAAATAACTGTAACACTCTCATATTCTAGCTATGACCAGGCTGGCTCTGCTTAAAATCTCTGGCACTCTACTGTTTGGGGTCTCTATGCAGAAAAAAGGAGTAAAAATCCTTCCTGTAATCCTTTAAATAAATTCTTCCATCTTGTAAGAGTTCTCGGGTGCTTGTCAAGGTGTTAAGTCATCCTCTCCTTATCAGCCTTATCCACTTGAGCTTGAGTACAAAATTTGGAAGACATTGGGGAATTTCACAGTCTGTGTCTTTAAAACACAGTGAAACGGCCAAGCGATGTGGCACAGCTCACACCTGCACTCTTCATGCCCACCACTGCTGCTCTGCAAGTCAAGGTGGAGGCATCCAAAGTGCCCTCAGAGGCTGCTTGTGACAGGGTTTATGTACTGGGTGCAGCTCTTGGCATAGGGGGAGAGTGGTTATGGCTGATTCTGGTAAGAGAATTTCTTCTTGGTCGTGGTATTCAGCACATGGAAAGGTTGGTTTACAGCTTCTTCTGGTACACTGCCTTCAGCAACTCCTGGATCATTGGTCTGTGCAGGTCTGACATTTCCAAGTACAATTTTATTTCATAAGAAAACTTTGGCTTTTCAGTGTATTATTATATCTTGGAGCTATAGGAAAGCAGAAGGAGGCATAAAAATTTGCACATATATAGGTATTTTTATCTGAAGATCTTCGAAGCAATACTTAAATATTAGCATCTCTCAGAAAGCAAATGCTATTTCCACTTAATGCTTAGGGAATCCATAGCATCAGGAGACTTAAATGAAATCCCAAGGTCATATGTTGTCCCCTGGTGGAATCAGGGATGATAGGCACCCATTTTTGATTTCCTGCTAAAGTTGTCAGAGTTCAGGTATATGAAGAAAGGGATTATTTGTCAGACATTGGGCCACAGGAGGATCTGGATTGATATGCAGAACTTAGCTCTGGTGAGAAAATAGCTCATTACATTAGCAGGAATAATGGCTGAACAGAGAAATTGGAATTTGCTTGAAGTGATACTACCTCCTGCAGAATTTAGAGAGCCTGAAATATATATTCTGAAAATGTGTGTGCTGCTGTGCTTATATTCTTATTTCTGTATTATGAGAGCACATTATATAGCATTTCTAATTATGTCCATAAATATAAATTTACAGTTTAAAGCAGTGAAAGGCCATATAAGAACAAACATATGAAAGAGAAATAATGCTTACAAGGTCTTGCTCTTAACACCCTTCTGTGCTGTTCCTTAAGTTTACATCCATTTGGTTTTCACGCATCATCATTGCATTTCTTCCTAATGAAAAGGCTCAACAACCTTCAGCAGCTGCAGCCTGCATGCTAAATAGAGAGAGGAATAGATTCATTGTATAGGATTAGCAAATGTTCACATGAATATTTCACATTTTTAATGCAGCAGGGAACTGGTTTAAAATATATTGGCACTTCTTGATCTTTCCCAAAATAAATATATTTATGTGAAAATACAGGCCTTTTCTTTTAAGAAATTTCATATAAAGCCATAAGCTGCACAGTGTTAAATCTCTAGGGTGCAGCTGTGAAAGGTCTGCCAAGCTTACAGGAGATTTTGTTCTCTGTGCAGGAAGCCCAGGCACGCGTTTAAAGCTTTTCAGTACCTTTTCCAAACATTCAGGTGATTCCCAGAGAAACAGGAGAAGAGGCAGAGCTGCAGTCAAGGTAACACTGTGGTAAAGTTTACCAACAGGAAGCAGTGAAAAGAAAGGGTCTTTGAGACCCTTCTTTTTCACAAGCAAAAAAATCCTTTCTATGCCAAAACAAAGACGTGAGCAGCAGCGAATGGCCTGATTGCGGTACGAGATTGGCTTTTTTGCTGCACGGGGATGGCAAAGCAGCCAGCTGGGGTCCCACACAGCATCTGTGACCAGGCACTGCCTAATGCTTTCTCTGAAAACAGAGGCTCTGGGTCCCTCCTGAAAATAGATATGTGGCTGTACCACAAATAATATAGAAAATAAGCTGGGTAATGTTTGAAAGACAAACCTTTCGTAGCCATCCTGATGACTTCATTCATGTTACAAATGCTAACAAACACAACTGGCCGTGCCACTAAGCAGCCAGGTGATGTGCTCAGGTAGATTGCTGTCATCTTTCCCTTGCCACTAAGATTTAACCTTCTGAGCACCATCAGCCTCCAAGGCAGCATGTCAGTTTTCCCTCTCTCTATATTTTTCTTTCAAGGTAATGACAGGGGCTGTAATAATAGGAACTGCCAAATTTCCTAGGAGAGCTTGAAAAGGATGTGTCTTTTGGTTCATGAGGAGCTGTGTGGTGACACTAAATTTGACACCTGTTAAGAATTCTTTTCAGACTTAAACTTTAAAACTTCCATTGCACCCCTAGGAGGTATAAATATAATTGCAGACGCTTTTCAGAGCGTTTCATAGGATGTCTGTGCTTCCTGCAGTGCTGCAGCTGTGGCTCAGGCACTGTGCTGGTGGCTGGCTTTTGGTGGGGGTCAAGGAGGGGTGGCAGCAAAGTGCTGGAATCCTGTTCACGTCCCCACCCTCTCTGCTGTTTTGCCCTCTTCTCCCACACTACAGTCCCGGCCGCACAGCACACTAGAGGCAAAGGGAGAGGAGGCACTAATTCCATGAGAGCCCAGCAGCCAGCCTTTCCCTGAAGTAACTGGAACCTGTCAACACCCAAAACCACAGAAAAATCAAGCCATAGTTGTTCTGCACCCCTCATATTCCAAGAAACACCCTATGTGTGTTCTGCCCCTCTAGGTAAAAGGAAACAATAGAAGAATAAAAAAAGAAAAGGCAAGCTTGTCTTTAGAGCCCACAGTGTGGGACTCTTTCTTGTTCACCAGCTGTGTTTCCACAATTGCCCCAGCCAAGTACAAGCTCATGGACACCTAAACTTGTCTATGTACCCAAAAGGAGCAGCAACACTTCTGTAATTCCTGGTGGTTTTCTGTGGGAAGGGGGTAATGTGAAGGCAAAATCTATGGAAGGTACAACTACCATATAGCTTCTGCAGAAACCCCAGTCTGAATTTGACCTTATTCACAAAAAGTCACAGCAAATTTGTGCTGCTGCTAGAAAAGTCAATCACATATTTTTGTCCTAAGGGGGGAAAAGAAATGGACACTTGTAATGATTTCCTTGTGGCAAGCCCAAAGACACCTCCCTAGCAGCAAGTGGTGCACTTTCAGATATCCAAAACTATGGAGGGAAAGAAGAGAGCCATTGTATGGCATTTCAGACTGCCCCTTAGCAAATCATTAGCCAGCTGCTTTAAATAAATGGTATGGATATTCTCCTGTCCTTTTTACATCTCATCAGCAAAATCCCGAGTCTTAGAAAGTTCCTGCCCTGAGCCATAAATATGTGTTCTTCCTGTCTCCACACCATTTTATTCTCTCTCCTTAAATTTTCATTCTGTGTCTTGGAGGTCACTTATGTCCAAAGACTCCAGTGCAAGGAAAATTACTTTATGCCTAACTACTTTGATTTATTTTTCTCTGCCCTTGGGACTGTGTATCTCTTTCTTTGAGAAGATCCCCTTATTTTTTATTAATATTCTTTTAATGAAAGCCCAAGAAAGTTTCACCTACTCTCTAATTTACCTTTTACCAGCTATATGAAAAAAAAGAGTTTTGGATTATACCCTAACCCTGCAGAGGACTAACAATAATGCCATAATTGGATTTTTCATTATTAAATAGTTTGATCATCTGCAGAATAGTGGGTGCCTTAGTAAGAGATCAACTTTGCTTTGTCTCAGTAGTTTGCTAAAAATTGAAATCCTATTCTGAGCTGTATATACAACATTCTGAAACACATACTGCGCAAACTAGTAAAATCTACCTAAATCCACCCAAAGCACTTTTCTTTTCCTGATAATTCCAGAAAAGTAAGAAACTCTGCAAATTAGGAGAATTACTTGACTTCAAACAAACTCCTGAATTTAAATAGAAGAGTTTAATTTTGAGAGTCTGCTCTTAGATCATGTCATAAATTCATATAACTGAATTTATATTAGTGAGAGAAGAAAAAAAATGAAAATTAATGCCAGGTTTCTGAGCAATCTGGCATAAGAATGAGCTATACTCATTGTTAATGAAAGCCTCAACTTCAGAGTAGCACGTAGTAACAAGGTAGTTTCTTAGATAACCAGGATACTAAATAAAAAAATGAACCACACCCAAGGTAATATTTCTTGACCATCCAAAATAACCAGTCTATCCTATTTTTTGCTGTCTACATGAGACTTGTAGGGGTAAAACTGGAATTGCACCAGGCCCTAGGTCTCAAAACACGTCCATCTTCCTTCTTGCTGGCCCAGGTCCTCCAAGACAAACTGCAGTTGCCCTTCATGCCGGGACACTCACCTTGAGGAGGCGCTGCTCAGCCAGCAGCCTGCCCCGCTGGGGCTGCAGAGTGCTCTCACTCTGCATGGCTTACTCCAGGCCCCTGGATCCAGGCTGAAGACCTGTAACCTCTAATGGATTACAAGATGTAGCTTCATTCTGATTGTTAAAAATGGCATTCATTACTTCATGAGAAAGCCCTAACAGAAAGCTTTTGTCCCTCTGTTATTTTCTCTTCTTTTTTCTACCAAGCTCACGAGTGTTTGATGCAGGCTTACAGCACTCTGCAGTCCTGTCCAAGCACATTGCTAATAGCTTTGCCCAAGGGCCAGATGATCTGACGCTGTCCCTCTGCATCCTCTTCCACCAACTGCTTAATGCAGAGCTCCAGGTTCTGCAGATTCCTGCACTGCCATCAGAAGTGTTTCCTGGCTTTATTACCTGTGCCTGTCTCGCTCGCTCGCGGGGGCTGCTGGCTGTAGGACTGCAGAGAAACTGTGGCTCCCACACATCACGTTGTGAGAACAGGAGAAATGGCTTTATTGATTCCTGATGGTGTGCACCTGGTGCTTGCAGGTCTCACTCTAAATTCATGGCTAGGAGATGAAAAGGATGGAGACGCCTACAGAAACACAGACTTTAGCAACTTCTTCATCTCCTGTGATATTAACTGATGATACAGGTTAAAGGATTCTGCAGCAGATCTGGAGTTTATTACATACACACACATAGTGAAAAATCACTCAATCAAAACATGTAAAGGCAGTGAGCAGATTAGGGCTTTTTAAATATACCATAACATTAACTGATGGGGTAAGTTAAAGAATCGTGAGGTAGCAGCACTGAGAAGAAGCATGAGAAAGAAAATTGTAAGGAAAGGCATTAGATCTTCTTGCATTCTCAGACAGCATAGAGCTATGAGCAACAGAGAGCTGCCTGCCTGCTTCACTGTGGGAAGGCACCTCTGCATCCAAGCAGCGCTGTGGTGAAGGAAAACTTTCCAACATCGCTGCATGTTGGAAAAAAAGGTACCATGAAAAAGGCAGCTTCCTTCTTTATCTTTTTCCTAATCAATGCTCACTTTCAGAAAGAACCCTGAATTCAAAGTTTCACAAAGGCAAGCCAGGTAAGGGTATGCTTTCGCGTATTAATTCCCCATCATTACCCATGAACCACCCCAAAGAACACAGTCTAATTGTGATGTGTTAAATTACCAGTAGAGAGCACTTTGTGAGCTATTTCTTACTACTTACTTTCTATACACTTCTCTAGCCTTAGGCACCTCAGACTTGCTGTGTAAAATGGCTAGATATTACCCAGTGAGGTGTGCAGTACAGTCAGTGGAAACAGTGTTGCTCATCCAACTATATGGAAGCGACATTTATTGTAAGCTGAGTTGTTCATGTGTTTTAAAGTTTTATGGAGTGAGTAAGTGCATGGCTGCAGAATTTGAAACTGCTTGGTTATAAATCTGATGACAGTAAAGCTAAAAGAAGTCTCAGTGAGTGGCTTCCCTCCAAGAACTTGCCTTTTATGAATTCCTGAAGCAGAGATTAGGTTTACCATCAGTGCACACTGTCCTGTAGTACAGTTTTTTCTTTTCTGGCTGCCTTCTCTAATGTGTGCATCAGTCTTGAGAGGAACAGGTGTAACTACTCACTCTGGCTCAGCTGAGCAGCAGCATCATCTTTAAAGTGGGGTGGAAAATGAGTGCAAAGCTTTCCCTGGAAACGGGAAGCTTTCAGTCATGCAGCTGCCTTGATGACAGAGCCATAATAACCACAAGTAGGGATTTTGCCCACCTACCCCACACCAGCACTACCTGCCAAAGGTTCCCAGCTCTTGGCCTCAGTTCTCAAAACACTGGTCAACCTATTTCAGTTAAAATGATCAAGAGTAGCAAAAGAGCAGAGAGTAATAGATCTTTGCTAACCCATTTTGTTGCCTTAAAAAGTAACTAACCTTTAGCTGGACCATAAAGCTCATTTTCAGCTAGTCCTGTTTTCCAGATAAAAATAAAAGGCCTGAAAATAAAGTTTGTTTTCAGAGCTGAAATAAACTTGATGGAATGACAACAGGAAGGATTTATCCATATCTGAGCTAAGAGTTTTGCTTCCACCAGAACTGCTGTAACAGAGGCTACCTCAGCCTGCAGAGATTTGCCCTGCTGTAAAACACCAACCTGCTACTTGTCACCCGTTCTTGAATCATCAGTAAGCAAAGGTGCTAGCCTTGGTTTACGACTTCAGATGAGTTCAGGGGTAGAGAAAAGGGAAAAGAGCATGTGGAAAGTCTCCAGAATGTAGAGCCAAGGAAGACTGGTAGCAAGTTTCCTAGCAGAGTTGTCTTCCCTTGGTGAAATAGGATATGAGGAAGAAGAAAGCTTGTTGCAGGAACAGGGGGAGTGGCAGGAGAGGCACTGAGGATGGGGAGGAGCTGAGTGCTCCTCAGTGATTATTGGAGGGCAAATAAATGAGGCCTTCCTCATTGTTCAGCTCCATGCAGGAGGAGATTAGCAAAGTGAGAAATCTAAAAAAACTACCCCAGAGAAGTCATCTGCTGTGTCTCAGAGCAATTCTATGGGGTAGTATTGCTCTAGGCTGCTCCCCAAGGAAATAATGAGGAAACTGGGAGGAGAAACCAGACATTTGCCCAGCACAGTCACCAATACATCAGAGGGCAGTGGATAGAGAGGTTTGGATTAATTTGATGGGGTGGGGAAGCCTTTACTCTCTGACTCATCTATAGTCTTGAGGAAAAAATGTTCTGGTGATGAGCTATCATGAAATTGGAAAGACCTCTGCCCGAATCCCAAGGAAGACTTGGTGGTGGCAGAGAGGCTTTGCAGGGTCAAAATAAACTAAAGCATTTTCTGACGTGAACCAGCTGGATAATGTTGGAGACTCTTGTTTGTGCCATGTGCAGCAATGTGGTTTATGTTCTGCTTTAGTGCCAGTTGTGTTAGGTTAGCCCAAAGTAAAGCAGAGCCCTGATCCCAGCCATCATAGTTTTGATGACTGTCCTTAAAACCAAATGCCTTTCCAGACCCAAGTTTTCCACTTAAACATGGTATGCAAGCAGACAGAAATTATGTTATGGCCAAGGAAAAACTGTGTTTGCCATTTTATTCGTAAAACACCTTTGCAAAAGTGCATTTAGTAATTTGCTGTTGTAAGTGCCTGCACAGAGAGCTTTCGGGGCAGAGCTCTGACACTGTATTTTGTTCATACTTCGACTGCTCAGCTAAAACTTCCATTTCTATGCATTTATTCTGCTTCACACATTATGTTATCAGTCACTTTCAATATTTCAAAGTCACAGCAGTCCTTTTCTGACATGCATTTGCCAGAATGAACTGCCATGACTGCTGTTATTATAGACTGCAGTTCCTGACTAAGGGAAAAAGTCTTATATAGAACCAGAATATTGAAATTTCTCAGACAGAACAATAGATAAAACAGAATAAAATTAGAGTCAATGAACAGAAATAGATGCTTTAAATGACCAACCATTTTTTTCTTTTCTTTTCTTTTTTTTCTTAAGAAGGAGAGAATGGGAAGGCAGGATTTATAACCCAGTATACAAGAATTAATCAGAAAAAGTTTGCTTTTTCAAGTTCATATGCAAGGTATTGATAATGGCACTCTTCAGTTGTCTGGTAGTAAATCAGGAAAGTACATCATACTTGGACTTCCTCTCAATCAAATACTTTATCGTAGTCCTCTCGTGATCACCCTCAATAGAAGGATTTTAATAAGAAGCCCATTATAGTCACAGAAAAACATCACAAGGGGTTTTGGCCTATCTGGAACATGTGCTTACACTCCTGATTAAGTCCTAGTGGCAATGATTTGTCATGGCACATGAGCACATCTCCCTCTTGCATGTGCTTAATAGCGTTCTCAGGATTTGCCAGTTTACTCAGAAAGCCCCTCACAGTTAAGGGCTGAGCCAAGGGAGGGTGCACTTGCTTGGAAAGGTTATGATCCTTTCATCCTTACTGCAATTGAAAAATATTTTTTCCTTCTATTTGTTACTTTTGTCTTCAGCTGAAAGAATAGCCTAACAGCTGAATTTCCAAAGCAGTGAAGAAAAGCTGCCACCTAATTTACTTGGCTTTGTAGATAAATACATGCTCCAGCTGCTCCCACCAGTGCAGAAAGGTTTCAGCTGGTGACAAGCATTGAAAGGAGAAATAACTGTGTTGGCTGCAGTTTCATAGGTGGGATGCCTCTACAGGACCAAAGAGATCATCAGTATCTCAAAGACATCAGATTACTACAGAAAGCTGATAAGACAGATAAGCTATGTTAGGATTTGTTTGTTTATTTAATTAAAAATTCAATTATTTTTTTAATTAAAAAAGAACAAATGAACTCCATTACAGTAATATTTGGAGAGAAAGCAGCAGAGTCATTAGCACTGTTTTGCAGCCTTGAGAGCAGAGATTAAAAATTCCTGACCCAGGACTGGGGTGGGGGTTTTTTGGCTGTGTCTGGGATATTCCTACAGCAACACGAGAGAAACTGTGAGGGAGTGAGCCTTGAGGTAACTCAGAAATAGATGCTTTATTTTTAGTATTGTTTGGTTGTATTAATTTCCTTGGGTTTGGGGGGATTTAATTAATTAGCAGTGGATCTTCAGACCATGGAATTACTGCAGATTTATACTGGTTAAGCTGATGGGAGAATTTAATCCTGTAATATGTCTTTGGCATAATTTAGATGTAAGGCTCAAGATTAAGGTCCCCATGAAACAGGGAATTTATGTTCATTTCTTTTTCTTACACTGTGAAGTGCTATGCAAAGCTACAGAAACGTGTCAGCTCTGACAGTCACACCTGAGCAGCAATCAGGGCTTTCAAAAAGCCATTGGGCTTCACCTGCATCATCAAATTCCCCTGTGTCCTTCCATTTTATATCAATCTGGAGGAAACTGTAAAATCCATAAAAGAAAAGCAATTGAAAAAGAAGCATGGTTAAAGCCCTGAGGAAGTGAAAGTTTTTTGATCTTCTTCATGTCCCTCTGAAGTTAAAAACACCTGCAACACTCATTTTTAATTTTTTTGAGAGTAGCAGTCTTGCACCAGATTAAACCTACAAGTCCTCTTGAAAATACAGGGTTTCAGAAAGAACCACTGACAGGTGTTTTAACACAAGAAAAAATATATTCATGGTTGTATATGTAAGTAAGTGAGCTGTGAGTATGTGAGCTGTGCTGGCAGCAGTGCCTGTGTTTTATTCCCAGTCCCAAAATGAAATATTTGTGTGTGTGGCTGGGCTGGTAGCAGAGAGCAGAGCAGTGTGCAGCAATACCCTCCTTCTGTTTGGCTTTGCAAGTGAAGGGTCTGTCCCTCCAGCTTGCTACACACAGCACACTCAGCACAGGGAGGGTGAACAACACGTCCAAGCTGATCCCACAAATCACCTGGATGCCGAGCAAAGCCCTTGCTTCTCCCACTAGCTGTTTTCTTCCCATTTTCTCAGCTTTTATCACTGGTTTACTGCTTACTTGCTCTGAAGCCTTCTTTGACAGAAGAAATCCAGGATGGCTTTGGTGTTGGAGTGTTTTTAAAGGCTGAGTAGGAGAGGTAGACTCTCTGGTTTCATGGAGAGCTGCAATAGCCGAGATGAAGGGAGGCAGCAGGGCTGCAGAGCTGGCACAGCTGCAAGCTGTGCATAGGCTCAGCTTCCTTCCTCTCGCTCCTGCCAGCTTTATTTCAAATTACCTGGTGCCTTGGCACCACTGCCTGTTTCCTTTTTTCTGCCCCAAGTTTTCCTACTGCTGCTTCACTTAACACAGACCCTTTGGGCTGCTTCAGTGTTGTGTAGCAGCCTGTTGTTCCTCGCCCTGCCAAACAGGGGTCATGAGCTGCGGGGTGGGGTGTGCCCTGTGGGGTGTGCCATGGGTGGGTGCAGGAGAGTGACCCACAGCATGGCTGGGCACGCTCTGGGGCCAGGAGGTGCCCCAAGGGCTCTAAGTGCCTGTCCTCCTGGCTTAGTGGTCTCCAAACCTCCTCAAAAACAAAACTGGTGTTTGGGGTCAGTACCGTTGCTCATTGTGAAAAAGTGAGGATTTTGTATTTCCTTGTTCTTCCCCCCATTTCTCAGAGGTGTAAGTGGTTTGTCCATTTATGGGGCTGAACTGTCACCATCTTTTTGCTTGTGTTGAAAATAAAGCCTGGGTAAAGACTCTCACCAGGAGACTTCTGTCCTAGGCTGGCAGGACTGGGAGCAGACCATGCTGTGCACCTTTCATGTTGTTGCAATTTAAGATGATTCCCACAGTGCTGCATTTCGTGTTCAGTTCGGAAGATTTTCTTGCTCACAGAGAAGCTTTCTCATCCCCCACAGGCATTGCATACCCACTAATATCTTTTTCTAAACTGAGGAAAAAAGTGGAGATGCCAGTCCTTCATCTTGCCTGGGCAATGATAAGCTCATTGCTAAAATTTTCAAATGTTACATCCCTTTAGATCACTAATATAGCCCACCCCATACAGCTGGAATTATCACAAGGCTGAATCTTAATAGTAATGGTGCAGGTTATCTCTGTGTAAATAGCGCCAGATCTTTATTCAGCAGGAGAAATGCTGCAGGCCTGCACTGATATATTGATCTGGATAAACAAGATAGTTTGTTCTTATCTGGAGGTGCCTTCTTAAAGTTCAGTTTCTGATGTTTGCAGGTAAAACTGATGATTTAATGTTCCTGGGTATGGTGAAATACCTTGTGTGCTGCCTACAAACCAAAGTATTTTTCTCTCTAGGCTGGATGCTGGGCTTCCTGAGCCTCTTGCTGTACTGCCAGTACACAACTGGCACAGTACACAACAGTACCGCAAACATTGCATCCGGGTAAAAAGGGTCCTTACTTCTATTTGCTGTTCTCTCTGGCTGCCTGCATCACTTCCATTTGGGCTTAGTTAGTGGTGCTTGCCTTGAGTTGCTGTGCTCTGACAGCAGGACTACAGGAAGCTTTCTTGGCAACATTTGTTTTTCTAGGGAATTGTTTCCTAGCTGGGGGTTTATTGCCTGCTCTGAATTTGAGTTTTCTCAAGCAAATTTCAGCTCTGTTTTCAGGCTTGGTTTTAACCAAATGGAGTAATTTATGGTTGAAGAGGGGAATTTTATGATATTAAAAATCAATTAATCCCTGAATAATTTAATTAATTAATTAAAATTTAATCAGGGATTATTTTTGACTCAAAATAGGGAATAAATTAAAAAATATTAGGAGATACCATAAAGGCCTTGTCAATCAGAACTGCTCCTCTCTTAGCACACTACTTCTCCTGAGCTAGCTTGTCTGCTCCATACTAACAGAGTGGTTAGCTAAATTAGCTAGAGTCAGCTGGATACTTGAATGTCATTAGAAACCGAAATCTTTTTCAGAGTTGAAAGTGAAAACTTACTATTTGATAGAAAGAAATAAAAAAGAAAGCTTATAATAGCTCCAGAATCAGTCATCGTAAAATGATGAAAGTCTGAATTAAAGTTCCACATCAAAGAAACCTGAAGGTAAGGGATGCAGTTAATTCAGTCATGCAACTCCAAATCAGCCTGATAATGATGCCATGCAGTTAACCTATGCTTATAATTAAGGCATTTCCTTAGTTATTAGAACTTGAGTAGATAAAAACAAGTGTGCTTTTTTCTTTTCAATTTTGCTCTAAACTTGTTAGATTTTTGTCTTCAGATGATGGGAAGTCCAGTAAGCTGAAAACTTAGAAAGTTGAAAATGCATAGGAGGAAGGTGCTTAGTCCTGATTTGTGCTCTGAAAATTTTCCTGTGGCTTTACCTACGTCAGTGTGACATTTCTTTGTAGGCCAGGCTAAGTGATATAATGGCCTTTCCAGCCCTACTGTCTGCAAATCTCCGCACTTCATTTTAAACCACCCTTCTCTGACATCAACCTGCTGCCTTTTTCCTCCAAGCTTATAATTTTCTCCTTTGCAGCATCTCTCCACCCTATACAGGGCACTAAGGTCACCCTCAGCAGCATATGTGAATACTCCAGGCTGGGACATGGATAGCCGTGGGACACTCAAGGGATCCTCCAGATTTCTCACTCTCCATACCATGAAACCACAACTGACTTCCTGTGATGTGTTCAACTTCATTACGTTGCTTATTGAATTTTGCTGGCGGTATTGTCTTTTGTCCTCTTGTGACCAGCATCAGTTGTCATGGCAATTACTGTCAGATGGTTGCAGCTTGTGTGCTTGGAGGAGCGTAGGAAAGCTGATGGCCAAAAGAAGTTGCAGTTCAAAGGAGCATAAAATGTCAGTTACTAATACTGCCTAGTGACCAAAATTTTGGGGGCTGCAGCAGTTGGTAGATAGTTTGATTTCAGTCTACATCCTGTGTGTCTTTCAGTTTAGCTCCTAGATGAATGTTATTGGTTTTGTTTTTAATAATCACGATGACATTTGAAATGACAGATGAAAGAGATGGGTCATGCTCTATGAAGTCATTCTTAAGGTTGCTGTAGTATTCACACATCAGCCCATCTTGCATGGAGTTTGGGCCATTTTATACAAGGAAATAGTTTACAAAGAAACCCCAAGACATGTTTGGAAAAACAGGGAATCTTTTTAATGTCCCTTAGCATGTGTTCCTAAGCCTGTGCTTTGTCCCAACATCCCTGGTGCTCTGGGAAAGAAGGAAAGCAGAAGTGGAGAGTAACTGGACATCCTCTGTTACCTGTGTTACACTGTGGGAAGGGCCCACAGGCAGGAATTTCTGTCCCAGTGCTTTTGGACTTTGGGCCTGCCTATTGACAGACACCTCTAACATGGATTGGTTGGATTGGTTTATTAACTTAGTCTGAAAACTTCTTTGCATAAGCTTGAAGAAGATCCATGTGTGATAAGCATGGATATTTTGTCTGTAGTGACTGAGGAAGTTGAAGTCCTTGTAAACAGACATAAATTGATATGCAAGATAAAGGAAATTATGTAAACACGCCAGGTGCTCATAAGAGTAATCTATCAATGCTCTTTTCTGTAAAACAATAACAGAGAAAATTAGCAGAGTGGCCTTGGAACAGTATTACATTATATACCAATCTAAATGTACTCTCCTGGGACCGTTTCTTTAAATTACTAAAATCCCCTTCCATGCAAAACAAGTCTGGAAAGAAGAAGTGTGTATTAAATTTGCTCAGTTTGTAGCTTCATGGATGGGATCAAATTAATTTCTTACAACATTTGGAGAAAATGTTTTGTAGCCCTTTCAAGATAGGTATTTCCATGGGAAAAACTGTCTCTGGCACATCATGCTATGAATTTATCATCTTGCTGAGCAAGTTGACAGAAGTAGAGATGTTTTGAAATATTGCAGACTGCTTGATGGTCTGTTTGTGTTTAGACACAGAGAAATAGAAGGACCTTTAGGTGGTTGATTGGCAAAAGTCTGGAAAAGCATTGTCTACTTCTGAATTGGGAGGGGAAAGCAGAGACTTTGCACACATGGTTATTACATATGGATCAGTTTTGCAGCAAGAAGGTTCTGTCACATCCTGCTGAGGTCACAAAGCCACTTTTCCAGCCCCTTTCTCAACCAGACTTTGGAAGGCCGCAAAGATTTCTTGCCGTATGTTGGGTAGCGTTTTAAAGCATCTCAGCAGGGGATGTATCAATATTGATCTTGTGCTAGAGACTGCGTTTCTTGATGATTCACTCTTTTGTACCAGACCCCTTTAGAGGAGAAAATGGGCTAATAATACCCATTTCACCAGGGTCTCAGGGGAATGGAAGCAGGTTTTTTGTCACATTTGAGCTGACAGTTTTCTGATTGATGGCATTTATGGGAAGCTGAAAGAGGATTAAAGTCTCATGATGCTAGTTCATTTCAAGAACATGATATGTTCAATATGATAATAAAGTGGAAATTTTTCTTCTGTGGCTTTTATGGGCTCAGGGTTGTTTAGGATGAAATTATGGATAAAGCTGTAGCTGAAGTCAGCAGTGTGTGTTTCCAAGGCCATTGGGTGCAAGGTGACAGGAGCCATTATAAAACCCTCGGCAGTTTTTTGCTACAGAGAACTTGACAGCAAAGCCAAAAGAAAACTTAATACTGTAATGATTCATTCCATGTGGGAGGCCAGAACTTTTAACAGTGTTGGAAGGCATTTTGCCCTAACGTGCTTTAATTTCATAGATGTGCTGACATGGTATATCAAGGATTATTATCACCAAAAGGCACTAGAGACTGGTTTGAAATTACAAGTATTTAGAGGGCTGGTGAAGTGAGAGTTAATCTTCTGTTCCTTTGTGGATATGTAATGAGTGAAAGGAAAGAAATTACTTCCCAGTATCACAAATTAGCACCGTAAAGACTGTAAAATCTTTACAGAAAGGAGGGGTGAACCATTCATCCATAAAACACTTGAGTTCTACCTTCAAGCTCATTAGTATGTGTGTTTTACCCACTAATTATATAGCCAGAGTAATAGTGTTATAAGTCCTCTGTACTAAAAGTGGGTTTCTGTAAATAAATCTCTGTTGGATCAATGTATTTTTACTAAGGAAACCTTAAGTTTTGGGTAGAGTCTTCAGGGTCTCACCGGAGTGAAGTTATCATTATTAATATCCCCTGTGGAGGTCTGAAATATCTTTGCATTTACTTAGCTATTTATATGCTCGTTTATGATAATATTTAAGCAAGCTTGGTTGGCATTAATAAAGTTATGGTTCATTAATATTACATGGACATTTTTATTTAGAAAGACCACTTATTCTAGGCCATTGAATGTTAAACTTCTTTCAAAAGTCAGCAACTTTCAAAAGGCAGCCATGCACTACACAAGGATCTCCAGAGGTTACTTTGCCTTAGGTGCTCCAGGTTGCCTCAGATGTGGTCTTTGGGCTGAGATCCCTTTGGCATCTTGGCTGTTCAGGGAGTGAGGCTTGGGGTTTGCCCCTGACCAGGTTTCCCAGGCAGCAAGGGGCCAATGGCTGGAGGAGAATGGAGCAGAGACAAGGTGGGAGGAAGGGCAAGGAGATGAGAGGTCTGGTGTCCTTCATCCACTACACATCTCCCACAGCACTGGGGAATACCAATGGGGCATGCCAAAACCTACAGCTGTAGCACTGGGGTGCATGTTTCAGATCTGCAGTCCAAGATCATAATTTGTCTGATAGATGACCCAAGTGACAAGGCTACAGGCAATTTGCTTTATTGCTGTTGTATGACCATAAGAATCAGAGGGGTCTGATGGGTCACCGAATCCATTATCCTGCTATGATAGGCAAGCACACCACATGGCTGCTTTCATAACTCCATCAAGAGCCATCTCAATACCAGGCTGAGGGATTTTCATTCACTTGAGTGTTTCCCCTGGGAGGTCTGTTGTTTTTCTGATGCTATTCCTGCTGGGAAGCATTCCCTTCTCCCTATTACTTCCAGGGGCATTCTTCATATTCCAGATTTCTTCATAGCCAGCATGTAACTGTTAGCTTTTGTTAATATTTTTATTTCCCTTACATTGCTCTTCTCTGTTTCTGCCTTCTCTCACTTTCAGTTATCCTTTTCCATATGTCTCAGCAAGGCTTTTTTCCTCCTGAAATAAGAGCTCTGTTCTCCTGTTCATTGCTGTATCTCTTATCTGCACTGGTTCTGGTTTTATGAAGGTGGGTAAGGCCAGTTGTGCAGAGTGTGTGGGATGGGATTACACATGTACTTGCCAGAATATGAATCAGAAATGCCTTGGCTGGTGCACTCTGGCACATCATTTGCCCATTTTGCAACTTTATTGTGCTGGTGGCTGTTGGTCACTCTCACACCTCAGCCTTTGCTGCCCTCACTCACATCCAAGCAATGAATGCCTGGCTGGCATGGTGTGCTGTTTTTCATCAGCTGTGCTCTCCAGCCCTCAAAATGGGGTAAATATTTTTTACTTGAACCTCGGTAAAAATGATAAACAAAGAAGGCATAAATATGGGGGTATTATATTTTTTGTTACACTAATTTTTCTCTGAGACTGAAGATGGCCTTATATAGAAAAATACCCATCATTTACTTAAGTAGCAATGTAGTAATTCCAGTTTGTTCATTTATGTGAGAAAAGATCTGATGTAAATGTAGTAATGCAGTTCAGGGAAAAAAAACCTTAATTTGATTATCTTTGGGGGGGGGTGATGCCTTGGAAAGGCTGACCTGAAACAGAAACTGGACAGAGCTAGAGAATAAAGTAGAAATTTATTGGAAGGCCTCCAGGATCCACCTTGGGCAGAACAGGAGCTTGACCAGGGCTACACCCAGAGTGGGCTAGGAATGGTCACAAAATGGCAGACCAGTCACGAGGTCTTTTATAAGTTTTGGTCCATTTGCATATTGGGGTTTAATTGTCCAATTATAACTTCAGGTTGTGAGGTCCCATCATTCTTGTTCCACCTTTCAGTCCACTGTTGTTTATGCTTTTGGGCCTGAAAGTTGTCCTTGGTCTTCATCAGGAAAAGGATTTGTTTTGTCTACCTACTCTGTAAAGAGAGCTTACTGGCACTTAATGTGAGGCTCAGAACTACACCCCCAGGCAGCACAGATTCTGAAAAATAAGAAAGCTAAAGCTTAAAGCATTAGGGACACTTTTGAGAGAGCTCTATTCCATTGACTTTTCTCACACCCACACACACCATCAGCGTAAAGGGAATGGTGGCACAGAAGAAAACTCCACTGTTGTGAACTAAAGCTTGCATTTCTTCCAAGCAAGTCTTTATTCTTTGCAAACCTGGAGAATAATAAATGCAGATTGTATCAGAGACATAACTGATAATAATAACATAAGAGTTTGGTCTCTGATTATTCGTTGCAGTAGAACAATTACAAGAATCTTGAATTTTTCTATGGTGCCACTGAGATTTACTACCCTTCACTGCAAAAAAAAATGCAGAACAGCCTTGGTAAAATTTGAAAAAAGCCATTTTTTCTCTTTTTCTTATAGTCAGGGGAAGTATTTTTGATTGCCACTGAGAGACTGGTTTCATATAAGAGCTGTGAGATGAAAACCAAATTGTCTCTATGCTCTTCACCTGGGCCCTGAAGTTCATAACAAAACCAAGCATACTTTTGAGTCTCCAACAAAAGCTGAACTCCAGTGCTTTTCCCATGGATTGAAATTTTATTGCAAGCATTTTGCACTAGTGCTACTGTTATTTCTTCATGAAAGATAAATTTATTGTGTTTTCTGATGGATTTTTACATCTTAACATAAAATAAGGTTGTTATTTGACAAGGACAGGCTATTGGAAAGTAATAAATGGAGTCAAACAGGGCCACTTTCTTCCCTAAACACTTTCTTTGGATCAACAACTGTGTGTTTTCATTCCAATAATTGGAAGTTTCCAATGCGGCTATACTCCTATATCAGTAGGAGAGACTTGATCTGTGCACATAGTTCATTTTTGGCTAGTACTAGTAAAAATAATTGCAATGTCAGTTCTGTACCTGAATTACTTGTGATAGATAGGCTTCTGGATTAGGTAGTCTTCACTTGGAAATAATGAGAAATGTCAGGTTTTGGTTAAAAAATGAGCAATGAAATATCTCTGCAGGTTATTATCACTTTGAGGGATTGTGGTTCCTCTCCATTATTCCCTCCACTATTGTTGAATTGTCCAATTTAAGTGAATAACAGCACATTCTTTCTAGAAACTGTTGGTGGGAGCCAAGGAAATAAAATGTGTTAGAGGGATCTATTACATAAAGGATACCTGCATATAATAGCCATTGGCAAAGTTGAGAGACAATAGCCAGGAATCAAATTCACCAAGAGAAGAAGGTTTTCTGCTTTGTTTTTCAAAAGTCTGAGCCACATACACTAAGCAACCCAGTCCTACTAGAAAATTCCTTTTGTACCATCCCTGCCAATATTCTTAACAAAGCATTCTCACAGGTTGGACACCTTCTGCTTTCATTAAAACTCATAAAGCTGCTATTTGAATCTTTTGTAATCATGCATGAGCAGTTACAGAAAGCATTTAACATCATGCGCTGTCACATTTGCAAAAAGGAGAGTTGTGTTGGAACTTTCCAGAATTCACAATTATCTACATACAAAATCAGCTTTAATTTCTACCCCTTTTCTAAAACAGTGTTTTAAAACATGTCTTTCCAGACTGACTGGATAAAAGGCAGAGATAAATCAGAAATTTGCAAGTCTTTTCTCATCTGTTCTCATTGACTGGCTCCCTGAGAGAGAGATGGATGCAGCACTTTTTTTTTTTTTTTTTTTTTTTTTTTTTTGTGCACTGTGTTCCTGAAGAAAGGAAGTACTTGCTGAAACTGGTACTTGTCTTTGACAGCCATTTCTTTAGTGAGAATAAATATGCTCAAATCAAATTTCATTTTTAGTTAGCAGTATGCAAGCTCTGGCCGTATTAGAACTAGAGCTTTTTGTATTGGCCAGCCTGCACAGGGGGTGTTTGTAAAAGCTCTTTGTTCTGGGTAGCCTATTCCTTCAAGATTTCTTGCCTTTTGGCAAAGATCAGTTCCAGCATGCCAGGCATCTTTTCTGTGGGAAGAAAAATGTCAGATCCTGCAAAAACTATCTGTTGGGAAAGTAGACCAAACAAGGACTGTCCTACCTGCAGGGATCTGTGGAGCTCTTCTTCTGTCTCAGCAATATCTCAGAGATTCCTCCCCTCACCCCTGTGCAAGGTCTGTTTGGGTTGAATTACCCACATGACTCAGTGGAAATACAAAACTCTCAGCTTTACAGGCTTCATCAGCTTTAGGCCAGTTCTGAGTACATATTTGGATGAAGGGTAGTAGGGAGATTTAAGACAGCAAACTCTTTTTTTAATGATGTCTATTCTGTATGCTATGGAACTCGTTTAAATACCTGGAGCAATTAATCACTTGCCAGGTATCGTTGCTCAGGCTCCAGCTGCCATTGTGACATGTGAAGGCAGAATATTTCTAAATGAGGAACAACCTCCTTTTCTCTCTTTTATGTGTAAGACAGGCTAGACTGTCAGGCTTAATTCATCTTTAATGAAAATATATATATTTGTTCACATTTTGTAAGTGAATTTAGGTCTTGGTCTGTACAGGGAGAAGGAAACAACTATTTTTTTGGGCTAAGACCTTCCTATGCTGTCTGCCAAGTCGTGTTATGAGGCTTTTTTTTTATTATTTTTTCTTGTGGCAATGTTTCAAAGCCTTATGTAGCAGGGATGGTAACAAAAAACATTCCAAGGGATCTACATGCATAACAGTGCTCAGTGTCACTATTGTATGGAGCTTAATTTTCTCTCATCCAGTTGCATATTGCTGCAGTCTGTTCTGTCTGTCTTCCTGATTCACATGAACAAATTTCAGAATAGCTGAACTATGCAGCCATGCTGAGATGAACAGGAAATATCATCCAGCACCTCACATACTCTGCAGTGTCTTTTTGTTGTTATGTCCTACAGGTATGGTTGCTGCTCTGTTAAATAGGCTTTCAGTCATTCCTAGTGTTTTTTCATTCTACTTTACTTAATGATCCATGTCAGCAAGTAGATCCCTGTTTAGAACAAAGCAAAATAAAATTGATTTTCCCAGTTGTATTAAATTTCTTTTACAACATTAAAGTTACCAGTTTGGTGCTTAGCTGGAGCAGTAAAGGCTGTGCTGGTACCTGGGTAGAAGTGTTACAGCTGAGACCCTCCAAGATGAAGCAAGGGTGCAGGTTAGCAGATTCCTGTGCCTTTAGCCCTGCAAGAAAGAGGCCAGGAAATTTCCCCTAGTGTGCTTCCTCCCATGTTGCCTTGACTGGGGCAGAGGCAGTTCTTTGAACTGAAGAAAATTCTGCCCTTAACATAGAAACAGGAATTGGATATGGGAAAGGCTTGTTAGATCACTCCATTTATTTCCCTGACAAAGCAGATCTATCCTCTGTCTTTCCCAGTGCTTCATCTGTCCTCTGAATTTCCCCGTGCTTCTGCTGTCTTGGGGTTTGTGTTTTTTTTCCAAAGTGGAACAAACCAAGTATTTTATCCAGTCATTAATAAGAGAAACTCCACTCTCCTGTGGCACTCCTGTCTTTCTTGCTGCAGAAAATATTATATTATTGGTTTACCCACGTTTCAGTGCATTGTACTCCCTAATGGTAGTCTTTAAGGCAACGACTGCCTAATTTATATTAGATGAGCATTATCCATTTGTATGGTGCTCATCACTGTGCTGTCAAGCACCAAAGTGACAGCCTTCTTTTCCCTTTCTGTATGCACAGTGAGCTGGCATGATTTATGACTGTCAGCTGTATTCTTAATACTTACAGTCATGTGTGGGGATGTGTTCAGTTAAACAAGTTGCAGCATTTTATGGAACTTCCTGATTTTAGCCTGAACCAGCGTTTTCAGGTGTGAGATAAGACAGGCTTTTCTATAACTTCCTAGATTCCCAGGATATTTTTTTTTTTTAAAGCCGTCGAGGAACAACTAACCAACCCATGTAAATGACACTGGGCATTGTGGTTACAGGGAAACCCAGCCTTTGCCTGGTGACAGCAGCTTTGCACCCATGACTGCTCCTCAGTTTGCTCTGTGTGAGATCCCAGCAAGAGCAAAGCCCCCGTGAGCTGGAAAGTTCCTATCCTGGAAGCCCCACAATCCAGGGTTTGTGGTGGGCTAGTGTGGCTTTGCGTGCCTTCCCGTTCGCCTCATCCCAGCTGGAGGCTCCTGAGCCAGGGCAGAGCTGATCGCTGCTGCGTTTGCTCCTCTCTCGATTCTGCTTGTGCTTCATAGGAACACCTCAGATTGCTAATGCTCTGCTCACTGCAGCCTAAATGTGTTTTCTTACTTCAGCTTTAATATCCTCGCTGTTGAAAACCTTCCTAAATTAGCACAGGAGATTCTTCCAACCTACAGAGGTTTGTTGGCATAATGTTTACTGTCAATATGCAGACTCCTTTGGCTCACTAAGTATATCACACATAAAAATGTCATCTCTGATTCCCTGCAAAGTATCTGTTTTCTGTGAGAAGTTAATTACTAATTTCAAACCAGCTGGAATGAGGCCTAATGATGGCCTTCTCCTAATTTTTGACAAGTGATGGCTTGATTGGGACTAAGTTTACATAGCTTCAAATGTGAAATCTGGTTGCAATACCTTTTCATTTCTTCAGTTCCTCTAAAGAAAGCTGAGTTAATAAACCAGAGACCAGTTTATTTTTTGGACCTTTAACCACACTGAAATCACAAGGCCAGAGAAATGCAAAAAGAGGTATTTTGAAAACTCTAAGTCTGCATCTGAAGCAGCAGGACTGTGTAGCAATAACCCTCCAGGCAAAAGCAGGGCAAGACAAGTGGGCCTGGCAAGTGGCAGGACTGAAGAAGGCAGCAGGCAGGAGTGACCCTGATGGGAAGCTGAGATTGCCTATGTTAGCTAAGCCAAGCTTTCGAGGTGTTTTTTTCTGTTGTGGTTGCTGTTGACTGAGCAAGGGAAAAAGGTCACTTTCCTTGCCCCAGTGCCTGGATAATAGATGCATGGCTGGCTGCATGAATCTGGGATTGTTTCACCCCAGTGGGCACACTTACACCTCCCCATGCTCCCCAGGTCAGCAGAGACCGGGCAGGGATTTATTCTGCCTCTTTCAGCACATCCCTGCGGTGCCCTGCTTCGTCTCCTCTGGCTGCATTCTCAGGAGCTGCTGATGGGCTGCAGGCTCCATCCTTCCTTAAGTGCAGGCACATGGAGCTGAGCCTCCATTCCTCCTCCCCTCGCTGCTTTTGGGGAGATCGGTGCTGCAGCCTTGCTCTTGCAGTTGCACCACGGTTCACTTCAGCATCACTGCTGTACAGTGAAGCATTGTACAGACTTGTTCATTTTCAGCAGCAGTAGCTGTTTTCTGGCTTAAAGGATGATTTCAGATGTTTCAGTTATTTTCTGGGCGTACCAGAAAATATTTCTAACCATTCACCCATGAAGCCATCAGTTAGACTATTATTTCTTTGTCTTGCCTTCAGCCTCTTGATCGAAGAGTTGCATTTTATTTCATTATTTTCCTTTATTTTCCTTATTTTTCGTTTTGCACATGACCTTAATACTTGATTAAATTAAACATCCTTTGTCTTGCCAAGTTTTTTCAAACTCAACAGGATTAGGCCTTTAGTGAGTTATTACAGAAGCAAAGCCTTTACCTCGGAGTAAGTGATTTCCTGCCGTTCTATGCTTTCCTGCCAGAAGCAATGAAAGAAGCCACAAGAGACAGGAATAATGCAGTCATATTTAGTGAGCGTCAGACGTAGAGCCTGTGTTATTTACACTCTATCTTATTAAACTGAACTGAATGTTTGCTTGACATCTACCTTTGTGTACCAGGCTTTATTCTGATGGCAGAAAGCAAATAGAAACACCCTGGAAATTCAGAGAACAGAGGTTTACAAATTGGTTGAGCCTAGGCACTAGTGCTAGTCCAGATTCTGCTTTTCTTCTCTGAAACTTTGGTGGTGGTTTTGCATTGAGCTCTCCACAACACTTACTTTGGTTTGAGTGAGAAAGACTTAAATTAGTGCAAACTTCTGCTCTTACCATCCCAAAAGTGTAGTACCCCTTGAATTCAAAACGTGCTCTTTCTCCTCACCTCATCTCCGTAGCTGGGTTTTCCATCATCTACCCGATGTCTGCCAGTGGCCCAAAGAGTTATTTCTTCCTGAAGTTTCCCAGCTTTGTCTGGGATTTCCTTCAGGAATGTCCCTGCCTCCACCACTTCCCCAGCAAGATTGCTTACCTGTAAATTAGAGGTGATGAAGTACATCTTGCCAAGCTAATATTGGTCCTTCCTCCTCTGCTTTACTATCCCAGCCTGCCACCCAGCTGCCATTCCTTAAGCAGATTTCTGATAGCCACTGCTACAGCTGCTCTCCCAGGCTGCAGGAGAAGCAGCCAGAGCCCAAAGGATTAGAGAAGCAGAGTACATTTCATGCCTCATAGCATTATAGGGACACATTTACAGTCATTTCAAGTAATTTGAAAAGGAACCGGGGAAGAGGAGCAGCAAAGAAGGCCCAGAGATGTCAAAGAAAGCTTCTGTGTTTACCCTTCTATCTCAATCCATAGGTGAGGCCTTTGATCGTGTTAGGTTATATTTAAATCAGAAGGTTATTGTAAAATCTTTTAGTAAATGATGCCACTGGGGAAGCATGTGCTTAATGCCAGATTCTAAACAAATTTTTCCAATTTCACTGATTTTCCTTTGTTTTTAAAGTCTTGCTGTCTATCATTTCTCTGAGTGTTTACATAATGCTTAAAATTCTGACATATCCTCATGCATTTGATCAATTCTCTTCCCCATCCACAAACACAGCTGTTGGCTGCCAAATTTCCAGGCTCTGTCATAGATAACTTGACAGATTTCCCTCCCGTTTGGTCCTGTATGAAGGTCTCCACTGAGAAAATCACTTCTAAATCAAAACTGACCACTCTCCCTGTTGACTACAGATGGAGGTCACATCAGCTTTGCATCTCCCTGGCTGCCCTAGGAGGGAGATTTCACAACACCTCTGCATGTCCCTGTGACCTGCATCTGCATTGCAGTCCCTTCATTCATGGGAAACTTCAGATCCCTGCAGCCCCTGTGGGATGGGGAGCAGTGGGTCACCATACTACAGGATGGGAGCAGCAGATCCAAGCAGGCTTTCCCACCTGTGAAGGAGCCACCAGAGGGAACTTTTTGGACCAGACCCTTTTTGTTGCCTCTTCTGCACTGTCAAGGTGTTCCCACATGGTTAGCCCGCATGAGTTCACTCTTGGTCACCTGCTATTTAACTGCTCTTTCCTTCTTCCCTTCTCTGCAAATGGCAGATGTGCCAGGTCCCTGTCGCCCTCGGGACACATTTATGATTTTGGAGAGGTGAGACAGGGAGAAAGAAGCAGCAGTTGAACTCCAGACAGATCCTACATTCTTGGGCTGTTTCTCCTGGTTTCATCAGCCCCATGGCTGCTCACGTGTCTCTACCCTGCTGCCTCCCCACTCGCAGTGGTTTGATATTTCCTCCTCTGGCTCAAGGGTTTTCTCTTTGTACTTCGCTCTTCACTTCAAACCTCGTGAAGGATAGACAGCATGCCTCTGAGCTGGGTCTGAATGGTGCACAAGCCTTTGAATCTCTAACAAGCAGCTGGCTGCAGCTCTGAATGTGATCTAATAGGGAGCAACATGCCCAGCAAACTCCTGCCACATTCACTTGGAGCAGGAGAGATTTGTACGTACACGCCTTTGCTGAAAGACTGTATTATGCAGAGCATGCAAAGTATCGACTGCTATCCATTTTTAGAGCCATTGTTAAACAGAAAATTAGCATTGCCGAAGAGACAGTGGGAGATTTTTCCTTCTCCCCTCCCCTCCCTCCCCTGGTACAGTGTCTTTATTCTGTTTTCTCTAGTTCCCTTTGTCTTACTGGCATACTGGTCTGCTAACCACCCTTTGTTTCATTTATATTGAAATCAGCTGGCAGAAGACAAAGTTCACAGTGTATATTTAGAGCCCATGTTTTTGAGACCCTTAATTATTATTTTCCTCCATCTTTCCTGGGAAGCCGCTAGTGATTTGTTTTCAGGTTCATTTCATGAGTGTTTACTGTCATTTACTCTGAACTCTGGTCTTTTCCTTTCTCTGCCTGTCCCTCAAAACGTTGACCACATGCTGGCTCTGCTTTGCATTTCTGTATCTGAGTTTGTATTTTAATATTCATTAGGTATTTGTACTGACAGCCCATCAATATGTTAAATTAGTATATATGCAGCTAACAAGTATGGTACATGCTTAACTGACTTATAACAACATTAAAGCAGACAGACACAACAGATTGCCTCAGCAGGGTTTAATAAACTGTACTTATCCACAGTCCCTCTGAAAAACAGGCACACAACTGTAATATACAGTGCTCCCTGGAATAATGAGATAAACAGCAAACATGCTAAGCTAAACATGTTTTCTTCCTCTGATGAGAAAATTAAACTTTCTTCCCTCACAGAAAGCTACTTCTGTGGCTTCTATTCTTTTAAACAACTGGGCTTTCAGCTATCAAGTACCATACATTTTAATTCCAGAAAATACTTAAGGAGCATCAAATAATACTGGAGATGATAAAAGACATGCACAGTTATGCATTGCTGTATTCATTCTCATGCAATGCTTTGAAGGTATTGAGAGCTCTGCAAGCAATTAGTATCATCATTAGAATATCAAAATTTTCTGCTAATTAATGTTAATGTAATTAAAATGGAAGCTTTTTTGGATAAGTTTTTTTTTTTTCTATACAAGCAAGAAAGCTGCTCTTCTAAAACAGAAGAAAGCAGGCAGAAAATTTTGCCAGGTAATAGGAGAAGAGTTTCTCAGTTTGTTCTTTTGCAAATGTGACTGTCTCCCATCCAGAAATTTTCAGAAGAAATCTCCTGCCTTGCGTCTTGGAGAGAGAACAGACCCCACATTTCATTATGTGCATCACAGTTGTCTTTTTAACCTTTTTGGTATAAAATTGAATCAATGTGTAATAGATTTTAGTTCTATACTGTGTCTCAAAAGCTGTCATTAAAAACACACAAAAGTCCTGTAAGAGATAACAGACACTTAAAAAAATACATGAGTGGAAGGGGTTTTTAAATGCAGTATTTATCTAATATTTTTCAGCTTTGCCCTGAAGCATGTGCTTGTGTAATTAACTTTTCTGATGTGAGTCGTTTTTTTAACACCAGCAGAGTTACTAAAGAAGCCTCTTCTCCTGCATTAGGGCACTGGAAGTGCTCACGCTCCCATCAATTATACCACAATGGTCCCTCTCCGAGCATTTTGTTTCCATCAGGCCCAGGACCTGAGCGTGGGCACAATCCCTGCACAATCCCTGCCCTGACACGACACACTTGGGAAGTGTCGCAATATGACACAAAAGGAACGACACCCACACACTGAGATGTCCAAGGCAAAAAAGGGGCAGTTTATTTACAGACCTCAGCATTTATAGAATTCCAACAGTGACCATGGATTGGAGGAATAAAATTGTCCTCTCCAACCCAACAGTCCATCAATTCTCCTGCAGAAAGGAATGAAAAACAATCATTATTTACATGAAAAGTGCGTGAGACACTCCATTGCAAAAGGTAAACACAGAAGGCTGAAGGAACTTCAGAAAAACTTCAGAAAAACAGGGAAGAACAGGGCAACAGGGAAGGGTTTTGCAAAATGCACGGAGCTTGAGACAATCCCTAAGCAGCACTGCCTCTGATGGTCCATCAGTCAGCTGCAGCCCCCGAGGAGCACAGAGCAAACAGGCAGGACAGTGCAGTGCCAGGAGGGAAGCCAGGTTAGTGTACTCACACAGGCGAGAATAAACACGGGCAGCTTTCAAGTGTGGTCCAAGTAACAACAGTCTCTAGGCAGCAAGGCACCCAGGCACTAGAGCTGTCAGCGTCCTCCATGAGGGCTTGGGGAGTTTCCCCTGGAGTTGGGAAAATCCCTAGCAACAGATGTAAGCGTGCTTTTTAAAATAATAATTTATTTTAATTGTTGTTGTTGTTGTTTTCAGGTGATTTTGCTGTATCTATTTGTGGTAGAGAGTTGTTGGCTTTTTCATTGTTTAAAATATTCAAACTATTTAAACTTTTTCCTCTCTATTAATAAATAACATAAAGCATATGGGAAACTGGCACTGGATGCAGCAGCAGTACCTCAGCAATGTCAGGTGGCTCTTTAACATCAGATTCTGCTCATTTTTATAAGGAGGGGAAAATCAGCAATACTTGAGCTGTTCTTGCATAGGTAATGCCATTGTGATCCATTTGAGGCATCTTCTCTGATAGAGAGAGTGAAAAGCTGCCTCTTAGAAATCACAGGTTTCTTATGGCATGAACAGACGTTCTATTCCTTGCATTTACATGTATTTACAGTTTTTTGAAAGGAGATGAGAAGAGACCCTGACTGTTAACTTTCTCCTCAGATTTGTTTCTTTGGGGCCTCCTCCCAGCCCTGCACCATCTCTCCTTTTCAAGCCACAGCCAGTCTTGCTGACACCCAAATCCAGAACTATGGAGGTGAGACACTTCCAGTGGGATGGGAGCTCCCAAGAGAAAATTACTATCTTATTAGAGATACCTCTGCTTTTTTACTGATAAAGGTATTTCCACCTAGGAACATAAGGTAACTTGGGTGGTCTACAATTACTGTTGCTTTTATGAACCTTTAAGAGCATTCCATTTTTTTCTCCCTGTGGTTTTTATTTCCTGTGGGTAGTCTGCAAATTTATAGGCAGGTAGCACCTAAGAGTCCAAGCTTTGGGTCAAGCAGAAATTTTCTTTCTCATAAACTGTCTCTTACAGATCAATCTCCATGAAAGATGTACAGGTCTGGGAGTGCTGGGGATTTTAGTTCCTTAGAAGATGGGCTTCATTTCTGATGTGGCATTAAAAATTGCCCCAGAAGACAAAAGTGATTAAGAGATGGCTGTTTATTTATCTGATTATCATTTACCAGTGCTAGGATGTAAAGCTCAATGAGAAAACTTGGAATTAGAATATGTAAATGGGGAAACTGCCCCAGAACTGGAGAAGTCTGAGAGCTGAACAAAGCCAAGGTATATTGCAGATATCTCTGATTCAGGCTTTCTCCACAAGTTTGCACTGAAATGCAAGCAAAGTGGCCTCAAACTTTTATCATTAAGAGGTGATAGCTCCAGGAATAATGCTGTATCACAGAGCTGCCGAAGCATGCCTTACTCCCTTTTAAGTACTTTGCCAATAACCACGCAGGTAGTTTGGTACCTGCCCCATCTCAGCTGTTGTGAGAGCAAATTCATAGAAAAATGCCTTCAGGACCACCCATTTGTTGCCACACATTGCCAGGGGTCCGTCTGAGCCAGCAGGAGGAGCACACTGTGGCTTTTCACACTTCTCCATTTTCTCCATTCCCCTCTGCAGCAGTTCAGAGGCAGCAAATGAGCTGAGCAGGGCTCCCTTCAGCTGCGCCTGGCTCCACTGCACTTCTTCTGGTCTGAAAAGGTCTAAAACCTTCTCTAAAGGTGGGAAATGCCCACTCCTCATTTCCCAACCAGAAGACGATGACAAACAGTAATGAAGTTTGGGGGTTGGAGGAGAAAATGTGGGCAGACATTTCCCTTTCCAGGGTGCAGAAGCTTTCCCCATGGGTGTTGTGTCCAGGTTAGCACAGTGCTGTAGAGATGTCCTGTTCCAGAGGAGAAGTTTTCACCTGCAGTTTTTTAACCAGCCCCTAGAACTGGTTTTTGGTGTTTTTTTAATTTTTTTTTAATTGATGATTGTCATAAAAATGATGACATAAAATCAATGCTTTATCATTAAAAATGATAATTTTTTAAATTTAATTTTTTATTTTAACAACTTCAAAGCTTGGTTCTTGCTCTCTTTCAATCTGCAGAATCAGAGCTACTTTTGCTTGCATTGCTTCTGGTATTGGTTTAAAAAACTCAAAGTATCAGAAGCCTGGGTTTACTATACTCATTCATTTCCTTTCAGTAGCTTTGGCGCTGTCTTTCTGTCATATGCATGCAGTGTATTTCACTCATGCTGTTTTTCTGCAGAGCTTTTATACATGATTTGGGAGGAAGAGCCATATCAGGCTCTTTAAGCAAATGTGGCTTCAGGGCTGCAGTGGGTTCCTCCAGTGAGCTGTAATCACCCTGACTGTGTCACAAAGCCTGTCTGATTGGGACTGGGGGGCTCAGTAATGAATCTTGAATTTTCTTTATCTTTGAATGAGTCCAGATGTTTTGTTAGATACCAGTTCTGTTCTCCCTCCTTTCCCCCCACCCCCTTTTTTTTTTAATCTTCTTTTTTTTTAATGTCAGAATGAATTGATCCCAGGCTGCTCCTCTGTACTCTGACACTCCCGAATATGGAAGTGTCACTGTAAAATGAACCATAGCAAATTGTTAATAAGCTACCTTCAGAGAGAGTTATCGTTTTTGACATTTAGTTATAGATTTATCCCTTGTGCAGGAAGGCTCGTTCATTTCATGCATGCTAACCGTGGTGGGGAAAAGGCATTATTAAGTATTTTTCATACTTTGGTCTATTGAACAGCCACATCACATGCAGTGCCAGGCTCGAGCAGGAAATGGGAGGAAGGACAGAAGAAATGTCAGCACTGTGTGAAACCTATGGGCCAAAATCCTCTCAAAGGATAGTTTTAGGGTGCCTGTCCCACCATACTGGTTTGGTATCAGTGCTGCATATTCAGAAGGAGTCTGTCAGTTATCAGGGCTAATTGATTCAGGTTAGAACATGGCTCTGCACTGAATTCCATGAACCCAGCCCTAATAGCAGCTATTTCTGCTGATAACAAATAATTGTTACACAAGTTTTTTTAAAATGTTTTCATGTTATGTATTTTAATATAATGCTGAGACACTAAAATTCTGCTTATAAACCCCCAATATTCTGGTAACTAAGATAAATGCCTGGAAACAATACCCATTCCCCATTCTGTTTTTAAAGTGGTACTGGGCACAGCAACTTTAAATTGATGCTTTGGATCTGCCAAAAAAAAAAAAATGAAAAGAAAACCTACTTATTATTTTGTTCCCTTTGATACCTCTAACACTAAATATGTCATTGTGACTAAAACCCATCTGGAAGGGGAAAGAGCTGCTCCTTGTCCAAGGAGCATGACTGGAAAAATGTGTGACTATTTTCTCCCAGTAAGAAGCTTACAAATATGTTCAGAAGGTGCACTGCCCAGCCTAATGTTAGCTGTGCCCACTTTTTGTTCTTAGCAGTGAGCAAATCTCACTTAGAAAATTGCAAAATCTCTCTTCCAACTTATGATTAAAGGAATGGCAGTGACTTCAGATAATGATGTTTTTTTGATATCAACTCTCTCTCTTCTCCAAAGATATGCTTTACTCTGGGTTTTCAAAATCAGGTGTAGCAGGGTATTTGCAGAAGTGGCACCAAGGCTTATATAAAGCAATGCACGGGTAAGATAAAATAATAACCCTGCAAAATAAGAGAGAAATCCGAAACACACCAAAGTCAATTATTCCTTCCTAGGAATTTAGCAGACATTGGCTTGGTCCCCCATCACCTATAGCTTCTTTGCTGGTATTTTTTTCCCCCTTAGGAGAAAAACAAAGGTGTCCTTGAAAATAAAGGGAGAGCAGAATTCTTGCCTGCTGAGGGCTGACCTCCCTTTTTAGCTCTGGTTTCCCAAAGGAGAACTACCACCAGTGCAATTCTAGGCCTTGACACCCATGTAGGCACAGTGGACAACATCATGACATGCAGAGAGACTGATTTTGGAATGCAGTCAGATCCCTGGGTGTCCATCCAACACCTCCTGTGTTTACATGAAGGTACTTGCCCTACAGGAGCAATCCTGGTGCCAAATACCTGCCAGGAATGGCCTCAGCAGCATCAGACTTTGAAAATCTAACTATAAAAGTTAAGTAGAGCTGTTACTCGTCTCCCCAGATAAAGATAATGTTCTGAAATACAAGCCTGAGTTGAATTTTAAAAAAGGAAAAACCCTCCTAATTGCATAATTAGACTTGCAGGAGATAAAAGGGCAATGCAAAGCCAAGCATGGCTAAGTTTAAAAAAAAAAAAAAAAAAAAAAAAAAAAAAAAAAAAAAAAAAAAAAGTTGATGAAGTGCTTATCTACCTGAGAAATAAGATTGAAAGATCAGTGTGTTGCAGGGAAATACAAGTTATTAGTATTAATAAAGACATAAACGTTAATATCATTGGGTTAGGAAAAAATAAAGTACTTTCACCATCAGACCATGCTTCTTTCTAGGTTTCTGTTGGCACCCTGGCATTAATTCCTCATTTTTTTTCCTGTGAGTTAATTTTAGAAATTCTCTGTGACAATTTGGAGTGGTTATAGCAATTTTCAGGTAGATACTAATTTTACTGACCTTTTGGGAAATTCAATCCAATTTCAACTAAAATCAGTTGCTATGTATTTGTCAACTTCAGCCACGGCAGCCTCTCACCAGACATGATCCTGATCGCTGCTTGTGTGTAGTTATCACACCCTCAATGAGGTTATTAAATAAACAGAGATACACTTAAGATAATGCTTGTCCTACATCTCACAGGAGTGTAGGTTAGAGCAAAACCCATTAGTTTAAGGGAAAGAGTTCTGCCAAACTTCAATGTACATTGCAGATGTACAGTTCAGGATACTGAAGCTGTCTGGGGCCTGGACACATCAGGAAAAGTCTCAGCAGAGATTTATTGAAGTTAACCCTTTCCCTCAGCCCCCCGAGACCCGTTGCCAGCTCAGATTTAGGGAGGTTAGGGTGGGGGGAAACTCCAAGATAGGGACATAAAACCAAAGGAGGCTCTTACCCCGAGATGTTGTTCCAAGGTTTATTCCCTGAAGGGATCCCAAGGCGAAAAGAGGGCGACCCCGAAGGGAAAGGGGGTTTTATGCCTTTCAGGGTAAGGGGCGGGGTTACCTATGGCCAAAGGCCATAGGTCAGAGTCAAGGGACAGGTAAGGTTTCACAGGGGAGGGGATACCAAAAGGAATACAACAATTTATGGCTGGATTCTTTGGAGATGTTAAAAATCCATTAAAAAATCAGTTCATCTGAGTATCTAGACTTTAATGCTACAGTAGTGCTATAATGGGGTTGCACTTCACCTGGGGGTGAAGATGTATAAGTATGCATATGCATTTTGGCCCAAGAAAAACACTATTTGTTTGTCACAAAATAGTTTTTTTTCATTTAAGGATTTTAGTTAAGGCTGCTTCCTTGTTGTAACTAGAATTCTTAAGGGTGTGTTTGTCAAACTGTGCAGATATTCCACCCCTCTTTTACAAGCTCAGCTTCTTATCCTACCCTGCCTTTGCTATATAAGCTGTTGGTGTCCTGAGCAGCCTGAATGACTTGTGAAAAGGTGCTGGTTCTCCACAGGTTTTTCCCAGGGTGATGTGTGGCAGAGCAGGGTGTGTGTCTGTGTGTTCAGGCCACTTGCTATGTATTAGAGAAGTGAGAGTGCTCGGCTCCAGAGCACTCAGTCAAAATACAAAGTGGTGATTTGGGGCTCTAAAGAGGAGGAGGGGAAGGAGGAAGAGAGGTCAGGCAGTCCTTCCTTCTGGAGACTTCCATTCTTGCTGTCTCTCTTTCTTATTCACCTCTTGATTAAAAAAAAAAAAAATCAGATGTTAGAGTCATCTTTTACATATTCAGGGCCAGAGAGCCCCGAGCCTGGAGACTCCAGTAATGCAAAGAAAACCCAAGCTTTTCAAACCAAGAAAACTCAGCTTTTCAACTGACAGGTAACAGTTGTGTTTTATTTCAAAATTATAGCTAAAAAACTAAATGCTTTATCTGAGACATTCATTAAAGAAGCTGTGTGTTTCCAGCTATGGAAATTGGATGCTCACTGAAGTTGCTTTCCCTACCAGCCTGTGCAGACTGATGTCTTTCTCTCCCTCCTTAAAAGGCCTAATTATGCCATAGGCAGCCACCTTGTTCTGTTCAGTCTTGTATTCTGCCACATTACCATTAGAAGCAGAAAGAACTAATTAAATAAGTATACTAAATGACTATTTTCTCATTCATTTATTCTCTGCCCAACCTCATTGTGTATTCTCTTTTAGTCAGAGGATAGATAGAGGAAGGCAGGCCCTTTTTTTTTTTTTTTTGCATTGGTTCTCAGGGGTTTAGGCTGCCATTAGGACTACTGAAGTTATATATAGGTTATTTTTCAGTTCCTTCTACCTTCTCAGATTGAAATTCACTCCCTTGGTATATGCTGTCTTCTGCATAAAGGCATCAGAGAAAGCCAAAATGTAATCCTGCTTGACTCCTACTTTGTTTTGGCACATCAGAATTTCAGATGTACTGAGATACCTTATTAAAGACATAGTGGTCAGCCCAGCCTCAGCAGCCTGTCCCTGGTGCTGGTCATGCTTGCAGTTTACCAAGCATATTCAAGCCCAGTGGCTGATGCTTTGTGGATTTGTACTGTTTTTCTGTGGGAAGAAAAGGAGTTGTAGACAGCAGCAGACATCCCTTTTCCCCCAGTCTCCTGTTTCACTCCTTAGCCCAGGGAGGGAGGGTGAACGACAGCCTGTGAAAGGAAAGACCCTTTGGCAAGGAGAAGGCTTCCATGAGCTCTCCCATGGGCATTCCCGTTCTGCCTCATGTCTGAGCAAAGGGCAGCTCGTATTATTTTAAGCCTCCCTTGGGATGTCAGGAGCAGAAGGTAGATGATCCCCATCAAGACATTAGGACCCAGGGCTCCATGCTCTGTCTAAAACACAGTTCTGAAAACTATATAATTTATCAGGCAGATGTAATTCCATCAAGGGGTTCTGGTGATGGTGCAAACCACATCATCCAATTATAGCCTGGAAATTCAGTTACTCTGCCTGCAGGAGCAAATACTGCCCTTATATCCTAGAGTGTGAATCTGCAAATCTTGTTTGGGGGAAGCAGTGCTGCCCTCCTCCCCCTTAGTGCTGTTCCAGGTGTATTTGTGGATTGCATTTTGGTGCATATTAAAGGCCACATTAAAAATGCTGCTGGTTTATGCTACAGAAGGCTAAGGTGAATGGAGTGCAATTTTTCCCTCGTGAGCTCTTCACTAAAATTTCATTGTCATGGGTTTAGTGCTCAGTTCAGAGCAATCCGAGCGACACAGCCAGAAAAGCAGAAGGGTTAATTAGGTACAATATGCTGGCTTTAGTGCAAAATACACAGAGCTTGACTAGTTTAAGTAAGCATTTGTGTTTGATTAGAGTCTGCATGTCCTAATAGAGAGAGACTGTGTTGTAATAGAAAAGATGATAAAGATTGAATTTATGTCTTTTTTAATAGGAATGAGAAGTGTGGAATTATTCTAAGATTATCCTACCTTCTCTGTGGGTGAGGGTGAGTTTGTTTTAGATTTGTTTTATAGTGTAGTGTGAAGGGTTTTGCTGGATTTGCTGTTAATGTACTATTCCAAAGGAAATATTAATGCTCTAAGGAACAAGTTCTAAACCTTTAATATGCAAAAACAACTCCCAAAGTACTCATTTGGCATTACACAAGAGTCATACTTAATCTCTAGAGCGTATGGTATTTTGTTAAGATTGCACATATTGACAAATGCTATCAAACCTGTAAAACAAGAATTTCTTTTGAAAGCAATATATTTATTTTTATATCATTGGAATAATCAACATCTGTCTGTATACGTCTGAGGAAATGCTGTGTCTGGCTTTTTAATAGTAAAATTCCTTTGCTTTGGTCATAAACCTGTCAGTCCTGATAGCTAAACTGAATGCAGTTTAATTGAGTTTTATAATATCTGCATCTTCCTGTGAGCTGTCTCCACTCTGCTCAGGGCATTGGCAGTCCTTTAGTATTTGCCTTAAGTCCAGGAAACAGTCTAGAGGTCAAAACCAAATTTTCCCCTTATCTTGGAAGATGGATGCTCTTCAGAAACCCCTACCATTCTGATTTTTATGGATACCCCAGAGTGCTTCCAGATGTATGCCCTTGCAGGAAAAGAACAACAGCCTGGTTGCCATCTGTGGTACTAAACCACAGCACAACCCTTGGCCCATCAGGCCCCACACAACTTTCTTCCCCTGCCACTGCCTTTAGCTACATGAGATAAATAAAATGGATGGGCTTTAGTTATAACTGGCTTGTGCAAAGCTTTTTAGATGTCAGACTTTGCACTCCCCTACTGAGCTTTTACAGTTGTATGTTGAGTTTGTTGGAGAAAACAGTAACTTTTTTTTCCCTGAACTTTTGCATGTTTCAATTGAAAATATTTGAGCGAGGCAATGAAGGTTTGGTCTCAGCTGAGAAGGTAGAAAATGTAGAAACATTTCTGGTTGAAGTAATTTTAGAACTTTACAGGACTCCAAATCCAGCTTAAGGGCAGAGAGACTGCTGCTTTTGGAAAGCTATCCTGTGTGCCAAATGCCCTGTTAAAATACAAAGCTCCTCCCAAACAAAAGATTTAATAAAAGATTATTTTTCTTTTACGGCATTTTTTACAACCACTGCAGTGTATGGCACCCTCAGTGGTTTTACAGCCCCCATGTCATTGCCTTGAGTTTACTGGCCATGGTGATATTTATGGACAATGCAGACATTGTGCTCTGAACAGAGTCTGCTCGCCAGCATCAAGGATGATTCACAGGAACCACTTTTTTATGTGATGAGATTTTATAGTAAAACAGGACTTATATTGTTTATTAGTCACAATTTTTCACACTCTGAACCATTGCTGCAAGCCTTCTTTATGTCACTAAAACTTAATTCAGAATGATTTTTGCTCGTTGGTGTTTCAGCTGTCCTGGTATTTTGAAACAGAGCTTTTGGTTCATTTTTACCTTTTACAAGGGTGTTTATCTCTCTGTAGCAGATGTAGTTCTCCCACCCCATCCTCCCATGGAAAAGTCTGCTCTGAAGATCTAAGATTAGGGTGTGGGAAGAGGGAAGAAGACAAATGAGTTTTATATGGTAAGGCAAATAATAATAATAATTTAATAAACATCAGCATGGAGCGTAGCTGCCCTTCCTGTGCTGTTTCAGACGGTCTGCCCACTCAGCTGGAGTTGGCAGCATGGATGGAAAGAACCGTGCAGGAAGAGAGGAGAGCTGTCATACCAGGGGGTACATCCCAAAGGACAGAAAGGAAGAGGGCTCCTCAGCAGTCTGCAAGTGCTGCAGTCCCATGCTCAGCATTTTACTCCTTGAAATTCTGCCCTGGTGCTTGGCCACCTCCCTCTTCCCTGGCTTCTCCCTGCTTTTCCCCTCCTTAGCAGCCTGTGTCAGTGATGAGGTGCAATTTCAGGAACAAAAGTGGAAGCAGCTTGCAAGAAAAGATGAAATCCTTTTTTCCTTTAGTGTTTCTGGTGCAGGGACACAGAATTTCACTTAGGCCCTGCCACATCCAGGCCTTTGCTCACCTATTAAGCTTATTTTTAGTCTCATTGCCCTGTGGAGAGTCTAATGACTTCTTGCATGAGATTGCAGGAAACTCCACAGGTCCTGACCAACTCCACTTCTGCTTGTCTTATTTCTGTGTATTGTTATTGCTTCTGGCCTGTATGGAAAAACCCACTGTGTGTCCAGAAACCAGGTTTTCTCCAAAAACTCTTCAGATGTTAACTTCACTTTCACACTGATAAAATGGTGGAAACTCTTTCCATCCTTCCTTCCTTCCCAAATCAAGCATCCCTCTGTCTTTGTCAAAACCTAATCACAAGTGAAGACGTCCCCCACAGAGGACCTCTGTATAACAATAGCAACTCCATCAGCAGCTCCTGGTCACATTGCAGAGCTGCTTGTTGGGAAGGATGGGTTTTCTTGCTCACAGGGAGCACTTGCAAGTGTATTTTCCTTCTCTGTAATGAAAGCAGGACAAAAACACGTTCAAGGCTCATGATTGCTGTTTCTTGGACATGTGATGACTTTAAAAAACAGACAAACTGGAAGAATGGTCAGAATAATGTGAATGAGTGGGGAAATGCAATTTCCAAACACAGCAGTTACATTGCAAAAGCAGCTGATGATTCATGAGCATTAGCAAAGAGTTCTGACCATCTTTTCAAATTACATTAATATTGTTATTGCTCTTGCAGTGGCTGAGAACCTTTTATTGCTTTCATTACCCTTTTAAAAAGTAATACTAAGGCTGTTTTGCAGAATAGTAACCATGTGTATCACAGCTCTGGTTCTGACAATAAATAGTTCAGTGGGATGTGTTGGCTTATTCCAGCGTTGACTGCTGTGTATTAGCTCTCTGAAAATTAACTATAAAATGACACCCCTGGGTCCAGAGTTCATAGTTCTTAAAATTTTCAAATCAGCGGCACTCACGTTTCAAACAGGTCTATTTCTTTGCTTCCCTAGCTGCTAGCTGCTGCAGCTCAGTGCTGGCTTAGCATCACAATTAATAAACTTTCCCCAGACTGCACCTTGCCTTGAGTGACTCAGTGCACTCTCCTTCTCTTTTGGCATTACTGGAGACCTGCTTTCAGGTTGCCACAAGCCACCTTCATCTAAACAACCGTGTGTGTAAAGATTATTTCTCAAAATCTTTGTGTTCTTATTCAACTTGGTCCACTCTGCAGCCGAGTAGAGTGCATAGAAGGAATGAGACATTTGTAATCATTGTGGCTCATTTTGCAGTTTGCCTTAAACCAAAATTTGCTCTCATAGAAATTTTTGAGATGATTTCAGGAAGGAAAAGAAGACAAAAAAAAGCTGGGATGGTGAGGTAAACTTCTTTTTCACTCAGAAACTGGACCAAGAAAGGGATGATAAATATTTACATAAATATTTGAATAACAATTTTTTCTATTCAAAATTAATTTCAAACATAGCTGGTTTTTATTTCACCTTAAAAACCAAAAGTCCTTTGGTGCTTAAATCTGTAAGAAAGCACTTTGCTCCAGGCCAGATTAAATATTTTGTTAGAAATTAAATTATCTTTTTCTGTTACAAACAGACCCTAAAATTAATTATTTGAAGAGTCCTGAGGTGAAATAATGGAAATTGGATACACAAGTTCAATGCTACGGTGCAGGAAAAAAAAGACTTTTTGTTTCTGTATGCAACACTGGTGATATTTTTATTGATCATTAATACTAAGTTCATTTCTGCTACAGATACTTCATAAAAATTTCAGAGCTACATAAGCAGTCTGGAATCTGAGAAACATGATTATCATGAACAATGCTAGAAGCTCAAGCTATTCAGCTTATTGAAATGAGAGAGAAATGAGTGACTTTAGGTTATTCTGGAACAGAAAGAAAGCAAGTAATGTATGTCAACTTTATACAGACCTAATTTTCATTTTCATGGCTTGAAACCAGATTTCTAGAATAGAGTGTTAGGTTTTGCAGTATCCCTTAGACAAAAGTTTCTTGCAGAAACACTTTCCATAATGATATTTATGGATCAAGACAGGAGTGCAGATATAGCCCATGTCGTTGTTCATTGTACCTGAATGAGGACATAGGAATTCTGAAAGGAATCTGGTTTCTGTAGTGGAAATGCATTTTTCCCTGGCAGCACAGAATAAAAGATTGATTTGTTGCTTTGCATTATTTTGTCTCCATTTCAACAAGGTTACAAATCAGGCTCTCCATATGAGTGAGGGTGGCTGTTCCCTAGCAAAAGAACTGTACTGGTTGGTTATTACCTCTGAATCTTTAACAAGGAGACAGCTCTTCTACAGATGGTAATGCTCAAAAATATTACAACTATCCCTAGAAAAAAATGTTACAAAAAAGCCATGACTGGAAGTGCATGAAAAAAAATGGAATTGCAAGTATGAACAACTCTATTTGAATGAAAAAAGAAATTTCAAGTCTGAGCATTCTCTTTTAAGTGATGTTCTACAAGCCACTCTGATGAATACAGTATTGCATTAAAATTATCAAAAATTCAGCCAAACTCCCTTCTTGGAAATGGGCAATTATATAAGCTGGGTTCTGAGAATACTATTGGTATATTTATACTTTTTTTATTTTATTTTACCAATTCAAGACTTAACTTTCAAGTATTTTTTAAAAGTTCAGCTTGCATAGATCAAATTTGGACTCACATTTGAGTGTAATTTTTATGCATAAAGTAGATCAGCTACTGGCAGCACTTGAATTGATGGTGGTTTGTTTATTTGGACCATGAGCAGTAAATCCTGTCTTCATTGTCACAGCTGACACTCTGCATTGTGTAAGATCACAATATTTAGAGTGTCTTGATATTTGCATGGAATATTTGGATTTCCTATTTATTTTGCACTATATGCATATATGGTTTTCATCAGAAAGAATCTTGAACAGATGTTGAGCAGGTTATTTAATAGGGGGGGTTTACATAGATAAATTAAGTGAATTGCAACTAGCTTCCCAAGTGGTGCTTAAGATCATAAATAAATAAATCCTATTGTGCCTTGTCCATATCAATAATGAGTCCATGGTGGATGATAAATTCTTGACAGAAAAGGAAGTGTCTTTGTCATAAGATGTCATAAGATGGTTTGTAAATTTGAAGTAGACCTCTGAGAGAAAAACCTAATAAATGAAAATTGACTGGAAAAGAGCCTTTGGGTCTAACTTTTCTTGTGGGGTTCAGGAGGTGCATTTTTTCAACACTTCTTCAAATTGTGTCTTCGCCTGGTGAAGGTGAAAATCCCATTTCTGTTGTCTCTGAGGGCCTGCCAGAGATGAGTGACCTGAGATTCTGGTTTGGGATCTCTGCCCATGACAGTGCCATGCTCGTGCCTTTCATGTGTTCCTGTTGAAGTTTTTCCAAGCTAGGTGACCCTGCCTCGGATCTTCCAAAAGTCTGAAAGCTTCCAGGCTGTTCCTTAGAGTGTTCTTTCTTGACAATAGCTTCTGGCACCAATGTTGGGATGATCCATCCAGCATCCTCCCACCAGCATAGCCCCAGATCACCAGATCTGTGCTTCAGCCCTCACTTCATTTTGACAGACAGTTTTCAGGAGCTCTTGGGGAAATAAAGAAATCCTTCCCAGGTGCAAGGAGAAGTGATGCCCTCCAACTTCCTGGGATAATCCTGGGAAGTTGTGGGTCTGTACTTTAGTACTGGTATTTCTTTCTGTCCCATCTACGTCCAAGCAAGTAGAGGGAATGTGTTGTGTGCCAGCTAAAGTCTGCTGAAAGCTGAGAGGTTTTTGGTGATGTTGATTATCAGACCAAACTGGTGGCAATAGAATAGCTTTCCACCTGTGAAGTGCTAAGAATCTTTAAGTAGCTTCCTATTTTTAAGTCATTTCAGTTTTCTTAAGGAATTTTCATAGCTGTCATGTCTCATTCTTACCACAAATGTGAGTTTTCTCACCCCTGACTGACAAGGGTTCCTCGAAGTTGTGGTTGTGCACTCGTCTTTATAAAAGAAACTGCTCTTGTACTTTTCAAGAGCACCTCCTGTGTAAAGACTTAATTTTAAGGCTTGTATGAATCTTCCATCCTATATCTCCTCTGTAAGCTTTATGAGATGGCCTGAAGTCTCAGAATGAATCTGACACCCTCCAAGCCTTGACTCCCACCCAGAAGAAGCCAGTTTCGTGCAAAATCTGAGGACAGGCTCTTCTTCTTCTGAAAGGATAACCCTGACAGAGAATTTGAGTATTTGCCACAATGCAGGAAAAAGATACAGCAGACAAATGCTTTTAGTGCTGTTTCTGTTAAGATATGTTCTGTGTAAAATAGGACTATGTCTTCAAAATCTGCTACAGATCTTCTTGGCCAGAGACAGTTCTAGCATCCAGCATGATAGGATGCCCTTAATGGATTTCTGAACATGCAAAGCAACAGCTTTGTTCTAAGTTCAGTGGCTTCAGCTGATGTGATTTTTCAGAATTAACATCTTGATCGGTTGCCAGCAGGAGAGTGCAGTGCAATACCAGGTATTAGCAAAGGGAAGGTTACCTACAATAAGGGGGCTTTTTATTTCCTGTTTTGCTGGAGGCAAGAAGACAAAAGAGCCATCACAGGGAAAAAAAAAAAAAAAAAAAAAAAAAAAAAAAAAAAAAAAAAAAAAAAAAGCTTATTTTCCAATAACTCCTTTCCAGCAGTCTCTTGTGGAGCAGGCACCCACAGTGCATTCAGCTTTACCTTGGAGATGGACAGAATAATAGAGGATGGGACAGAGTAATGAGAGAGCAATGCCAGCCATACCAAAAAAAACCCAAAAAACAAACAACTAACCAAACTACAACCCCACAAACCCACTGAGAAAAATATCACTTACTTCTGTTGGTTTGTTTTGTGGAATATCATGGGATGTTTAGTTCCAGAATAGGGGAGAATGGCAAAATGGATCTGCAGTTCAGAGGAGGGAGGCATGGTTCTATCCACTAATACAATTCTGAAATTCAGTGAATACAAGTTGTGAGGGGTTAGAAGTTCACTGCAGTGTGAAAATCATAGTCCTATTTAAAGTGCATCCTCCATTAGAGCAATGCTGTCTTGTGGAAAAACTACCTTCCCTTTGGAGGACAAAGCTGTGGTATAATTAAGATAATTATTTTTTTCAATGGATGTCTTTTATCTTTTTTTCCTAGCTAGTTGTGGGCTTTTTAACTTGGGAAATCTTTTAGAAGTTGTTAATAAGAAAAAACTGAGCAACTGTTGGCTGCTGAAATGAGTCAGCTGAGGGGTGTTTTTGCTCAACTTGGCCCAGCAGGAGCAGATAATAATCTAGTGTATAAGAAAGACTCAATTTTTTTAAGGCCATGGTCTCCATTCTTAACGAAGCATCTGTGCTGGAGACCTTTTCTGAACCAGGCTTTTATCAGATACAAACTATAAAGGCACCAGCTAGGCAAGGTAGCTATGGCTGCACTATTTTTTATCTCTGCACAGTGAGTCCTGTGTGTTGGAGGAGAATCTGATGTTGTCAGTACAGCTTCACATGGCTGCTCTTCCCACCTGCCCCTTGTAACCAGGAGGGAGCTGGGGAGTCATTCTGTATTTTCTGTCAGGATCAATAATGTCCTGGAGCTCATGTTGTATGAGCACCACGAGACAGGGACCTCTCTCAGGGCCTCTCAAAAGCTTCACATGTGTTAAATTCTTCCTCTAAACCACAGCAGCCTAATTAATAGCTTTTAGTGCCTTATCATATTTGATGGCTCCTGGGGTGAGGGCGTCACGTCTGGTAGCGTTTCAGTGGAGTAGGGTGTGGACAGGGGCAGCACTGTGCAGGTTAAGAAGTGATGTTGTAAGTAATTACAAGGAGGAAAATAGCTTGGCTGCCACGTGTGTCATTGCATGCTCCATAAAGATGATGGGATTTGCCTGCTGCTCTGTTCTGACAGAGCTCTGTGCCTGTGTCTGGTGCTCTCAGTGCTGAGGTCTCATGCCAGAGCAAAAAGCTCTCATGCAGGAGACGTTTATCTCTCTTTAAACAACACCTCCTCGTGAGGAAATGTTGTAGCACGTGCTCCTTGTGGTCTAATTGCCTTTTTGTCAAACTCCCTTTGATCCTCAAACTTGCTGCTACTCCACTGAGATATTGCTGCAAAAAAAAAAAAAAAAAAAAAAAAAAAAAAAAAAAAAGGAAGTACAAAATAGTCAGGGATTCAGTGACAGGCAACCGTTGTTCTGTTAGGGGTGGATTGGGTAAAACCTTATATTGTGTCAAGAAAGGTAAAATCGCCCAAACCTGTGGTGTATATTTGTAAAATCCTGAGATGCTCATGTTATTATCTGCTTTGGAAAACATTGCCTGAAATTCTCATCTTGGGAGATGATGTACTGTTGTTACATACTGTGTGTCAATATGAAAAGAAATTAAACTAAGTACATTTTAAGGCTCAGTGACTAGCAAGTTTTGTGCCATTTTTACATGTCTCTACAGAGCACATGAGCACCTGTCTCTCCAGTGCCACTTACCAGGTAACTGATTTTTTTAATCAGACTCTCAGAAAAGCCATGGGATCCGATCTGGTATTTACTGTGATAGAAGGCAGGGAGACTACAATTACTCCATTTACTTCCCTCAGCCACTTACCCATATTGCCACTGCTCCCTCTCCAGTCAAATGAAGTCAATCAGCTTGACAGCCCCATCCCCTCTACTAAACCTTCAGTTGAGGAGAGCAGCTCCAGCAAGGCACAGAAAGTCAAAAGCTTGACAGAGAATTAGGCACTAAATATCCATGGGGCCGTGTTCCCTAGTTAATGAAAGATTTGCTGTTGACTCTGCCAGCACCATGTCTTAGTGCACCTACCAACCCAGGGACATCTCCCTCAGCTGAGGGAGACTCTTCCTCCGTGTGCTGGGTTAAACATCCTATCTCAGCTCAGCCACTCTCTTATCTCTACCAACTTGATCACATCATGATGGCCACACTGCTTTCTTGTCAGGGATTTCCCTTCTCCACTCATGTCCCATCTCTGCCTTGCTTCTCTTAGTGTACAATTGCTCATCTTGGCCTCAGTTCATTACCCTTTATCTCCTTTCTTGCCTTTGTGCATGATCTATTTTGCCTCTTCTTAAACCTGTGATCTATAAAGCAGAAGTCAACTGGTATTATGGGGTAAACAGGGTGTATTACATCCCCATGTCTGCAGGCTGAAAAGAAACAGTGATGGTCTAAAGCACCCCACAACCCAAGGTTGTAAATCAGAGTCCCCAAAACAAGAGATTCACTTTTCAAAAGGGATGCATTTAAAGAAAGGGAAATGCATTTTTCATTTTCATTCTCCTTTCTGTTTTTCCAGCATCTCAGAGTTAAACTCTGGGGTTCTACCCCACAGCAGTGCACACTGTAAGCAATGAAGAGAACAGCTGAAAAAATGCAAACCTGAAATTTTCGTTGGCCTTCTTCAGCACATACTTCAGGGAAAAGGCTTCATTAGGAGAGGTGGAAATGTTGCCAATGCAAAAGATCAGTGTGTGCAAGGACCATGGAGTTTTCTCCCTGTGTTTTCTGGACATCAGACCTCAAGCAGCTGTGTGATCTTAACCTCTGTCTTGAAAGCAGAGCCCCCCTTCTTGCTTAAAAATCTAAGCAGGTAAACAAAGCTTAGGTACCCCAGTAGCCACTGTAATGTGGCCACTTTTCCAGTAAGTCCAGGAGCATGCACAGGACTGGGAAGACAGGTAACAGAGTAAATATAAAACAGGTTCATGTCCTCTGAAGGAAAATTACAAAAGAGGAATCTTAAAAGTGTCCTAAAAATTATTGTTAAATTAAATGTGAATATTCATTTCTACTGAACCCCCTCCAGCAGGTCATGAGTCTTCACGTGGCATTTATTCTTCTCTTCGTTTATTTAAGAAAAAGATTTAAAAAGTAAGCAGTAATTTTGAACTTCATTCTTAACTCCAAAGGGTTTCACTTAAAGCCTGGTTAGATTCAATGCTTGCACTAAAAAAAAAGCTTGGAAAAATCAAGTTTACAATGTTAAATATTAATTCAATTTGCAAATATGTGCACACTCTTAAGGAGTTTTCTATCATGGACAAGACATAAAACCTGACTTCTCTTGTAGATGTGAAAAGAGCCAGTTTTGTCAACATTACTGCCCTAAAGTAAAGCAAGTGTAAGAAGAAAACTGGCCAGTATAAGTTATCTTTTGTCCTGCAAAACTTTCTGTGCTGGGCTGCTTGGCCTGGCTTCCCTCTCTGCCGGCCGTGGCAATGAAACAAAACACGCCTCCCATCCCTGTTACAGGAGTAGCTGCCTTGGGTTTCCAGCAAGGGGGAGACTTCTCCTGCCCTGTTCTGCAGCTGCCTCCCTTTCCTGTGGTGCCATTCACCTGTAATTGGAAGCACACAATCAGAAGTGCCAGGGCCTGGTCAGAGACTCCTTGGGCAGCAGGTGTGGGGTCACTCCCGCAGTGTGAGCACGGCCTTGGGCTGAACGCGTGGCTCTGCTGCTGCACTCTGCTCGTCTGAAGGGATGGGAATGGAGAGAAGGTGAGTGTCAGAGGGTTTGCTCTGACTTCTGCAAAGCAGGCAGTGCTGCTGCTGGCCCTCCATAATCTTTTAACTGGTACAAAGAGCTTTTCTTGAGCAGGCAGTGTGGGTGAGCTTTGACTTTTCGCATCCACCTTTGCCAGAGAGGGTGATGAGTGGTGGCTGATGGAGGCTCTGGTCCAACAGCACTACAGCTGAAGGTGCCCCTCTCCAACAGAGAAGTGCTGTGCTGGGGATTTAATTCCAGTTTTTCAAAGAGCTGGCTGGAAAACAAACATTCTGTTTCAAAGAGGGGAAAAATAAGAAGAAGCCTAAGCTTCAGTATCTGATTTTTTCCAGAGGTTTGCAGCTTTCCTTAATGCAGGCAGATTCCTGTATCTGATTTTCCTGCCCCCTGCAGTAGCTTCCTAAAGTAAAGATTTACTTGTAGGGGCAGGAGACTCTTATCTCTGTCTCTGGCATGAATTCTCTACCTGATAACCTCTGTTATAAAGGAGATCTCACTTTCAGTCCTTACTTTGAACTGGGCAAGAGGGATAGGAGCCCAGTCTGACTACATCCTGTATGTGCATCTTGGTCTCTGAAAAATTTGGTCAGAATATCGAGTTTGATCTGAAACCCAACCAAAAAGAGAAGACTGGAAAGAAAGAAAAAAAACAAACACCTTTTTAAACTAATCTTCTTAGTTTATCATTAAATCAGAATTAGAAACTAGTTTAAAAAAAAAATAAAAGAATCAAACAAACCTCACTGGAATCTGCCCAACCTTAAATATCCCCAGAACAGTCTCCATGTAAAGCCCCTTCTACCATCACAACCTCTACAATCAATCACAGCCATATTTTTATATCTGAATGTTCCTAGTGTCTTTTTTGTTTGTTGTTTCGGCTTTTTAACCGATTGTCAGAGTTTAAATACATCTTTATCAAAAATCGGTACTTACAGAAGTGGAAAAACTGTACCCTGCTCCTACTTTTTTTGCCAAGCAGGAGAGGAATGAATCTGACATTACCTCAGGATTTTATCTATTTAGCCCCATCTGCAGGCTGTGTCCATGAGGTGTGCAATACATATCTTTGATGTCTCCCTTCAGTCAAGTGCTCCCAGGGAGAGTGGTATCCCCTGGAGCTCGTCTGACCCAAATTAGGTGGAGAAATTGCAGTTAGGGAGAGCTGTGTGATCCAGAGTGTGAATGGTGCAGAGTTCAAGGTGCCAAGTGATGCTGTAAAGGGCTAGGAAATGCTGCAGCTTTGCTGGCAATATAGAGAAGGATCTCAGTTCTCTGCCTCAGTTCTTTTTTCCGCCACCCCCTTATGTCCTTGGCTGCTGGTGCTGCTCTAATCCCTTCAGAGCTGGAGAGGGGCTGTGGTACTGCCCACCTGCCATGGGGGCCATGTCCCTTCCAATCCCCTGTGGATCATTGCTTTGGAGTTCCCCTCCAGGCCAATCCTGCCCAGGGGTCTTGCTGGTAACCCCAAGGTTGTGCCTGTGTTTGGGAAATGCTTGTGGCCAGCAAGAGAGAGGCTGTGCTGCAGCACAAGCCTTCAGAGCTGTCAGTGATGTAGAGACTGAGCAATAGAGTCAGCCAGCTGCTTGCTCAGGAAGTCATGGCTAATACACTTCCACGTCTTCAGCCTTTCCCACCTGTCATGTAGTCTGCCAAACTGCTCTTTTCCCTTGCCTTCTCTTCCCTCCACAATTCTCTCAGGAAAACAAACAAATATACCAACTGCAGAAAGGAACAGAGAGACCAGGAACTGGATTCAGCCACTGCTTTCACCACTTACCTGATCAGGGTTGATCTTCCCATTCTTCCTTCATGGCCTCTGACTCAGCTTTCTGCTCTGTACAAGCAAAGTGGTAATACTTGCTGTTAATGGAGATACTTTCAAGACTAGATACTTTTAGAGCATTAACATAGGGCATTCCTGAAATTTGTCAGAAGTTATGATAACTTCATATAGGAATTCTCCTGTGGAAGAAAAGAGACAAATATTTTGAGAGGCTTACAAGTTAACTTGATGATAAATGCCAGGATCTTATTTTCCAGACTGTTCTGGTTTACCTTCTCTCTGTTCCCTACCTGGGGGCTGCATTACAGCTTTGCTCCCAGCAGTTGCAGGCAGCTGCTGTTTGCAGGGGGGAACTCCTGTGGCATTATTTATGGCAGCTCTCAGTGAGAGGACAGTGATTTATTGTGTGCCATCTTCTGCAGCTGTGAATTTGCACCACGGCGACAGGGACATTCAGCGGAATCCTGATTTTCAGTCTGACACAGAGGCAGAGTAAGGTGAACTGGCTGGGTAAAAATGAAAGCCTGTTAGTATCCTCCTTTGCCCTCTCACAAATAAACTTTTCCTTTCTGGAATTGGGAAATTAGGGTTGCTAATACCCAGGCATTCATGTTTCCATCTCTCCTTCCAGGTAACTTTCTCAAGAGAAGTCAGGATAGTCTTCATTCTTCCTCTAAGATTGGGTGACTTCCTTTTTTTGTAGGTCCCCCTCTTTTGCCTCTCCTCCAAACCCTACATTTGACTGCATCTACTGTACCTCTGACTCCCCTTACTAGAGAAACTGATGAATTTGCCACTAAACTTGCCCTGTGCTCTAAGTTGCACAACATGCAGGGTGGCAGCAAAAGGAGCCCTCATCCAGAGCTCTTAGGTCTGCCTCTGCCTGCAAAAAGGAGCTCACTTCTCTGTATGCTACCAAAAAAGAACTGTAGAATTTGACTTCATGCCCTTGATCTTGAAAAAAGATACACAGATCAACTGAGCAGGCTCATGGGCTTATCCAAATTGAATCTCAGTGCCAAGTCTCTTGGTTTTGATCTATGCTATAAAAGTGTTAAATTTCCTACAAAGCCATTGGCATTCTGCACAGGGAAAATGATAGAATAACACCTGGGAATGCCTTGCATTTTATTTCTGGGGTTATATCTTTCGACCACAGTTTATCTGGCACAATGCACAGGAAAATGATGGGATGTGTTTTGTAACATTACACAGGAAATCCTGGCATTGCCTTCTCTCAGTAGCAGTGAACCGTGCCAGTCAGCTGTGCCATGGTGTCATGGGACAGTGAGCAAGCCCAGCTTAGTGGCCCCTGTGAGAAGCTGCATGGGAAGCTGCTTCATGAGCTGTGTCTACTGGAGGGGCAGTAAAAGGAGAAGGAGGGAAAGGTTCATTTATTTGCTCCCAAGAGTCCTCCTCTGAGGTTTGCGTGGTAGAAATTGCAGAACTGCAAGTGGGATTAATAATTCCATAAAAGACATGACTGTAGGTACAGTAATGGAGGGCAAGTGAGCCCATTATCTGGTCTGGCTGACTATGAAAGATTTTTGCTCCAAGGCATCTGCTGTAATTGAAGATTTGGTTGGTCAAGCTGTAGAATGCTTTTAGGATACAAGTGATGTGTGATGTGTCATTGCTGTGCAAGCTTATGTTTCCTTTCTCCTGTTCTCCTGAGCTGAAATAGGATATAACCTTCAAATAAGCAATCAGTGTGTGCATAATATGGGCCTACATTTCAGGGGAAAACAGGTATGAGGTGAAATGCAAAACTTCAGATCTACCTGCTAGTTCCTTTCTGCTCTGTTTCCTCCAGCGACAGAAGTAATGGTAGATCTTGATGGTTCTGAAATGCTCCAAAGCACTAAAATCCAGAGGGGAAAAAACCAGACAAACAAACAAAGAAACAAAACACCACCAAACATTACACAAATGAACAGGTACAGCCCTTGCTTACTGAAATGTGGAGGGGACCAGGGGACTTGATTAGGCAAATTTTGTGGGACAAGAATACAGACAAGCTCCTGAAAAACTGCAGCATTACCAGGGAGATGCCTTTATTAACAGAATAAACACTCAGTCCTCCTGCAGATTGTCACCCAGATTGAATGGCACTTGGTTCTTATCAGGACACTTCTTCATAACATGGAACCCTCAGGCAGTGTGATCCTTCAAGCAAACACCATGCTGCTTAAAGCCTGATTCCTGTCATGCAAAGTAGCCTGCAGCCCCTCGGACACACACTGCAGTGGAAGGTGGGCTATAAACCATCAGTTCTTTACTTTCCTAAACACTTTCCTTAGCTGCACCTAAAGCAGCTAGCAGGGTTTCTGTGCCAGGCTTTTTCACCTCTCGACATTGCTGGTAGCTTTGGGAGAGCATGGAAAAGGATTTTGATCACTAGGAAGTTCTCCTGTTGGCAGAAAACCTGCAGACACAGAGGTGGCAGCCTGGCATGCTGATGCCTTCGTGAAAGTAATTGCTCAGTCTGGTGAGGAAGAGCAACTTCCTACCTTACCTCCCCATCCACAAGAGCAGCAGGGTTGCAAAAGGCAGCAGCAGCACAGCCCATGGGTTTGTGCTGCGCACAGACTGAGCAGAGCGCTGCGCTCAGGCAGCTTCTTGCTCGCAAAGTGGTGTTTCTTCATCCTTCATAATCTTCTTCTAGGAGAGGTTATAAACCATCCTTTTTACATTAAGGGGATGTTAAAAGATCTGAATGCTCATGGAGGTAGAGACATTTATGATCTCATGGCTTTGAGGAAGTCTCACCTGTTGCAGGTTGGAAGGGAAAGTAGGCAGGGCAAGCCCCAGACCAGCCAAGGTGTCCTAAGCAATATTTGCAGCGTGTCCATCTCAGGCAGATCTGGTTGTTATGTGGGCCAGGCTTGTGTCAGAAGTGTGGTTTAGCTTTAACAGCAGAAGTAGAATTCCTCAAACCTCAAGGTGCAGAATAAGAAATACCTTTTTTCTTTTTTTTTTAAGTAGAGTCCAATCTACTCTTCAGTGCCTCTGGTAAATTTGGTCGGGACTCTTACAATTTCTAGGCAGAATTGTGGCTTAGGCTTCCCTGGATAGCCTCTATACTGCTGTGTGTATTTGAAGAGTATTCATTGGTATGATCTGAGAAAGGCTTTAAAGAAGGAATGTATTTCAGGCTTATCTCTAGAAATGGTTCCTCTATGAAATGTTTTTGCTTGGGAGAACAAATCAAAGTAATGAATTAAATTTTGGCGTAATAATATATCCTATACAGTAATCTTAAACATTTTTACTTTCACTGTCCAAAGGACTGTCTGGAGAGGGTTCTCCTCAATATATGTCCAAATGCATAACGTTGATTATTGCAATGTTCATGTACAGAAGTAGTGGTTTCAAACCTCAGTGTGTTTAAAACCCTGTATGGGAATGAATCCGGGAAGCTTTCACCACTGTAACCAAGTACCAAGAAGATAAAAGCATTTGAGGTATTTTTAAATGTCAGATTTCAGACACAAAGTGTATTACTGTGATTTGATCTTCAGACTCTGTATTTATCTGCCTAGTCTTTCCTGTTCTATCAACAACTCTGTTCACCTTGGAGATAGCTATAAGCTATTGATTCGGGGTCTCTAAAATCCAAATCATGATATTTAAGTCAAGATATGTGAATCGTTCATTTAAACACTATCAAAAAAGAAATTTTGAAGATATTTTTAAGGGCTTAAAAAAGCACTGTACAAGTAGTTTAAAACATGACAGAAGCATCAGCCAAATATTTTTGTCATATTTGCTTAGGTAAATAGCAGATAAATGTCAAATATGCAAGGGTCACTTAGATCTCTTACAAAAAGCTGGTTCTAGATTGTCACTTCAAGGGACTTGGTGTAGCTGATGTGTCTTCTGTTTCTCAAAATATAGATGCAGGTAGTTTGGGTAAGAATGAGGCTTTGCACTGCCCAAAGCATGACTCCAAGCAATCATGATCATTTCCAGGTTCTTACACTGAAATGAAAGATCTTTTCCTGCACCCAATAACCTAAATATCACAGTGTGCTTAAGGATGCTGCCGACATTTTCAAAGACCACCCAAGGTGTTGCCTTTCTGACTGCAGATATGCTGTGGGTCTCCGTGGGACTCCCTGTCTTTTCCTTTCCAGCTCTCTTACGTCTCTTCCACTTGCTTTCACTCTGCCTCATGTCAAGTCATTGGAACCCAGTTTTGATATTAGCAAATACCATATTGTCATAGGTGGAATAAGTGCTGGACTTTAAAAGGTAGCCTAAACATACAGGATATATGAAAATTGAAGTTCACTAGTCACCAACCACAATTCTTAAGATCTTAAGACGTTAATAATTTGATTTTTAATGTAATTGCCTCTTAGCTGAAGACAAGGCTTGTGTGTTCATCCAGTGCTAGGTCAGGTTCAGTGAACTAGTTTATTTATCCTTCACATACCACATAAACAGAGGGTTTAAACAGATTAGTTAAAGCCATTCCTTATAATCTAATTTTAAAATAATTCTTTAAAAGAGAAGACAAATATTTTAGTATTTCATTTTGATGTTTTCTTAATGCAAACTTTTGGTGTTTGACTTATTGCTTTGTGTCCAAAAAGTCTGAGAATGCACTTCGAAATAGTAATTGAGCCTAATAACTGTTTGCATCTGTCTTGGGAAAAAGAACCAATAACAAAGTCAAACTAAAGTGTTTGTTTCAATTGTTTTCTTTCTCCTGCTAAGCAGGATAAGTTATTTACATGGCTTGTTAACCACAGGGTTTCTCAGGCAGGGGTCAGCTGACAAGTGACACTGGAGGAAATGTTCAGTGAGGTGAGAGTTGAGGGAAGACATCTAAGACGTATGCAGTGGCTGAAAGGGCATGTTCCAAGCTTTCCATTTTTGGTTAATGGAGGTATCTTTTACTGATTCATAAAAATGCCACTTTTGTCACAGCTTACCCGAAAGAGTTGGGGCTCCCAGGTGTGCTCTATGTTGGGCTCTGCTGTCTGAAAGTTAATGGTGAAACTTCTGCTGACTTTGGACATTGGGGTTTCCTAATTTTGTGTGAAATGATTGGTTATTTTGGATAAGAGAGGAGCTCCTGATTTATTTACATACTGCTTGGCACCTGCAATTCCAGTCCTCAAGTAGTATGTATTTAACCATAAATTCTGCTCATAAAGCCACAATACCACTTCTGAGTGTCACCAGTGTGGTAGGGCACAGTGTGAAGAAAGTGGTCTCTCTGTCCTATGGTAGATTCACAGCTGATCTGTGGATCTTGGAGGCAGCTTTGGAAGTACAGGCAGTTAGAAAGACACATTTCCCAGGGCAAACAGAGGACGGGGTGTGCAGAGCTGTCCCAGTGGAGGGGAGCACATCAAAGCCTGCACAGTTCTTCTGCAGACTCCAGAAGCTGTTCCTGCTCTTGCTTTTGGCTTATGGTAATGAAAGCAAGAGGAAAATTAAGTCCAGGGTGTTCGTGTGGCCATGAAGTACTGAATTTTTTATAAAGCTTAGTAACTGTCATTTTTCAAGTAATCTTCTAAAAGAGAGCTGGAATGTGGGTAGTGCACAGGAACCAGCGTACCTTGAAAGTACATTTCTTTGTTTTAATAAGGCTGGCGGTGTACCGTGACTCACCATAATGAATTAATTTGGTGTTTACCATAACAGCACTGAGCTTAATGAATTCATCATATTTATGCAACTGTCTGTAGATGTTCTCTTGTCATTTGGGATTTATAAATAGGTACTAATTTTATCTTTTACTTTTTATCGCCGCTTTCTCCTGAGCAGGAAAGTTCTTCACAGTGAAAGGCCATTAAAGTTCACTTCTATTTTTCTATATAAAAAGTAAGCAGAAGATCTTTAATAATTTGATTTTTATCTTTATGTAGGTTTCTGAATTGTTAGTATGTACTCAGCAAAGCTGTTCAAGCTTGAACAAAACTATTGTAGAGCCATCCTTATCAAATTCCACCAGCCATATAATAAATAGAGTTAATATCTCATTTTACTGCAGATGCCATTTCATTTAAGGTTAGCCTTCTGCATTTGAAAGAGAGTATCCATGTAAGTTCAACAGATTTAAGTAAAAAGAAGTTCTCTAAATTGAACGCAGTGATACTATGTTATGGGGTCCAAGTGGTGATTGCTACATCTTTAGAAAGTAATGGTTTGTTGCTGAACAAAGCAGAAGGTCAGCTGCTTCCTCTCTTTTAATATTGTTTGATATGCAAATCCTTAATGCTGAACAGCAGCTCTGGTTTACTGCTGCTTCTTCTGTCACCTCTAGAAGGCGAGATGCTTATCCTTGTTTCTGTGCACTGCCCTCCTGCTGACAGCAGTGTGGTGCCGAGCGCTGCTGGAGGGCACAGCAGAAGGCGGCCACCTGCCTGCCCCTGTGGGCCTCCGGTTGGGCTGGGCTCAAATCTGCCTGGAGTCCCTGCCATCAAACAGGCTTTGCAGCTGGACCCACGGGCACTCTTTTGCTGGGTTAAGTGGTGGGAATGGGTGCAAAGGGAGCACTGCTTCGTCTAGTCTGGCAGCATTTGGCTGGCACTCAAAATTTCCTCTCATGGAGCCCATGATTGGCAGCTCATTAAAAAGCTGGCATAAAAAAAATATCCACACAGAAAAACAGAAAACAATCCCTTCAGAACCAAAAATTCTCACAGATATCACGATCTGTAGTAGAAAGAAGGAAGGGAGGGCTGGTATATCTATATATATAGATATAATGATCTCTGCTTCCAGGTGCTTTGCTCATTTTGCAAGCCCTCCCAACATCACTTCATCCACTTAGGACCAGGCACTGGCAGTGCTCCCCTCTTTTCTTTCACCTCAGAGCAATGACTTCTGCCCTACACCTTCCCACATGTCCTTTTTATGGCTGAAGTATGATACTGTAAATCTTACAAATATGATTTATGGCATCAAAGTCAAGGCTTTGAGCATCAATGTGTGTCTCCTGACAGGCCTCAAGGATGAGGGCAAAATATGAAAACTCACTGGGTCTCAGTGAGACAGTGAGGTACCACTGGTGGGAGAGGAGATGAAAAGGACAAAAAGAGTCTCCTACTTGCCTCTCTCCATTCTTATTTCCCTCTACCTTCCCCATGAGGAAGCAAGCCAGGCTAGGCAGCAGCCATCCCTCTCTGGCACCAGAGCCCCGAGCCAGCCTTCCAGGTGGCACCAGTGGAAGCTGCTCTGCTGCCTAGAGAGGGGCCTGCTTTGCCAAAACCTAAAGCTTGCTCAAGGAGATGCAACAGGAGCTGGCATCACTCCAGTTATTGCAGTGAATGGGAAAGATTTAGGCAGTTGCTCCACTGTAATAAAAAACACACAAACACTCCTTGTGGGTCCCTACCTGTCTACTTTGATAATGGAAGGATGCTTAAAAATCAGCTTAGTTTTGTATCTTGCTTTAAGAGGAGAACCAAATTCTGCAGACTTTGTACTAGACTTTTGATAGAAAAGCTCCAGTGAGGAGGTTTTGCCTGAGGAATGATTTTTGGCTAGCCACTGCAGAAGTTACCAGAGGTCATGTCACTGCCTGATCCCATCTGCAAGCACCAAGTGCTCCCAAAGGCAACCCATGTGAGTCCCCTGAGAGCCAGCACCAGGGCTGGGACCTTGGCTCAGGCTCCCGAGACAGAGCCCACCAAGGTACACAACTATAGCATTTTTATTTTTATTATTTAAAATTTTCCCCCTTTCAACAGTGGGCATTCATTACATTGGCTCTGCAAATCTGCTCTCTGCAGCAGTCTGATCTGCTGACTAGAGCCAAGCACCTCATCACATGCTCTTCCTTATCAGTGCCAATGGGGAAGTTATCCCTCTGGACAACATGTTACTGGTGCAGAAAGCTGATATTCAGTGACCTTTGACATCTCAGAGCATGCACTGGTATTTCCAATATCATTGTAAATGGTCTCTCATACCTCGTGCTCACTGCTGATGGCTGAGAATGAAATTAGATCAAAAAAGATGTTGTAACAGAGGTCTCAATTTCAGAGCATTTTTGACACCTTGCTATCATATTAAGTTGGGGTTTTTTATCTGTGGATATTTTGGAGGAGTAATTCCATTTCACTGCCAGCAGCAAAGTATGTAGTTACCAAGTGGAATCCAGCCCTATTCCCATTTGATTCTCTAGGATTTGTTCACATCCCTGTTAGATTTGGAAACCACAGGCAGCTTAGTTTTCTGTGTTTATATCCACGAGACACTGTGGCACTGTGAATTCAGAGCCAAAACAGTTAAAATGCACACAGCCGTTTTCTTTTGTGCAGCTCAATAAATTTACGTTGTTGCTTTGAAAAATGTAACTCCCACACTGTGCTTGCTAAAGAAAAATATATTTAAGACCTGCACTCTATCCATAAGCAAGTTTTAAAGGTCATGTTTTTTTGACAAATCAGATTATTTCAATATATAGGCTTCTTTTGTAAGCTTTTTAAGCCTATGGTATTTCAAAACATCAGGAACTCGTGCACCCTGCCTATTAATTTCCACTGGCTTATGTCTCGCAGTACTACTCTGTACTAATCAGCAGGTTCAAAAGAGCCGAGGCCATTGAGGAGAAAGTTCAGTTGTAAAAATCTGGGACTAGGAATGAGAGGCAGTTGCTGGAATTATAGCATTAGAACATCATTGTCATTCAGAGCATTTAGTTAATGCCTTATTACTTTAGCCATTTATTAAATTTGAAAATCAAATAACAAGCTGATTGTAGTGTCTGCCACCCAACAGGTACATCTGATTAGCGTATCGGGGAACCCACCAGGAGCTGCGGAAAATCCACGTATTTTTGTGGAAAGAGTGCCATCGTGTGGGAGCCTCCTTGCAGCACGCAGGGATAGCAGTGCCCCTGGGGCGGCGTGCCTGCTTGCAAGGAACTTCCCTGCCTCCTTTGTTTTTCCTGTAATTTCCATAAAAGCACAATTTTCGTTTCTGAGAATGAGCTGCAAAGATAGGAACTTTCATAACTAGGAACAGATTAGAAGTGTTAAATCTCCCTGATACGTTAACTATTGTTTTGATTCCACAAACAGGTGAATTCTGAAATGAAGTGTTTCTGAAGCCTAAGAGAAGCAGGATCTTCCTCTTTCTCTGCATGCCATTAATATAGTTAAATATTAGTGCTCTTATCGTTTCTCTCAAAATATATTTTATCCCTCAACATCTGTTTGTAGCTGCAGTTTTACAAGGCTTCATTATAACCTTTCCACTTCTTGAGCTCTCCCATGTAATGATACCATTACCATCCCCAATTTCTTCTTACATTTTTTATGTTTTCCTTTAAAGAATTGAACTTATATGTTACATCCATAAAGAAAATTGCCAATAATTACCAGGGGTACAATTAAGAATAAATCTCCGTTAAGGAACAAGCCAAAGCTCAGTGTCTTTATGCAAATGCCCTTTGTTAAAAAGATGTCTTGTGTAATCAGGAATTATACTGACAAGTGAAGAATCATTTAATTAATGAGAACAGAGCAATCATTTGGATGGTTCATTCTATTCCTGACTGAATAAAAGAGAAAATAGCCCTGCTCAGGGATTAGAGCTGCTGCTGGAAGAAATAAACCCTATGGGTGTTGATCTGTTACTGCCTTGGGTAGATAGTACAGTAATTTCTAAATGTAAGAACACATATGTTTGGATTAGGCAGTGAAAATTAATTGACTATTACTCCACAAGAATTTATACAAAAGGGCTCTGTTTATGCTGGCCGTCTACTCCTGCTAACCTCTCAGAATGGAATATTTGTGCCAAAATACTCGCCTAAATCCCAGTACAGGATTCCAGGACAGTGAGAACCAGAATTATGGTGAGTTCTTTCCATAAGGACTGTATGCCATGATTGAGGGTAGTGTAAGGACCCTGTTTGCAGTTGCAGAGGACTAATCTGGTCTCCAGTTCAGACCTTTGTTTAGAGCGGGTCAATTTGCTCTGGGTTTTTCCCACTGGTCTTTGAATTTCACCAGGAATGGTAATGCCATAAATTCTCTGTTCCATTGTTTGACCTCTCCAATTCTCCTCTTATCTGGTTGGAATTTCTTATCTACTAGTTTATCCCAGCTGCATCTCCTCCTGTCACTGGGTCTAACCCGAGCTTCTCTACACAGTCCCAGCAGACAGCTGCAGGCAGCAATGGCAGAAGTCCTGCCTATCTTCCCATCCCTCCAAACCTCATCTGAACATGGGTGGCTCATAACAGCTGTTCAGTCTCTTGCAGCAAAGAAGAGACTCCCATCTTTGAGGTATCCCTGCTCCATCAGAAAGCCTTCCCTAAGCTGTCTCTGGGTTTAGGAGAAGTCAAAATGTAGTCCAGGCAGCTCTGACCTTGAATACCTTTCTCCAGGCTGGGACCTTGAGCAGTGTACTGTCAGCAGGCACTGCACAGAATTTGTCCCACTTCTTATGAAGGCAAAGCTTTGTGAACAAGGTGATTCTGGCATCTCTAAGGACACGTGTATCACTTGTGATCTGTTTCTTTTACAGCACCATTCCCTCTGGAACAGCACAGGGGTGAACAAGCTGTTCCCCTCTGAACAGCCATGATCCCAGCCACCAGACGTACCAGTAGGTGGGAAGTGGGAGCTCCCTCCAGACCTGGGCTGGGATTTCAGCCACTGGTGGCTGCGTCAAGCCTCCCATTCCTGGCAAGACCACAGCACAAATATGTGGTCATTTGGATGTGCCATAACAAATTAAGTGGCCTTATGGACACAACTACCTGTTGAAGCAGCATCAGAGAGTGAGTCACTTCTGTACAGAGTAGCTGCCCTGTGGTCCCCAGGTGCATTCCAGCTCCCTTTCAAGGCTGATGTAGACCACTGCACTGAGCTGTTGTTGTAGCCCTGAGACAGTGGGACAGCTTTCTTTCCTCCTGCAGTGCACTACAGTCTCTGGTAGCAACATCCCAGACCTCTGCTGGTTTGTGTGCTCTTGGACTTTTTTGCATGCTGTGTCAAATGATTGCAGTAGTAATTGTTTGCCTTCCAACACTGAAATGAAAAATAAATTTATTACATTAAGGAAAACTTTTCCATTGTTTTATTGTTTTTTGGGTGTAATCATTGACTTTTTTTTCTTGGATAACCAGAGGCACCCAGCTGTTACTCTAGTCATTTCTGGATGCTTAAAAAAAACCCACTCTCCTCAGAAATAAATGGAGTAAATATGAAAATATTCTTACAAACAAAATTCTCATTTCTCAAACATTTCATCCCACAGGAAGTCTAGTTAATATGCTGTCCTTGCAAGCTGCCCAGTAAATATCTGGCCACAGGCTGGGTATGTAGGTCCAAGGAGAAGTGAGTTCCACAGCGGGGTACCTGAATCACTTATCATCAGGTTGCATTCTGACATTAAGAAACACTGGTTTAGGTCATCACTGACTGCAATAAGATGGTTTTCTCTCTCTCTCCAAAGCAGCAAATGTAGGTAACCCGATAAAGATCAGTTTACAGCAATGTCATGCGAAACGTGGTAAATCTGAAATGAATATTCCTTCTGATTTTTGAATTGAAATGTCTCTTCTCCAATAATTAGAATGCAAAATATTGTCAGATATCTAATGGACTATGAAAGTCAGTTGACCTAGACTAGTAAAAGCCAATTGAGAAAATACAGTATATGAAGTAAAGCATTTTCATTGAGGTTGTTAAAAGAAGGAAAGAGAGGTTTGTGTGTGCTTTGCTGTATCTGGAGTGGAACATAGATATCTATATGCTCAGTCTAACAGGCAAGCTCATCCCCAAACTTTCTTTTCTGGCAAAATCAGTCTGTGCAGATTCACCTGCTGCTTGGCTTTCCAAGACACATGGGAAGGTTGCAGGCAGTCAGGTTTACACCCTCACCCTCTCAGGTGCCACTGCCCCACTGTAACCCCTGACTCTGTGCTTTCTCCCCAAGGATTTTGGAGCTGCAGCAGAATGGGGACATGGACGTACTGAAGCATAAGTGGTGGCCGAAGAACGGTCAGTGTGATCTTTACTCATCTGTGGATACCAAACAGAAAGGAGGTGCCCTGGACATAAAAAGTTTTGCAGGTGTTTTCTGCATCCTCGCTGCAGGGATTGTCCTATCCTGTTTCATTGCAATGTTGGAAACGTGGTGGAATAAAAGGAAAGGCTCCCGGGTTCCATCAAAAGAGGTATTAGATCCTCCGTTTCTCCTGGGGAATTTTCATGCACCCTAAAGATTGCTGCCTTGACTTTATAGCACTAGAGAGGGTGGGGAATCAAATTCAGAGATACTTCATTAGCTTCCTGATTTTTTTAAGGTAAATGATGTTCCTCAAAACCTTTCTAGCTATTCTTTCTAGAAAAGCTTGAATAAAAATAAATGTATATTGATGATGTATAAATATGCAACTATTCTGAGTAAAATGCAATTGTTACTTGTAGAATAGTACATTATTAATACATCAATATTTAATTCATTATTCCCATTGGTGACAGCTAATTCTCACTAGGTGTCTTGGCTTCTTCTTGAAAAACACATCCCCTAAGCTCAGTGGCTGAGTCTTTTAAAATACATTTGCAAAATTTACCCTTTTAATCAGCTGTTGGCTTCTTGAATAAGCTTGTCCCCATTTTCAGAAACATTAAGCTCCTGAAACTTCCATGAACTTCAGTTTTTGTTATTTCATCTGAAGTCCAGGGAAGCAAGACTACATTAGATTTTTCAGGTTCAGGCCAGACTTATTTCTGAAACCTGCTACAGGCTTGTTTCAGAAAATCTTGATTTTGTACGATGCCACAGAGAAATACATTATTTTATACCTGAGTTTGCTTCTACACCTGCACGTGTAATGCTTTCCTTCCTGTGGTGATCTACCTGTCGCTCTACCAGCCATCTGAGCCTCGTGCAACTTTGCACCAAACTTCATATATTCATAATTACCTTTTTACCTCTACAAAAAGAAATTAGGGACAAAATGATTTATTAAAATATCCTTGGAAGCAACACCCAAAGCTGAACCTTAATATGAGCTTTGATGTAGCACTATCAAATACAGCTTTTCTGTCTGTGTAGCTTAGGCACATCTGTGTAGCTTGTGGGGTATTGCTGTTAATTTGTGTGCAGTGGTCTTGCCTTCTCTGCACTTTCTCCATTGTGTTTATTCCTGCTAATCTAATGCTGTCTAATCAGGCAGGATTAATTACACCACCTAATTAGACAACATTGGCACTGATGTTAAAATACATTTAATCTTTTCTTGCCTGTTTTAATTCCCAAGTTTTTTTTCTTTTTTTCTTTTTTTTTTCTTTTTTGTTCAAGATCTGGACCGGACCATTATTAAAAGGAAAAAAAAAAAGGAATCTCTAGTCTTTTAAATTGGGTTTCTCAGGAATGGAAACCATGTAGTTTCACCTGGTAAATTATTTTAAAACCCTAAAATTTACTTGATAGTTGTTTACCCAAAGTTTTAGAACGTCATACTTTATCTGGTGCAAAACATGAAAATCAATAACAAAAGAGAAGAAAAACAACGCCAACACAGATATTTTACACAAGTATAAAATTTTCTATTTCAATTTTCAAATGCTGAGAAATTCAAGTGCGTACTTTCCACAAATGGTATAATTTGGCCTCCTTGATGTTTATTATATGGCCATTAGCTTAGCACTTAAACGCTCATCTCAATGTTAAATTGAAAAGCTTGGCTCAAAACTGAGTTTAACGTGGACATATGTGCTGAATGTCCCCATCATCCTGGATGTGGGGGTCATTCAGCAAAGAAATACATCTTAACTAACTTTCTTAAAATTCATTTTAGCTTCCATGAAATCCATTGGCTCTTCCAGGCCACTAGTCCAGAATCGGGGGTCAGATTGGGCCAGTTTGTGGTCAGCAAGCCAACCCTTTTTCCTGGTGGCTGCCATCTTGTGCTCCAGAATGCAAGCATTTATACTGAAAAAAATTGTCTAATGGTTGCGAAGATAACATTTCGGTCGCGTGCCAGAAGTAACCCATTCACTGATGTCTGCCTGAGTCTGCAGACAGCCTTAAACAGTAGCTCTGAGAGAAGTATGAACCGCCCCAGTAATCTCAATGGGATGTTGACTCTGAAGCCTGATGATAATTTAAATGTGAAAACTGCTGAATATTTCACTACTGGTCACACAAGAGAGAAGAGGAAAGATCATATTATGGAGATATGCACAATCTTACTGTGAGTGGGTCTCATTTTGGTGTATCGATTGGGTGGAGATTGGGTTGTGGGCTAAGCATGGGAGATTATCACCGCTTATATATTTTCACTGGTCTGACCCTAGCCCCAAATGCATCTCTGTAAAAAGAAAGAGGACCATTTTGAGTTACTCTTAGAGGCTCAGAAACTATGAAATTCCAATCTTTTCCCAATTGGCATTTTAAATTACAAAGTATTTGTATGTTCGGTGTTTTTTTCAAAATTAAAAACAAACAAACAAAAGAAAACAGAAAAAAAAAAAGGAAAATATTTAGGTCTGTCCCTCAGAGACATAGTCATGACTTGCACACGCTAATCGAGCCTCTATATATTTCTTTAGCTTCTGATGTGGCCCCAGTTCTCCTGCATCCGTATGCAGCTCCAAATTTTTTTAGGAGATAGCGTTTGGTGAATGCGTTTGGATTTGATGTCACCTGTGTGGTTGTTATGTGCATCCATGTCTATGTCCACCTGTGAATAAACAATAGACAGAAAGCTAAGGCCGAGAAATGAGCACTGCATTTTTTTTCCTTCCCATGATGAGCTCAAACCAAAGCCTTTGTGGTCAGTGATCATCCAGTCCCTGGGAGATCCCTGATGCCCTGCTCCCTTCCCCTTTTTCCCTGGTTTGTCTCCCTGTCCCTGCCCTTAGAGGATGCAGTCCTGGAGGGAAGCTGGCCTCTCAGTCTCCTTCCGTTCGGGCTCTGTGTTCGGCGTGGTGCCAGCGCAAATGTTCAGTGATCCATTCTGCTAAATAGACGAACTCCTGCAGTTTGTTCTAGGTGTGGACTTTTTCAGAGTGCTTGACTTCATTCCTAGAGAAAAGAGGGATCTCAAGCCCATTCGGTGTACTAGGAGTTTTGCCATTGATTCAGGGAGCTCTGGATCAAGCCAGTCAATGAATTTCAGTAATCAAGGCTGGAAGTCATCAGTGCACATCTATCGGCTGCCTAATTATCCTCTGTGAGGTCCTAGAGTGTGAGATATTTCTAGTGGCCTGGAAGAGCCAGTAAATTTCACAGAGATTAAGGTAAATTTTAAGGTTAGTTGAAATTGATTTTTGTTCTGAATGAGCTGCACTACTTAGACTGAGGGAATATCCCTGTGCGTGTGTACTTAATGCTGCTTTGAATTAAGCTTTGCAGTTCAGCAGAAATATGTATGTACAACACAGGTGATTTATTGGGTCACCTAGGGCTTTCTCCTCTTTTTTAATTTCTATGCATTTAATTTCTCAATTATAACCAACAAACCTATTTAATTGCGTTCTCTGGGAAGAGAGATTTAAGGAGGAAAAGGGGCAGAGGTAAGAGAAGCGATGACATATTATAATAAATACATCAGGCTGCCTTCTCTTCTCACCCACAAAAGTATAATTCCATCGGAATAGATGGAATTGCTTCTTTGTAGGTAAGGAGATAATTAATCCCTCTGTTGGCATTGTAATTTAAAATTGCCTGGTGCACTCCTTTCTGTGCGATGTCAATGAGTCACCAGTGCTTGGGGTTTTTTCTCTGTATGTTCAGCTTTTCTATACCACAATTTACATTATAAAGGCAAAAAGGAACCTGAGAAGTTTCTAGCCCTTCCTGAAACCCTGAGAGGATGACAAAGATGGCAACCTGATCCCTCAGAGCCTCCCATGTTGACATCCAAATTTAGTTCTCATTGCGGAGTTGAAGAACTGGCATCATTCCAGGCATTTGAGATTATGCAGTTTACTTTTATTCAGCTGTTGCTAGTCTAACCCACCTAGCTCCGAGCTTGCCTTTTCCTGAAAATCTACCGGTGGTGCTTTGAGCTTTGTTGTTTGGATCCAGGGTTTGAAGGTAGCTGTGGTGTAAGGGTCTGCCTCAGTTTGGCTTTGCCCACCTGGATTCAGGTGGTGGGGGAGTTCGCTGGTGACATTCAGGACACCCTCAGCTAAGAGCCAGCTCTAGTTAATTGTGCCTTGTGCTCCCTGAGCAATGCTGATCACCTTGTGAAACTTCAGCCCAGCACAAATGGCGATGGTGAGTGGTGCCTCTTGTTGTTCTCATTCCCCAGGATGACAAGGAGATCGACCTGGAGCACCTCCACAGGCGCGTGAACAGCCTCTGCACAGACGACGACAGTCCCCATAAACAGTTCTCCACCTCCTCGATTGACTTGACCCCGCTGGACATTGACACTTTACCCACACGTCAGGCACTGGAGCAAATCAGTGACTTCAGGAACACTCACATCACCACAACCACCTTCATACCAGAGCAGATCCAGACTCTGAGCCGCACGCTGTCTGCTAAAGCCGCCTCGGGATTCTCCTTCGGCAGCGTGCCCGAGCACCGAACTGGCCCTTTCAGGCACAGGGCGCCCAACGGGGGCTTTTTCAGAAGCCCCATCAAAACAATGTCATCCATCCCTTACCAACCAACTCCTACCCTGGGCCTGAATATTGGTAGTGACCCAGACCGAGGCACCTCCATCTGAGCATCAGAACAAGTTTCTTCACTGTTTCTTATTTAGGACTCCCTTTGCAAGGAGCAGCTGTAATATTGTGGGACTAACATGGATGTAACCTTTCTTCTTTTCCTTATTTTTTTGGTTTTGAGGGTTGTGGTTTGAGTTTGGGGCTTTTTTTAATTTGTTTGGGGGTTATTTTCTGTCCAGGGGTTGTTTTGGTTTTTTTCTCTTTATTTTATTTAAGAATCAGAATTATTAGTAGCAACTCTTCCTCCTCCTCTTCTCTGCTTTCTCAGTCTGGTCTCTTCTGCCTCCCCTTATTCTCCGTACTACTTGAATCACTTATTCTTCGGTTTATCACCGTGTTAGGTTTTGGTTACTTCAGGCTTTTCATATACTTTAAATATAGGAAACAAGCAGCAATTCATGCATAGGAAAACCCTGAGGATTACTTTACAGAAGGGCATTCGCTCCTCCTCTCCCACCGCCTTTTTTCTACTATAATTGCAATAACTGAAGTATTTTTCATGTACTCTGCTGCATCCAGTCAGCGCTCCACTGCTGTGTGTCCTTTTAACTGTGGACCAAAGGCAACCCCTGCAGTTTAAAAAATGGAAAATTAAAAAAAAAAGGCAAAAAGACAAAAAAAAACAGAAAAAAAAGGGAAACAAATGAAGTTCAACGATCATTCAGGCCCCATAATATAAGAATGCAATTTTGTAGGATTACAAAAAGCCATTACTATGCCAGTAAAGACTACAGTTAAATCTACTTTTGCACTGCAACAGTGCATATGACCTTTATGTGATTGTACAGTGTTAAAAGTTTTTCTTATGTACAGTAAACTGTATCATATGGCAGAAGCCTCTGTTGTGTTAAATAAATTAGTATCTCATACATATATATATATACATATATACCACAGGTATGTGTATATATATATACATGTATATATAGCTATAAAATGGCAGCCGTTGCTATTGCAATTCATTTAATAAAGCTTTAGTAAAAATGTGTTGTATACAGGAGAGATGTACAGTGCAGGGTGTCTTTTCATTTAGAAAAGACAGGTTGCTTTAACGTAATTCTGACTTGCATCATTTGCCAACAGAGCATATTTTATACTTTTCTATTAGAGCATCCGGGGCAATTTAACATTTGTACCTAGATGTAACTCCTTTGGTTAGGTTTTGCATTGGCTTTTGAGCATTCTGTAAGGCTAATCTTGATAAATTTCCTTTTAACTAATTAAACAAATGGAACTCTCTCTTAGGTATAACATGTTCATGAACAACTGATATAGTTCTAGAGCAGTTAAACACAGATCAAAGGTCAATAAGTCCTTTTCCAAGTCAGCACAGTTGATCAATACAATAGTGGAGGAAAAAAAAAAAAAAGCCCTCGAGATGCACAGATGTGGCCTTAATTATAATCACATATTGTTCTAAGGGAAAAAAATATGAACAGGCACTCAGTTTAACCCTTTCTATGTTAAGTTAGATTTAGAGGAGCTATGTATTTTTTACATTAGTGCCAACTGTATAAAGCAAGAAACAGAACAGCAGTGAGAGCAAAACCGGTGCCCACTTTGGCACCAGCTTTTTCAAGTAACACTGTTACCTGTTAGAAATGTAGGAAGAGCTTTCAATTTGTAATCCTTAAACTAAAAATGCGGTTAAGTAGAAAGCAAGCAGTTTATCCTGTGAGTTTTTTGGTTTGGTTTTCTTTTTAATGCAACCATACACTTATTTTAATCTAACTCATTCTTTGGCTAAGATTAATAGGAATCAGCCTATGTGATTTGCTTTAGGATAAATTAAAAGGTATATTCTTCAGATCTATTCTATTTTGATGCTAATTCTGTTCTGGGGGAGCATCTTGTACTGTCACTGTTTTTTGTACTAAATCTTCAAATATTGTCTACTGTGTAAGGCAGAACGAATTCTTATCGTGCAAAAGGCCATTTTGTTTCCAGGGTAGCAAGTGTCTAAAAGCATGCACAACTTGCTTCCCCCTTGTAACATTCATGAACTCATCCACACTTCTGAGTAAAAGAAAAAAAAAAAGAAAAAAAAAAGGAAAAAAAAGGAAAAAAAAAGAAACTTTCTTTCCAACAAGCTACGTAGGGACATACCAGATGTTGCAGTGATTTTAGCTATTAAAAAACCTGTTAACCATGTACAATATTTAAAATAGGCCTATTTTGATGTGTTGCCTATTATACAGATACACAAAACACTTTTTGGAGGCCTCAGTTACAAGTGGCAGAGCTTTCTGTGTATAATTTGTCTAAATAATTTGTCTAATAAAATTGTTTTCTAAACTTGTTTCCTCCTGTTCAATTGCTGAGTGCTGTGGGATTTTCAGCCTATGGCAAGGTAATGTACTCATGGATTTGCTGCACTGCTGCTGAAGGGGTTTTAGCCCACGGAGATGGGATGAGCTCCTCAGGCTTCTGTGAGTCAGTTCAGTGAAGAGCATCTGTGGAAAACACCAAGGCTTACCATGTTTATCAATGTCAGGCTTAGATTTCAGAGAGCATTATGAACAGCATTTTGGAGAATAAGTTTAGAGTTCCTTAGCGCTGACACGTATGGGACATTACTTCTAGAAATACTGCATCCCACCTTCATCTGTTTTAGTACAATGTAGGAAATTTCTTGGAGCACAGCCTTTATTTTTATAGACTCACTTTTTGCCATCTTTATTTGCACAGAGGTTAATTTTCTCTGATAGTGGTCATACATTGCCTAAAACAAAAGTTTTAGTGTGAGAGAAGGTAGCCCGTATTTCATTCATGATGGCCTTCTTAATCTTTAAGTTTCATTAACATTTTAAACTAATGACCTAGTCATTAGCAAGCTGTGCTGCAATAACATCAGCCATGGCGATTGAACTTGCAGCATCCAAAGTTTGTCTTCTGGCTTTTTACATTCAGAGTATTTTATTTATTATATTTATTGCTGACCTGTTACAATTTTCTATTAAGCTTAGGAGGCATTCCCCTAAACAGAGGCACTGTGTCCTTGTCACATTCACAGATACACCTCTCTAGAGCCAGGTAGTTTTACAGATATGACAGATGCATCCTCTGTAGTGGGCTACATCATGGTGAACCCTACGTGACACATCCTTTTCTTTACAACAAATTCCAGGGAAGTGTTAAAGACTGTCAAGTGTTTCTGCTGCAGCAGCTCCACTGGAGTGGCAAGCCAGCTGTTTATAGAGATGAGTTGTTTGCATGGTATCTGCAGTTATACGACCTTTTTTGAGATACCAGCTACAAACAAAAAGTGAGCTGTGGAAGAAAAAGTGTTTATCTGATTTCAAAGAATCTCCTAGGAAGATATTTCTATTGACCAGCAGTGAATACCTGGAGATAAAAAGTTCTGCTGAGCCAAGCAAGTGAATGATTGCAGCCCTGAGGGACACAGCTGCAGCATGACCAGTGCCGAAGTCCCCTGTGTCTCCCTCTTGACTTCACCAAAAAAAGTGATAGGATTGTTTGCCTGAAAAAAATCTGATTTTTCAGAGTATCTTTTTCTTTCCTACTTCTGTAGGATGCTATGAAGTGATGAGAACACCCTTTCTGTGAACTCACTGGGTCATTGCAGCTTAGTGGAGGTTAATGCCCTCAAAAAGTTTCATTTTTTAAATCTGCTCAAAGCTGATACATGAAAAGTAAACCAGCTTCATTTGTGCATGCTTGTGGCTGTAGCTAACAAAAAAAGTCTCCAAAACCACAAAGGCATCACACCAACACAGCCCTGCTTTAATCCTTTTTCTCTCAGTACTAGTTAATATTTCCTCTTCACTCTGCAGAGCTGTTTTGAAGTAAACGTCAAAACCAAGTCTCTCCTCCTTAATCTTAGTCACCGGCAAAATTTTTGGTAAACACTGGGACATGAACACATGCATCCACGTGTCACACCAACAGCAGTGGGCAACTGTGCAGACATCATCACAATCTATCAGCTTGTTACATCTCACCCAAGGTGTCATTCATGAGGTCAGAAATTGAAGTCTCCAAAATAAGGTCAGAGCGGGGGAAGTGATTCATAGCTTAACAAATTCCTAAACATAAAAATGTTACCAGTGTCTCAAAATTTCAGGAACCAAGAGCTTTATTTTAAAAGAAAATACTTTACAAGAGGTGTAGTTATAAAGTTGAATGTACTACCTGTCAAGACTTACAAAATCTGTGCCCCCCCAGACCCATTCATCACAGTGGTATAATACTTCGTGTGTACTGCAGAATCTCTTTCTGCAACATTTCTCAAAAGAAAAAAAAAATCACGGGTGGAAAATTAAACTGTCAAGTCATTACCTACTGTACTGTGAGCACACAGGAAACTTGGGGCAGAAGGAAGAATTCAGCATCTCAGAATCAGTTCACTGCTCTAAGCGGGGGGAAAAAAATATTTCTGGGATCAGTAACTGCCATACCAGCGGAAAAAGACAGCAACCTGCAGCCCAGCAAGCACTGGATGCTCCTCCACCATGACATCACATCTCAGTGCTTCTGTAGCTAATTATTCCTACCAGCACTAGTAAGGCCAGCATCTCTTTCAGTGCAGGATAATTTTTCCCCTTTCATAAAAAAAAAAAAAAAAAAAAAAAAAAAAAAAAAAAAAAAAAAAAAAAAGCAAACACTTGTGTCCCATTCTTTGTTCTAAGGGGGTGATGCACCAACACAAGATGGGATAAGGGAGTGCTGGACAGTGCCAAAACAAAAGTTAACAGCAGCTTTATTTGCAAATCCAGCTATCATCCGTTAAAACACTGACCCTCCAAATCAAAATAAAGAGCTAAAAGGCAAGCCTATTAATTACTGAAAGGTTTGGGGGGTGAGGCATGAGACAGTCATCAAGCTCCTGAAGTAACCACCCAGCCGCAGGTGCTTCTCTGGGTTGCTCTCCTGGCCCCTGCAGCATCTGGTGTGGCAGTAAAGTAAATGAGAGCTGTTTGGGGTTTGTGTGCCCCGATTTTGGCAGTGCAGGGAGCTGCAGGGATGGCTTCTGCCCAAAGCTTCCTCCATGTCCGAGAGACCTCATGACAGCCAGTTCCAGGAGGGACCTGCACAAGACAACTAATGGTGTTAGTGCCTCAGGGATAACAGAGTTAATAAGGGGAAAATGTTACTGTCCAGGAGCAGTTGCCACTGGGAGAGAGGGTGAGAATGGGTGAGAGGAACAGCCCTGCAGACCTCCAGTCAGGCAGAAAAAGCAGGAGGAGCTACTCAGCCGCTGGAGCAGAGATTTCCCTGCAGGCCATGGTGAAGCCCATTGTGAGGCAGCTGTGCCCCTGCAGCTCATGGAGGTCCAGGGTGGAGCAGAGATCCACCTGCAGCCCATGGAGAACAGCACAGCAGAGCAGGTGAATACCCAAAGGAATGCTATGGGAAGCACATGCTGGGGCAGACTCCTGGCAGGTTCTGTCAGGAGAAAGGAGGTGTGGAGAGAGGAGCCCACGCTGGAGCAGGTTTGCTGGCAGTATTTGTGACATTGTGGGGGACCCACACTGGAGCAGTCTGTTCCTGGGGGACTGCACACTGTGGAAGGGACACATGCTGGAGGAGTTCATGAAGAACTGTCCCTTGTGGGAGGGACCCTACCCTGGGAGGGACCCTACCCTGGGGTACGGGAAGTGTACGAGGAGTCCTCCAGGAGTAGCAGAGACTGTGTCATGAACTGACCCCAGCCCCTATTCTTGGTTCCTCTGGGCTACTAAGGGGCAGAAAGGTAGAGAAAATCTGGAGTAAAGCTAAGCCCCAGAATAAAGGAGGGGTAGAGGGAAGACATTTTAAGATCTGGGTTTTCTTCTCATTACCCTACTTTGATCTGATTGGACATAAATTATATTTATCCCCTGAGTCAAGTCTGTTTTGCCAACAATGGTAACGGGTGAGTGATTTCTCCTTTCTTTATCCCAGCCCCTGAGCCTCTCATTATATTTTCTTACCCCTGTCCAGCTGAGGAAGGGGAGGGATGGAGCAGCTTTGGTGGGCACCTGGCACCCAGCCAGGTACAGCCTCTGTGAGGTGTAGCAGGCAGGTTTGCTCACACAGCCCCTCAGGTGAGCACTCAATGCCGAACTCTCAGCCACTGCTCTCTCTGCTTCAGCTGTGTGCACCCCCCTCCACCTCCATTAGGACCCCAGCACCAGAGCCATGGTGGGCTATGGAGAACAGGAGGAGAAGGAAAACAGGGATTTATTTCAGGGAAAAGTCTCTCAAGACATACACATGCCTGATTTGAGGGTTCACAGCTGGTTGCCCAATAGGTCAGCTGAGCTTTGCCTGACTTTTCCCTCCTTGTGGAGTTGCAGCACCAGCTTTGATACACAGGGTGCAGTATCCTGGTGCACCACACTGGTACTACTGGACTGGAAATGTCATAACCTCCTTCTACATATAGGAAAATGCTCCACATAAATCTTATTTTTGTTATTACTCAAAGAAAGACTCAGGGGTGTCACTCACTCCCCTAGATTGCGGGGGACCCTCTTTTCCCACTCGGCAGAGCCAGAAGCAGCCAGAAGATCCTGACACAAGCATTTTTTCCAGGAGTGAGAAGGTGGTAAATATTATACAACTGCTAGAAATTGGAAAGCATGGAACTGGAAAAAAACCCAAAACAACACTTTTTTATGGGTTGTGTGTTACACTTGCCGCACTCTGCCAGTCTTGCTCATGTCCCTGTCAAATGCTAGGAGAAAAAAAAAAAGAGGAGCGGGCAGCTCTGTGAGTACATTGTAGCCCTGCCACCGCTGGTGAGCTCGCCTTTCTCCCCCACTGGCCAGGGACATGCTTCTTCACACACACAGTGGGGAGGTCTTGTTTGGTTTTCAATATTCCCTGGATATGAATATTCACTGTGGACCACAGTAAGAGTAATCACAGCTGACCCATGTTGTTACTAATTAATTCTTTTGCTTACACACGGGGGAACGGGAGAAAGAAAGCAAATACTGTGAACAAAGCTAATAATGTGGTTACTTGCTACTCCTTCCATCTGACACATTTTTAAGCAATAGTCTCTCTGGCATGACAGCAAACACAGCAAGAAATTGATGTAGTGTAACAGGAAAGCATGTTACTTTATGAAATAGTGCTCAGGCAACACTGGAATGGTCTGTCGTGCTCTAACTTTTACAGACCTTTCTGAACCATATCTGCTGTTGCTTGGATTGGTTTTATGTCTCCCCAGGTTTAGGAGACTGCAGATGAAGTTTTCGTACCTCCTCCCTGCCAACAAAACAGAATTCCATAAACCCCTTTATGTGATTGAAAAATTATCCTGTCAGCCCATCTATACAATACAGAAAGTAGAGCTGATATGGGACACAGGGAGCTTTGTTTTTCTTACATCAAGATAAAAGATAGATAGAAGTAGAGGAGATACACCTGGAAATGAGACTTTTGAAAGACACATTTATTGTCTTCAATAAAGATGACTGCAGTCTTCAATTTTTAGACTTTCTACACCATCTGACAAATGTAGGTCTATCCATATGTGTATTAAGTCTCCTGTGTCTTACATGAGTTGTTTGAAAAGAGAAAACATATCCATAAATATTCCTAAACATTTATTCCGTAAGTATTGACACATAGAAGCAGCTTTTCTTTCCAAAATTTAACAGCCAGTGAGTTATTACTTATGGAACTACAGACAGAGGCTTTATTATCCACGGCACACAGTAATTCGCTGGAGTGTATAAATAGAAGTTAACCCGGAGCAGAGACACCAATTTCTATTTCACGGGGTGAAGTGACGTGAGGAGGTGGCAGGTGTGTGGTGAGTTTGCGTGCAGATCTCCATCCACTGCCACGCACTTCATCTTCCTGGGTTTAATGGTGAGCACTTGCAAAAAGCAAACCAAACCCAACCCAAATAATAATTAAATTTAGAAAAAAGAAGAAAAAGAGGAAAGGAAAGGAAAGGAAAGGAAAGGAAAGGAAAGGAAAGGAAAGGAAAGGAAAGGAAAGGAAAGGAAAGGAAAGGAAAGGAAAGGAAAGGAAAGGAAAGGAAAGGAAAGGAAAGGAAAGGAAAGGAAAGGAAAGGAAAGGAAAGGAAAGGAAAGGAAAGGAAAGGAAAGGAAAGGAAAGGAAAGGAAAGGAAAGGAAAGGAAAGGAAAGGAAAGGAAAGGAAGGGAAGGGAAGGGAAAAAAGAAAAGAAAAGAAAAGAAAAGAAAAGAAAAGAAAAGAAAAGAAAAGAAAAGAAAAGAAAAGAAAAGAAAAGAAAAGAAAAGAAAAGAAAAGAAAAGAAAAGAAAAGAAAAGAAAAGAAAAGAAAAGAAAAGAAAAGACAAGACGGGGGTAAAACACAGTTGTCCCTGGCTGTAAGAGCAGAGGAGGCGCGCTGAGGGAGCGGCGGGCCCGGCGCTGCCCTGCCCGCGCCGCCCGGGCGGTGGCGCTGCGGCACCGCCTCCGGCTCCCTCACGGCGGCGGCGGCCGGGCCGCGCTCGGTGCCGCGGGTGCGCCGACGGGACGGGCGGCCCTTGTCCCCGAAAAGTGCCCCGGAGGCGCCGGCAGTGGCCTTGCGGCTGCCCCTCGGCAGGCGCTCGCCATCCCCCCTCACGGGGCCGCCGTTCCGGGGCAGGGCGGGGCAGCGCGGAGCCGTGCGCGGCCGCGGTGGTCCCGCGGCGGCCGGGAGCGCCATTTCCCGGGAAACGCGGCGGGCCGCGCCGCTATGCCGCCGGGATAATGGCGGGGGCCAGCGCCCTGTCACCTCTTGTGTGCGCTTTCCAAAGAGGAGCCCGGGCGTGGCGAATGGGACACAGACCGCCATTGTGCCGGCGACACTTTAATCGCCCACACCTACAATATTCAACCTGCTGCCGGCAGCGGGGCAGCGCCGGGGCGCACACCCCACCCGAGGGGACCGGGTGGTGGCCTCGCCGCCGGCTCACCAGGGAGAGCCTTTTGGGGCCACCTTCAGTGCCGTGGTGTGGGCTCGGCTGGCCAGCGGTGCCCTCCGAGCACCGCCAGGGCAGGAGCCCCGGCCTGCGGGACCCGCCTCGCTGGCAGAGGTGGGAGAGAAATTCCCGTGTGTCCATCCCGGGCGGCTGTGGCAGGGCACTCAGGGACCCCTGGAGGCACCAGGGTTTCGTTCAGCAAAGCAGCTTTGGCTGGACATTGCTTGTGTGCTGCTTTCCCATGGACGTCACCTCGTGCTCTCACCGGGGTGTGAAGGCACAGAGGCCTACGGCAGAGATAATTCCTCCTAGTTGTGCGTACAATACCTGTGCTAAAGCAAGAAATGGGGGTTTCTGCTTCATGAATCAGGCAGGGTGGGATGCTGGTTATCCTGCCATCTTTCTCTCCAAGCCACTTGGGTTCTGACTGAGCTCATCTCTGACCCCTGGACGTGAGTGCCATACACCCGGGCTACTGCAGACCGTGGGTTCCTGATGAAAGCTGTCAAGCACCTGGCCTCGGCAGGACATCAGCTGTGTCTTGCTTCACCTTCTGCCTCAACAGAGCTCTTGCTCACTGCAGATGAACACTAGACTTCGCCCTTTGGGGATTTCTGAAACTTTTATGGAGCTTGAATCACCCTGCATGCCTGAAAAATAGAAATTACTTGTAAGTCTCCCTCCTTAACAATCAGCTCTGCAGTTTAGGGCTGTGCCAGAGGTCTTGCTGCAGTCATGGTTTTGCAAGACTACTGCCAAGGGAGAATTGCTTCCCAAGAGCTAAGGACTGCAGCTGAGCATTGCTGCTTGAACAAAACCCATGAGGACACTGTCACAAACACTGCAAGCAATGCTCTGCTGAAGCTGTCTGATGTCTGAGTCTTCAGAGAAGTGTCTTTTGCACGGCTTGGAATTTTGAGGTGCCCCTAAAACTTAATCCTCTTTAATAGTTAATTTTTATGTATGTCTTTCTGTCTTAACCCGATTGGGGGGGGGGGGGGATAAAAGGAATGGTTCTGCTTTTTTTAACAAGTAGAAATTCTTAAGACATCCGAATTTACAAGGTAGTGGACAAGCTGAAGATGTCTTCACAAAGGATTCTTTTCACAGCCTTTCACAGGGGCAGTTCCTGAAAGCTCTCTTGGTCCTGTGTTGTGTTGGAAATGGATTGTTCCTAGAAGCCCTGTGCTCTTTGCTCTCAGGCATTAAATGAGAGTATCTCCCATGAATGGCAAGATAGTATTTTTTCTTGTCTGACAAGGTTTTTTTGGGGAAATAGTCAGCTCTTAGGGATGTGAGATGCTGATCAGCACCAAACTGGGTCCATTCACTTGATTTTCTCCTCTTAGAAGGACACTTTCTCCACATTGTTTTGGCTTCTCTGACTGTAAATATTTACTCTTCACATTTTAGAGACCTTCCCTCCTCAGGAGACCCGCAAAGGTTCAGATTCCAGGCTGGCATTTCCACAGCTAAGAAACCTCCTTCAGGGACTGGGCTGCCTGATTGCCAAGAGCTTTGTGGGTGATGGATGTGAGAACAGCAGATCGAAGAACAATTGAAGCAGTCCCCTACACTCCCAGGTTACTGCTCAAGTAATGCTGGTGTTTAGAGGCAAGGCAGACTGCTTCAAATGTTGGGGTGTTTTTTATTATTTTTTCTCTTGCTTACATATCAACTGTTATTTTATCTCTCTCTTGTTCACTTATATGTTACTACTATGCCACAGTGAGCCTGCAAGCTAAATTTTTCGTTTATACCTCAAGCTATGACTAGAATTTTTTCCCAGAGCAAACTTCTGTAACTGTACTTTGTGCAGTAGCTAAAGTGACAGTGAAAAAGGGAATGCTGAGGCAATCAGTCAAAACAAAAATCTAGAGCCAGCGAGTCTGGAGCACTTACACTCTCTATGGGCTCTTGTCCAAGAGACCTTGAGAACAGGAGGAAATGATCAGATGTAATTTGAAGGAAATATTTTGATTCTGTGGATGGATTGATGCTAATTCTCTGATCTTAAATAAATAAAGTATTGATCATATACTGTAAAACTGTTGATCACAGTGCTAATTTTGTTGCTGAGGTGATTTATACTGGTAAAACATATCAACTAGCAGCCTAGTGAAAGCATGTTAGAAAGCACTTGTTCATAAGGCAGGGATGGTCATTAGTGTTCTGTTACTGCTCATTTCTAGAGTAACTAAAACCACGGACCTGTGGGTGGTGCCTGTGAGCATGCACAGGCCCTGCAGAACGGTTCCTGCTGCAAGGGGTGAACAAGCTACACCTGGAATAATGTCGTTCTTCAAAGTATCCCACAGCTGAAAAGTGCCTCAGCTGTCCGAGACTTGGGTGGGACTGAAGGCAGTTAGCAATTTTAGTGGAACCTCCTTGCCAAGCTGAGTGCAAAACAAAAAAGGGTTTAAAACGAGTAAAGGAAAATTATTATGAGTGGTGCCTCCTTGAATATGAAGCTTTTAAAATAAATTTAAATAAATGGGCAAAATGTTTGTAGGTACAAATTCCATAGATAAAATTTCTAGCTGTATCAGCAGGCTGAATTCATTATGCCTGACAATGGCCCCAGGAGGCAGGCAAGTATTGTTGTACCAACACTTTGCTTTGCATTTCTCTCGGAGGCAGTGGAGGTACTTGCATTAGAATTAACTGTATGCAACTGCAAGTGACCACAGGGTTAGTCCCAGAGTATAGACATTTATGGAGGTAAATGTCACCAAGAAATGGGAATCAGTTTTACAAACCCTCCAAGAGCTGAAGCAAATGGCATTGGGTGAGTATAACGAGGAAGATTGCTCTGCAGAAATGAGGGCACATCTGCTTCCGTAGTGGCATGGTCCTGGTTGTCCTGAGGGGAAAGGGGCAGGGTTCAGGAACATGATTTCCCAGGTACCTGGTGGGCTTTTGCTTTCCTTGCAGTCATCACTTCTAATGTGTATTTAAAACACATTTGACCGTAAAGCATAAGACACTGGTCACAGGAGGAGCCTAAGAAACATTTGCTGCTGGACCCTTTTCTGCTTTAAGCAATCTTGCTGTAAATAATGTGAGTATGAATGCTTTATTTGGGTGAATATTCCGATGATGCAGTCTATGAGACTGAAAATAATTCAGCTGTGGATTGGCTTTTTGTGTTTGTAGTAGCTCCTAGATGGGGTTTGCCATCCCAGGGAGCAGGGCAGCCACTGGGAGGGCAGAAATCCCCCTTCCCTCCTCCTGCAGGAGGCCTGGACAGGTTGCAGATGAGATTCAGTGAGGATTACCTGATCTCAGCGAGCAAGACAGACACCTTGGTCTCTATCCACACTTGTGAGTTTTACTGAAGATCAGGGAAGGTACAAAGTGGGGTGTTTGTCACCCTACATACTTTTCAAAAGGAAAGGAGGAAACGAGAGAACAAGTGGGGAAAACAGGGAAAGGGAAGACAAGGAATAAAATACTCTCTGACCAGTGATGATGCCTGCAGAGAAGCTGGCTGGATCTTGAAATGGGACTGAATGAGCAATTAGACTGTTGAGTACAAACTGAGGACTGACCCATGTGCTTTGTGTGCTTTTGAAATATCTCAGGCTGTAATGATAGAGGAGGCTTTTTGCAAGTCTGCTGTCCCTGCTTTTGTAACCCATTTTTCTGTAACACTAGTACATTCCTGACCCCGAGTTGCTGCCTGGGTCCTTAACCAGGCTGGGGCGGGGGGGCCGGGAGGAAAGGAGGACTGTGGGGAAAAAATCTTTATATGCATAAAGATACGGGGATAAATTCAGTTTGTTTTCCTCTGAAAGCTTTGACACTTGCTTAGAGCAGATTCATTTTCAAGGCTTCCTACATTCCTGCTATTGTACAGTAAGTGTTTCAGACCGGTGTGCCTGTGTTTCCGACTCCCGTGAAGTCCCCTTTGCAACAGGGCGTGCCTCGAACCGCTTCAAAAGGACCAACTTCTACAAAAGAAAAAAAGAAACTCAAGTAGGCTTGAACATACAAAGAGAGGGAGAAAGGAAAGTGAAAAGGGCCGGGCAGTGTTGAATACAAAATGAGTTCAGCCAGCCCCAGGAGTTCTTCATCACTTACATTTATCTTATTCTGGGAGAGCAGAGCTAAACCGAGCACTGACATAAACCACCCTTTGCCTTTGACTTTGACTCTGTGTGCAGACACGGCAGATACAGGCATACAGAGACCGCTGGATTTCAGTGAAACATTTTTCCCCCTCTGAGCAGTGGTGTTGGTGGGGAAAATGGCTTTTTGTCTGTGTCCTTTCAAAAGCAAACTGTGGAGTCTCAGATGCCTCCAGTTTCAAAGCGTGCATGTGCTCACAAAACACACGCTTGAAAAATAAGTGGCTGTTAGTGTTTCCCAGCCGGGAAGTTTTCCCATCCCAGGAGCATGCTGAGGTGTTTGGCCAATCTCCCCAGTGCTCCACACAGTCGCTGAGGTACTGCTCAGGGAAGTCCCCAGCACCTGGCAGCAGCCCTGGGGTAGCCAGAGTCCAGGGTCCCTCTGGGGCATCAGCCACCTTGCATCCACATGAGAGGCTGATGGGATGCTGCTTCCCTCTGTGCCCAGAGTCCAGTGGATGGTTTGTGGGATGGAGGATCGGGCTTGCTGCCAAGGAAGCCCAAGAGCCGCACAGCACACCAGCCTGGAGGGAGGCGTTCAAGGCTTCAACACTGCACCAAGCCTGGCTCTCCCCGCGCTGGGAGCTTGCTGGGCTTCTGGAAAGGGCTGTCAGTGGCTACTGCTTAGCAAAGCTCCTGCTCATTGCCAGGGTTTGGCCCCTTGTCCTTGCGTGAAACAGCTCACTGCCACGGCACCCGCTGCCCAAACGGGGAACACGCAGGCTTAGCCCTGAGGAGCAGAGGAGGGGAGAGCACAGCAGGGCGGCTGGCAGAGCACACGGGCACCCAGGAGGGGAGCACGTGGTGCCCGCAGACTGAAAGAGAAGCCGCGGGGCTGGGAATTTAGCCAGCAAACAGCACCGTGCAGCACAGGGCTGAGGACCTTTCCTCCTGTAATGATAGAAGTATTTATTGAAGGGCAGCGGGGAGATAGATAACAGGAGAGTATAAACGTTTTTGCTAGATACAAATAGATGGTCTGGCAACTCTATGGATACTATACAGAAACAAGGTATTGACTTTCTACTCTTACGGAGTAAACACTTCCGTTTTGGTCAGAAACGGACAATTTGTTTTGGGGGGATCCAGCAGTTTTTGCCTTCGGAGCATAATTCCCAGGGAAAAAAAAAATAAAATAAAAAAAATAATTAAAAAAAAAGTAGCGCAGGTTTGTCTCAGATTGTTTTTAAAGAGAGCAAACCATCAGTATCGCACTTTGTCAATACCGTCCAGTTGTTTGTGGAAGGTGGGCCCCAGGCGCCTGCCATGCGCCAAGTGTGCCCAGCCAGCTTCCTAAACTAGTGAGGCTGCTCATTCCATGTCGCTGCCGCTCGGCTTTGAGCTGCTGGGCTCCCTCGCTCCCTCCCTGGCTTGCGAGTTATTCACTTTTGAAAAAACATATCTACCTCATACTGTGCCCATCACTTTGTTCTCCACACGCCTATTCACACGGGCAAACCTCCACTTCTCCTCTCCAGGCAGGCGGCGGTGGCGGGAGGGGAGGCAGCGCGGAAGGGAAGTTAAGATGCGTGCACGGAGCTATTTCCCTCTCCACCACCTTTGGCCAGCTATTGTTGGCCCAACAAAAGGACTCGCTCGCGGGGGATCGGGACCTTGCCGCAAACGTGGCAGCTCCGGGGGCAATGTGCTGTCCCGGCTGCAAACGCCACCGCGTCTCACCTACCGGCTCCCGCGTGGGCTTCCCGCGTGTCCCCGGGATTACCGCTCTAAAAGCCTAAAGAGCATTCCCTCTCGGCATTCCCCCGGCGGCTTGGCGGCCGAGCCTCCGCACGGCAGCGCCGCGCTCCCTGCAGCGCCGGCCGCACCGTCCCGGGCGGGCAGAGCTCCGCACCCACACCTCGGGCAGGGTGGCTGCGGCCGCAGCGAGAGCCGGACGGACCGACGGATACTCCCGCCAGTAGGCTTGGGGAGGCCAAAGCGGGCATTTACCGGAGCCTCCGAAATTTGGCCAGCGGTGGCTATAAGAGAAAAGATAATTCCCCAGGCGGGCGCGACGGAGCGTCCTCAGAGAATGCAGCGGCGGGGAGGGCCCGGCGCCACCGAGTGTCGGCTCTGTCTGTCGGCAGAGCCGCCCGCCGCTGCCCGGAGCGAGGCTGTCCCCGACATGCCCCGTCGGGCCGTGCCGCTGCGGGGCGCGGGGCGGCCGCGCCGTCGGGGCGCTTCCCGGCACCCCGACCCGGTTCCGCCCCGCCGCGCGCGGGGAGGCCGCCCGGCGCGCGCCTGCCCGGGGCGGGGCAGCGCGTGCCGCCGGCCCAGGCTCACCCCCCCCCCTCCCCCCCCACCCCGCCGCCGCCGCCGGCCGCAGCCTCCGCTCCCCCCGCGCGCGCCATTGGCTCCCCGCACGCGCCGGCCCCGCGCGCGCGTGCGCCATTGGCCGCGCCGACACGCGACCGGCGCGAGTGGAGGGCGTGCGGCGGGAGGGGTGGGGCGCGAGGGAGCGGAGGGGAGGGGGGAGCGGGGGCGGGGGGGACCCCGGCGCGTGCCGCTCCTTAAAGGGGGGCGCGGGCCCGGCCGACACCGGAGCCGTCGGGGCGCCACGCGCGAGGTGGGGGCTGCGCGCGGCCCGATGGGCGCGCGGCGATAGAGCCATGAGCCTCCCCTGGGCTGAGCGCGCCCGGGAGCCGCCGGGGCCGCCCGAGCCGCCGCCGGGCCCCGAGCAGAGCGGCTGCGGCGGCTTCGCGCCCGGCTCGTGGCTCGGCGTGTGCTGCGCCGCCCGCCTGCCCGCCGCCGCCTCGCCGCGCTACCTGCTGCCCGGCGAGGACGAGGAGGCGGCGGAGGGCGGCGCGGCGCGGGGCGGCGGGAGCAGCCCCGGCGGGGCGCGGAGCGGCGGGCGGCCGCGGGGCGGCGGCGGCGGTCCCGGGCTGCGGGCGCAGGTGAGCGGCGTGCAGAAGCAGCGGCGGCTGGCGGCCAACGCGCGGGAGCGGCGGCGGATGCACGGGCTGAACCACGCCTTCGACCAGCTGCGCAATGTCATCCCCTCCTTCAACAACGACAAGAAGCTCTCCAAGTACGAGACGCTGCAGATGGCGCAGATCTACATCAGCGCCCTGGCCGAGCTGCTGCACGGCCCCGCCGCCCCTCCCGACGCCCCCGGCAAGGCCGAACACCGCGGGGTCCCCTTCGAGCCGCCCTGCGCCGCCGCCGGGGCCGGAGCTCCGCCGGGACCGCCCGCGCCGCCGCCGGGGCCGCCCAGAGCGTCGCCCCCCGGGCACGGCAGGACTCGCTTCCCCCCGCCGCCGGCCGCGGGGGGCTACGCGGTGCAGCTCGACCCGCTGCACTTCTCCTCCTTTGCGGAGGGCGCCCTGATGGGACAGAGAGCCCCTTCCCCCGCCCTCCTCATGCCGCAGCCCGGGCAGCCGCCGCAGGAGAGGAGCAAGACGTCGCCCCGGTCCCACAGGAGCGACGGGGAGTTCTCGCCCCGCTCGCACTACAGCGATTCGGATGAGGCCAGTTAAGGCAGGGCAGTCGTCCCCGTCCCCGGCACCCCCGCAAGGTCGCCCCTCGAAGCACAGACTCCGCCGGGGGTGAGCAGCCGAACGCGGTGCCGCCACGGATGGCATCGGCTCCTCTCGGTCGCTTTGAAATCCACCCCCTCGTCTCCCACCCTCGGCAGCCCCCGGTTTGTCCAGGGGGGATGGCTGTTAGCGAGTGACTGTACCCACCCGTCTGTCAGGGTCGGTTGGTTTGTTTTCATTTTTAGTTTACACTTCTAAAGTTTCTTTCGCCTAGAAGTCGTTGCCGTTCCCTCCTGCCAACACGCCACCTCGCAGCGCGGAGCCTGGCTCGCCCCGTCGGCGAGCAGGTGATGCGCAGGGAGAAAGCCTGGCCCCGCTGCCGGGGGTGCCGCCGGCGCCATCCATCCCCACCCGGCCGTGAACCCGCCCTGACAGCCCCGTCTTCCAGGACACCGATCCTGCCGTGGGTCGCATTGCTGTGGAAGCACACACTCACACTCACACACACACACAAAGTCGATAACGCACCGTCTTAACCTGTAAATAGCAGAGAAAATTTGGATTTTCCTTAGAGCACCATGTCAGCGTCTTTTGGGGGCAAACTTGGCGCAAGCACTTTATCAGCGGCTGGAGATGCAGTTTCAAAGAGGAAAGCTACTAACTGCCAATCGGAGACCAATATTTAATTAAGCCACTTAATCCTAACGCTCTCTTAAAAACGAAAACGGTTTTGTCGTGTCAAACTTTTATGTCAGTTTTATTTTCCTTTTGTGGTAATAGGAAACGTATTTATTATGCAGTGTTTGCAATTATTTCTGCTTCTCTCTTTTTTTTAAAAAAAATTCTTTTCTACGACGAAAATCGTTTATTTTGATTTTAGCAACGCCAGCTGCCATTGTTTTATGTATTTTAATTTTAAAATTTTTTTGAGATCAAATAAACGTGGAAAACAAAACAAAAAAAAAAAAATCAGCCTCAAAGCGTGGTCGGATTCAACTTTTCCCCTCGCCCTCCCCGAGCCGGGGTGGTGTCAAACTCCGCGGCGGGGGTGAGAGGTACAGAGCCGGGTGCGATGCTCCGGGGAGCCGATGGGGCGCCCCGGCTGCCTGCAGAGGGTCGGGCGGACCCCGGGGCCGGGGGCGAGGGGCCGGAGCGGGCTCTGCCCCTGGTGGAGCCCCGCTACCTCCGCTCCCTGCTCCGCCGGGACCGTGTCCGGTTTCCGTCCCGCAGTTCCCAGCGGAACCGGGGTAATTGCAACAAGTGCAGGGTAAGGAGCTTGTCGCTGCTCTATAGCACCTGTTCCCTCACCGCCGCTCGAGTCGCATCATTCCCTTCTTCCCCACTCCTCCCCCTCTCAGGGAGAGGAGCGGATCTCCCCACGGAGCCTCCTCGGTATAAGCCGAGCGGAAAGGGCTGTAGAGCGGGCGGGGAAGCCGGCGGGGTTTGGGGGACGCGAGCAGCGCGGTGGGTCGCCGGGTGGATCAGGACGTGGCCACTGGGCTCGGGTTAAACCTGGACGGGAGTGGGGGATTGGCCGATGCTTAGCCCAGCCTGCCCGTGACACCTGACCGGGGGCTAAACCGGAGCCGTGTCGGTGCCGGGGTCCCGCTGGGTTCAGCAGGTGACGCTGGGAGGGGGGTGTCGGAGAGGTGATCAGTTCACCAGGCGCGGCCGGGGGAGCGGCCCCCGCGGGAGCGGAGCCCGTGAGGGTGTCGCTTTCCCCTGCAGAAACAGGGCACCTGCCCCCCCGGTAACCCCGCGCCGCCCTGCCCTGCCCTGCCCTGCCCTGCCCCGCCTGCCGTCAGCGCCCGCGGCCGCCGCCCGGACCTGCCGAAGCGGGGTACGGTCCCGCAAGGTGGAAAGTTTATCGGGAGGGTCATTTCCCCGCCTAATAAAGCGGCTGCTTTATCGGGGTAGGTCAGCTTTGGTTACCGGCACTGATTTCTGTGCTGTGGAAGCCGGTTTCGCATCTTGGGGGACACGCGAGGGGTCCCATCACGGGAGTGATGCGACGGAGCAAAAAACCACCAACTTTGGGAGTGTTGTTTTGTTTATTTGGTTTAGTTTGGGGACGTACCCGGCGCGGGCGAAGCGGCGGCTGCCGCCGTGACGGAGGGGCCGCCGTGGCGGAGGGGTCCCGGCGATGCCGGCCGTGGGTTGAAGGGGTGCATGCAGCCCCTCTCCGCCCCGCCGTCCCGGGCTCTGCCTCTGCAGCTGCCAACACGCGAGGTGGTGGAAAAGAGCGCGTCAAAACCCTCCCCGCTCCCTCGGTCGGGTCCCTTCCCCCGACAGACGAGCGCACCCCATGGCGCGGCTGCTGCTCGCAGCCGCAGCGCAGCACTCGCCGTCTGAGGGGCTGAGGGGCTGCTTCTTTTTCTTTTTTTTTTTTTTTTTTTTTTTTCTTTTTTTTTTTTTTTTTTTTTTTCTTTGAAAGAGGTACCCAGCCGCATTCCCATTTTAAGGTTCAGCTATAGAGTTTGCATAACAACCGCTTGGCAGCCCCCCTCTCTCGCACTCCGTTAACAAGCTGTAACATATAGCTGCAGGTTGCTATAATCTCATTAATATTTTGGAAACTTGAATATTGAGTATTTCAGACCGCTCATTCCCCATATGCCAGGCCACTCCCGCTATGCTGGCTGGTTCCTTTCTCTCCATTATTACCAATTAGCTCCTACCTTCCAAAGTCAGATCCAAGTATCCAAGATACTAGCAAAGGAATCAACTATGTGTTGCAAGCTAAGCATGCTTAATATCTCCCAAACAAACAAAGAGACAACATTTCTTTAAGTAATGAAGATGGATAAATCGCTTTATTGAGCTTGCGACAGTGTTTGTTTTGTATAGACTACCGCAAAGTTTTTTAACAAGAGCGGGGACGCGCACCAGCCCCTGGAAGCAGTCTCGCCCGGTTTGCTTCGTGGGGTTTTATCATCCTAAACGGGCTTTTATTTGAAAAGGGCGAGTCAGAAGCGCACTATCCGAGCGTTAAATTTTGGCTGAACGCTGGCTGTCCTCCGGGGTGTGCGAAACGACCGCGGGGGCTGGGGGGGCTTGGGGAGGCGGTCGCCTTTGTGCGAGGCGGCTCCGTTGACTTTTGAGCCTGGGTCTCCGGCTGAAGCGCGGCCGCGGACTCCGGTGCGGGGCTCTGCCGCGGCCGTCCCGGCGGGGATTTCGGGGGCACGGAGCGGGGCGAGGCGCGGCGGCCGAGGCGCATCTCCGCCCTGCAGCTCTCCGGCTGCTGTTGGCTCAACCTCTGGCCTCGGGGTGGGAGGAGGAAGAGAAGGGGGAGAAAGGGTTAAACCCAGCGAGGGGAGACCAGAAAAGCGCAGGGACCACGGCGGGGGCGGGGGGGGGGGGGAGGTTTAGAAGGGGAGTTGGCCGTGGGGCCAGTGTTTCTTAATTAGAGCGGGGCGGACAATGCTTTGGGGCGGACAATGGGGGGGACAGGGGGGCTGGAGGGCGGAGGGGGGGTCTGGCCTCGCTCCCGGCCGCGGTGCGCCGTGTCTGGAGCGGAGCACGCGTTGTCAGCTGGTGAGCGCAGCGGCCTTTCAGGCGGCTCCCCAGGGAGCTGCGCGCCCGCGGTGAGCTCCATCGTCACCCCCTCCCCTCCATCATCATCACCATCGGCCTCCTCCTCCTCGGCGGCCCCCCACCCCAGCCGAGCACAACAGCCAGCATTCAAGCCCCCGTCCCTCCCTCCCCTCGCACAACAGCAGCGCAGTGGCAGCCACGCCACCTCCCAGCAACCAGCAGCACGCGAGGGCACCGCCGGGGCACCTGAAAGAGTCAAAGCCAAAGAAAGGGAGACAAAGGAGGAGAAAAAGATACGCAGGAACGGCCCAGCGTGTCTGCTCCGACAGTGCGGAGAGGCAGGCGCCCACAGAGGCGTGGGCGAGCCCACGCGGAGGCCGGCACGCCCGGGCGCGCACACGCGTGGCCGCATGCACACACGTGCACTCGCTCGCAGGCGTCCCAGCCGCTGCAGCACCCATGGAGACGTGCAGAAATCCCCGGCTCCCTGCAGGAGCAGAGGGAAGCTGCCCGGGGACTTTGCGCCCCACAGCCCCGTGCCCGCGAGGGGCACCCCCCGGCTTGTGTTTCTCTGTGTGCCCGGCTCCCGTGGCCCCACCTCTGACACTGCCACCCACGGGCACCGGTACGCGGCAGGAGCCGGCCTTGTGTCTGGTCACCCACCGCCGCGTGTGCCCGTGACGTGCCTGTCCGGGAGGGAAAAATGAGGGGAAAGTGGTGAGGGATCGATCGGCTTGTGCGTGGGTGAGGCGGGGACCCTGCCGGCCCCGCGTGGGGAGCATCCTCCCCGCGGGCAAGCCAGGCTGGAGCGAGGAGCTGCCGGCGCACGCTGGGGGACAAGGGGACAAGTTTCCCGGCCCTGGCCAAGTCATTGCAACGCTGCTTTGCTCGGGGCTGTGTGTCCGCCGGGGTCGGCGCTGGGGAGGACCATCGGCTGCCCTCCCTGAGCTGGGTTGGGGCCTCGGAAAAGGCACATGCTGCCCTGCCGCCACCCCGTTTTAACTTCAGGCGGACGCTCTCTAAGGAAGTTTTCCAGAGCTGCTGCACCCTCAGGAGCGCATGGGAGCGCGGCTCCGCGGGCTGCGCTGCACCTGTGCGGTGGGTGCGCCCCTCATGTGCGGTGGGTGCGCTGCCGCTGCTGGCCATTTCCAGGCTGCTCAGAGCGCGGCAGACAGAAAGGCCTCCTCTGAAGTGCTATCGAATGGCTCGGGATGCCTTCGGGAGCCCAGCCAAGGCGTGTCAAAGGCGGTTTGAGCGGTGAAGCATTTAAACGCTACAATGGGTGACTTTCTGGCGTGTGCTTTTTCTCCCTCCCTGCTTAGGCCCGAGAGGAGGGAGCAGGCCTTTTTACTCAGCTCCTCCGGGGGTGGACGCGACACCCCCAGCCCGGTGCCTCAGCCGGGCTCTTCCCCGCGGGACTCCAGCGGCGGAGCGGCCGCCTCTGCCCCGTCGGGCAGCAGGAAGAGTTCAGCTCTTCTGCCGCTCCCCGCAGCCTTTCGCTCCCAGCTCGGTCTCACCGGGGCTGCTCGGCGTGGGGAGGTGCCGGCCCGTGGCACCCGCTGCAGCACGGAGTGCAGCTGGGACTGAGATGGGAGCTTGTGCAGCGCGGGGAAGGGCTCTCAGAAGTGCTGGCAGGGAAGGCGAGATTTGGGGGTGGAAAAGCAAATCCCCTCCGTTTCTGAGAGAGATTCCTTTTTGTATTTCATCCCGGGTTTTCCTCCGGTTTTGTTTTTGTTGGGGTTTTGGTGGGGTTTTTTGTTTGTTTGGTGTTTTTGTTTGGTTTGGATTTGGGTAGTGGGGTTTTGGTGGGTTTTTTTGGTTTGTTTTTTTGTTTGTTGTTTGTTTGTTTGTTTGTTTGTTTTTTGGTGGGGTTGTTTGTTTGTTTTGTTGTGGGTTTTTTTGTGGTTTTGGTTTTTTTTTTTTTTTCCCTTCTCCCTCTTCGCCTGCTCTTCCCCTCTGTGATCTCATCTTTCTTTCCCGGTGTCTTGCGGTGGCCACCCCTTTTCCCCTGCTCAGCACCGAGGCGCGCTGCCGCCGCCGGGGTGCCCCGGAGAGAGGCGGGCGGCGACGCGCACCCGCCGCGGGCGAGCGGGGCTGCAGCACTTTTGTGGGGCGGTTAATCAATGGCACATCAGCCAGACAGCGCATCAGCCCATCTGCTTGATATATATTCAGAAGGGCTCCAGCCCTTTTGAAGTCTAATTTCTTCCCCGGGAGAACGCGCCGGATAATTTACCATCATTTCCCAGGCAGGGCGGCCAGCAGGTTAACCCTTTCCCCAAGCGCTGCCGCCGCGGGTTTTCCTCCCGAGCGAGCAGCTTTGAATGCCTCAGCGCCTCGCCACAAACTCGTAAAAGTGCCTCTTTAATGGTACGTGACTCGCTGAAACAGGACACCCGGCCCACCGGCACGGTGAGCCCCTGTCCGCCTTGTCAGATCGGTGTTTAAAAGATCTGTTCGGAACAAGCAAATCCCTCGACCCCACCGGGTCAGCTCGTATCGCTTCAGCTCCAACCACCCACTGATACCTTTCGACATCTTTGGCCTTGGGGTTTTTTTTTGTTCCCATCCGATGCTCAGAAACGCAGTTTCATCCAGAGGCAGGAGCCAGGATGGGGAGCGAGCAGCACATCGTGTACGGGCTGTGGTGCAACACTGCGCTGCAAAATCCTCTGGCTCCGAGGGTGGCGGGGCCCGGCAGGTGCGGGGAGCGGGGACGGCCCGCGGGACCCCGACACGCGGGACCCCGACACGCGTGGGGGACGCGTGGGCAGCGCAGGACCGTCACTGCTGCTGGGGCGGGACACGCCGGGAGGTGGCCGGTCCCTCTACCCCGTCCGGGGTCGGTGAGCCCGGGGGGGATGCCGGGCCCGCACCCAGCACCCCGGCACATCTGGGATGTGCCCCGCAACGAGCCAGAGGAGCTTTTCGGAGTCCCGTCCCCGGGTAGGGGAAAGCGTTTGACTCTGCTAGTTTCTGAGCTTTTATTTGTTTTCTCTGCTCCCTTCCTCCCGCGAGGGCTCTGCCAAGACGGGAGATGCCCGGACCGCCGACGTGCACTGGCTGAACTCTGGTTCAGGGGACAGGTTGAATAAGCCGAGACGGTTGAGCGGCAGCACCTGCTTCCCATAAACCCCCAAAGCAAACCCTGGGCACCGGCCGCAGTGCCCTCAGTCCCCACCTGCACCTCGCTTATCTACAGTCAACACTTTTATCCTGCCCCAGAAAGGTTCCTGCTCGCTCCCGGCTCCGGGGCAGCATCCGCGACCAGCAGCTACACCCCGACCCCCGCCGCACCCCCGGCGGTCGGCGGACACCGGCCCCTCCTTTCCCCCCAGCTGGGACCGCCCCCGCTTCTCCTGGGAGCAGTGCGAGGAGATCAGCTTTTCTATTTATTTGTTCATTTATTAAATCCACCTTCTGAAAGAGCTGTGCATGACAATGTTGCTTGCAGTATCTCTTCTCTGAAGTCTACTTCAAAAAAGGAGGAGGGTGGTGCATTCATTTATTGGGGTTTTTATGGGTTTTTGGTTTGTTCTTTTTTTACACAGAAAAGATAGGTTTTTCTGCCTAAACATTTTGTGACTGAAGAGGCTGGGAGAAGAAGCCTTGCTGCTGGTTTCCACTAGAGCAGCAATGGACTGTGCACAGGGCCAGGGCAAAGTGGGGAGGCAGGGGAAGCAGGCATCCCTGCCAGAGTGGGCAGTGGGCTCCTCTGTACTCCGTTTTGGAAAGCAATGGAAAGGGGGCTCAGTACTTCCATACAGCTTGTCTGCTTTGGATTTCAGTTGCTGTGGGCAAAAGTATCACTTCAGTATTTGCTTTGCATTAGCCACAGATTATATTATTTTTCTCATTCCAGCACTAATGCTGAATTTAGGGCCAGTGTTACATGGAGGGCCCCCAAAATGCCAACTGTCAACAAGCTGTGACTATTTGTGGTGGGACTGTACAACCATCCTACAGAAATGGTACAGCTGAGAGCTTGGCTAAGGCTCTTACAAGGACTACTCATAGTTCTCAGTCCCTGTTCTTCCCCTCTGGCCTAGGCGGAATTATCCTGTCTATGTAGAAGGACGTGAGGCCCAGAAATGGTAAATGACTTGCTATGGACAGCAGGAGCCCAGGGCCAAAGGTGAGAATGTAGGATGTGTGATGGATGTGTGCCACTGCTTTCTAACACAACACCCTATTCCAGTTGCTTCAAAAGTATTTCCAGTTGCAAGACTGTGCTCAAAGCGAAGGACATTCAGCCAGGGGCTGGCTTTACACCTCCAGACATATTTCACCATGGTTTTTGATAGGGCTATCCTTGCCCCATGCCCCAGGAAGCAGGTGCAGGGCAGTTTGTGTTGCCCCAGCTATAGCCTGTTATCTAGGGTGGGTCAAGAGGAAGGGAGAGGTGAAATTTTTTGATATAGGATAAAGCTGAGCAATATTTTGGGAAGGATGGTGATTGGATGCAGGCTTCTGCAAGCAAAATGGTTCTCCTGATTCATGGGTTGTTCCCTCATTTAGGCTTCAATCTGCATAATTTGTTCCTGCTGGAGCTTCCCTGCTGGGATGGGTGAGATCATGGCTCTGAGGTAGTGTTCCAGGGTATGTGAGCCTCTAAGGCAGTCTGATGTGCAGAACATGCAGTACCTACCAGCCTTGGTCCCCTCTCAGGTAGGAAGCATATCTCTTATTTTTTTTCTGAAATTAGCAGAGCTGCAATATTTGTAGTGAAGATACGTTGAACACAGCCCGAATTGCATTGTTATGTTTCATTGCTTACCAGACTGTTTTGCTAAGATACTCTCACAGCAAATTTTTGTGTGGTTCATTTCTGGTCATGGAAAGATTTCTGGATTAAATAAACTATGTTCCTATTACTTGGCTATCAAGACATTCAATGAATCCTCTTCCCTGCTCTACAGTTTGGTGGCTTCCTCTTCACATTGCAGAATATCCTGAAAGCTTTTGCTTTACAAGGGCTTGAAAAGCAGAAGGCTGGTTCTGTGAGGATGGCAGCTGGGAAAGAAAGACTCTACAGAAAAGATCCAAATTGATGTTGGATTCCTAAAGTTTTCCTGTCAGGAAAAGAGAGTGAAAGCTTGGGAGAATTGCTGGCTGTAATTTTGGGGTTAGAAAGTAATGGGGTTGCTTCACGTGGACACTGCTGTTGCCTGTGATTGCTAACCCCATCCCTGACACCCTCAGGGGAACTGCAGAGAGTATTCAAAGATGAGGGTGAAGGAGCGAGGCCCCTTTGGAGGAAAGGGAGTTTTATTTGATATCATTAGCTAATTCTGCAAAGGCTAGACGGTATCTTTGCAATGAAACCCCTTTTCAGCTGGGCTCTTCTAGGGCTGTGAAGACTCTGCTGTGGTTTTACTGGAAGTTTCTCAACCTAGGGCTGCCCCACCAGGGGCTGGGGCATGGTCCAGTGTAGCTGAAGCAGCTGTGAGGTTCTTGCAGTGTGCTGGAAGCTCCTCTTACTGCCACATACCTGCCTGGGGCTGCTAGGATGCTTGGTGACACCTCCATGACAGGTATTCCCTGTGATTCCAGCTCCTCTGGAACCTGAGCTTGTGGTGGCAGCCCCAGAGCACAACCTGCCTCAGGCACTCCAGTGCTGAAGGGTCCCTGTCTGTGTGTGTGTGTGGCTATTCAACCATAGAGGTGTGCATAAGAGAGATAAACCTTTGTATATTTCAAATATTCAGGCTAAACAGGGATTTACAAAGTAATTCATAACTTTTCCACTGGTATTTCCACCTCCACCCCCTCCCCCCAGGAAGTGACATTTGGAAAGGATATTTCTATATTTGATTTCCCTTTTCTTTTTCTAAATAACTGAGAAGTGTAAATAGAAGAGCATCTCCCAACAGAAAACAGTGTGTCTAAACTTACCTTAGAGATGCTGTGGTCATAATTTTGAGTATTTTTAAACGAGGAACAAGAAAAAAAAAAAACAATTCCCTAAAATAGAAATAAGAGAAATGAAAGGTGAGCATTCAAAGCCAGGTTTTTGGTCCTCCTGCTGAGTATTCTGAGGTTTTCAGCTGTTTCTGTGGCAGTTGGGTGCTTAGCAGAGAAGGAAAACTCAGACTCTTATTGGAATACTAAAGTGATATCTGGGTGCATTTGGCAGATGTACTTACTATCCTTGCACACCTTGACAATATTTGTGGAGCTGATGTAGGGAACTGACCTGCAGATTCCTGAAATAGATGGTGGTGCAGGATTAAGGCCTCCACAGAGGGTCAGCAGGCCAAATGGAATAAGGCTCTCCAAAGTCTGCAGGAAACTTTGGGAACAAATAGCTTGGTGTCTTCTTTTGGCAGACCCTTAATTTGTTTATTCAAATAAAAACCCAATAGTTTATCAAAGATAAGAGGGTGGTTTTTTTTTCCCCTTCATGAGTTGATTTATTTTGATGGGTCTTCTTGATTTTCAATACCTCAAATCTGAGAAATGTAAAAACATAAAGTTTCAAGATGTTAACTCTACCTTTGCAGCTTTTTGAAAAAATTGTTGGAAGTGCAGTGTCAGAAAATTTCAGCTTTTCTATTGCCTGAAAAAAAAATTAGGAATATCTTCTATTTTTTTCCTTTAATTTCAATCAAACCACTGCTTGCCAGCCTCTCCTGTTTGTCCTGATATCCAGTCTGTAGATATCACCCTTGCTGTGTTTACTGCTATTGCATGAAGTTCATACTCTGTGAAAGACTCCAGAGCAGCGACTGGTCTGTGGTGGAGCCCAGGGCATTTTCATTAGGGGACTCTGCCACTGTTGGAGGACTGGGCCATCAGCCTTTGGAAAGTATGGATTTCATGTGGGAGAAAGTTCCCTGCTGGTTTAAATTTTTTATTTTTTTTTCCTCGTGTAAAATTCCTGTTTTATAATTATGCCTAGAAGAAAAAAAAAAAGGAGTCCAGCAAAATCAGTGCATTCAAACATTTTCTGTGATTCTACTACAGTACCAACATCGATATATTTAATCATTTAAAAATCAATTAATGTAATAGAAAATATAGCATTAGAAGTTTTCCTAATTTCTGCTATTTTCATCTAACTATTCCATTTGGCAATTCTTGCATTATACTTTCTGTTTTCCCCTTCATGCATTCTGAGGTTTGAAAACAAATGACTGAATTATTCTGTGAGTTCTAATACTATCCCTGGAAGAGAATATCCTCAAGTTCTCATCCAATGTTACTGGAAATTACTGCAGGCCTCTGATTTTTAAAAGGGATATTTTTATTTTTTTTTTAATGCAATGGGTAAGGGGTTTTGAGTGGCAGTTTAATGTTAACCTTTTAGAACATAGTACTGGATAGGAGAGAAGTGTGACAGATTTCCATCAGCATAAACCTTCCCTGCGTTCAGGAAGGTCTCACCTCTTTGGAGAAGTGCTGTGGTATGAAGTGAAATGCGATCTAAGTGGAGGATGGAAACAGTTTAACTAAAATAATAGACCACAGGAAAGCTGACCAGAGGTTTCCCAAATGGAAAAGATGAGAGAAACAACAAAGCCAGGAGATAGTTAATTACCATATTGTGTATTTATTTGGGGCATATTCATGCACAGAACTGGACAGGTTGCCTGGGAGAAACAGCTTCTCCCTTTGTCTTTGGAAAGACCAGGAAATCTGATGAGACATCAAAAGAAATGTGAGAGCATTGCTTAAATCTGCCTGTTCTGGCCATTACACACATTTCATGGCTATGGAGTAAATGATGAAGAGGAGATGTGCTAACAGCAAGTGTCATGACCTGCTTTGCAGGGGCTGCTCCTCTGAAGACATACAGGCCCCCTTGTGCAGGAGTTCCTCATGTCTGATCTGGTAATAGCTGGCAAACCATGGAATCACAGGTTGGTTTGGTGGGAAGGCCCCTTAAAGATCAGAGGCAGGGACACCAATGCTGGTTTTGTGGGCAGATCCAAAATGCTTGTTTTTACATTCTCCCTCTGTGCTCAGCACTGGTGAGGCCCCACCTGGAGGACTGTGCTCAGTTCTGGGCCCCTCACTACAAGGAGAACATTCAGGTGCTGGAGTGTGTCCAGAGAAGAGCAACAGAGCTGGGGAAGGGTCTGGAGGGTAAATCTGTGGTTATTGCCAGCAGCTGCTTTTCTGTCTTGCTTCAGTATTTTAGGGTTTTTGAAACTGAGAACACAGCTCTTGTGGGATACTTTTGTGATGCCACAGATTTTACTGGTAAATCTTGTCTTTTGATACATGTGCAATGGAGTTCTGTCAATTTGCACTTACGTGGACAAGTATTTGTGCATGTGAAAACAAGCAAATAATTATTAAAAAGGTATACCCAAAGCTGAAATTTACCTTCCTCACCCTCTCTTTTCCATTACTTTAGGTAGCTTTTCAGCAGCCATGACCATGAATAGTTTCCTGGTTATTACCCCAGAAGGAATGACACATTTCTGTCATCCCAGGCCCAATGTGTGTTTTTGTACAACCATGCCACCATAAATACTTTTGCCTTAAGAAACAGCCAACCTTGAGTAATATGTTACATTCCAGAGCATGGATATGCTTTTTCAAAGAGTACAGCTGTTGTGAAGCCCTCTCAGTACTCAGCTGGCCCTGAGCACAGCCTGGAGGACCACAAAATTGGGAGTGTAAAGATATTCAATATTCTATTCAATACTGTCACCAAGATCACCTGATTTAGAACACTATTTTTAATTTTTCATGGGAAGTTCAGTGCTTCTATAAAACTCTCATTTAACCACAACATCATATTCCAGCAGTTGTATTTTCAGGGCATTTTATGAGCACTACATACTCCACACTATGCTGAAGAAAGGGAGTTGCATTATGCAATTTGCATTATCAAAAGTTCTGACAGCATTAGTAATCTATTATTGATATTCAAACACCAACAAATTAATTCACTTCATTAATTAGGGAGATTCTCAGGAAATATAAAAAAAGTCTATTGAAACTGTACCTAAGATAAATAGATAATATCTCTGACATTACCTAGATAATAATAGCGATAATATTTTATTATCCAGTGAAATACATTCAGGATTTTTTATTCTATGAAGGATTTGAAAAGTATCATGAAACAGCACCCTCAGCAATGCGCTTGGTGTCGAGTGTGTACACTAAGTACAGGTGTATGATAACTGAACAGAGCAGTTTTTTCTTTTGAAATCTAATTCTTTTCTTCACTGAAGTTAGGCTTTTACCTCAAATTAAGGAATTGAGATATTTTCTATTAGCTCTCTGAACCTTTTTCTAAGTTTCTTCTCTCTTCTCAAGCACTTAACCTCTCTCAAACACTTACCATGCAGTCGCATCCTTCTCCCTGTATGTACTGCAGTGTGCCCAAACTCAAATTTCCTTTAGCACCACATTATCTAGGAAAAATGGGTGCTACTGACAGCTGTCCTTCAAGAATAATGGGCTACAAAATCCATAACAGGCCATTCCTGTGCTGAGGATACTGTATACCTGAAAGGAAAATCCATCAGGGTTTATACTTCCCCTTCTGCAGCAAGAGCGATGTCTAAAACAAAACGTATTTTGCCACAAAGCTTTCGTGTTGTACATAGAAGGACGCTGTTAGATTTTTTTAAAAATAGCCTTTGAAGTTGCCTGCGAGCTGCTGCCTCGATTAATTTAAAATTTTAGCTCTGCGCGCCCTGCAATAAACGCTTTTATTAACTTTTTATTGCAACCGAACTCGGCGGCTCGGCGCTCGGAGGCAGGTGTTCCGAAGGATGCCCTGAATCAACACAGGGAAGCCCAACCTAAGCCAGGCTCCGCCATAAAACCGCGTGAGGCGGAGCCCATAAAGCCGTGTCGGAGCCGCTCCCGGCTCCGGGGCCCGGCAGGAGCTCCGGCACGGGGGATGCCGCCGCTTCCCGGAACCGGGAGCGCCGGGGCGGCTCCTCCGCTGCGGGCGGGGCCGGGCGGGCGGCGGGCTCTGTCCATGGTAGCTGCGGCCTCCGGGGCGGCTCCCAGCTCTGCCGGAGACCTCGGCGGCTTGTGGTCGCTTTTCCTTTTTTTTTTTTTTTCCTTTTTTTCTCCCTTTTTTCCTTCCCCCCCCCCCCCTTTTTTTTCCCCTTTTCTTTTCCTTTTTTATTTTTTTGTCCCTTTTCCTTTTCTTTTTTCTTGTTTTTTCCCCCTTTTTCCTTTTTTCCTTTTTCTTTTCCTTTTTATTTTTTCCCCTTTTCTTTTTCTTTTTTTCTTGTTTTTTTCCCCTTTTTTCCTTTTTTTTTTCTTTTTCTTTTTTTTTTTATTTTTTTCCCTTTTCTTTTTCTTTTTTCTTGGTCTTTTTCCCTTTTTCCCTTTTTCCCTTTTTCCCTTTTTCCCTTTTTCCCTTTTTCCCTTTTTCCCTTTTTCCCTTTTTCCCTTTTTCCCTTTTTCCCTTTTTCCCTTTTTCCCTTTTTCCCTTTTTCCCTTTTTCCCTTTTTCCCTTTTTCCCTTTTTCCCTTTTTCCCTTTTTCCCTTTTTCCCTTTTTCCCTTTTCTTTTTTCTTGGTTTTTTCCCCCCCTTTTTTCTTTTTTTTTGTTCTCTCTCTTTTTAATTTTTTTTCTCGAATTTTTTTTTATTTTTTTCCACTCTCCTCCTCTTCTCCTCTCCTTAATTTAGTTCCTTCCTGACAATTTTTTAGATTGTTAAAAAAAAAAACCAAAAAAACCCCACAAACACAAAACAACAACAACAAAACAACCAAACCAGCCCCATTGAACACCTCAGTGCAAACCTTTTCACCCCGTCCTGTTTAATGCAGTGTTTAGCACCCTTATAATAATAAGTGTTTAGCACCCTTAGCTAAAAGTCTGCAGCGGTATATGGAGCGCAGAAGCTTGGCTTGTTACACGGGTGACACAGTGGCAATTTCTTCTGGGGTCTATGGATTTTTGTTATGGTGTAAGTGAAAACAGACAATTTTGTTCCAGTATGTATTTCAATTTATGGGGTTTCATGCGAAAAAGAAATATTAAGAAAATCTCAGAATGAAATATAAGTAGTTTTTGCAAAAACAGTTCTAAGAATCCATCTAAAGTGTCATACAGCCATAGAATCATTAAGTTTGGAAAAGGCCTCCAAGGTCACCAAGTCCAGCTGTCAACCCAACACCACCACCATGTTCACTACTAAACCATGCTCTCAAGTGTTATATCCACATATTTTTTAAACTCTTCCAGGGGTAGTGACTCCACCATATCCCTGCTCAGTCTATAGACTTGGCAATTCTTTCTGTAATTTTTTTCCCTAATATCTAATCCCAACCTCCCCTGATGAAATTTGAGGTCGTTTCCCCTCACCACTTGTTACTGACCCCAGTCTTGCTGCAACCTACTTTCTGTAGAGAGCAATAAGATCTCCCCTCTCTCTCCCCTTTGCTCCAGGCTAAACACCCCCAGCTCCCTCCTACGACTTAACTCAGACCCTTCCCTAGCTCTGTTGCCCTTCTCTGGACACCCTCCAGCACCTCAAAGCCTTTCTTGTGGTGAAATGAACCAGCAGCTCTCTGCTGTAAGCTAACATCACTTAGGGGACATTGGCAGGTGGCACATGTTGGGGCACAGATGTCTCCAGCATCTCCCTCTCTGGCTCTGTCATGACAGTGTAGCCTGTTGCACTGGCAGGGGTAAGCTATGGCATTGTAGGCAAGGCCTTTGCTCTCTTCCTTCTTCCATTAAAAGGATTTTATTCCTGTCAGTATAAAAAAAGGATTCATTTGGCTGATGCAAAGCAACTTTTTTTTTTTCCAGAATATCACCCATAATTTTTGCATTGTCTGATCCTTCTTTAAAGCCCTCAGCATTAGAGATCTGGGTCTTTTAAAAACTTATTTATTAGCTTAGTTTATCACAAGGAAGCAATCTCTCTCTGGAGCTCACAGTCTCTGGTCCTTCTCTGTGTTTACACAGCCCAATTGGATTTATACTGGCAGGAGCCTCTCCCTGGATTGCCTCTGTGTAGGGAGAACCCCAGTAGTATGTGACTGGCAGAGAAAGATCTGTTTCCTTCTGAGCTTGCTCTACCCCCAGGATGTTCATCTGATGTCTTCTGCTGCAGCAGGGCCTCCATCCCAGAGAGACAAGAAGCAAAGAGGATTAAAATCTTCACAGGCCACGTGTACTTTCTGTAGAGAAAAATAAAAATTAAAAAAAAAATAATAATAATTAAAAAAAAAAGTGGGACAGAAACATGGAAGCTTATCACTGGTGGGAATAGACAAACCCAGTTCCTGCATCCCTATAACCCATTTGAATTTGCAATTATGTTCCAAAGCAGCATGTTGATAAAGGTAGGTTGTTTTGCATGGGAGTTTAGTTTTGATATAATGATAGAAAGAAATACTTGCAGCTTGAAAAAAGTCCCAACCAACAACAACCAAAACAAGCAGAAAACCCAGCAAAAAACTCCAAACAAAACCTAGAAGTGTGACATTTGAGAGCAGATGTTACATTTCTATAAAAGAAAAAATGGGAGATGTGTGAGTCTTGAATCCACAGCGAAACAAGAACATTTCATCCTTCTAAGAACTGTAGTTCAAATTTTCTTCTCTTGCCTCAAACCACTACAGGAACTGGGAGCTGTGGGAGGATTCTTATTTATCCTTCCCTGCTTTGCTCAGGCATGGCTCAAAATGGAATCAGTATTTTTTTTTTTTCATTGTTTGTATCATGATAAGATCCTCAGTGAGCAGGTGAGTGCTGGAACAACAAGGGTGTAGCTCTTTATTACTCTAAGTCATCTTTATGCTCATAAATAAGCCTTTAGAATTGGATGGGATTGCTCAACTGTGCAAGAGTGCACAGGATGTGCCCATAAACCCAAACTAAAACAAGCCATCCAATGTAATTTAAACAAAGATCCCTTGCATGAAGCAGAAGCCCTCGTTGTTGGTGTTATAAGGCAGTATTAAAACACTCAGCATGTTCTGTGTTGGTGCTTGATGTCTTGCTCTAGAATTGCAGCTGTGGTGGTTTCAAATGGACATCTTTAGGGCCTGGAAAGCCCTTCTCACACACACACAGCTGGAGGTCTGCGGGTGTCTTGTTTAGGAGTCAGTGATCCCTCGGATGAGGGTGGTGAGCCCTGGCTTTGAATGCCTGGTAACCATTTGTGCCCTCCCTGTGCTGATGTGTCCCGAGGCAGTTAGAGCCAGTGATCAGTGCCTCAAGGTTCTCTTTCACACCGTGCAAAAGCCAACCCTTGGTGTGTTTTGACAGAACCTTGTAAAAGTTAATCTTTGCCATTTAGGTTTTGAAAACTCAGTGATCCTCTAAGTCATAAAACACATGATGAAATTGATCCCTTGTCAGATACTTACCTAACTATCAGAGTACTTATTTTCAGGAGCACTTCTGTTGTTCAGGAACAAATCCCTGCTTAAAAAAAAAAAAAAAAGGAAAAATCATCTCCTTCCCATACAAATGTATTTAATTCCCATTTCTGTAGCAGACCCAACTGCTAAATGGCCAGCACAGCAATTTCTTCTGTCATGGGAACTGCCCACTGAGAGGGCTGCTACTACAACTCTGTGTGAAACTCCTACCAGAGGGCCCCAAAACAATGGTGTTTGTAGTGGGTGTCTGCCCTCTCCTACACAGCTAGAAGAGCTGTTTCAAAAGAATCCTATATGAATGAATACCTATTCACTTAGCAGATGGGGATGCAGGAGGGCAGGCAGAGCTTGGCATGTGGTGCTGAGCCCAGCCCATTCCTGGGCCCATTTCGAAAATTCAGGTAGCTGCATGTGTGTGTGTGTGTGTGTGTGCTGTTTTCCAGTCTGAAAAGATGCAGTAAGTAGTTCCTAGGAAAAGGTTTTAAATTGGGTAACTGGAGGGCGGTTTCATGTGATAGCGAGAGATATGGAAGGTTTAGTCCTGCTGGTAACAGGGGAGAAGAGTGTGGAAATGCAAAAGTCAGTGAAACAGCTAAAGATTTTTCCACTATGGTGGGATAGCATTCAGATTCTTTTGCATTTTGGCTCTAATTTTAATCAGACTGGGGCTTTCTTGGAGTGAGTTCTGTTCCCTTTCAAAATGATGAAAACAAGGCTTTCTGAGTGGGCAATAAAAGCTGAGTACTCACGACAGGGTGTGTGCTCGACTGCCTCACCAATGTCTCTTGGCCAGGTGGCATAAAGCCATGTGAGCACAGCATAAATGTGTCTTGTTGCATTGCAGTGCTACTATAAAGAGTATTTTATGGCTGGAATAAAACACACAGGAAGAATTTCCTTTTGAACCTTTGTGCATAATTTTTGTCACAGAAAGAGAAGATAAAAATTACTTAATTCCTTGCTAGGTTCCTTTCATTTCTTAGATACTTTTGCAATAGTGTGACTACAAAAAAAAAAACCACCCCCAAACCCTTCATGAAACACACAGGTGGATATAGTATTTCAAAATGTCTTTTTATGTTTCTGGTCTTGTTAGTGGAAATTATTTAACTGCTGAGGGTAAGTGTTCTTCTATAAAAGCCTCTCTTGATGATTAGTGGATCAGGTTTCTTAGGTGTTCTGTAAGTATTTAGTTTTTTAACGCTAAAAATATAAACAATATAAATAATGTTTAGCTCTTGGACTTAATCAGAGATTAGGGAGCCATCTGTTTTCTTAGTACAAGATCTTCCTACAGAAATACTTTGATTCTTTGGTAGGTTAAGAAATTTGTTACTCCTTGGTTTAAGATATAGCCATGATGACAGCGTAACTCCTTTCTTTTTCCCCAGTGCTTATCTCTCTCCTGATTGTCCACATTATTCTTGAGCATCTGGACTAGACCAGGGAATTAGTGCTTGGACTAGACTGGAATAGTGTTGCTTACTCTGAAATCCTTCTAAAACCTTCCTTCCCTGCCCTTCATTTCATGTAGCAGTTTCATAGTTACCTCATTCCCTCTGTTACATCCTCCCATCTCATCCTATGTTTTCATGTGCCTCTTGATACCTTCCATACAAAAATGTTCAGACTCTCTTCATCTGCTGTACACCTATGCCATCTTTTACTGATTCCTTTCATTTACCTGTGACTGCAGAAGGCTTTCTACCTTCTTTCCCGTTCTTTCCTTTTCAACAGTCCCACCAAATTGCTTTGAACTTCACTTGTATTTTACAGCACTTGTCATCCTAAAACGACAAGTCCTGTTATGTGTTTGGATGGAGAATGCCTAAGTATCCTGCTGAGCTGTGTTTGGAATTAACATCTCTGCTTTAGATGTGGAAGATCTGATTCAGAGCTGCTTTTCTGAGCTCTGTGATGCTGTCAGGAATAAGGCAATGTCTCCTGGCTCTTAGCTGAACATCCTACCACTGCATGCTGGTTTCTGAAAGCAGAAATCATCAGAAGTTGATATTCCCTCCGAATGAGATACCAGCAATGGTATTTTGGCCGGTGATACCCTGAACATAGTGTTAATTGTTCATGTCCCACTGACTACTCTCTTACCTTCTATCAGCCTGCCCTGATAACCTCTTCAAGTGCCCCTCTGTCTAAAATCTAATTTTAAGCAAGTAAACTTCTAGAATTTTCTAATCAAATAACTTAGTGGAAAAATATGTTTCTTTGCAGTGCTTTTCAAAATGTTCTGCAGACAACCTCTCAGGCACAAGTAACATTTCTTGAGATGTAAGTAGGTTGTCTCTCTGTCAAAGGTTCTGAGGTTTGAAGGTCGTCAGCCCCTCAGAATTCAGCTGTGGGAAAGAGGGTCTCAGACCTTCCAGTGTGAGTGGCTCTGGAGGATGCCACTAATGCCAAGATCATCATTAACCTGGGGGAGTGAAAGGCCCTGAAATCCCCTAGGGATGGTCTGGGGTTCTTGGATTATCTTGAGGGAGCCTGGGAAAAATGTGGTTTGAAGCACTGGCAGTGTCTGGACCCAGCATGATGTGCCCAGAATCTGGAACTTTGTAGGCAGCTGCTGTCAGAAACTCATTTCTCTCATTGCAAAGGCATCCTGAAAAATAGATTTAATTTCAGAAATCTGGAGGTGCCATGTTGAAAACCATGTTCCTCTCTGAATTTCCTGTGAATGGATACTGGAACAAGATCAAGTCTCAAAGTAATGATCTTCCATCCAGCTTGACTAATTTCCATCTCTCAAAAGGTAGAGCATTTACCACCAACTATTGTGTTGATAAAAGTGCTGTAAATGCCCAGGAATCTGATTCTGCCCTCTGCTAAAGCCATCACAGTTGATCAGGCCTGAAATTAATTGGAATCAATTAATTGAAATCCATTTTTATTTGTTAGCAGGCATTAATTTGGCCTTCCCGTGAAAAACTGTGAACTCTAAAATACCAGATTTACAATTTATGTACATTTTAATAATTCTTAGTTTTGATTTTTACATTTAATTAATTTTATCATCGTGTTCTTTTTGTCAGTAAGTTTACAGTATGTGATGTGTTTTATTATATACACGTAAACAATTTTAACAGGCTTTGCCGTTTGCAGGAAATGCATCACTGGGAGAACTGTAAAGGTGCGTTGTCTTAGCTTTTTGACCCACCAACAAACCCAATGACACTTGCTTTTTTCTTCTGGTTCATAAACTCCTGGCTGAATGGGTGTTGTGTGTGAAAAATATGAAGCTTATCAGCATTGCTCTGTAGCAAAAGCCCCCTTCAGCAGGTTTAAACTAGACTGGTGTGTACTCATTGCTAGCACAGGTATCTGAGTGCTCCTGGTTACAAAGTTTGGCTGCCTCTGATGGCAAAAGGAATACATGCAGCTTGAAAAGGAAAAACAGATGCCAAATATTTGAGTTTCATGGCATGCCTAGTCTGGATCACGTGAACTTCTTTTTTTTTTTATTATTATTTATTTTAGTTTATTGTTCACCTGCAATTTGGACAGCTTCAGCTTCCTTGTGCAGGTGTTGAGGGACACATCTGGGCCAGCCGAGCACGTGCACCGTGATGCCCACGTGTGACTCTAGCAAAATGCTGCTAGAGCAAAAGTAATGGCAGCAAGAAGACAGGTCTCAGTTCAGATGCTGAGCTGGAAAATCAAATTAAAAATGAGTCTTCAGAAGTCAGGGCCATCACAGGAAAGTCAAATGGAGCATCCCCTGACCCAGCTTTTGTCGCTGTGCAGGGAAGCGGAAGCTCATCCCCGCATGGAGGGCTGTGTGTGCCCATGAGATGGCTCTGCTTCATAGACTTTGTGAGTTGTCACTCGCTGCTTGGGGCAAAGATCATGTTTTGACGTTTGTGCATCGACTGACAAAATATGATTATACAAGTGATAAGTGGACGTGAGTGTTTTGCTGAGCTGTGAGAGCTGGAGGATTCAAGTGGCATTGGTGGGTGCTGGGAAGATGCACTGAGGGACAGGGGTGATATAGGCTGGTGCTGGGAAATGGGAGAAGTGCTTCAGAAGGTAGGAAAGGCATTTGCAGTGATTTTCTTGCTGCTCTAGAAGGGCTGTGCATTTTTTATTTACTTCACAAAATAAGTCTAATATATTTAATTTTGTATAATGAAATATACAATATTTCAATGTATAATAATGTATAACAATATAAAATGTATAATGAGTGCTACAAAAATGACCTACAAGTAGGTAAGTACTGTAGCTCAGGTTAACATGAACTTTCACCTTGTTACACTTTTATTTGCTCCCATTTCTCTTCTTCAAACATGTAAGTGATATCAAGTTCTGTAAACCAAGCTGCTGGAATAAACTAGAAAATGGCATAGACCAAGCAGGCGAAATAGTGTGGGAGGGATTTGGCTGTAGGTTATCAACCATTAATTATTCATTTTTGTAAACAATGAGGGTGTGTAAAAGCAGCCAGGGCAGGTAGGGGAGACGATTATGTTATAAGATAACAGAGATAGGGAAAATAAGGAAAAAATCCTCAGCAAACAAAACTGAATGTCATTCATAACTGCCACAAGCCTTCCTGTACCATAAAAGAAAACAGCAGTGAATTATTAATCACTTCCATTAACGTAATTGTGTCAGTGTTTGATGACCAAGCAGGATCTGATGGATATGACTTCAAAATACAGAGTTCTGCAAAATATCAGTAGAAAAAATGTAACTTAGCAAAAATAGTTGTGAGCATTGTTTTAATCTCAAGTTTGAGTAGAAACATGTCACAAATCTCAGAGGAGGTTAAGACAAAACATGCTTAGAGTTTTTATTTTCTTTTTTTTTTTAATATCTGAGCTTGGCAAAAGGAGGTAGTGAGTTGAAAAGCAGATGTGGTCGTATGAGTTTCTACTCCTTGTGTTTTCCCTCCAGTGTGTCTGAGACTACTTAAATGTTGTCAGTAGCTTGTGTACACAGCAGTCATTTGTGGCATCCTATCAGTGAGTACTCATGCAGAAATTATTATGTTGGAGTTTTCTCGGAATGAAGGAATGGGAAAAGCAAGAAACACTAGAAATGCCATTACATCTGCACAGTTTGCTCTTAGCCTAAAACCTCTTATCTAAACTCTCCAAGCAAGCATACAATTACACCTTAATCCAAGTGCTCTTTAATAAAAGCAAAGGTCTGTTTTGCAGGGGAAATTAATTGCTGTAAATGCTATGGAGCAACACTTGTTGCCTGTATGCACTACAAGTGAGGTGCTTTCCAGGAATCTGCTGTCTCATGCACAGTTTAACCATTAGGGAGATCACATTTGGGGTGCCTTTTAGGGCTGCTGTTGCATGTGGTGTCCAGGCTTAGCTGAGGCAGCTCCAAGAGCTGTCCAGGCTGGCAGTGCTGCTGCCTACCTGGAAGGCAGGGGAGCCCTCAGGCTCCAGCCCCAGCTGGGCACCCACATTTGCTTCCCCAGAGAAAGGTTTAGGCAAGGGAGGCTATACTCCTTATCCTGCTGTGAAGTGGGGGTATGTTGTATTGCAGCATGCTCAGGTCTTGTGTTTTATATAGTTATGGAAATCCACTGATTGCTGTTGTGCCCAGTCCTCTTTCCTCTGAATTCTGCTTCCCCCAGGCATCATGCAGCTGCAAACACTTTTTCCTGGGTCCCTCCTGTCTGCTATGTCAGCCTCTGCAAGGAACTAGTGTGATGAATGGTGGAAGTGTCCCTTCTACCCTGGCTCCCACCATCCCACAGAGAAGGCTCCGCTCAGCATCTCTCCTGATGGCAAATGTGAGGTTCTGTCACAGCAGCAGCCAGCACACAAAATGCCTTGAAGGCTTACCTTGTTCTCCCAGGAGGGCTTGGCTTTCTGGGCTGCAAACACACGCTGCTGGGTCGTGTCCAGCCTCTCATCCAGCAGCACCCCTGAGTCCTTCTGGGCAGGGCTGCTCTTGAGCTGTTCATCCCTCAGCCTGTGCTGATATTTGGGGTTGCTCTGACCCAGGTGCAGCGCCTTGATCTTGTTAAACCTCAGGATATCCCCAGGGACCCACTTCTTGAGCTAGACCAGGTCCCTCTGGATGGCATCCCATCCTTCAGATATGGCAACTGCACCACTCAGCCTGGTGTCATCTGGAAATTAGCTGAGGGTGCATTGGACCCCTGTGTCCATGTCATTAATGAAGATATTAAATAACACTGGTCCCAATATGGACCCCTAAGAGACACCACTTGTCCCTGATGTCCATCAGGATCCTGAGCCATTGGCTACCACCCTTGGGATGAAACTGTCCAATGAACTTCTTATCCGTCTAGCAATCCACTCATTAACCCTATCACTCCAGTTTAGAGAAGGATGTTGTGGGAGACCCATCAAAGGCTTTACAGACATCCAGATAAATGGCCTTCCCTTGTCCACTGAGGCAGCCGCTCCATGTGGGACATCCACGGGGTTGGTCAGACAAGACTTGCCCTTGGTGAAGCTGTGCTGGTTGTCCCAAATCACCTCCCTGTTCTCCATGTGCTTCAGCATACTCCTAGGAGGATACCTTCCATGATATCCCCAGCACAGAGGTGAGGCTGACAGGGTGGTTGTTCCCAGACTCTCTCTTTCTATCCTGTTTTAAGATGGGTACAATGTTACCCTTTTCCCAGTTACCAGTGACTTCACCTGACTGTCAGGCCTCTCCAAATACGAGGAAAGTGGCTTAGCAAGGCATCAGCCAAATCCCTCAGGGCTCTGGGATGCATCCCATCAAGTCCCACAGATGTGTGTACATTCAGGTTCCTCAAGTGGTGATGAACCTGGTCTTTACATACATGGGGAGAGACTTTGCTCCCCACATATCCCCCCGCTGTCCATCCACTCAAGAGGTGTGGGAAGAGAAGTTGTCATTGCAGACAGGCAAAAAGCATTGTTGATTATCTTGGCCTTCCCCTCATCCATTGTTACCAGTTTTCCAGCATTGCCTGGGGTTACAGGGGGGTTACGCCTCATTTGACTTCCCTTCTCTGGTTAAATCTGGTTATATCCCTACACAGCCTCTCCCTACTTGATCCACGTCACTCTTATTTCTGCTTTCCCACACAAATCCTCAAGTACAGAGGCAAGAAGCAAAGGTCTTGGGGGGTGATGTGGCAGGCTGAAAGGGGCAGGCTGCTCCCCACCTCCCTGAGCCAGTCTCTTGATGAACTGAGCCATGTGCTGTGCTTTTATTGCTTCCATGGCCTGTCTCCAGAGTTTTGGGTGTTGGAAAGCAGGGACAAGCTTGCACACTGACCCTCAGTAACTGCTGATGGGGGAGTGTGTCCTCCCTCATACCTGTGGGGCAAAAGCATCTAGAGTAAGGTTGGGCCAAATGACCAAGCTGATTTCTACCAAGCCATTCTGCTTTGCTTGATCTCTTAAGGCAGATAACACCTTTAATAGGCACCACATTTACCTCTGAAATAGTTTTACAAATTAAGTGCCATGCTAGCACTCATAAATTACATCTAATGTGGGACAACAGTGTTTTAACTACCGGGAAAGGCACAAATTACTTCCCCACCCCAATCTTTTTAGCAGCTTAGCAGTTTTCAGTGTCCACTTCTCCTATGTGTGTCTATAAATCAAAATTCTGTGTTCTTTTATAGCTCCTTAACTTTCACACCATATTAATTTTACTGCTAAAATTAAGGGTGGAAAGAGGACTGAGTTTAGTGCTTCTGTTCTGCCTCTGTATCCCTGTGCAAGTTTGTTACAGGCACGTTTTCTACCTCTCAGCGGTGGTAGCTCAGTGCTAGCAGAAAGGGAGGGTGGATAATGTGACACGCATTTTACTTTCAGCAAGCTTGTTATACCAGCTCTGAATTTTTCATGAAGGCTTCAGTAACCTGTAGCCGAAGCTCGGGGGGTTTCCACCACAAAGAGGTGGATCGGCTTAGCTCTCACTTCCCATCTGGCACAGGGTGACAGGGACAGTCGGGGGCTGAAGGAAACCTGAAGAAGAAAAAAGTTCATGTGGGACATCCATTGTGATGCATGAAAAGCTAAACATGTGCCTCTTGTAGGGACGCAGCTTTGAAACACTTACTTATCTCTGGCTTCAGATTATATTTAGTCAGGGTGTTTTACTTCAGTCACCAGCACAGCTGTCCTGTCTGTAAATAATACTACAGATAGATTCCCTCAAACCTTTATTTTGCCAAGGCTGCACTTCCAGCATCTCTCGACAGTTTGTGCCACAAATTCTGTGCCTGCTGCCTAGCTAAAGTGAGGTTTGAGTCAGTGACACAAAAGAAAAAGAATTGTTTATCTGTTTATTGGCTTGGGTATTTTTAAATAATGTAAAGTAAAACCTATCCCAATGGAAGTGATTTTTTTAAAAATTTGTTTTTATTTAAAAGCAACCCCGAAGGGGTCTCTTTAGATATAAACTGCTGTCTATAAATGCTCAGGAAAAAAAAAAAAAAAAAGGGCAGAACTCTGCAGTTCTAGCAGTTAGCTCCCAGAAGCAATACAATTCCCATGTGTATGGAAGCTGAGCTGGTGCACTCCTCTGAAGGGCATTCTGCACCCAGTTATGTACAAAAAAACTAATCATCTATGAAGTGTTTTATAAACAATGTAAAAGGTGAAAAGACAAAGATCTCAGAAGTAACAGGGTGTCAGAGTAACTTTTGTCATGGAAACACATTTCCCAAGATTTTACTGTTTTTAAATACTTGAGGGTTTTGTTGTTGTTGCTTTTTTAAATTACATTACTATAGAGTGCAATTCTTCTGCAGAAGATGCTATTACTGGTTAATTAGATCCATTTCTGGGTAACTGCTGTTGTAGTGACCTACTGAATGCATGGTTCAGTTGACCCCTTAATATATGCAGTTTATATTTTACTCTGTGCACACAGAAATTATTTAATTTGTGGGGTTTTTTTTTTCCTACAATGCTTGCTTTATTTTTTTTTCCACTATCTCAAGTGCTTCTCAGATACCAGTTTAGCTCCAAGACTACTCTTTGGGATAAGGCAGTGGGGTGTGTGTGGAGAAGGGGTTTTTTTAAGTGGTGGAGACAGGAAGAGAAATAATGAGGTGTTAAAATCTGGACTGATTTGGGGTGTTCAGTCCAAGATATTTATGCTCCTCTATCAGGCACATAAAAGCATCTACCACTACTTCAGCTCCAGCTGTTGCCAGTGAGCTTTTCAGAAGCAGGATTTTCTAGGAGGGAGAGAAATGGCATCTCAGCTTGTGGAGTATTTGGCCGTGCTCCTTGCCCATGAGTGTTAGGCCCAGATTTAACAGGGGATGCATTGTTTACAGTCTAGGAACAAAATCATGTGATGCATAATACTGAAACAGACACTAGGTAAAGTCCTTGTAATTTTTTCATTTATAACACAAGGAGAAAGATCTCCCCAAAGACATTAAATAGGTTGGTTTTTATTTGTTTCAGACATGCAATTTATCTAGCGGTTGCCGGTCATTGCAGACACTTCGCTTTCTTAGAGAAATTAGTTTGCTTAATGTTGGGTTTAATTTCTGTTTGTGTTTTTGAGAGAGGAATAGCAAGTATATTGAGCAGCCCTTCTGTCTGCCAGCTTCATGTGGTGATGTAACCTCTGGCAGGAATGTGGGTTAGACCTTCTTCGGTCTGACATGGAACAGCCTCACCTGTGGGAGACGCTGGGCAGCCAGGCCCTTCCCAGGAGGCATCCATCCTTCCCTTCCAGGCTTTGGGGTGGGTTAAACACAGAGCTGCTCTCCTGCAGCTCTGTTTCTCACTGCATGGTGGGAGAGCAGCTTCCTGGGGAGCCTCTCTGAGCTGGGGGAGCAGGGGCAGTCGCAGGCCCGCTGGGGAGCCGATGGCAGGGCAGCAGTGTGAGCACAGGGCCGATGCTCCTGCAAGGGGACGACAGCCATGCTCCCGACACGCTTACAGTGTGAGTGTGTGTGTACACACCAACAAGGTGTCACCGAGTATCAGGGCCAAACGAGCCCCTGCCAGATAACAGGCCTTATAAAAAGTATCAGTCAATCCTCAGATGTCAAGGCACGGGCTTCCCGAGGAGCCTTACCTGGCAGATAAATGTGTTTGTACTCAGATTGCGAGCTGCTTGGGGCTGTTGAGGTGGCAGGTTTAAGACAGGTGCTTAACATGGAAACCCAAAGCTGCTGGAGGGAAAGGGTCTCTTCCCCACAAATAGATTTTCTACCTGCCTCACGCTGTCTCCTCTTTCTCTTCCACTTGCCAAAATGTACTGTTAAAACCACCACAAGCATTACACACATTTCATGTGACTGGAAGCTTACCACATTTGTGGTAAGGAAATGCTTTTTTTTTTTTTCTCTAGTAAGATGCTTGTGTCTGTATTTGATCATGGGAACTAACACAGCAGACACCACAAAAAAATATCCCCCAAACACCCACAATTTTAAAGTCCAACCCAAACCTGAAAGCCCAGACTTAAAAATGCCCAGGGTTAAATAATTTTTTTTTGTTTTGTTCTGAGCTGCATTTGTCAGTAAGATATTAAATAATCAGTGTCAGGTTCAGCTTTTGTCTCCAGGGGTCAGTGGATGTAACCTGCTCCCCGTAAATTCACAGTTTATGAGGCAGGGGCGATCTCTGCACAAGTGGGAGATGACTTTTGAACTCACGCAGCCTCAGACAGGAGGAACATTACACTTTATGAGCATGTTTAGGGGCTGTTAAGGCTGTTTAGGGGCTGAAAAGTCTTCCCTCATAAATAATGGAGCTGGCTTGAGGGGGATGACTCTGTTTGTCTTTAGACAAACAAACCTGCCTTGCAAACACACCTCCTGTATCTATTCCTTCTGGAGAAAAATAACAAGTGCAGTCATAAATGTTATTTCCTTTGCCCTTTTCTTCAGGGAATTCATACAGCACTGGTGAGGAGAATGATAGCAATCTATACTCATGTTTTTCCTTTCCATGTTGCTCTTTAGTCCTAAATGAGAAATAACCCATAAAGAGGAAAGGAAATGCAAAGTATTTGAGATCAGAGAGTTTGCAGCTCACCCATGCTGACTTTGTGCATTTCTTCCTGTAAGACCTTGGAGATTTCCTTTCCCCATGGGCTGTGAGGAGTTGGTATGCACAGAAGATGCCCTGTCCTAAACTGCTTCTCTTGACCCTTTTCCAATCCTGCACAGGCCCAGGCAGCCCAAGACATTTCTTGCAAGAAAGGCAAAGGATGGAGTTCTTGTTGTCTGGAGAAGACAGCTTCAGTAAAATCCGTGCTGTTTTTCCCTTGCCATTCTACCAAAGCAGCTCACCTGTCTTGTCTGCTTTGATTTTTACCTGTATTTCATCTCCTGTTCAAGACTTTCAGAGCATGGGGAAGGTTATATCAGGTTAGAGGAAAGCAGAAAAAGCAGACTCACAGCTTCTTCATCTCCTTTCAAATGCAGAGAGGAACAGAAGAGTGATGACACTGCATCTATTTTGCATTATTTGGGGGGGATGAGGGGGAAGGTTGCAATGTGTCCATTGACATTTTCCGTGTAAGGGTGACTGCTGCAGGAAAAGAGAGTCAAAAATCTGAGTCCAGTTCTGGCTGACTACAGCATCCTCCCTTCCCAGTTTCTTGAGTCTGTGCCTGAGCCTGGCTGTCAGGAGAGGGCTCTGAGCGAGCAAGTGCAACATCATTTAAACATCCACTTGTGCTATGTGTTAGCTCTATGAACAGCTGGGTTTTTTCACTTTGAACTTTCTTCTCTAATTATTTACAGCCAGCCATGTTCATATTTCAGGGTATTTTGGACTCCTCCGGTTAAAGCAAGCCAAGCTTTGAATCCTGTTGTGTGCATTTGTGAACTGGAAAATGAAATGACACAAAAATTAACAGTTGACACAAAAATTAACAATTTTCCCCTCAGCTCAAAACCAGCAGCTAAGTACAGGGTGAAGGAGTTCAAATGGGATTGTTACAAGTACCACCACCACCAAAGCCAGCTGAACAGGCAGCCTTACATAACCATAGTTAAGTTACTCTTTCTCTACACTGTTGTTAGCAGTCATATACATATTTAATGGGTTTTCATTATATCCTATAAATGCTGGCAGTAGAATACTTTCCCCAGGGCATTCTCTGAGTAAAAGAAAGGAGAAAATGACGAATGCATTTAGCACATGCACCCACAACTTCATGATAAAAGCCAGCATTTCCCCATACAACACCTGTTGTTGTAGCTGGGTTAATTACTTTTCATTGTAATCAACTGCCTGAAATATTTATCACGGTGCCTGTAATTTCCCAAATCTGAAAGTGACACCCATAAAAACAAGACAACTTTGACTCTAATATTTCAGGTATGACAGTGGCTTCAGTTTATTTTCAGCTAATATTCAGTGGGTTCAGCTTATTTTAATTTTTTGTTTGGATTCCTTGCAGAGTATACCTCTTAATTCTCACCTTCCATTAATTCAAAATTTTTTGTTTAGTAAAAGTGAATCTTCTCTGGTGTTACATCAAAATACTGCTCTTTACAGTAGTGTGTTTACAGCATTCTGGTTACCAAATGTTGATTAGTATAATGCTCCCTCCTTTCTCAATTCCACCTTCAGTCCCCTCCCTGTTCACCACTTTCTCCTAGATTACAGGATCCATAAACCATACAGACCTGTGGTGTGGTCCTGATGAATAATGTAGACTCTGTTTTGTCTGAGACATAAGACTTGTTTTTTTGGGTTTTTAGTAAGAGGTTTGCAGAAAGGGAAGAGGTGTGACTGGAGGAGCCCTGTGGCTAAGCTCTTGGGGGAGATATGTGAAAACCTGTCCTGCAAGCCACCTGGCTGTATCTGCTTCTGTTCCTGTTGTAGGTGATGGGACATGGTTTTTGCTGCCTTGCACAGAAGCAGGAATGGGTCTGGTAATGTCAAAGAGCAGCCAGTACTTTTCAACTTTTAGCACTGTATACAGCAAAAGCTAAACTAACATAACAATTATTGTCCCCAAATCCAGTTTCTTAGTAGTTTCAAAAAGTCATCTCAAAGTGTGTATTGAATCAAAACTTCAGAGAATACCCAGTCATTGTACTCCAGATTTTGACCAAGGGCAGTGATGTCCTCATACTCAGCAAGTTCTGCAAGTGCAGGGAGGTGGATGGTTTCACTTCAGCCTTCCCCTAAACCCAAGTCTTTTAATTTTCAGAGAGCCCAAGGACATTCATTCTTTCTATATAAAGCTGAGGAATGTTGTCTTTGCCCTATACCCAGAGAAGTTACATAACCACAGAAATAACCAGCTACCTTTGCAAAGCTGGCAGAATGGGGAGCAAAACAAATCAGCAAGCCATGTTCTGCTATCCAAAGCTTTCCCTTTCCGTGGCTTGGAAGCACGGGCTGCAGTTAGAGCTAAGGGAGTGTGAGATAGAAAACACAAGAACAGAAGGGAAAGCTACACTGCAGCTCTCAGGAGAGAATTCACTTCCTAATGCCAGTGCACCTGAAGGAAATCCTCAGTGCTTCAAAGGAAGCTGTGAGGTTAAATGGTTTTGGCACATGTAAATGATATTGATGTGAGTGTCTGATAGGGTGCTTTAATAAGTGCTACTGCATCACTCAGCATCTGACACGTTGGGTCTTTTCCTCCAGTGTATCTTTTAAGAGTTATTCTCCTTGGAATCCTGTTGGCCAGGGCATGAGTTAAACTGAGTGGTGCTGGAAACCTCCCAGAGGTGCCAGCAGCAAGGCCTTCTGCTCACCTCTGGTGTTTAGTGCTCTTCTCCAAAGCCCTTCAGGGCACTAAATGGCAGCAGTAGCCTTCTGCTGTTTTGCTCTTCTGCTGCATTTGCCTGTGTGTGGTGCATGGAAGAGGGCAGGATCTTTTGGCTGGGCAGGAGCAGCCAGGAGGTGGGTGAGTTTTGGGGAACTCTGGTGTGAACAGATTCTGCTGCACAGTCCCCTGTCGTTCTGCACTTCTACAAGGCTTTGCTTTTCTGGAGCTTCTAAAGGAAGATGATAAGCCTGAATGATTGCTGACCAGTTATCTCAAGCTTTTCTAGTTAGACTGAGCACATGAATGGTATAGACAGAAACAGATAAGCTTTTTTTGGTGCCCTTCTGGCAGCAGAATGAACAAAATGGCACAACATGTATTCTATTTGGAAGCTGGGATGATTGGCTCCAACAAGTATATCCTCTCTAATTTATCCTGATGAAGGAATCTTTTTTCCCCCTCTCTATTACAGTAATTTATGGTTTTCCTATTTGATAAAAGGTAGGAGTGGTGGAGTTCTTTGGAAGTCATACTCCACGGAAGTACTCCAGTAATTGAGATAATTTTCAACCAAAATGAGTAGGTTTTCAATACCTGATTGGATAAATAACCTGGTCTGATCTCCTAGCCGATACTGATCTGAGTAGGAGGTTGGATTAGACACCTTTTGCTCTCCCTTTCAACCCAAATTACCCTGTGACCTGAAGTCAGGGTGTTTGTCTGTAACCACACACTCAGTTGTTGGGTGGTAAAAATGCAATGTGAAACAATGGTGTTAGCTCCTTACTATCACTTTTGTGATAAAGAAGGTGGGAGGTCTCCTACAGAGTCACCGCACCAAGCTGGTGGGAGTTGCAGTGGCTCCCAGACAACTCTGATTTTTGTCACTGACTCAACTGGATTAGAAATCAACTATTTTTTAATCTATGTTTTACTGTTTCACTCCCCCCCACCCCCCTAAACTGGTAGCTTTCATGTGCTGAAAATCTCCCAATTTAAATATCAGTCCCCTTAGGGAGTGGGGGAGAAAGCTCCACCAAATCATCTGCTGCTTTCTTGCACATTTTCTGTTTCCCCTACTTTTCAGGTGTAGCCTCAGACACTTACAACTCTCCAGCTTCCTTGTTTGCTTTGGGAAAATTAGAGTCTGTGTGGCTGCTAATTGTATTTTTCAAGTATAGCTCTCAGGTTAGAAGGAAGTGTGGCTGTTTGGCTGTTCAAGGCTTTAAACTCTGGGTGATTTAAGGAGAGAGTCATGGCAGATGAGCTGTCCATCAAGGAGATTGTTATTCGCAGGTCTAATGTCATATCCATGTATAACAAGATAGTGATTGACAGGAAAGTTTGTTTTGGAAGGAGCAAAGGTCAAGGTTTTGCTGACAGCTAAACAATGGAAATATTGCATCACCAGGCTATTTTATGGAGTGATACATACATCTACATAAATGTAACATATGATGGTGGAACACTGGTGCAAGATGAAGCTCTGAGCTAGGATGAAGTTTTAGAACACTTATAAAAATAAGTTATCTGTGCTTTATCCATCTTTTTGAGGAATAAACTCCAAGTATCTGTGGGCATGGCTAGTGCAATGAATTTGACCCACATCACATGGAAGAGACTTCACTGCAGAGCACTGTGGTTGAGTGGGCAAGATGTTAATTGACTTTGTCAGTGACTTCCTTGGGGGATCTTGAACAAATGGTTGCACCTGTGCATCACTTTCCCTTCCATTTAAAAGGGAGAAAGCATTTTGTCTGTTTTGAGTTTTAGGTATGAAAACTCCCTAAGCCCTCTTGGCTATAAAATAATTAGTTTAAAAAACCTGAAAGATACATAAGAGAGAACAACAGAAAAGACAGATTTCAGAATATTGGTCCTTCTGGAAGACCTTTCCCAAATAGTGTCTTCTGGGTGTTCTTCTCCCTTGCATTTCTTTTTTGAATTTCTCTGTTGTACTTCTTTGAGTGAGCTCACTTCCTCTTGTCCCAGCCTGATTCTCAAATAACCATACTTCCTTGACTTTATCTATGAAAATTATTTTTGCATTTAAGGTACATTACACTAAAGGCTAAGAGTTTTTTATTGCTGTCATGGTTGAGATTTAAGCTATTTTTTTTTCTGCTTTCTCCTATTCTGTAGCATCCAAGGCTCCCTTTTCCCAGCCTCTGCTCCAAAATAGGGGGTTTTTTGTGCCTTTTTTTTCTGCACTGCAACCTGTCAATAGTGATCTTCAACAGTGCCCATGCTGTAAACCCAAAGAGGCCAAACCAAATAAACCAGCAAAATAAGAATTCAAAGCAGCTCCCCAAATACGTTCCTCGAACAACCTAAGTGTTTAGTTAACGTTTGAATTAGGCACAGAAGGTCAACAAATCCAGGCCCTGCTGAAACAAGTGGGTCACTGAGAGCTGTGGCTGAGAGCTCTCCCTGCTGCCCCATCCCTTTGTTCACACCAGGATCTCATGAAAGGCGCCGTCTCCTCCCCATCAGGTTTCTTTTCCCAGCTTCTCCACCACAGGAACCCATGCTCTTCAACCTCTCATATCCTTACTTTTCCCCAGTGATAAGGGCCCTTTTCCATGATGCATGGCAGTCCTTGTCTTCTCCCATACCTGGAAAACTCCAGACCCTGGGCTAAGCAAAGGTGCCTCACTTCCCTATGCCATGAAACAGCAGGAGAAGGCATGACTATAAAAAAGAAACAATGATAATGCAATGAAGTGGCTTTCAGGCAGTATTATTCATCAAAGTAATTAATTACTTGAATAATGGAAGAATTTGCATTTTTGAAACCTTAAACTCAGCACCAATGATTTTTTAAACCTAAAAAACAAAATTCATCTAATTTAGTTAAAATTAAAAAATTATTGCACTGCTAGCAGGAATGACAATTTTTGCACTAAGTAAGATGTTAATCTTTTACTGGCAGCTCTTTATTTCTCACTGTACTTGCAAATACTAGCACTTGTGTTCTGTGCAAGCAGAAAAAGAAGAAAAAAGCAGACAAGATGTATCATTTGTGCCTGATAGATAGTGATGCAAGTAAAGCCGGACATTATTCCCTTCCTCTTGGCAATAAATGCTAATGACTTAGGTTTTTTAAGGTCTCATGTCTTCATTAATACTTCCCATAATATTTTTATGGCATTCTGTGTAATTAAATTCTAAACCCACAAGGTCTGTCTCCAAACCAGAACATCCTGCTCCTCCATAGTGGCTGGGGTACTTCAGTACTTTGGGTTCCTGTTGGAAATTTCCCTAGTGGTGGAGCTGCCCCATCCCAAGCATGCTGACCTGCAAATGCTGCCCAGTGAGGGCAGAAGGTTACTCTGGGCTGTTGTGAGAGCAACCCTCTCTCTGCAGACATGCACTCGAGGAAGGAGATGTAGGCAAAACCAACTCCATGTTAGGAATGAGGGGATTCATGCTGGAATTCTTAGCAAGTGCACCTCGCAGGAGGCTCTGCTTGACTCAGTAAGGCTTCCTTTAGCACCTTGAGCTACCAACAGCATCTACCACATTCAATTCTTCCACCTGTAAGCCACAAGGTATTTTGTTTGGATTTTGTAAACCATATAAGTAAGTAGTAGTTGGAATCTTATCTAATTTAAATGTTGTATGGGTGAACAAGGGGAAAACAATGCCATTAAGGTTCCTTTCCACCTGATCCACCCAAACTGACCTTTGAGATGACTGCACTTACCCACTACAATTTCATGTTCTCCTCTGCCTGGCTTCATAAGGGAGCAGCACTACCTGTCTGAGGGGGAATATGATCTTTGCATGCTGCTGTTCAGGACACACTTGAGGACACAGAGAGATTCTAGTGACCAGCTTGTTCCCAAACCCCCTCTGGTGCAGAGCTGCCATAGGTGCACTCTGTGCCCATCCAGGTACTGGGCAGTGATGTCACATTCCAGCAGATTGTCAGCCTCCTGCACAGCCCTCACTATGGCCCACAGGATTTTCCTGCTGGTCAGCAACAGGTTGCCTTTCCAGCAGTAGTCTACATTTTAGGCAGTGTTTGTTGATTAAAGTGTGCAGCTCTGGCCCTTAATCCAAGAGGGTACATGCTGCAGGGGTCTATTTTGAAAGCAGAGATCCAGCAGCCCTCAGGTGTGACAGTGGTCAGCAGAGGGATTGTCTTGCAGCTTCCTTCAGGTGTCTCAGAGCACGCTGGAGCACAAATGCTTCCCTTTGATTGCTTTTTCCAAGCCCTGGCTCTGTTTTTGTGACCAAGCTGCTGAGGCGGGCTGGGGAGCAGGCAGGTGTGTGATGTTGGGAGCAGGCATTGTTAACCAAGTTTTGAGCAACATAGCCCTGTTGCTTTTAAAGATGTTTTTCTTAAACTCTGTAGAATTTGGTTTGTTCTGTTCTGTTCTTTGGGTTTGTTTATTTTTTATTTTACGTTGTTCTGCTTCACTGTGGTTTTGCTGTACAATCCTTCCTATAAGTGCTGATATATTCCTACAACTGTTCTTTATCCCCCTTTTCACTGTAATAGCAGAAGAAGCTGGGCAAGCACAGGCCAGTGCCATTGTTAGGCTGCCCAGCTGCCCCGGGGCCAGGGCAGCCCCACATCTGCCGTGTGCCAGGCGGATGCGCTGCCAGGAAGCGGAGCTCAGCTCTCTGCCAAGAGGAGCAGGGCCAGCACGCCGTGAGCCCTGGCTCTTCTGTGAGCTCACACAGGCAGAGAAAGCTGACAGGCACTTCTAATCCACTCTGCTGGTACCCGTAGATGACAGAGCATCAGTGCAGGAAGGGAAAAAAGCCGCTAATGATTGAAGTCGCACACGGCGCGGCGGGGTTGGTTCCTGAGAAAATGACAAGGAAGGGCTCAGTCAGGAGCACCTGAGCATGCGCCTGCCAGCTCAGTGGTAGAAAATGTTGTCTGTGTTTTATATTTGTTTAATTTTCCCTCTGCAGAACGAGGTGTTATGCCCTGAAATGGTGTCTATTACAGACACACCGTAGGAAGACACAGAATCCACACCAGGGGTGTCATATGAACATGTTTGGTGTGGGCTCTCTTTAATTTTGCCATGTAGGAGCAGGCATGGGCCTCACATCTATGTTTGCTAAGTGTTAATATGGGATTCACTTTCAGGAACTTTCCTAGATTAAATTTTAAGGCAGTACTACATCAGCATCACTCTGGTGTCACTGAAGACATTTTTTGGTGACAAGCGAGGGGACGCAGTGGAAGGAATACAAAGGTCAAATGTAAGTGCTCTGGCTAAGTGACTGCCACTTGCTATGTGTCTGCATTATCCCAGGCACTGTGGGCCCTGACCCAGCTGGCTTCAGCTATTAAACCATAATATTTAATAAAAATCACCATAGTCTGAGGTTTGCTGTTGCAGTGCCCACTGTCTGCTGGTACAAGCTTTGAAGGAGCGCAAGGGAAGGATTTCTATCAAACACACTCGCACCCAAGTTCAAATTTACCATTTTTATCTTCAAAGCCCAACCCAAAGTAGGGAAGGGACTGCCTCACGCCTGGGAGATCATGACCTCCCATGACAGCTACATGTTTCCAAAACAATGGATCTGTCAGCCACAACAGAGAGACTTGGAAGTGTGGGAGACAAAGATCTCTAGGCAACTTGGCCCACGATTATGGAATGCCTGGAGGAGATCAAAACCACCACAAAACTTGCCACCTTCAAATCAAATTTAAAGACCATGGCTTTTTATTTGTGCTTCCCCCCAGTACACCATCCCCTCAGAGAAAAGAAGAAAGTCGGTGTAAAAACACGTGCTTGTAGGGGTGGGGAGGCAGGAGGTAAGGAAATAAGGAAATGTGGATCTCTTTGGCTGTTTACTTGCACAGGAGGTGCGTGGGGTCAGTGAGGAAGAGTCTGATGTAAATATTCAGACACCTGAGCATAGCTGGAGATATTTTTGGAACCTATTACAGTGATACCTACAGAGATGGCTGCTTTACAACGTTCTTTGCAGAGCCCTGTGTCCAGACCCTTATGAAACTACCTTAGGGGACAGGCACTAAGTGAAAGTTGAGACTGAAAATGGAGCCAGTTCTGAAATACATGACTGGAAAAAGCTGCCGATCAAGAGAATACCCCTAACTCAGTTTCAAGTCTCTGCTTCTAAGGATGTGTGTGGTTAAATAGGAACAGGCATGGGCCTTGCATCTACATTTCTGAATGCTTCCCAGGAGGCCCACTCTCATGGACACTTGACATTTCTCCTACATAAATTAAATTGAAGTGATGTCTATGCAATTTAGGATTAGAGGCTCCTCCCAGTGCTTCTCAATAGAAGTGCTGGCATTTTGTTGATACTAGTAAGTATTTCTACTATGACATAGTGGGAAGGGCATCATTTTGTGTACAAGAAATAACATTGTATGCATAGATGTTCCAGGAAATTAATTGATTTTTTTCCCTTTGTAGTAGAAGAATAAATAGGAAATTGTGATATACTTCAGTGAGTGAATATCTTAGTGGTCCATCCAGTCCTCAATTTCCTATACATTTTTTTAATATTTAAAATGTGTATCCTTCTTCAACATGTTTTGAGTGACTTATCTATGTCTCATAGGCCTCATTTATTTGGTTCTTTTTGACATTACCCAGAGACTTTATTTTGCTTGCGTACTTAATGTGTTCTGAAAATAGGTCCTGAGAGCCACCAGAACTATTTAACTTTATTATTGTTGTTTGCAAATCACCTTTTGATTAAACATTGTATTCACAGAATCACAGAAAGGAATCACAGGATTATTTAGTCTGGAAAAGACCCTTGAGATCATAGAGTCCAAATGTAAACACTTTAAACAGTAAACAGGCATTCAGAGACAGCTTATTGTTCCATTGTGAACTACCTAGTTACACTCATAGCAAGAATTAGTCATGTATATAACATCTGCGAGTAACACCAGTAGTTCACATTTTATCCCAAACATCAACAGCTTACCATGTCCATTTTCCTGTGGCTGCAGCAGTAGGAGGTTCTTCGGTCACAGTCCTTTGCTTGCCAGTGTATCAGTTATTTTGCTCTGAGCCCCAACCCCTTTAGTAACCCTTTTCCCAAAAACTTGGCAGATGTGTGATAGTGGCTGGGTGATGTGCTGAAGCCTGAGAATGAAGAGACATTTTTTAGGGGTGTAAATGAAAATACAGGCATCTCTTTGAATAAAAGGCATTGACTGAAGATGGGTGTTCTGTACACGAGGTTAGGAGAAAGGTGTTGCAGGAACAGTGAGGATTAGTAGTGGGAAAGGGGGAGAGAAAGGAAAAGAGATCTTCTTGTCTAGAGACCCCTGGATCCCTCCCCTGGACCATCAATATCCACCTCTTGACTGCTCCAGAAGACTTGCTCTGGTCCATTCTCCAGAGCTGCTGAGATATCTTGAGTCATCCAGCTTGACCTGTACCATCAGCTGCTCACTTCTCCGAGTAAAAGCGTCCTCTCATGTCAGCACAGCTGTTTGTTAGCTCATAGGAAATAAAGGCTGCTCAGGACAGAGTGCTAAACCAAACTATTAAACTAGTACAGAGCCAAAGATGTATCAAGGGAACAGCTTCATTTACCTCCAGATTTGCATGTTCTTGGAGTTCCTTTAACTCCAAGACTAGCTAGCAGTCATTTCATCCAATTAAACTCTTCTTCAGGACTATGCCCATTGGTGACATCCAGAACAATGTCTTCTACTGCAAACTGCAGTGACACCATTGTATACAAGGTAGTCACCATTGTACACAATTCAGTTTCAGGGCACTTGAAATGCACCAGATGCACTGCAGAATGGCAGTAGCATTTCGCACAGCTGTGGGGCTGAGTTTCTAGCAAGACAATCATGCTTGAAGACAAGGGAGGTGACTTGCTACATATCACTTCTACACTGATCCATGGAGATATCCCTTTCTATCTTTCTGAAACTTTTTCTCTTTGTCTTAGACTGCAGCTAAATTAGTATTTACCGCAAAAAGAATTTTTAGGTATTGATAAAACTGATTTTTTTTAAAATAGCTGTGAATAGAAAGTAATAGGGGATGTCTGTCACAGAGGTAAACTGTTCACAGTTTTCACCAGCCACCACACTGTTTACTCCTCTCTCACCAGTGGTCTGCAGGGTGCTTTGCTTAACTACAGCCAAATCTCAGGATTTTCAGCAATATAGAAAGAGCTAAACCACAAAAATCTGTTCTTAGTGCTTTACCTGATAGACCTCTTTAATTAAAGGCTTAACTGTGTGCAGACATCAAGCCTGTGAAACCTTCGCCTATAAAAAGACACCAGATTTTTCCACCCTTCTCCTGATCTTTGTATTCCTGTGGGTGATTCTGGATTGAGTTCACCAGCTGGGCTTTAATTGCTCTGTATCTGAATGATGGCATTTCTCTGTATGGGGGTGGCAGAAGCAGGTCTCCCTCTCCATACCAATAGCAATCCTTCCCTGTTAATCCCACTCCAGGTGTAGGTGGTGCACAGGTACCAGAGCTGGTGGACCACTGGCAGATTCTTTTTGCTTGTTTGCCTTTTTTTGCTGCATGGTGTTTTCTTCTTCCAGAGGAAACTAAATTCCTGTCAGGCCTGGAATGTCTACTTTGTACGATGACAGTCTTCTTTCCTTTTTATCTCTGAAGAGTCCCAGAGCAAGGGAATTGTTTGGATGTACAAAGAATTTCTTTTACAGAAGAGAAATGCTTTTCCTTGTAGGCTGTGATGCAATTCAGCTTTCTGCAGTATTAGTTTCCACTCCTTTTGTTTTTCACTGTCAGCAAGTGTTACCGTGTATACTACACCACATTTTCCTGTCTGTGACTAAGGATTTCTGTATTGGCCAAGGATGGAAAGAATAGTAAAAAAGGTCTTGGTGGCCGTGGGACTTGTTCTTTTCAAAAAGCCCACTCCCATGGCAACAAGGCCTATTAGAAGGTAGCAGTCTTGTCACCACAACTTTAAGTCCTCATAATTCAACCAAAAAGATAAAACGAAATGTGGCAACTTTATCTTGCTCAATCTCTTGCATAAAGTCATTTCTCAGAAACTTGATCAGTGGTAGAGACAACAAGCATTTAAAGGGGAGAGGCTTTGAGAGGGGAAAAATCCATTCACATCCGAGTTTTGAAAGATGAGTGAAAGATGGAAGAAAACATGATATTACAGCAATCTTTTTTGCTTCTCTTGCACAGTGAACAATTGACCCAAAGTTTAGGATTTTGAGGTTTTTTATTATTAATAGGCCAGCTGGAGATTTGAAATTTACCTTCTATGTGAAATAACATTTGCTTTATGAAATAATTATTGATTGCAAACACTTCTGCCAACAAAGAAAGAAAGAAAATAGAAAAAAAAAGTAGATAATACTTTTGATAAAAGCAGTTATATCTTGTTCACAGATCAATTTTAAAAGTGGCCTGTACTTAAAATGTACATTGGTTCCTATGGAGCAGCAACAGGATTTGTGTCTGTTACCTGTCCTGGCTTCAGAATAATTGCATGAATGTAACTGACAGTGTGGGTTGGCTCTAGCAGCTGAGATAAGATTTACCTATAAATTGTAAGTGGCTCTTGCATAAATTTTTGTATGTAGTAAAGAAATGCCAGTTTCTGCCCCTGTCACAGTGACCAGTCTGGGTGTTACCATGGTTCAAGGTGGTTTGAGCTGAAAGAAAGTTGGGATGGGACACTGCTTCCATAGAAGATATCCTGGAATTTAATTTTTGATGTGAAACCCATCACAGGCTGCCTATAAAGTTGTTAGGAGTCAAGTATGTGGGGTTGAACTCAGGGTGTTTTGGGAATGAGGGTGGGACTTGCTTGTCCCAGAGAAGGTGGGGAAGGAACTCCCCACGGTGCCAGCAGGGACTCATCTGTGAGAGGCTGGCAGGGCCACTGCTTCACCAGAGCTGCCTGCCATCTACTTTAAACTGCTAGAGATGGGAAGGCCACAGGTCTTGTAGGCTGCTTGGCGTACTGCAGTCACCCTGCAGAGCACAAAACAGGCTCATGAGCAGGAGTTGGGAAACCAGGCAGAATAAGCCGTGCAGGGGAGTGAAATGGCAAGACACAGAGGCAGAGGTGTTTGACAAGGCTCTGGCTTTGCTCCCCTGAGCAGGTTGGAATGAAGCTCTGCTCTTGGTGCAGTCTGTAGCCCACACGTTCTCTCTTTTGGAGTTTGGTTGATAAACCAAGGGACAAACCTGAGTGGCAATCCCACGGGAGGGGTTTGGCTCATCTTTCAAAATGGCTGAGAGGTGCACAAAAAAAAGCTGAGGTATATTTTTCACTGTCTTAAAAAGGGAAAGAATTTGTCGCCACTTAGGTCAATGAATTCTAATGTGTGTGCCTGATATGGAAAAGAATGTAACAGGTAATAGAAATAATCACAAAGTCAAAAAGTTTTCCTTTTTACTCTGAAGCTCTCCTTTTTGGTCCTGGACACATCCTTGCATGAGGCCAAATTATTCTGGGATTGGATCTCCTTTCAGGGATAAGGGCAGAGTAATTTGTTTCCCTTTGATGGGAACATGGGTTAAAACATTCTTTACCAGTACTAAGATCTTTCTTTGTTCTTTTGTTGGTATAATCAGAAAAAGGACTAAAAGACCTTTTAGTCAATAATAAGAAACTGCCAGCTTCTGAAGTTCAGGTGTTTTTTCCCCTCTGAGGGTAATATCATGACAGTATTTTGTGGTTTAACGAGCACAAATATCAGTGCCCTCATGCAATGTGAGCCTGGGTTAAGTTGTTTCCTAAATGAGCAGGTAACTTCAAACTCGGATGTTCTAGTGATGTGGATAAACTTCTATTTTCACCAGTTATTTCTGATCATTTATTCTGGATATTAATTATTGTATACCAAACTCCCACAAACCTGTTAATATCTGATTTTTGGTAAATTTGTGTCAAGTATCAGATTCAATATCTGCAACTGTTTATTCTAGTGGCCCAAGTGAAAACCTCACAGTAGTTTTGTGAGAAAATTCAGATTATTTTTTGTGCTGGAGAATGGATTGCTTTAACCCTAAGCAATGTTGATGCTAGCATGACTTGAGGGGTTGTATTCCTGAGTCAGGCTGCCGTGTGTGCCTGCAGGGTAACTTCTAACACTTTTTGATGTGTGGCATAGGGCTGGTTTTTTTCATTTTTCATACTTTACTTTGCTGCTGTCAGTGGGTAGTGAACTGCTCCTTTGTATTGAATGCCTTGTATGGAACAGTTAAAAATGTGTTTGCTAGTGCAGAAAAGTGGGAAGATAAATAAAGGGCACATGACTCCTGTTTCCAGTGGATTCTCTTTGAGCTGGTTTGGTAAAAGTTGAACTACCGTATCTGGGCAGGAGTCAAAAGAACACCTACTTTGAGTAGCTGTATATATTTCAGTGAATAAAAAAAAACTGAACTAGTTTAGAGAAAATTAATAATAGTTTGTAAAATTATTTGAAATAATGAAATTGAATTTGTGAAGGTGTAAGGTTGTTTTAAGAGACAGCTAAGGGAATGATGGAACATTATTCTAACATCAAAAATTCTCCATGCCTATGACTCAGTCTTTCCTGTCATAGGGTTTTCCCTAGAAAGTTTACAAGGCTTTTGTAAATCATTTGTAAATATCATTTATTGGAGCAGAGCAGTGCAAGAGTTACAGTGTGTGAAAAGGAGAGCAAGTTTAGCAAATGCAAGGCTTTTGTTATTCTCTTGCACATCTCTTGTGTAGGGATGTAGAAAACAAAAGGACAATTACTGAGAACTGCTGTGCTTATTACAGTAAGGTCGGGCTGGTACCTGGTGAAATAATGCAGGTGGGGAAGAGCATTTTGGCCACCTCCTGCCTTTCTGTATGCCTCCCAGCCCCAGGGACAGTGCTGCTGTGTGTTCTCACCTTGTCTGTACAGTGTCCCACGGCACAATCCATGCGGCACCCTGTGGATATCACACCAGACATACACTCACATGTGTCTGCTTGGGAAATCTCAGAAATCCATAGCTCTCAGGACAGGAAAGAAAAACCAAGTTGTTATGTGGAGTAACAAGAGCTGCTCCTGGTGGGGGTGTTTTTGTAAAATGGCATGTAAATCTGCATGTGAACTTTTGTGTCATGTTTAGTAGTGGTGGGGAACATGCTGACGTGCAGAAGGCCATGCTTTTTATAAACGGATAAGGAATCAGGGATTGAGGAAGCTGTAAAAGTCGTTTCCTGCTGTGCATAGATGTACAAATTGAGGTAAAAGATTTTAGCACAGATCATTATGTCGGCTGGGCAGCAGACATGAACAAGATTCCTTCATCACAGCACTGCATGTCACTTCCAGCAAGTCCTCTGCTATTTCCTTATACCTTATTCTTTTGTAGGCTTTGTTGTTGTTTTTCCGAACTCAACAGGAGATCAACACAAGTACGAACGCCCACGCACAAGGTATGACTTGAGTTACCGTCGCACCCTGGAGAGTAATACTCCTTGCTGGTTTTACATGTCCCTTCTCTGTGAGGATTTCCACGTGATGCTGCTGGAACAGAGCAACCAGGAGGCAGGAACAATGTCCCTCTATACGCCGCCGGGCCGGCATTGTTCCGCGCAGAGCCCGCCGATGAACGTGAGATGGCAGAGTCATCGTCATTAGGCGGAATTTAATAGCGAATCAAAGTTCGAGGGGAGAATAGCCCGATCTCAGCTTCAGCCTCCCTTGGGTCCCTGCTGAAAGATTAGAGGGAAAGAGTAGGGCCCTGCTAAGTTGAATGTATCAGATTGTTTTTCAGCAGGAGTTGCGCCTGTTGTAAACCCCTGAGAAACACCCAGTTTAACTCCTCGGAAAAAAATCGTCCCACAAAGTCTGGGGAGAGGGCATGTAACAGAGGGAAAGGTGATGCTTGATTTTATTTCTCTGCTGCTTGTTGCAGACAGAATAATTTTGTGGTTCAGAAATTCTGGTTTGTATAAATCAAGCTACGATCTTCCCTAAGAGATGACACCTCTAAACTTCACTGCACATATGCGACCCAAAGGAGCCAGGCTCTGGGAAGACTGAAAGTACAGTTTTCCTTGTCTTCAGAGTGCTTTTTCCATTCCAAATGTTTTACCACTGGAAGATTTTGTTTAAATTCTTTGTCGGTTTTCCCCACCACTTCTCAAAATGCTGTAGGTGGGGTGTCTGAGAGCTGTCACCACAGGGCAGCGAAAGAGTTAATGCAGAGTGTGAAGAGGGGGAGTGACCCCAGGAAAACTCCCCTCCCAGCACCTGTACCTCGGGTTCAGACAAAGCTAACAATAAGAAAGCAAAACTCGTTAGGTGATCTTCCTCCTGTGGTGCCTGAAATGTCACTGGGCACTGGCTCCTCGCCTCCTATTTCCAGCTTCCTTTCAGTTAAGGCTCTCAGTTAAAAGACAGATGATGGCACCTCTTTGTATCAGAGCCTGGTGATCAGCTGGGTTGTCCCAGAAGTTTTATTCTTTTGTTAATGCCTTGGGATGTGTTATGTAGCAGCGATAAAATCGCTACAAAGAAAGCTAAACATCAGCCAGTGAGATCTCCACATAGATAGAGATGTTAAAAAAAAAAAAAAAAAAAAAAAAAAAAAAAGCTAACAAAATAGGCAAAACTGGACTTGGGGCCCCTTTTTCTCCTGCCTGCCCAGGAGCCTGACTTCCCCAAGCTGTGCTGGGGGCTGTCTCCAATAGCCCCCTGCAGTTTTATCTTGCTCCTTGCAGTAATTTGGGCAGCTTCTCATAATCCAGCAAGCATCTCCCTGAAGTCTCTCCAGAGCTGTTTCTGTGGTTCCTTTGGCCGTATCAGCAGGGACACCAGAATGTGCCCTTTCTTCCTTTGCCTTCTTAGGGGGAAGCAGAAGCTCTTGAGGATGCAAGGACATTTTGGTTTGGGTTTTGTTTTTTGGGGGGGATTTTTTTTTTTGTGAGTGGGTTGCTTTTTGTTCAGGAAACAGACAGGATTGGATTATCTTTGGGGTTTTGTGGATGCTTATCTTAGTTGGGTCTGTTTAGGCTGTAGGTGCCAGTGCTTTGCAGTGCTGCTCTGTGTCTCGCAATGTTGATTTTTTTTTTTTCAATTTGATACCAGGTATTTCTCTCAGTTCATGTTATTGCAGAACCTAAAATTGTTAAGAATAGCTTTGAAACTTCTGCTTTCAAACCTCTTCTCCAAACGTCTAGCAATATCTCTCTCTCTTAATCCTCCCTTCCAAGACACTTTTAATTTTGTGAACAGAGGAAAGTCACCAAATGAGAAACTGCATCCTCAAGATACTTTTGTTTTTAAATCCCTTGTTCTTGCTGGAATAGAATCCCAGTATTTGAAATGGACAAGTTACTGGTCTGAGTGAGGACAATTTCCTCTTCTGTAACATCAGTGGCCCACAGTGCCAAACCAGACACCTCCACTGCATTCAGCCTGGGACTCCCCTGCTCACTGGCTTCTCTGTTTCCTGATGCCTGTCATTCTCCACTCTCCTATGAATCTTCCCAGCAAGGCCAAAATCTCACTTTTTTCAGCTCAACATGTTAAAACAAACAAACAAACAAGCAAAAAAACCCAACAGAAACAACCAACGACTTTTTATTATGTTCCAAATGTCTTGAGGGTCTCAACGAAATTCAGCTTAGTTCACCCCAAGGTCTTTAGTACGCTGCAGATACATCTGCCAGCCCAGCCAGCACTGCCTGTACTGCACGGGGTGTCTGCCTGAATGTTGGAGTGGATTTTAGCCCCAAATGTCTTGTAAAATGGTTGCAGATCGTGTTCTCTGAGTCAAAGCCACATCTCACAAAGGACCTTTAACTTAGAGAGAGTCTAAGCACACTCACCTGGGAAAAGGGTTTGAGCCAAGCATTTTAGAATAAGAGACCCAGGATACAAAGGGCACCACAAATAATTGCAACATTAGTAGGCAGAAAACTGTAGCTAACCATCCTGTCCAGAGAGGCATGACTTTGAATGCTGATCAAGGCTATTTTGTCTTGCTGACCGCTTATAGTTTGGAGAGGTAGACTCATGGGAGTCTTACTAAACCACTAACTCACCATGACTGACCCCAGTGTATCGGCCTTTCACACTACATGACTCTGAGCCAGCAAGCTTGAGTTTACTGATGTGTTTCAGACTAATTAAGATTGGTTTTCTTTAGCATTTCTAATGAAATCCTACCTCCCCAGAAGTATGTGTGCACACAAAAAGAGAGACCCCAAACGAAAACCGAAATGAAACAAGATGAGCTACACAATAGTGACAAACTATTTTCTTTTTTTTTTTTTTTTTTGCTTTATTAACCAGCATAAATGTCGAGTCTCTCTCTTAAATAGCCCTAGGCAGCACAGATTTTTTCTTTCAATGATGAAAAAAAAGAATGCTCCTTTTTTTTTCCCCTCAGAAGAAACACTGTAATCTGAGTGGCTTTCCAAATTAAATCTGAACATTAAAAAGCATTTAGAGAAACGTAAAGGTTTGGGGACAGTTGATGTTTAAATAAATTCTTCTGTAAGATAAGAATTGTCTTTAATCTGTCTTGGAGGCTACCTGACAGAATGCAAAATGAAATGTTTTCATGCAAAAATATACTGACTCTGACAATATTTTAAATCCCCATCCTACGTGCACTGTCATTATCAAATATTTAAAAATTAAGTGAGTGGAAATTTGAAGTTGATTGCCTCCTTTAAGAAATGTGATCTGCCTCCAATTTTTTGCTTGGGTTTATTTAAACCTCTGTAAGGAAATTGGGCAGCAGGGGAGCCTTCCTCTCCCAAGGTGTGTGATGAACGACAGCAAGCATAGGGGTAGCGCCCTTGAAATGGGATTGTAACACACACCTGCTCTAATGCAATTGCAGGACTGCTACAGAAGTGATCTTAGGGCTACTTTCCTTGCCCCAGACAGTTCTTGGCAGTCTGAGACAGGAGCTGAGGAGCTGTTCTTGCTGGCTTCGTGTGTACAAACTGGGAAGACACTCAATACCTGTGCCAGAGACTTGTGCTTTGAGAAATATTTTGTGCCCATAGCATCAAACAGGAAAGGCTTCCTAACCTGTATTGTGTGACCTGACATCAAGCTTGCAAAATTTGACTCACCCATTTAGGAAGGGTTCTCATAAAAAAACACTTGGGTGGACAGAAAAGTAAGCAAATTTTCCACTGTCTGTGTGTTTGTGTATGCATTTGCATGTATAGAAGAAGTATAGATATATACATAGCTATATATTGTATAGGGTACTGATGGGTGATCACCTGATTACTGATTGCTGATCATTAGTGTAGTGATTTACCAGGCTTTTGTGGTGTGTAGCTGGTCCCCATACCTATGGTGCCATTGTAAGGAATTAAGCTGGTGATGTTATATGAAAAAGCGTACATTACGTATTTTTACAGCAAGAGCTGCCATGAAATACTTGGTATCAGAACTGGAAGCATTTTTTTGTTTTCTACACTATTAGGAATACTACTATAGGCTGCCAGGACTCAGATGTGGTCTCTCTTGCTTTCTCTGTCCCTAAGTACATTGTAAATTGAGACTGGGGAATAAGAGTGGTCCCATGACGGCATTTGAGTTCTCAGTTCATGAAAAGTGCACTAGACATTGCCGGTAAATATTGTCCCTTAGAGTTTCAGAACAGAGAATAGAAATCTAAAAGAGTAAAAATGAAAATTTGTCTCGCTTGTTGCAGTGAAACCAGAGAGTTATAAAGGACCTCTGAACAATATTGAGTTTGGGGTAGCACAATCACATCACAAAAGATTTAGCTTCACTCTGCAAACTCAATATAGGGCAATAACAATCTATTACAAGCAGAGCACTACAACGTCAAAGGAATATTTAAAAGAACTAGACAGAACCTTTAAATCACAAGAATTGAGTTAGGTTGTCCCAGAGGAAACACCCTGGGGACAATTCCTAGCAGGATTTTCAAGAGGTGTTGTTCAATTACCAGAAGTTGTATCCAATGTGTATCTTAAACATAACCAGTCATCTGTCTGAATCAAAAAACCTATCGGACAGCAAGCGAAGGGCACCAGTCCTAAAGGAATGATTAGAGTGGCAAAATGATAACAATTGCCATGTACATGCATGTCCACATGTCCCCTAGCTCAAAGTAAGGGATTCTGTTGTAAAGCCTCTATCTGCACCAGTTGTGGCTATAAGACATGAGATATCTCTCAGAGACACCATTCCCTAAGTGGGCAAGTCAGCCTGGACAAGAAATAGGTGGCATACATGCCACAGGTCTCTGAAACTGTAATTATTACAGCAGTGACAAACTAGCAGGTACAGTGAAGCACAGAGACAAGAAACATACCAGCTTTCCAGGCACAATTCCAGCTGATGCTCCTTTCTCAGTTGCTCTTTACTTTCACCATACCTAAGGATTTAAGAAACAGTTACAACTTGGTAAACTGAGGAAAGTAACTGTCACTGGTTTTGCATCAAGCCTCCCTTTTTTCTGAAATGTAACTTCTTAGATCCTCCTCTAGCTGCCTGTTCTGCACAGTGCAACAGTTCATGGCTACAGCTAAGGAGGCATTGCTGCAGAGGGAGGGATTCATCTGACCTGCAAGAGAAGCTGATCCTGGCTGTAGTGGCAGGGTTGGCCTCATGGATGCTGTGGGACACTGCAGGAGTCAGGTCAGCACAGCCACAGCTGCCTGTGCCCTCTGGGGGCAACACAGGGACAGCATGGAATGACCCAAGGTGGGATGATGAGCCTGGCTCCCAGTGTCCCTGGAGCAGCATTCCTTTCAGAAAAATCCCTCAGATCCCCTCTTTTGGAGTCTATACCCCAGCTAGCAACTTAGGCACTGACTATGCCATTTAGTATAATTTGCTGTTAAGGTGGTGTTCCTTTACTACCTGCTAAATTCCTTTGGGGTATCAATACAAGATCCTGCTGCAGGCCTCGACTGAGAGCATATATTAGGTTTTATTTAGTCTGCAAGGCAGCCATGCCACCACTCTTCACACTAATTGCAAACCATTTTTTAATCAGCAATGATGAGAAATTAGACAAAGCTAATGCTTATTACCCTCCTTTTCCAGATGCTACAAGAGGAGCAAAAATGAGTGTGATGATAATATTGGTAAAACAGAAACCAGTAATGAATAAACTGTTAGCCTGCTGATGAGAAAGCACTATTATCAAGGAGGCACTAACCTCCATTACCTCCATATAGACAACTATAGACAAGATTAGCTAGATGCTGATATTCTGAAAATATTCAGCAAACAATATCAGATTCAAGAAGGTGAGCACAACAAAACAACCTTCTCCACCTGTGTCTCACCAATACCTCTGCTCTGAGGTGTAACAGAGTATGTACAGAGCCATTAAGGAGGTAAAATAGGAATTATTGTGCACCCACATTTCAGGAGAATTTGATTCCAATTAATGGAAGGGGCAGTTGGGTACTTAAGGAAACTGCCTTCAAATCAAAGGTAATTCAGAGCAGGTCACGGGATTGGGTTAACTGCAAAAAGCCTCTTGCTTAAATCCCCAGGTGATACCTGACACACCCAAGCATTAACTTTTTAGATGGGAGTACAGAAGATAAGCTCAGTGTCACACAGTGGTCTCTTTGCATTTGGCCCAAGAACCAAGCTTAAAAATACAAACAGGCTGTCCTGCACAGAGCGTGAAATACTTAAATGTCAGAATAGTATTGTTAGGGCTCTATCTGTATGCATAGCAACTATCGTGTGTACAGCAGAGAATAGAGCTGCCTTCGTGAAGGCAGCCAGGAATAAAAGCCCCGTATCCTGTTTTAACCATTCCCAGGTGGCTTTGAAAAAAACAAAAATCTTTAGAATTAAAATGCTATTGACCTCAGTGACACGTGTATTATGTCTCTCAAGGCCAACAGTAAATATACAGAATGTTTATGTAAATATAAATCTGTTTAGTGAAAGTAGGAGTCAACAGAAGAAGCATTCCCTTAATAGTTGCTGAAAAACTTTGCCTTTTCAGGAGGGCATTGAGAGAGTTTTATTAACTTCCACTTTTTTCCATGTTCTTCAAAGGGACCATTGTAGGACATTGGGCCACATAATCCCATGTCTTTACACTATAATGCATAGGAGAGGGGTGGGCAGTGCAAGAAGTCAGGTTGTTCCCAGATGTCTGTGACAGAGCCAGGCACTGCTGTAATACATATGTTTAGGTACTACAACAAGTGTTTTCTGTCCTGAAAATAGCCTGGGTGCACCAGGAAAGGCTGCCTGTGATGCATATTCATCTCTCCTGACCTGGGGGCTTTGGGTAAACAGAGATGTCTCTCCCTTTCCATGGGTCTCTGCCTGTGCCCTGTCTCATGAGGCTGCAGGGAGAGCCCTGGCAGTGGCTGCAGGGGTTTGTTGTGTACAGGAACACAGGGAGTACCTGTCACAGAGGTGCAAAATTAACTTGTAATTAGCTCTCTGAGCTGGGCAGCCTCATGCACACTGACAGCACATGCATTCAGCCTGAAGCAGAAGTGGGGTGGGTTTGTAGGTTGCTGGTTGAATTCCCTATTGCAGCAAAACAGTGTCCTCCCCTCTGTGAACTGGCTTCTGGAGCACACTTCCCCCTAGATGGTCACTTCCATTTGTGGGACCACATGAAGGCAAGAGGCATTCTAGGAACAGGCCCTGGAGAAAGCTTGGTAGATCTAAGGGAAGGTATTTAAATGAACATCAAGTGGAAAGGGAGACAGCATTGATGGTTGCATTCATTTATTCATTTTGTTGTTATGTGTGGAAATTTCCTTAAAAGGATCTGGGGGAAATTAAAAAAAAAAAAAACAAAAAAACAACCAAACTATTCATTCAGAAGTGTAGTTCCCTTAAATTCCTTTCAGGAATGAGTTTTATATTACCTATTTATGGGGATGTACCTGCTGTGAGACGAGAAGGAACAAAGAGAATTGCTTCAGCAGCAAGAAGGGAACATGGGAATAGTCACAATGAAGTGCTGTTAGAGAAGTCTGGAGCAGGTCTGGCTGTATTCCCTCCCTTAGAGGTCTGGAATCTTCTGGAAAGTAACTCAGGAAAGAGATGTACCAGGAGATGTGACAGGAAAAATGATCTCCTTAGTCAGAAAGAACTGTGTTCAGAACTAGGAACAAAACTTCTGAGAGAAATTACTTTAGGTGGACAGAGTCTGCTCTAGTCTCTGTATTCCTTTTTCACCTTCAGCCTTGATCTCTGCAGTTTAAAGCCAAGGATGTCTCTCCAGAAGACATCCTGAGGATAGCCATAACTCTCAGGAAAGAAGATAAAAATAAAGTGTTTGATAGCTGATTTTGTAAATATATGACTGGTTTGTGTAAAATATTTGGTGGAATTATTCTGATTCTATGGCTTTGTTTTGCCTATTTGCATCTTTTCAATAAGAAGTTATCAGGTAGAAGCAAGAGAGTGAATCTGGATCTGTGTAAAACTGAAAACAGAAGAACTCAGTCTCTCTGTCTTCCAAGAATGAGGTTTGTAAATTGTGCTGCAAAAAGATTGTGCAATCCATCTGTCTTCTGTTCTGGAAGTACTATTTCTGTGGGCTCAGCTGCAGTTGGTCAGACCAGTATAACCAAGACAGAGAGAGAAAAACTAATGAGCTTTGTACTTTGTCCTGAATCAAGGGTAACAATGGATACAGGGAAATGGTCAGAATTTACCAGTCCCCCAAAAGGAGCTGGCACCAAGTGAATTGACATAGGACAGTTCTAGGCTGCGGAGAAAGAAAGAAAGAAGAGGTGTATGACTACTGTGGCCAGACACGATGTATCAGTCAGAAGAGAAACATTTCCCCTTCCACTTGTTAAATCTGTCTGTAGCTTCTGTCATCAGTAATTTTGAAGCACAACCTTTTTGTCGTCTAGAACTAGGCTCCTTTTGAAGCAACATAAACTCAGAGACCCAGCTGCAGGTAGACTATTGACGGACAAAGTGTTTCTCCACCAATATTAAGAGTCCCTTCTTATCATGACTGTTGGCAGGAGCTGCCTTCCCCTGAAATAAAGGGTATGTTAACAAAACCCCTCCAGACCTCAGAGAGCACTAGGTGGGGTTGGCCTTCCCCATCTATAAATTCTCATAGTGATTTTGTTTTCACTTCTGTGATGCTAATAGTTTCCCTCTCTAATTTCTCAGCTAATTAGCTTATCTCTTCCCTGCAGGTTGGGGGAATAAAAACATAGCTCCTGCTGGAGTTCTCTGATGTTTGGGCAGACATCTTGAGAACACAGATCAAACTGATAGGAGGCTATTTTATAGGGCCTTAAAAGCCACTAAGAAACTAGTAAGGCCCATTAGACTTTCTGTCATGCATATGATGAGAAAAATATCCCAGCATAAAATCCACTTTATTGTCCTGCCATGACAGCAGCAGCTATTGTGCTGGGAAGCTTTTTGGACGGTAGCTCTACCTTGGTGTTTCTGCTCTGCTGGCTGGTGAGGTTTCAGGGATGGCATCCAAACAGAGAGGCTTTGTGATAGGCTATCAGTGACCCGTGAGGAGTACAACACACAGCCCGCTGGTTTGACATGAGGGAGAAGCTCAATAAAAGCAGAGTGACCTCTTTCAGTTTCCCATTTCAAGCTTTAACATTGACTTCCTTGCACAAAGATTGGCTCGGAGAGCTGGTACCACGTTATATTCCAGGTTCTTTTCAATGTGAGCAGAGTTTATCTGGTCTTCCTTAGGGGCATTGCTCCTTTGCACTTTCCTCTCTGATACCTTTCAACAGACAGGAGAAAATACTGCACTTTGACAGGGGTCCATATTCACTTTGTACTGGAAATATTTCACATCCAGCGAGCCAGAAATCAATGGCAAATCACACCATCTGTCTGAAGTACTATTTTTCAGTCTATAAGGAAAAGAAGCAATTACTTTTTTTTTGTCTTCAACAAATTGTTAAATCATTATTTGCCTTTTAAGAGTAACTGCTCTGTAGTTGCAATTTATGTACTAGAGAACCTGGGACACCTTATAGGGTGTCACAATCTGTGCCTGCAAGACTAATTCTGATATATGCCTCCCAGAGCTCCCTGTAAAAGGAGCAGCTGTTACATAGCTGTGACACTATGGTGAGAAATTCAGAAGTCAGCATGAAGTTACCTGCACCAGGTATTGCCAGAGCAAAAAACCTCCAGTTAGCCCCTCTCTTACTCCCCTAAATGGAGGGTGTGTCCATGGAGCACAAATGATCAGAATTACCACTCCTGTAATTCTTCTTGGTAACGATTTTCAAAATTCTCTTTCATTTTGGTTTGCAACCAGAAGTGTCTGGAAAGTGCAGAGGTTGGTGAATTTGGATTGACTGAGGGTTTTTTTGGTGGGTGGTTTTTATTTGTTTGTTTGTTTGTTTGTTTGTTTTCTATTATTATTCAGGATGGACAACAGCTTTTATTTTCATAGTTGAATTTCTGTCCTTAAATTCTCCAGCCAAGCAAAACACTTGGGGATGCTAGATACCACACATACATCTCTAAGGCATGCTCAGAAAAGACCTGATGGCATGGCTAGTGGCTGACAGCTGCTTCTTATCCTTAATTGCTTGTCTTCCCAACAGATTTCCAGACTGTTGTGCAATTTCTCATGCCCCTTCTCCTGCGTTTACACCACTGTGGCAGAGGAGGCTTATATGAAGCTCTTTACAGACCTATTTTGGTTTATTCCAGATGCTGTCTAAGGATGACATGCGATAGATGATGTGCTTTTTTTCCCTTGCAACCTTGAGATATTAGCCCTGTTCAGATCTTACCAGTCTGGCAACCAGTCTGGCTTTCTGCAAGTGGCAATGTGAGCCACGCTCAAATCTACACTTCCATTATGTCTCTGAAATATGCTTTAGAGTGTTTTTTATTTGGTATCACTAATAGTGTTTCGTCATTGAGAGTGTTTTCTGCATTTAATGAAGAGTTCACCACTTCATAGTGTATATGAGAAAAGTGTGATATGCTTTTTGGAAGTTGTTTTGCAATTAATTTTCCACAAGTTTGTGTTTAAAAATACTGGTTGTTTTGCTCCATGACAAACTGTTGGTTTGTTCTGATTGAGCTTTGTAATAGAACAAGTCCATATTTCTAGTGAAACTTACTGAAATTTGTGTTGCTACTCTTTAAAGATAAATAAGTCCTGTATGCACTTCACTAGTCATCAGAGGCCAATTCATAATAATACTCTTCAAGAGCATCTCTAAAAGATATTAATGTTTCAAATGACTGCCAACTCCCCCTATTCTCAGATCAAACCAAAGAAAACCACCAGCCCTTACTTACTGTTTTATTACTATAGTTTTTATTTCCAAATGCTAGATCTGCATTGGTATTTTCCCCTAAAATCCAAAAATAAACCCAGGAAAGGACAAAGGAACAGCACTCAGACTTCTCTGTTTAAGGCTGGATTAATAAAGCTCTCTGCTTTTCAGCCAGCAAGTGTCTGTGGGACAAATGTGGGAGTGTGTATCCTCTGCAGCCACTGCTCCCCAGCCTGTTCTGTCTGTGAGATCAGTCAAAGCAGTGCAAAATCTGGGGAATCCAGGTCCTGCTGGATTCTGTCTGAAAGCTGCCACCACCTTCACATTCACTGCCTGCTCTCTTTCCAGTGTGCATGGCTCAGTTAAACTGTTACCTGTGCACTGGCATTTTTCTCACTTAAGCTGAGATGAGCTCTGTAAGCGATGAAGCCGCCTCATAACAGAAGCAAAACTGCTCTGACTTGGGTGATCAATCACACAAGTTAATCCACCCGTAAAAGCTGAGCTTCAGCTCTTAACTATACACTGGCCACAGTCTCTGACTTTGATTTGCATTTCTTAGTTACAGAAATAGGAAACTTTGAATATATTCACGTTATTTCTTACACTGCTCCTGAGGCTTTAAGAGGTGCCCTTGGTTATTTTACATGATGTTTCTGGTCTCTGCAACATTGATTTACTGCAAATTCTTAACAGTCCCCAACCAGAGTTTCAAACAAATCAATAAAACACATAAACAGTCAAGGCAGAAGGCGAACTTGGCATCAAAAAACCCTGGTTTGTGTGTAAGCAGTTTGAGGTAAATAGTTTTTATTTCGATCAGAATTCTATCTGATATACTCTTAGTCCATTTCAAATGTTGCTTTATTGCAATTTGCATTATTTTAGGTGGAGATATTTTTTTTAACACCCTGCAACTTTCCTTATGATTTAAAAGCAAACTTTTCCTTTTGATTCAAGCTGCTGGTAGAAGGCTCTCTCTGCGGGTGAGAATTAATGCCGACTGGCCCATCCCCTGCCAGGCTGCGCTGACTCCCTCCGCCGTCCCTGCAACCTCTCCCATGCTGATAAGGTCCATGTCAGACAGGGCCCCCTGACATGTTCCCCTTTCAGTCACTGCTTTCTTCTGAGAGCTGTCACCACCCCCTGGAAGCACATCCTCAGTGTAGACACAAGGCTCCCACCAGCCCCGGCGGCAGGCTGGAGATGTGAAAGTAAAATTTATGTCTGGAGGGACTTGGGTTGCATTGGGTGTGTTTGGGTTTGGGGTTATTGAAGAGCAGGCTGGGCTTGCACTGAGTATGGGAATGGATCCTGCCTGAGGCAAGCACAGAAACTGCCAGCAGTGAGTCCTTCCTCCCCCCACTGAGGCTGGGGCTCACAGGGAGGTGTTTAAAAAGCCTTTGGAAGAGGTTTCCCTGAATACCAAGAGGCAGGATTGTCACCTGCAGTTAGCATTTTTAATTGCTTTGCCTTGGTCTGTTATCAATGGCAAATGTATTAAGATATTCTTTTTAAAGTTAGGAGGAATGTTGAGTGTCATGGCTGGGAAAAGCAGGAGGTTCTGGAGGGAGATCACATAAATAAGTATGTGTCCTTTGGCATAGGCTAATCTTTCATTGCTGTTTGTTACATATCACATAATCACATATATATATATATATATATATATATATATATATATATATGTACATATATGGGTTTCTGTCCCTTGGCATATGCTCTCTTTAACTGTTGTTGTTGGGCTGTTCTGTTGGTTTGTTTTTCTGTTTTGAGAAACATAATTATGTTCTAATTATGGCCTTAACTCTGAAATTTCATGAGTGTTGGGCACAAGTGCCCAAGCACTGATGGTGGGGGACTGCAGGGGCTGTGGGGCCAGAGGCTGACCTGCACCCAACACAGGTATTTCCAGCCAGCTCCAATGGACCTACTGCAAGGCACAGCTGTGCTTCTGGAAAAATGTATTTGAGAAAGGGAAAAATGAGGAAAAACAGTGTAAGAAGCAGCTCTGATACCTCTGGTACCTGGTCACTAGGTATTACCCATGACAATAGTGTTTGCAAGTTACAGCAGTGCTGCAAAAAAAAACAAAGTCCAGCAAAGTCCCTACAGAAGCAGAGTGAAAACAATTCCTCAGGTTGAGAAACTGTGTCCTGTGATTTTATTTCTTCCTCACTTTGACCAGCTGTGTAGCTTTCTCATCCCTTTTTTTCCCCCTGAACTTTCCTCCAGACAGAGGGTAATGGCTTTATTTTTAAGATTGAACAACATTTTCCAATTGCTTTCATTGGAGCCTATTTAATTTCAAGCCTCACCACATGCTGTAAATGCAGGACTGCTGCCAATCAACATGGAAGAACCTTGAATGAACTGACTGTGTTTCTTAACTTTATTAGAGTAATTCATATTTGGACCCTTTCCCTGCCCACACACCTCTCTGCCCACATTTCCATTTCCTTGCCAAATCACGTCTTGAGACAAGCTCTGATCTTTTTTTCCCAACTAAATTTTTGGATTCCAAACAGAAAGCAACATGAAAGTTGTACCATTAGCCTGCATCATCCCTTCTCACCCCTCGACACTACATCTGAGTTTAGCCATGTTAGACTCAGTGCAGAAGCTTTAATTTCCAGAACAAGGGATCTTGCTTGTTTCCCTGAAATATTCTCTTTGTCAGCATCCAATTTTCCCCACTGTGCCTTCCAGTGCCAACTCTCTGTCCATGACTCAAATCTATTCTTGCAAACATTTGTATGTGAGGTGAGCTTTGAGATTCCTATTGCTCTGGACCGAAGGTAACTTCATTTTGTTGGTGCATTTCTATTGTAGAACTAGAGGTGCAGCTGCTGTAGTTTCCCAAATGTGCCAAAAAGATAGGATGGACATATGATGGATTCACTAGAATTTAAGGAAATTTTTCTTGTATGGCAGGTTAATTCTAATTTTAATCAACTATGTCAAATCATCCTACTGTGATAAAAATAGATCAACTCTATGAACATCTTATTTATCTTTTTTTTCTTAATTTCAGTTTGTGTCCTATGAGCCTACAGATTTAGAGATGCTGACAAAATGCATTTTCCTAAGTTATTTTACTAGTAATAGATTCTGTTGTGAGAAGCAAAATAATGTATAATTTGCTCAGTGAGCTGAGCTAAACACTGGTGAAAAATGTGGGTGGAGTTTGTCTTCTCTCTCTGACCTATGTGAAAATCACTAACTGTGATTTTGGAGCTATGAGCAGTAAATCCTATTGAAATTGCTTTCATCTTTCTTGAGAAAACAAAGCTTCAGCTTCCACTTGGTTCTAGTCTCCCTCCAGACTATACTCCTTAATTAGACCTCTAGAAAGCTATCCTGTAGAGTTTTTCGTGTTGCCATTGCATTTTCATTAATTTCAATACAGAAGTACTCCTGCCCACATCCACGTGCTACCTCAGTGCCTCACATCTATTGGCATTTGGTCCAAAAATACCTTTTTGAATCTGATTCCTATCTCTGCACTAGATTATGTGCATACTGAACTCTCTCCTGAGCATTTCTCCTGTGACTGATGGGGTGTAGCTGTTAGCCAAAGCAGGTCAGTGAGTGTACACTCCTCCAACCTGTGCAGCTTGGCTCTATCAGCCAAGTACTTTCTGTTTGCTGAATCACAGCAAGCAGAACAAAGGCAGAAAAATGCAAAGCCTCAATTTACGTGAGGAGCATTTCCTCTGCCACTACACAGTGATGGCAGTGGTCACACAGGTGATCTCAAAGCACCTGAGCAGTGCAAATCAGGCAATGTTCATTAATAACAGGGAGCGTTGATTTTGTTGGCATCTTGCTAAAAGGGTAAGTGGGATAAAATGCCATATTCAGGTCCATGCTCCTTCTGTCTCAAGTACTGGATTTTGTCTAGTCAAAATCGAGAATTAAATTTCACATAGCTTAAAAATGAAAAATAAAAAAAACCCTGCAGGTGGTAAATGTTCTCTGTGAAAGCAACAACGCGTCCTCCAACTGGATGGCAAATATCTACTGCTTAGAAGACTGTTAAGGTGAAAGTCATAAACTATGGCTGCATTTAATGGTTACTGCACTAAGCTGATTTTGAAGCATAATTCTTATGCTGTAATTCTGATGGATCAATTTCCTACATGAAATGCATAATTTTAATACAGTGTAGAACAAAATTGCTCATGTTTGAGGACACCAGCTGTAAAGAGGCTTAAAGATTTCTGTTGTTTTTTCACCTGGCTGCTAAATATGACAAAGTGAAATACTGAAAATAGTAGAAATACTGAAAATAGACTGTAAATGACTGTACATGACTGTAAATTTAAGAATGCAGCATAAGGAATATCTTTTGAAGACTGTTTAGTGTTAAAGAATCATTTTTTTTCAGTCCAGAATGAGAGACATGAGAAACCATCTTACATTGCCAGCTCATAGTGAGTTGTTGTTTTGTTTTTTTCTGTCATTACAAGCAGGATATGGATATGTGCATTTTTGAAAACCAGGCATCTTTAGGTAGGAAACAATCTGCTGGCAGGTAGAAATCCATACCCAAAATGGAGGAGGACTTCCTTAACTGAGAAAACAACTTAGCACAATAAAATCATCACAAGCAATGTATTTATTGGAAGAACAAAGACCATCTTTTGACACAAAGGAAAGGGTCAAGGGGGAGAAGAGTGTATGAAATGCTGCTACTTGAACAGTGAATTTCTCTGTGAAACCCTGTCCCAGGATATACCAGCTTTGTGCTTAAGACCTCAGTTTTATTTAGCTTTACAATTCTGTTTGAAATTCTAACAACAGAGCTGAATTGAGGGAAAGGGCATCACATGTCATGGCACAGCCAGCTGATGATCTGCTTCAGGTTTCCACAACTATTTCTCTAACTTGTGGTGCCTAATGCAGCTGTGGAAGGTGCATCTCACTGTGGTTTCAGACTAGGACAGAAATGTGGCCCAAGAGTCTAAATCTACTGACCTGTTCTTGATTTAATGTGTAAAAGTTCTTTCTTCTGTTATGAGATCAGAAACTTTTAGACACAAAACAGTCTGGCCACAACAGGAAGTGACAGCAGCTGGCAGGTCATTTCCTACAAAACACAATGTTATTTCAAGGACGCTGAGTCCTTAAGTGCATCCTGGTGCAGTTAAGTGGCTGCTGTGAAGAGAGGCAAATTTTATGATAAGGAGCATATTCTTATTTCTGTCACTGCCAAGAAAGTCCCACTGTTGATACTTTCAGTAGTGTTGTCCAAACATGCTCTGTAGCACAAATTGGTATAAAAACGATTAAGTCTTTGGATTTGCACGTTCTGCCTGGAGTATCTCTTCACCTTCTTACCCTTCCCTCATTCTTCCCTTAAGACCATATCACAAAATTCCAAAATTTTCCTTCAGCCTTTTTGTTTATGTTTAAAAGTAACCTTTAGCTAGCAGCTTTTCACAGTTTATAGATCCACATGATGGGTTAGTTTTGACATTTGTTAGTTATAATGTGGTCTAGGGGAAATTTACATTTAGCTGATTCATTTAGACTGGTTCCAAATCCCAGTTCAAAATTTTGAAGCACAAAAAAATAGTAGTTGAGAGGGTCCACATTTTGGTACTGTTTCCAGATAGTGAGCTGTCCAGGGTAAAGACCTACTAAGAGGATTACAGATTTTCTTGCACTCGACTTACAAGGAGAGATGGATTAGAAGATGGTCACAACATAACAAATCTTGTAATTTGATAACTGGAAGTAAAAATAGGAAGATACGAAAAAGGAAGAAGATAACGGAGGCTGAGGAAATCCTGTTCTTAAAATGTAGGTGTTCAAGGAGCAGCTTCTGTATGAAGAATGACCAAACAGGCTTAGACTTTTCAGCTCACAGCAGAGGGGATGTAGTGGGAGGAGAGTAGAGATCAACAAAGTAAGGAGCAGTGTGGAGAGAATGGACAGGGATGTGCTGTTTGTTGTTTCATCTAACAAAATAAAATCTAGGATTCTCAGATCGTGGAAGAACCAGGGTAGAAATGAGTGCAGGGAGATTATTTCTTCACCCCATCTTGAAGTAGGTGCGTGGATCTCCTTGGTTAAGGATGCTGTGCATTTTAAAAAGTTTGTATGGGTTCAAGAGGAGAATCAAGAAATGTTCAAAAGACAGTTCCATGGTGGATTAGCAAATGAGACCAACCACATCACTCTCACGAAATCTGAGCTGAAAGTAGCCCAAGACAGTAGCTGAGAGGGTCCTTTGCTTTGCACTTTTCTCAGTCAGGCACCTGCTTCTGGCCACCGTCAGAGACATGGCCTGGAGGGGCCCTTGGACTGAATCAGCACAGCCTTTTCTGTGCTCCCCAATCCAACCTGATATTGCTCACTGTGAGACTCCACTGATTGTTCATATTTTGCTTTGAACCATGATAGAGGACTTCTCTGTAGGCAGCAAGATTCCTATTCCACCCACTGAGTCCCAGCAAAAGACTGAGGCCACTCTGATCCCCTTCAGGAACACGAGCTCTTAGGGAAAAGTTTGCTGTTTTCATCACCTGTATTTACACAATATAGCACATGTATTAGCAAATGCTTCAGTATAGATTACTGCAACATAACCTATCAGCAAATATTTTACTCATGTGAAATGCCCTAAAAGAGGCATTTTATTTCCCACCCAGATGAATTTCCAAGAGACACGTAATGTTGAGTCTCAGAAAATTGCCTTCTTCATAAAAAGGCAAAGCTGACAGATGCAGGTTCTGTGGCTTTAAATTACAAAACCTTGTAAAGACATATATATATAAAAGAGAATGCAATGCTCTAAAACAAAAGCAAATAAAAATTCAATGGGCCTTCATGTACTGGTTTTTGTACTCAGAAAGCAAGGTTTAATAAAATTCTTTAATTTTATGGCAGAAGACATGTCAAGTGCAGTTTACATTTCTCAGCCAATAATCATATTTTCTTGCAAGGGGCTGATACATTTATTTTTTAGAGACAGACACAACAAATAATAAGGGTTTTTATTTGAGAGGAGAAACAAGCATTTTTATCAAGATGAAAGGAGTATAATAAATTTATGAGACCTCACATACAGCTATAATATAATAAATTAGGAGGATTAATGGAATTGTGGGCTACAGTAACCCTCACCAGTAGAATGCCTATTTTATGGAGCTTGATAATATAGTTTATCATTGACTCCATGGGAATTCCCACAATATATTAGCTGTGGTGTAACAATAAAGCACACACAGTAAGAGGCATGTCTCTTTTGACACACATTCTCTTCCCACACTTATTTTACCAGGGAAACAACTCCGGTGCAGTTTAATTAAACTGCACTGCAATGAATTAGTCCAGGTCTTAGCCCCCTGACAGTGAGGAGCCTGGCATTACCACAGGGGGCTGTCCCCCCGTGACACCAGAGACTGCAGAAAACCTGGGAAAAAAAGGGTAGGGTCTCTCAAGTGACACTGTCACTGTGCAAGGCCTTAGCTGTCAATCACAGGATGGGCAAAAAAACCTCAGACCCCTTCACATTCAACTTTATCTGCCCACATTTGTTCACTTTTTTCTGACCTTTAGGAGGAGATCAGAAAGTGACATGGAGAGGTGGGCAAAGACCTCCCCATTTATGAAAAAGGTGGACTTTGGTGGTAGATAAAAACCCCCTGCCAGTGGATATTTAGCTGACAAGGTTTTAGTTATCTCCATGATTTTTACAGTTTTCAGGAACAGGAAGGAATCAAAATTACGATTCTAGAGAAAAGCAGTTTTGATAATAGTAAGTGGCACAGATCAGTGTCAAAATCTGAATCCAAGTGAGAGTGTTTAGGTTCCACAAGCAGACAAGAATCACAGCACTTGCAGCCCATGGGATTCCCTGGTATCACACAGGCCATTGAACTGCCTGACTTTGGATGTAATGCTTTGAAAGAGAATATAGCTTCCTGGAAAATAAAAATTCAGTCTTCATTTAGACATCAGCAGGAACACAAAGATGATGATAGTCTTTGGGAACTGTGTGACTGGTTAGCTGCTGTCCTGTTTTAAAAAGGGACATCTGATTCTGTGGGTGAGTTTACCAAAGTCACCCTCATTATATAACACCACAGGATGGTGTAATGGCCTAAGTTAAATCAACTGGAGAAGCAATCTGTCACCAAATTTCTCTTCCCCCAGAGGTGCAACCAAATCACTTTAATTTGAAAACCGAGAGGTCTTCAGTCTCCCAGTAAATCATATTTTCCACTCCTTTAATAGATACTTTATATTTTGTGTCTCTCACTAGTACATTGAAACAATCATAAGGGAACATACTCTTCAAAGAAAAGAAGTTGATAACGATTTTTAAACCAAAAAAATTGAATTGTATAATTCTCATGATCTTGGAAGGGCATTTAATACAGACAGTGGTATTTCCCTAGAGCCAAATGTTGGAATGTATAGAAAGGTAATTCCCAATAAAACAGCAAAATGGTCGTCCATTATTTATAGATATGCCTGTATGGAACCTTTTATTAATTCATGAGACTATTTAGGAGTAGAAAACCAGAATTTAATCTTTTAAAAATGCATTTTTGGTTGAGAGTACCTTGCTGGACTTAGCTTAACACTTTCTTTGAACATGCACACCACACCACAGAGGAATTCATTAGACAATGGCAATTAGATCTCTAATCATTTGGCACTGCTGGAATTGCTGCACTTTATTTAAATGCCAGACATGGTACCTTAGTGATTGGTTCATCCTGTCGCCACATTTCCATCGGCTACCGAGCCTGAGAAATGACAGTCACATTAGATGTCATGTAAAGCATCTGACCTTGCTCTCCCAGCACTTGATCTTTGCACTTCAGGAGGACATTTATCACTGTCCTGCAGAGACAGGACTCAGGTGGTTCAGATTCACCATTGGTTTTCATGTTGTAAAGGCATTATAACATTCCCTTAACTTTATCCTTCTGTCACAGGAGGAAAGGAAATACAATTTTGTTGCCACCTGACCAGGTAAATTTACTTAGTGGAGGGAGAGAGAAGCAGGTTCCTCTGGGTCAAAGGAGTGGAAACTAGAGGTGTGGAGTCTTGGAGGACAACTCAAACAAATTCCCAGTGCTTGTAACTGCTTTGCTGGTAGAGTCAAAGACTTTTATTAATCAATATTCACTGCTTTGTTCTTTTAATGACACAGGGAATGCAGAGGTCAGAGATTTTCAAGTGGCATAAACATAGCAGATAACAGCAGCCATAGCTGCCACACAATGGTCCCTCGGCTTCAAAAGAAACAGAAAATCCCATCTGTAACTGGTAAACTTTGCATTGCAGCTCTTTCCATATTGAACATAACTGCTGTGACTGCAGCTATCAGATATGCACATGGGGATTCAGGAGGTCTTCGGGCCCTGTGAAGAGTTGGACTCCTTGTGCTACTCCCCAAAGGGATCCAATAGAAAGCTCCTCTCTTGTGCTCATGAGGAAGCTGGTTAGGACTCTCTCAGATATTGGTGTTCCAATTTGTGGGTTTCTCTGTGTAGCTGAGATGAGTTAAGGGTCTGAAAGTCACAATTAATGCTCATCTCTGTGGATAAGCTGACTGGCTGTCTAAAATGGTGGGGTAAGTTTGCAGCTAATTTCAGACTGAAAGTTTGAGGCATATCTCTCAACTCTTGAAGAGATAAATCCAAAACTCAAATAGCTTTTAAAAATAAATTCTGCAGGATTGTGTTGATTTCTGTCAGGTGTGGTATTTTTTAGAGGGACTCTTACTGTGATTGTTCTTCAATCCTTGCTGCACACAAGTGGTTACTTTCACAGGTGGACAAGGAAAATGGCATTTACAGATATTATCTTGTCTCATTACCCACTCCTCTTTTAATGTTTTTCTGATCCCAGTTTTAATCCCATCCATTGCCCCATTTTGCCTCAGTAGTTAAGCAAATTTTGCTGTGATTTCAGAAAAATGCAGATAGATACAAAAGAATGCAAAGTTGCTGGAAACATACTGCATAAATCAGACTATACAGAGCTTGTTTCTAACACCTGTTTGCACCTCTCTTTCATTTTTTAAAAATACTTATGTACTGATTGATAAAGTTACTGTTCAGAACTCAGTAGAGTTTAGTGGGAAATCCTAAGTCATTGTTACATTTTACTTAGCTATTTGGGGAAAGATCTGAGGCTTCTTCCACTGAACTCATTCTCTCCACCTCCCACACTGGTGACACTTCACCACCACAGTTTTGGTTAAAGCCAAGCTGCAGCTCCTTTATTGCTGCTACCAAGTTAAAGGAAGTAAAAAACTTTTTTCCTATACTGAGCTGGGCAAATGAAGGGTAAAAAACCAACCCACAACTGAGCTACAAAATGCACAGACTTGACCTAGGAGTTGTTAGGAAAGTCTATTTGATGCGAGACTTTTCTAACCACAGCATTTCCTGCCTCTGTGGATGGTATGATTGGTTCTAGCAGGAGTTAGGCACCCAGGGCCAAAGGTGTGGGTGAGAGTCAGGGTCAGTGACCCTCGTGTCCAAGGCAAAGGGGACTTTTGTGGCTCACTCTTCCTGTTGATGGAAGGAGCACCTTGTTCTGTTGAAAACCCTGCTTCCTGTATCAATTCTGACTAGATCTGGTTTCTTCCTTAAAAAACTTGACTGACACTTTTCTGTACCTTAAAAATGTGCATTAAATACACTGGCACATCTGATCACATAACTTTCTTTTATACAATACTATTTTAGCAACACAATGGTAGAGTAAACCTAGAATTCTACATGAAAGGCTCAAACCATCTGTCTTTTATGCTGCAGTTTTCATAATGATGCAACTTGAACCAGAAAAAACAATCCATAAATTCCATTGCAATGAAGGGATATTTGTCTCTCATTGCATTTTTGGGTGGATGAAGTCTCGCTGTGTCTGAGCACCCTAAGGAATGGCTGAAATCCACAGCTTTGCGGTTTCTTTTCTTAATTGCTGCTTTCCTGGCTAGCAGGTGTTTTAAGAGGACACAGAAATAAATCTATTTGCAGCAAGTTTGTTAGCTGTGCTGATATAATTCTTAATGCCTGAGGACTTTGCACAGCTGCAGTTGAACTAGAAGGCTCTGTGGATCCCCTGTTACCTGTGTCTGAGACTGAACCTAGTTGCTGCTCAGTAGCTGGGCCTCCCGCGGAGGATCTTGACATCAAAGAGACAAACTAGCTAAGTCATAATTAGCCCCAAGCTTGTTTGGTGTAAATTGTAAACAATATATCAAGTTGACTAATTGTAATGAGTCTAAGTAGCAGACACCGAGCCTCGGGGATTGGCGCGCCGTGTCGCCGCATTATCCCTGTGTCCGGGCTGGGAGCGGGCGCGGTGGGCGCGCGGGGCTGCCGGCCCATCCATCCATCACCGCGCCGGGATCAGCGGCCCCGGCTGCTCCGGGAGCGCGCACTCAGAGCCGCCCGGCCGCCGGATTTCTCACATTAATCTCCGCGCTTCGCGACGCTCCTCCCGAGGTAAAAAGGTTGAAAGCCACCAGAAGGATCGTCAGGAAAGTCACAGGCTCTGTGTTCACCGCTTTGGGCGATCCAAGCTGTCTTTTGAAACACGTAACTTTATTAAGGAAAAAAACTGAGCCCCTTCTTTCCTATTCTGCTTGAAAATGTTCAAACACCTAATCACCGGAGCAGCCAATCTGTGGGAGGCTCTCTAAATATTTATTATTTACTGGGAAGAACTTCCCTGTCAGCGTACAAAAGCACTAAGCTGGGCTGGAGAGATTCAGCGCGTTTTAACAAGAAACAAAACTCCTTGGCGTAGTAATTTTGCCTGACTGACACAGATTCTCTGTACTCCCCACCACCCCTGTTTTTCCAAGCTGCAAGTTCAAAGGCTGTGGCAGGCAGAATATGAGAAAAGCTACACTGTTTACATGGGTCTGCTCTATCACACCATCAACACAATACAGGAATAGATCAAAGATTCCTAACGGGTCAGGTTTTTAGTAGCTCATAGGAATATAGGAAAAAACATATATTTTTTGTGGTTTTGTATTTCCTTCAGAAGGAAGAAAAATGAATGCACTTGCAAATCAGCAAGGTATTAGAGGATAAGAAAAAAAATCCTTATGGTTTTTGGTGAGCCCTTGGTGAGTTTTTAACAGCCCGCCTTTTTTAGAAAGATATTTTTCTCTATTTATCCTCATTAAGAAAAAAATATTCCCAGTTGCTCAATGAAATTTTCACTAGTAAGTACATAAGGAAGGAAAAAAGGAAAATATTTTTGGGAACAATGAGTGTATGAATATTCAATATTAAACTATGGTGTGTGGAAGAAATTTAAGAAAACTGCAAAGAAATGTTTCAGAATTGAACTGACATACACACTGGGGCACAAAAATGTCTGTCTGAAAGAATTAAGGAAGGGTTCTGTCATGACTCAGTCACAGCTCTAGCCTCTGACTTCACTGGAAAGTGCAAACACTATTTCTGGCTCCCAGGAGCAGTGGGAATAGCTTTTTCTGCCATGCAGGCACCAATCCTGAACAGGTCATCTTAAGGTGCAATTCTGGAGCAGACTTTCTCCCAAGGCCAGAAAGAAGCACCCATCGAATACTTTCTTAGTCTCAAAGAAAAAAAATAGAGATGCTGTGTTCAGTCTCAAAAGGACCCATCATGAAAAGGAAAGACTTTTTTCCCCTTCCCTTTAAAGTACATTTAGTGCAAGGTCAAGGAGGTTGGTGGTTGCAGCCAGCTGCCTGGGGAAAAGTACATGTGAGAGTCTTAATTTTGTTACTCTCCTGAAGGGCAGCGGTGTTTGTATTTGGCAAGATGGGTTTTGTAAATTATTGTGCTTGTGGCATCTGTTCAAACTGCACAAAGAAGAATTTCAACTGTATTAAATTACCCTTAACCTGTAATATCCCTTCCAATCATTTTACATTGTAAATACCTCTCCCCTTTGACCCTTCATTAATCTGACGGTATTAAGTGTTCGTAACTCATTCAAGTGTTCTTGGATTTCTCACAGATTCTTTTAATTCAAACATTGCAGCTGAAAATTCTTCATATCACAGTGGCAACTTGGGGCTTTGGTACTTGATGAGATGGAGGAAGCAGCACCTCCCATAAGCTCTGGAATGAAGAGAGCAGAGTTTGCAGGCCAGCTCGCAAACACCAGGAAAAACAAAACAGAATCCATGTGTCTCCAACTGACACTGCCTGTGTCCCTCAGTCTGTGAAATAAAAAACAGTTTCTCCCAAGTGAGACTCACTGTCCCCTGGAATCTGAAACCCAACTGTGCCAACTTGGCTGGTTTATTTTAGTGCAATGGGAAGAACAGTGAGTCTTTGTCATAATGACAAAGGTAGAATATTTGCTTGTCACCAAATCCTACCCAAGAAGAGAGCTCCACAGACGTCACACTGTACTTTTCAGTTTGTAACAACAATAATATCCCAGTGCCCCAGGAGAGCTATTCCCCATTTTAAAGGGATATATGATATTAAACAGAGACACACCTAGCACCAGGTCAGAAGGACATCACTGGCATCAGATAAGTTGCTCATGCCCCAGGCTTAACATGGTTCCGACACTAAATAATATATATATTACACCGATCTGCAGGAACATGTTTTAGGATTATCTACAGCTAACTTTGCCGTGCCACAGGATGATAAATAACCTTATCACCCCTGTGCTGAGCCGATGAATGATCAGCAGGGCTCTGCTGGGCACACGCAAGTTGGTGCACTTTGGAATCAGCCTTTCATACCTGTGATACAGAACCCGCTGTTTGACAACAGGGCGGGCTCCCCTGAGGCCAGCTCGTGCAAGAGATGCGTAAAGCACTTAAGAGGATTGTTATTCCAAAGGGCCATATCAGCTTACCCTTTTTATTATCTTGCTCCCCCCCTGGAGAGCTATCACAGGGATCCAGAAAATCGAGCAATAAAAAGCCACACCTTCATTAAGCCCACATAGCCTCACTTCGTCACAGCATCTTTTTTAGTTAATACCTAACTAGTGCCTTCAGTTACCTCAGAAAGGGAGTCAGGTGGTTTCCCTATGGTCAATGCAGAAAGCTGAAGGAAAAACTTCATTTTGGCCAATTGCTACCTTAATCATACCCAGATAAAAAAATATTATAGAGTTTGTATCCAAAATACAATAAGATAGCTGGGACATGGGTATGTGTATGTTTTTTGAAACAAGTTTGGAAGAACTAGCATTTGAAGCAAAAACGTGTTAATTTGTTAATTGGCCAATTAACCACATAATCTGAAATCTGTGTTTTACATAACACGGTTTTATTCTGTGGCACAGCTACAATCCCTTATTTCTTGTTATCTGCCTTGATTCAAAAGGCTCTTCCTGTTTGTTTAGGGCTTTTTATTACCCATTGGTAATGTTATTTAGTGACACAGCTCTTCTACCAAATCTTGAGATGATCAGTCGACCCTCTGGTTTAAATGGCTTTACTGATGATGTGACGATTTTAAATTCTGTTACAGTCCTTTGGAAGTGGTCACTGTGGGTACATCTCATCTGCTTTTACCTCTTGTGGGCTCACATTTGCCAGTTTCAGTACTTATGGTATTTTATCTAAAATATTTTGTGTCTCTCTTGTAAAAATACAGTGTTTAAGCTGATATACTGGGACTGAATACTTACACAGGCATTCTAGAGCTTAAGTATATGTACACTGATGTTCATTTCAGTCTTGGACTCATTCAAGACTTTGAAGTTAAAAGTTATGATAATAAAACAATCAGCAAAGCAATTTTAAGGGTAAACTGAAGATAAGTGAACCATGTGCACTATTTACTATTTCTTGTAATCACAGGAAATACAATGTGCATCAAACATAAGTTTAGGCATCATGCTACAGCAGAATGAATCCCACTTTCTGTACTTACAAAGTAGTTTAAATGTTTTCACAGCAGTATTCTTTAAACATCCCCTAAAGTTTGTATTTACTTGGGAAATACATGTGTACAGCCCTGCAGTAGGATCTGTGGAACCAGAGAGAAGACTCAGGATGGCAGCATCATTGTTCCTCCACATGCACAAAGAAAATTTAACTCTGTGGTAATTTTTGCATTAATGCTAAGATCCTAACTTGGCTTTCAAGAGGAGGGGGAAGAACAAAAAGTTCCTGACATTTCTCTTTTGGTCCACTAGTAATTTTTAGAAAAAAACTGATTATAGTAGCTTTCTTTCTTCCTATTAGTAATTGCTGTAGGATTCTCAGAGAAAATTAAAACTGAATGCTAACATTTGAATTTTTGTCTCTGTGCTGAGCACAACATTTTGTCACAATCTTCTTTTCTACTCTGCCTTGCAGTAATTTTGTTCTTTTTGTGGCTGGCTATTTGCCTGGTCTTGGTTGGTATATCCTTCAATTTAAAATGACAACTAAGCCTATCAGTGTGTATTATCTTCAGTAGACATCACTGCAGGGGAAAACAGTTTTTATGACAAACTTATTCTCAGATCTCTAGTTGTGACAATGGGTAGCAATCTGTGATCATCAGGCAGGTAAGATTGGTGTTTTGGCCATGAGTGACATCATCTGTCCAGGCAAGAGAGAATAGTGTTTTTCTGATGAAATATTCTCATGATTATACTATTTCCTCTTAGCACCCCCGTGGTGTGAGAGATGGTGCTCACACCTTGCTGGCTGTTGGTGCACCCTGCTGTTGTCATCTCTTCCTTGGAAGACTCTTGTTCCTCTCAACCTCTGTACTATCTGCTCCCAAAGCAGTACCTGCAGTTTCTGTCTGGGCAAACAACTTTTTATCATTTGGGTTCATCTAAGAACCTACAGACTAAGAGGAGTTATCACATCTAGGTGTCCCAGTTTGTAGCTTTGCTACATGGTTGGGTAAGAAATGTTTTGTCAATAGCAGTTTACTTTGAACCCTCCCTTTACTTATTCCAGAGGAAAATGCTAATAAAAACATTTCTTTAAGGAATAGTAACTAGCCACTAAATTTTCAAGTGTTCTAAAATACACAGTTGAAGGAAAACACGATATCTGCTTGGATTGAGATTAAATGTGAAATTGTTCTTTTCCCAGGTCTCAGTCAGATCAGAAAACTAAGCTGACTTCCCTTACACCCCCAAGCTCTCAGTGAAACCCTGGTGCAGAACAGAGGTTGGAAGCTTGTGGACAGTTTTGGAAGCATAATAATTTTAAACCAACTAGCTTAGCCCTTTCTTTACTGATGTGTTTCATGTGTTACTTACCAGTCAGGTATTTGCTACTGCTGTGCTTAAGAGAAAGATCTGCCACTCCTTTAAGCAGATTAAATTTGGTTGTCACTGTTTTGGAGATGCAAAAGTTGTTTTGCCAAAGCAGGTGTCATCTCTTCCCCTTGACTGTACAGTTAACAAGTCTGACACAGCAAGGGGTAACATTTGGTTTTCATTACTTGCTTTGTATTGTTTCGTATCTTAACATGTAGCTCATTATTAGGCCTTAATTAGACCAAACATCACTTTCTGGTCTCAGCAGGCTTGGGGTTGTAGCCTTTTTTTCTGGCATTATCGTATCAGTGATACAACCTGTAAAGCCAAGCTTTTGAAGCAGCAGTAAGAGGGTTTGGTGAGGGGAGGTTGAAGGGAAATTGTAAGTAAAACAGAAAAATAAAACTGAATTGCTAGTCCTATAGAAGTTTTAAAGCATACCTCAAAGTCTGAATCTGTGTTCATACAACAGGACCAAACTCAGGAGTAAAACGTAGATGAATCTCAACCCAAAATCTGTACCCAGGGCTGGGCAAGTATCACCAAGAGCATCTGGGTAGTGAGCAAAGAGGAACAGAGAATTCATGCAAGCTGAATTCATTCTTCTCTTCATCCTTGAAGGTACCCAGAAGTCCTGGGCAGGTTTTCCATTTCTATGTGGCATCTCCTGGATGGAAGCATGTGCTCTGCAGCACACGTCCATGGGGAGCCTCAGACATCCGACCTTCATGTGTGTGTTAAATTAGGGAAGAACTGGAACTGCTGCACACACGCTGTGTCATCAGCCTGTGCATGTGTAAAAGCCACTGGTGTGAAATTTGCATTCAGAGCAAGAGGCTCGCACTAAGTGGGGCAGCCTGTAAAGACCTAGACAAAGGGCCAGAGTCCCTGCATCCCACCTGGAGAAAATCTCCAAGTGGAGAAAGCCAGTGTCTCTGGGAAACATGGACAGTCCTGCTCCTGCTACTGTTTGGGCAAGAATTTCTGTGATCCCATAGTGACAGACTTCCCCTAAAAAGGTGCTGGTTTTTTCAACTAAAATTAAATATCCAGCTCTATTGTTAGATTGTAGCTGCTGTGCTGCAGCTTCAGGGGCTGAGGATGATGATACTGATGGCCCAGATCAAACTATGGAGCTTGATTCTGTAGCTGGGATGTGGACTGCACCGGCTCAAACAAGCTTTTTTGGATTTTTTTCCCCCATACAGAATAGATATTATGATGTAAAAATAAAAGTATCTAGTCTTCGCTGCATGCTTAATAGATACCTAACTCTTTAATGTTAAATTACTTAAACCAAATAAAATAAAGCTGGGTGCTTGCTCTGTCCTGAACAAAGCAAAGAAAGGGCAAGAGACTTTTTTTTTTTCTTTCACATGAACAAATCATAATTATAAGAAGCATTTAGGCAGGAACATCATGAGTAGCATATATGACTCTATAATAACCTAGAAAAATAAATAAAGGTGGCTGACATCCTGTTCCTTTATGATGAATTGTATCATAGAAGAGAGTGGTTTTTTTTTTTAATTTTCATTCCAATCATTTAATGAGATATAGTTTGTAAGAATGTGGCATACACAGGAAGTCACCTCTTAATAAGAGGGGTTTTTTTGGTTTGCATGTGGAAATTAAGGAATGTGTTCACTCACTTACCAGTATTCCTTTATATGTGTGAGAGAAGGCACACCTTACTAGGGATGCTTTCAAATTTGTGGCTCTGATGCTCTGAGAAAGTATTAAGAGTAGGCTTTGGTTAATTATGCTGGAGAAACAGAGATGAGCACCATTAAGCTACAAAAAAAAAGTAAGAGAAAATATTAAATCATCACAGATCCGGTAATTTTCTGATCACAGGGACTCTCCAAAAAATATAATTTTAGTTAATTATATTTTTGTCAAATGTGCTTAACTGTATAGGCACCAGCTTTTCCTCTGGTACATGTACCTGCTGTGAAACTTTTATCTTCAAATTAACAGCAAAAAAATACCCTTCTTTATTTTTTATTTCCCAATTAAAAATAAAAAAGTAATTGTTTTTCAAGGACTGTGTTTTAAAATATTTAGTCAGTTTCAACTTTTTCACTACTGGCTTTTACTGCAGATTAAGGAAAGTTCCTGTACTAGTAAATATTCATTAATAGAAGTCACATTTTCACAGCTTTGTCAACAAAACACAAAAAGAATTGATGAATTTTACCAAATGAAAATTCAAAGAATTTGTGCATTTAACTACTCTAGCTTGATTCTAAGCTCTCTTTCCTAAATATATGTTAGGTCATGTTTCCCAAATGTATTCAACCATGTGATATGTAGTACCAGCTCATTCATATCAGATGAAGTGTGACTGGAAATAAAGCTGGATCTTTTTAAGAAGACACAGTCCTTTGCTCCATATTTCCAAACCAAAACAGCCAAGTTCATTGTATTTTTGCTACATTTCATTACTGCTCTTCTTCCTTCTAAGTGAAGACTAATGTAAAGACAATCACTAAAGAAGCAGCAATCATAATACCCTATACTAACTAAATTCAGACTTACGGCTACCCACAGGAGAAATACATGACAGATCCATTGTTCTGTATTAGCAGGATATTGTCCCAGTATATGAACACATGCAAACTTTGAAGGCTTTGAATATTTAAGGCAAGACACTAGTGGCTCATCCCAGTGGGAACCACAGAAAAGGGGAACCTGATTAAATTTAATGTCATTGTCACTTTTTTTTCCATTGCTAAGAATTATATAGGTAGCCATAGCTACCACACTGTTCAGACACCATGACCACAATATTCTCCCTCAGAGGTTGGCGTCAAGGGCTGAATTATTCACTCCAAGAATGCAATTCATTCCTAGATGTGATTCTCTCCCATTAAAAGATTTGTCAGTACATGAAATACATGTACATATTCTAGCAGCTTACTTTAAAATCACTGTTATGCCCTTGCTAACCTCAAAAGACACCAATTTTTTATTGGTATAACTTAAGCTTGGAGCACATCTGCCCCATTGAGAAAGCTCTGAAGTAACTGAGCAGCTTTTTACTGTTTACTGTACAACAAATTATGAAGTTGAAAACTAAGGCAGGAATATGTAGGTGGCTACTTACAGATAATGCAATTAAAATAAGGATGTTTTTAAACCAGTTTCTTAGAAATGTTTGCCTGCTTGAAATGTCCCCTTATCTATTGTTTATCCTGTAAGATGAAACCTCAAATAAATATTCTGCTTAACTGTGGAAAGCACATAACTCTGTTTCTCCACTGCCGTTTCTGTTGCTAACTCCCAGCTTCCCTGGACTTGCTTCACAGTGCTATTCCTAAGTTGGATAGACTAATTAGACTCATTTCCATTCCAAATAACTTCTGTGAGCATGCCTCATTTACCACTCACTGAGTTACATGAATAAAGAAATGTCTCTATCTTCGAGGATCTGCCCAGTGTAAAATGGCTGGTTCCTCTAGTGTGGGTAGGGAATAACATTTTCTCCTGTATGTGATACTAGCACAGCCTATTTCATAATTTTTCTTTTCTGCTCACAAGGAAAATCGAGTTCTAAAACAAATCCCCAGCTCATGGTGCTGACAAAGTTTAACACGACAGCAATCCTTCCACGTATGTCGATTGCTCTGACTGAAACCCAAAGTTTTGAGGGGAGTTTAGGGATGTGACAGTGCTGAGCAGAGTGCAGGAACAGTAACATTTGTGCAACTTGATCTCAATGGGGAAGCTGATGAGAGGCAAAGTGGCAGAGTGCCCTATTCTATTCCCCTAATTGTTTCCAGCAAGTAGTGTAGGGCAGGATTATCAGGAGGAGCTGGTAGGTGAGCAGAGAACTGCTTTGCCCCGTGGTTTTCTCAAACCCCTTGGTCTCTACTCAGAGTCTGTAGGAGCTGCACAGGATGCTTACTGCAGATCCTGCCACATAGCTGCACAAGGCCCACAGAGACAAAATCTCAGAGCAGAGAGAATACACGTGCATGCTGAAATACTGAATGCTTATAAACCAGTCCATTTGCCAAAGTTGATTTTAATGGATGAATTAAAAAGTTTCTCTTTTCTGTTGTTTTGTTTTTTAATGAAATTGCCAGTTGCAGAGAGGTGATTGTTATGCATTTATTATCATTTTCCAGTAGTGATTTTTTAAAATTAATTGGTCTGTTCCAGAAAGATTTCATATCCATTATCTTATTTTGAATTCAAGTGGGATTTCTGAATAATATTGCTAGTGATTTTTGAGTAGTGAATATTCTAAGTTAACAACAGATAATTTAACTAATGTAGCTTCTAACTTTCTAGAGGTCGTTACTTAAATCAGGTATTCTCTCCTGCAATCAACTCTTTAAGGTGCCTACTCACAGCAGGCAACTACTGATCTGAAGTAAGATATCAGCAATTGTGTGGCCAGCAGGACTAGAGAAGGAATCATCCCCCTGAACTCAGCACTGGTGAAGCTGCACCTCAAATCCTGTGTTCAGTTCTGGGCCTCTCACTACAAGGAAGACATTGAAGTGCTGGGGCCTCTCCAGAAAAGGGCAACGCAGCTGGGGAAGGGTCTGGAGTACAAGTGTTGTGAGGAGTGGCTGAGGGAGCTGGGATTGTTCAGCCTGGAGAAAAAGAGGCTCAGGGGAGACCTCATCACTCTCTACAACTGCCTGAGAGGAGGCTGGAGCTAGGTGGGGGTTGATCTCTTGTCCCAAGTAACAAGCAATAGGACAAGAGGAAATGGCCTCAAGTTGTACCAGGGGAGGTTTAGATTGGATATTAGAAAAAAAAAAAAAAAAAACAAAACCAACAACAACAAAACAAAAACAAAACAAAAACCAAAACAACCCCCCCCCCCCAAAAACCCAAAAAACCCAATCAACCAAAACAAAAAACAAACAAACAACAAAAAAACCAACCAAACAAAAAAACCCCAACAAACAGAAAAGGCTGTGAAGAATAGGAATGGGCTGCCTACACAATAGGAAGTATTGGAGTCAGCATCCCTGGAACTATTTAAAAGCCATGCAGATGTTGCACCTGTGGGCATGGTTTAGTAGTAGATATGGCAGTGCTGGGCTAATGGTTGGACTCAGTGGTCTTAGGAGTCTTTTTCAACCTAAATGACTCCATGATTCTAAAGATGAATTAGAATTTCCTAAGACCATTCCATTTAGTAAGACCACAAGCACCACCCAGCTTTGGTGTCTTGAGAAATTGGAACCAGTGGGACTTCCAATAGCCCTGCCATTTTCTTAGAGGGAACCCAAATCCCAGTAAAAAAACCTGAATTTGTGCCAGCATGTGGGGGCAGCACTGACAACAGCTCTTGACCTCCTGGAGGAGCAGTAGTCCTGCTGCTGCTCTGGCTGGTCCACCACAAGTGATGGAGCGTGCCCTGCCCCAGGTATTCATGGAGAGCTGCTGATCCACCATCCCCCTCTCCCCCCATACAGAGGGATGCTTGCACTCTGGAAGCCTCCCTCAACTACAGAAGCAAGATAATCAGAAAGCAAATATTGCCCCAATGTAGTTTTAAGTCAATATTTTGAGCTGCTGCCTGGCCTATTTGATGACAGCCAGAGGTTGGAGGTCACCTACCTGTTGATGATGGCAGCAGGAGCACAGGAGGCAGCCAGCATTCTTCCTTGACCCTGTTCAGCTAGGTTTGTTTGCAGATTGAGCATGTCAATCACAGAACTCATCCCATTCTCTTCACTGGGAGCTTTCTGCTTGTTCAAAAAGAAGGGACTCAGAAAACGCTCAATTCTTCTTTGTGACAACTCCTATTTTAGTCCTTCTGGAAAGCCTTCTGCCCCTCTTGAAAATTTGTGAAGGATAACAGTGATAAGCCCGGAGGCAGCCTGAACGGGATCAGGATTTGGTGCTAAACATTTAAAGCCTCTGCCCAGAGCACTGGAGAGAAGGGGACTCGGAGGCCATCGGGATAAAGCGTGCGGAAAGCCGGAGCCAGCGCTCTGCTCCGCAAAGGAAGCCTGGCATCTAGTGGACACTAGCTGTTGCATCACTTCTGCCTTTTTGGTTAGTAGGGCTGAAGGCTACCTATACATCACCCAAAAACTCGTCCTGACCCTAAGTCCGTGTGCCTGACCGCAAGCTGTAGTCAGCTTTTGTCCTAACTGTGGTTAAAAATCCACGGCTACTCTTAAATCTGGTCAGCTGCCGCTTAAAAGGTCGAGCTCTATTATAAACAACTCCCTCATGGAACTCACTTGTGTGACATAAATCCTATTTTCTGTGGGTTTTCCCATCACAATGAATGTAAATGTGTGAAAAAAACAATGTTAAAAGTTATGTGAGAGAACCATGCTGAATCATGCTCAGAAGGAGAGGTGCAAGATACAATATCCACAAAAGTACCTACATGAAGGACTTGCATTATCATTTAATCTCAAAACTATTTTTCTTAGTTGTTCCAACAAGAAGCAACCCCTCCTAAACTTCTTTCCTTACATTCTGAAGGTAATTTGAATGCACATTACTCTTCTTGAGTACCAAGTCAACATTTAAATGCATTATCTTTCTTTTTCTTTACTTTTCCGTTCTTAGTCAGACTTTATACTAGGCCAAGGGGTGAGTTTGTGTCACCCTGTGTCACCCTGCTTTGAACAGATTTGTTCCTTTCACTCAGGGCAGTATTTTTCTCTAGTTATGCTAAGTTGTATCTTAATAAGCAATCAGTCCCATTAGAAATAATAAGATTAGCTTTAAAACAAGGTAGCATGCAATATTAACAGGAGATAACACAATTTGTATAACTACTTTACATTTGTCGATTAAGTAAAATTATACTACAGTATGGTGCTCACAGTAGTTTAGAAAAAGACTTTTAAAATAATCATTTTCTCATAAATAATTCAGTAAGACAACGGATGGACCTAAATCTCTGAAAAAAGCCTTAGTAAGAAAAAAAAAAAAAAAAAAAAAAAAAAAAAAAAAAAAAGTTGCATCTTTACCTTGATTTTGATCACTTTATAAATGTCGATGGCAGTTTTCTCCCCCTGGTGGCCAGGAGAATGAGCTCGCTTCGGCTCCTAAATCAGCAACAGCCCCGTTACTGCTCTCCCTCCTGACGAGGAGATTTCTGCCCAAAATGAAAATCGGTAGTGGGCTGTTACTTAGCACACAAGTAATTCTTTGCTATTGATAGTATAGTGATATATATATTGATAGGGCGAGAGAATTCTTCAGAGTGGTACTCAAGACATCAATGGAGCAGTAATCGAACTCGTGACACGCAGATGGATGGAGCTGCCTTGCTCTGGTAAAAAAAAATCTCTGAAAATTCGATTGTTTAACCAAATAGTCCCTGAAAAGAGAGAGGCCTAAGAATAAGTATTTTATCATTCTCAGTCTTTTTAAAAGAGAGAATGTACTTTGTAATAATTTGTTTGTAAAGCTCAGACAGGAGAGGAAAATGTTAACAACTTCACAAGTATTTGAAAACTGAGCTGTCAGCATTCCAGAAAGTTAGAAAGTAAGGCACCACAGTACTTGCTAGGGAATACTTAGTAAACAGCTTGTGCTATGCAAGCAATATATATTGTGTTTATTTGTGCTTAATGTGCCATGCCAATTAAGAGGCTCATTTGTTTTCATCCCAAAAGGTTTATTCAGTTTTAATTGAAAATGTCAACAAAGCCTTAAAACGTGACACAAGTCTTCAGAAATCCTTATTAACCATTCCCCTTGCCCTGCCCTTCAAAAAGCAGCAAATATAATCAGTTAGAAATTGAAAAAACTCGAGATTAATTTTTTGTGATGCCAAGCTCCTCTTGTGCTGGCTCTCACAGTGAAATAAGGGACCTTTTAAAAACATGTTGTATGGGAACAAACCAGGGACAACGCGGTTGTATATGGGGTCATTTCCATTGGTTGATAACTGCTTTATGGATTGCTTATCAGCTTGATTTCCCTGCCTCTGAAGCCAGAGATGCATTGGCCGGATGATCTCTGTGTTTGGCTTTGCTGGGATTGCAGGAGGAGAAGGAAAATTGTCCATTTCCATGCTGGCCATGGTTGTCTGTCTTTTTGATGTTCATCACAAAGTGTGGCTGGCAACAGGGATAATAGAGCCCCTGCCAGCCCCAGCCCTTGGGCAGACCAGTGGAGCCCTGAGCTCAGCAACAGCTGCAGTCACTGCCAGAGGCTGGGAAGTCTGTCCATGCAGCCATGGCCTGTCTTGTCTTTTATCCCTGAGCTACAGAGGGGCAGGAGCAGCACACAGTGGCATCTATCTCTAGAACCTGTAGGTTGGTTCATAGCTTGAGATCCAGTCCTTCATTCAGCATTTGCCTCTTCCCTCTTTTGGTTCTTACCTTAAAAGAAGGAGCTGGGAATCTGGGGGGTTATTACATCCCTGATAATCTCATACAACCCATATTGTAAATAGACTCAAACACTGTTTTTTCTCATTTGACATACATACATATTGACCAAAGAAAATTGTAATGTGTTAAAATCAACTGCATGGCCTTACTCATGTGATATTTCTGTCTCACATGGTAAAAAGTTAATTAAAAGGGTTAACTAAGGAAAGCTTCCATCTGCATGGCTTTCTGAGTTGTGCCACATTGTTCTTGTTAAAACCGGGTGCTTTAAGAATACAGATTAGGGATCTGGGAAAAGCAGACTAAGGAAAGAGAGAAAGAGAGAGAAATAATAATTTTTAAAATGTAGTTGGAAGAAGCAGCAGGAGATCATCCAGTTCTTTCTCTGCCTGAAGGCAGGATCAACTATAACTATGTCAGCTTTGACAGATGTTTGCCTAACTGGTTCTTGAAAGTTTCTAATGATGATGAATTCACGATCTCACCAGATGTTATACTCCAGTGTTTAATTATCTCTATGGTTTTAAAGAATTTCTTAAGCCTAATGCAATCTCTACATGTTCTGCTTCTCATGAAAATAGGGGACAGATGTTTGTCTACCTCTTGCAGGGTTTTTATGTGCACTTGCAGACATGTTCTCCTTGGTATTCTCTTTATATTCAGCACATCCCATTTATTAAACTTTTCTTTAAAGGCCATGATCTCAAGAAATGAGAATAAAGAGAGGTTGTTTCTGAACTGTCTCCAATTCAGCCACAATCAAACAAGCCATATGTCCCAAACTGTGTCCCAAACTGGACACAATGTTCTTGCCTTATTGGGCACAGGGCATAACAGTCCTGCTCAAAGAAAACAGTGGTCTTGGGGATGTACAGTTTTAGTACAACCAAACATGGCATTTCCACTTTTCATAGTGGACCTGCTATCATTCCCAGTTCTGCTTCTCCAGAAGAATGGTTATGTAGGCTATTTCTTTCCTAAAATGCATTTATCTGTATTTATGCCACTGTTTTGTTTTTTTTTTCCCCTTTTGGTCCTGTATGGAACAGTGATTTTTGCTGCTGAGTAAGCACGTAATTATTTTCTAACAAATTTTTAATTTCAAGATCACTTTGAATTTTAACCTTAACTTCAGTGCAGGACTTCCAGCATGCTTACAGTCCTGTCTCAGTTTGGTGTAATCTGCATTTGCATCCTGTGATCCGGATTGTAAATACAAAGATTGGACAAAAGCCACAGGAACATCCCCCCATATGATAAATTCTTCTGTACTGACCACTCACTATTGGGCCACTAATCAGTTCTGGAGTTTGATCTAGATTGTGTTTCTATGGCTAATGGGAATACCATAGAATATCCCAAGTCACGGTTCTGTCATGACACACTGCCAAAAGCCTTACTGAAGTCAACACAGATAACATTTGCTGCTTTCTCCATATTCATGAACCTTCCTGCTCGGCTTCAAAACAAGCTGAATCAGCTTGATATTGCACATTTCCACAAATCCATGCCGGCTGTTGCTCCCTAGGTGTGCGTGTGGGGCGAGGGTGTGGGTGTGCATTAAGTGATTACAGCTTCTTGGCATTTTATTGGCATGATAGTTCTCTCTCATTAGAAGGGTTTCAAGCTTGGTTGTTTCACAGCCCTGAAAGTTATCTTTCACTTTACAGTAAATATAAAATCTCATTACAGAGGTAGGATGGGAAATTGTCATCCTTTCCCCAAACGTGTGAAGCTTTTACTGTTTGTAAATAGGTAAATGCAGCCTAGTAACAGTAATCCTTTCTTGCAAAGTGTATAATAACAAGACAGTGTTGAATTAAATAGCAGTTAAAAAATGTCATGTAAATCCCAGTTTACCTGTGTGGCCTTTCTAAGTCCCAAAGCTTAAAAGATAGCTTCTTAATGAGATTTTTCAATTTGGAAACGAGAAGCTAAAAGTATTTCTCTAATATCAAGACATGTTTTTAAAAATGAGGCTTGTTTTTCTTGGATGCAAAATAAAATGAAGCTAATTGTATTTGTTCCGATTACAGAAACAGAAATGAAGGAAGGAACTCTGATCCTAGGAGTGGAAATGTACCTGTACTTAATCTTTTTCTTTGTGCATTTACAAAAACCATTACTCCAGCTTTTAAATATCAAAATTTGAAGTAACAAATTATAGTAGGTTATAAAGAAACCCCAAAAAAGTACAAAAACAGCTCAAAGTTTTTCCTTTTAGAAGAATTACGGGTCTATGTAATTTTAGGATCAGATTATTTTTTTTAACCAGTGCAGGCATGGATTCTTTCAGCCCTCTATTTGCAGTAAAATGAGGGTTTATAATTTAAAATCATGAATTAAACAAAAAGTGGTATAAAATAACACATAAATATATGTAATGAAAAATTGTATATGCCTTGCTGCAGTTCCTTTGAGATTGAGAACAGTACATGACAGAACTCTGCTACTGCTTATGCACTAATAACATGCTAAATTTTATTTGTTTAAGGCCAAATTCTGTTCTTAAAAGATACTCTTTCAGAAGTCCAGTTCAGTCCTTCTCTCTCTGAAAAGTAGCTGGGAAAAATAGCTGGATCAGGTTTTATAAATATAATTTCAAACAAACAAAACCCTGTAAAAATGTTTGGTGCAAAATTTATCTGCTCCTGTGTATTTATTTATGCAAGCCCATTACATTGTTTTGGTGAATTATGAGGACAGTTATATGAATGCTGGGCCAAAGAACTTGAATTTCCTCTTCATTTTTACTCTGTCAGTTTCTGTACTACACAACATCAAAAATGCAACACTATAGAAGCAGTGTAGCCTGACAGAAGAAGCCAAAAAGCATGGAAGCACACACTGGAAATATATTTGCTTCAAATGATTCAGAAGAACTAAAATACCTTTTGGCCTACACTTTTGAGGTTATGCTCCTCTCTAAATGGTTCCTTGAAGCAAAAAAGCGATTTGTCTGTGATTTGCTAATAATATGGGAGGTCTCAGCTGCAGGTGACAAGCCAAAATCCTTGATAATGATGCATGTTTATACAGTTCTGACACTTCTTTTTGTCTCAAAGGTCAGTTATTCAGCATTTCAGGCAAAACTGATTCTATTGAGGCTGTGTTTTTTCAAGTGTTTTAAACTCCTTATGTATTAAATAAACAGCAGCTACTGCTTTCCTTTCTAGAATAATCTGCCTCAATACAGATTCTAAATGCTCAGTATATGTAGGATGCTACTAAATCAGGGGTGTTGAGGGATGATAAATTGGGTGGTAGATGATGATGATCCACGTGCAATCACGAATGGATTAAAGGATCTAAAGATAGCCTGCAGTCCCGTGGTGAACTCTGCATGGGTGATGTGCTGTGGGAGCAGAATGAAATGGGAAACTCCATGATTGTCCCAATGAAACTGGTGTTCCAGCCTTGGGCAGATTTATCCACAATTCAGTGGGTGCTTGTAAGTAACATTTATCTGAAAGTTAAAACAAAAAACCCCAGCAGAACTATCATGAATGCATGGTTTCAGACAAGCCTTTTGAGAGCTAGCCAGACCTTTGATTATGGTTAGCTTGATTTCTGAGAGAGCATTTGCCCAAATTAATGCAATGGGTAGCAAGCACAATGTCTGAAATTCTACGCTCAAGTTTTTCTCTCCTTTGTTTTGTAATCAAATATATATAAACTAAAAAAAGAGCAAATAATTCAGAGAAATAGTGAAAAATAAACTAAAATATGTTTACTTTTTAACAAGTTACATAAATATACACATGAGATATATATATATGCACACCATAAGCTCAATATTGAAATAACAGTACTGCAAATAAATCACCTCAAATGACCTCAGGTGAGGGGAAAAAAAAAAAAAAAAAAAAAAAAAAAAAAAAAAAAAAAAAGTAGAAATGTTCTATAATGGTTGTAGAGTAGTAGAATGTTACAAAAAAACGTTACTTTATATAAAGTAATACCAATATAAAACCCGTCATACTACAAAACCAGTCTTATTCTCTTATCCTTTCCCAAGGAGTGGTTTTTTTAAAATTGTTTGCTCAGTAGGAAAAAAAACCAAAACAACTCTGTCTATGCAATGGAAAGTAAAAAGGAAAAAAAACCCTTGGGTAAGAGAAAAGAGACAGTTCCGACCTGAGGCCTTACTCTGCCGTCACTGTGCAGCTCACACAACAAAATACTTTGGATATTCATATATTTAGGTATGGTGAGGTTGCTACAGCAACATCATGTGCTACATACGACCTAGTTGCTTTTTCAGTGGTGGCTGAATTTGTTTTATCATTTTATTATATTTGAAATTTTTTGTTAGGTTTCTTTTTATTGCTATTATTTAGAATCAGGTACAAACCCACCAGCATTTGACAACTGGTCCTGTTGCTCACGACTTAAACAAAGCAGAAACACTTTCCACCAATCCTATACAATATTTGGGTGCAAACCCTGAGAGAAGTGCTGCAAGGCTTTACCTGTCACAGACCCTGTTGATCTTACACTACAGCACAACTTCGGTGGGTTCTCATGAGGTAGCTGAGGTAGACCTTCCCTTGACACAAAGTTGCTTAAAGTGATAGGGCACAAAAAGGGCATGAATCTAAGGAACAATAGCTGTAACAACAGAGACTCATCAGGAATGGCTGTAGACACATTTTGTCTTGGCTGATTATTTAGTGAACAACAATGTTACTGCCTTGCCAATTTATAAAATGTAATATAAATGTGACTCCTGGTATCTCAACAGGTTTTAACTCCTATTATCAAACTCCTAAAACTGAATTTCCTTCTACCAAGGAACAATGCAAATTCAATTTGCATCAATTTCAAAATGAGTAATTTTAAACTGATTTTTTTTTGTTTTCTTTTGCTCCTTTCAGTGTTTAGGCCACTATTATACATCACTGATCTATAAACCTTCACAAAGCTCTCTGAAGGCCTACATACCATCTGGTATGCTCCTCTATCACTGGCATAGCAACAAAACTGTGTCTTAAGTAAAAACAAGTCAAATGTAACATCTCTAATGTTGCATGTAAAGCAATTCTGTATATAAATAGATTCTTTTCAAATTTCTGCTGCCATTCTTAAAAAAATAAAATCTCACAAATCAGCCTTCAAAACAATAGCAGACAGCAATCTGTCAGTTCTCCAAGTAAGCACAAGCTGTCTAACCAGTGTCATTAGCACCTCAAAAAAGACATTTTGCCTGCCTTGCTTGCCAGGAATACACAATAGCTTGTTAACAGTACTAATACCTACCAATTATCCAGTCTTTCCAAGTTCAAAGCACTGTAAAAACTGAAGTAATCTGCTGCAGCATTTTCTAGGTTCATGCTAATTCCTGTAAATGAGGTGCTTTTAAAATCTGGCATGTTCTGGAGTGTTCTATTTAATCCCCTTAGTTTTCACTGTTTTCTTATCTTGAACTTGCTTCTTCTCTCAAGTTCTGGAATTCATGGGTTTTTTCTTACTATTTTTTCCCCAAAACTAATGTTCCTGACTGCCTTGTTGAGTCACAAAAACAGACTGACCTGAGTGTATGCTCCCCTTTACACTCATTTTCTGCAGTTTCATCTTTCTTTTCTCAACTTTTCAAACTTGTTCAGCTGTGCAGCTTCACACCCATTTATCTGCACATTTAACAACATTGCTTCACTGTGCCCTCCAAGTCAGTCAAAATACATGACCTGACATCTACCACGTGCACAGTTTGTCATCCTTTCCTCATGGAAAAAGGAAAGTCTATTCAAAGTCTTGCCGGAGTCCTTAACCTTTAGATGCTCAATGTGTTGCAATAAGTCAGTGTGAGGCAAGCACATCAACAGTGCTAACAGCAGCACTAATGCTTTGCAGAGAAGCTCATGAGCTTTGCCATGGTTATCAGATCCCAAAGAGCTAAATTCTCTGAGCTAAAGCAAAAATGTCCCCATGGACCATACTTTTTTCCTCCTCTAACTCACACTCAGCTTTACTTCTGGTGTAACTACAAGCTTTTTTATTCCCATTTTTGGGGTAACTTGCCTTTTAAGTGGGTGGATTTTCAAGCTGGGAGGAGTCCGAGCTTGTGCTGACAGGCAAAGCTCTCTTCCATTTTCACACTGACCTGCTCTTTGCATAAAAGCCCTTGATCTCTTGCCTTTTTATATGTCAACAGTGAGTCTAGCCCAGGCACTCCTTCTCCAGCACAATTTAGTCTTCCTCAGAGAATAACCTCAGGGGATAACCTCACATGATCTCTGAACTGCACTGTTCAGACACCAGCCAGTCTGCAAATCCACCTGTGCCTTGGCATCTATCTCTGGGGGTAAAATCACTCTTCTGTTCCATTTACACTGCCACTTATTTGTATTTGGGATTAGCAGAACACAGTTTCCAACAAATTAAAACTCATCTATTATTCAAATTGTAGATTAATATTTGATGTGAAGGCAAGACATTGTCACTGAAGCTTGATTTCTTCCAAATCTTTTTGCTTCTCAGGTGTTTGGCTACTGCAATTTAAAAGTCAAATAACTTTAAGGGTGAAGGAACATCCTGTGAGCCCAGAACTACAGAGCTGGCATAGTGGATGGGTAAGTGGCTTCTTTTTCTGGTTTTCTGTAAAGTAGCATAATCTCTCCAGAGTGTTTTTCTCAGCTGGTGCACCTGGGTCCCCAGTATAATGCTTATTCATTTCTGCCAGGCCTTGAAGCACTTTCTATCACGCCTGGCTGGTATGTGAAAGGGCAGACATGTAAAGGTAGTTTCAGTACCTCTTTGCCAATTCAACATTTAAGGCCACCGTTTCAGCCCTTGGCAAGGCTCTCTGTGCAATACCAGGTAACCTCAGGTGCCTTTGCACACCCGGCTGCACATGCTCTGCGACCACACATCCACTGAAACCCAGCATGGCAGCAGGTCCTGACCCAAGACAGCAAAAGGAGGTGTTTTTCCACCTATTCTGCCAAAGTAACACAATGCTGGAAATACCTCGAGGAACATAAGCTGAAAACTGCCCTAAATCCACACCTGTGGGTAGGGTACCACGCCTGAAGGATGGGATACCATCCAGAGGGACCTGGACAAGCTTGAGAAGCAGGTCTATGGGAATCTCATGAAGTTTGACAAGGCCAAGTGCAAGGTCCTGCAGCTGGGTCAGGGCAACCCCTGGTATCAGTACAGGCTGGGGAATGAACAGATTGAGAGCAGCCCTGCCAGGAAGGACTTGGGGGGCAGGTGGGTGAGAGGCTGGACAGGATCTGGCAATGGGCACTGACTGCCCAGAAAGCCAAACATGTCCTGGGCTGCATCCAAAGGAGTGTGGCCAGCAGGGTGAGGGAGAGGATTCTGCCCCCACCTGCAGGGCTGCATCAGCTCTGGGGGCCCAGCACAGGACAGACATGGGCCAGATGGATAGAGCCCAGAGGAGGGTCACAAAGATGGATCAGGGGATGGAGCACGCTTCCTGTGAGGGAAGACTGAGAGAGTTGGGATTGTTCGGCATGGAAGAGGCTTTGGGGTGACCTAATTGTGGCCTTCCAGTACCTGAAGGTACAAGAAAGATTGAGAGAGCCTTTTAACAAGAGTGTGTAGGTGGACAGTGCAAGGGGGGATGGCTCCAAACTGAAAGAGGTTTATATTAGACATTCTTTACTGTTAGAGTGGTGAGACACTGTAGCAGGCTGCCCAGAGGAGCCCTGAATGCCCCATCCTGCTAAGTGTTCAAGGCCAGGCTGGATGGGTTTTGAGCAGCCTGCTCGAGTGGAAGGTGTCCCTGCCCAGGAGACATTGGGGCATTGGAACCAGGTGTCTTTAAGGACCCTTCCAATCCAAATTATTCTTCGACTGTATGACCCTGCGTTTTAGGATTCCAAATCCCCTGTGATGGTCTTTTCACGATTCTCCACCCAAATTTTTCAACTTGGAAGTGGGGAGGGCGAGGTGTGAACACGCGGTGATTTCCAATCAAAAACGTCACTCGTGCGGTGTCTGGAGTTGGAGCCCGCAGATCTGCTTGGTCAGGGCGGCAGCCCCGTGAAACCCAAGGCCTCCAGACCCGCACGGAGCCCGCTCGGGCCCCACGGCCGCCCCCGCCCCTGAGGGCACCGCCTCCCTCTGCTCTCGAGGGAAAAGGCGCGAAGGCGCACGCGCCCGCGCGCTCCGGCCGGGCGAGGCGATTGGCGGGCGGGGCCGTGGCGTCATCGTCGCGCGCCAGCAGCCCCGCGCACGGCTCCTGAGGGGAGCGATCCGTGCTCCCGCTGCCCGGGCCGCATCCCGCCCGCCGGCTCGCACTCCTGTCCCGGGGGCCGGCCCGGCTCCCGCCGGCAGCCGCCGCCGCTCCCTCCCTCCGCCCCGCTGGGGCCGCCCTGATGAGCGACAGGTGCGTGTGGGGCCCGCCGCCGCTGCCCGGGGGGCGCCGGCCGCCGTGAGATGAGGAGGGAGGCCGGGGGAGCTGGAGGAAGAGGGAGGGTGGGTGGAAGGGCGGATGGATGGGCAGGCTGGAGCTTTCCAGCTGCCTGACAGCGTCCCTGGCCTCGCGTTTCTGTGGGAGCGCCGGCCGGTCCCTTCGCAAGCGTTTCCCTATATGTATTAGACGGGCCCTGCCGGCTCTTTCTCCCCTTCCTGGCTTTTCCCACAGAAAGGTGAAGAATATGAGCCTCTACAACTTGGACCGGTTCCGCTTCGAGAGGAAGGAGAAGGGCAGGGAGCAGGAGTCGCGGTGCCGGGCGGAGGCACCCGAGGCTGCTGCGGCGGTGGGCGCCGCCGGAGGGGATGAGGAGGAAGGTGCGGATGACAGCAAGAGGCCGGACACTCCGGCTTCGGACGGGACAGAGAGAAACGGTGAGTCAGGTGTTCTGCGTGCAGCGTAACAGGGGAGTGTAAGTACTTCATTTCTAGAAATAAAGTCATTGTCTTTTCGCTTTGGTGTTCGTCTTTTTGGGTTTTGCTCCCTTTGCTTGTCTTACAGATGTTTTTCTCTGCACACATTTCACAACAGATTCCACAAAGTATCCTCGTTTGTAGCAGTGTATGCTCTATTGAACCAGTGCTTTTACAGGCAAGGTGGTAACCTTCTGAAATAACTTGGGTTTTTTTCAATTGATTAAATAAGCATCAAATCAAATGTTGAAAGCATGTTATGTTTTCCTATTTATAAACTTCATTGACACTTATTTTAGTGGAAATAGAAAGAAATGGCTTTTATTTGTCTGATAGATGCAACACTGTAGACCTAAATTTTTGAATAGAGTCCTTTGCTAATGCATTGTGGAGCATCACAGATGGAATTGAAAAGAAAGAACAGTTTCTTTCATTTTGGGCCTGGTTTTGTAAAGAACTGAGGGAATCTGGTACTGATTCTCAGAAGCTGACTGTGTTAGTGGTTTTGTTGTACTGTTTGTCCTCTTTTGGGGCAGAAGGTAGGGGTTTTCATGGAAATGTCAGAAACTTGATTCTGTGGTAGCATGTTGGTTTCCTTTGGCTGAGGCAGTAGGGATGTGCTGTTCCTATTTGGGTTTGTTGGTTAATACTAATGACTGAAGTTGCTGTTGGCTGTGTAATCACATTCCCCAATAGGTTTTTCCTGTTACTGGGGGAGTAAGATTTGAGGAACAGACAGTATCTCCTGCTGATGATTTGGTACTTCTCCGACATGCCATGAAACTTCTGGTATGGTTGCCGAGTTACAGGTGGTACTGGAGAGATCAGACAGACTTTGACTGTGCATTTATTCAGAAATGAGGCAACAATGTCTGCTGATGTTGTTTACCTACATTGTTTGCACATGACTTTCTCTCGGTGCAAGGCAGTTTTTCACAACACCTTACCTGTGTGACAGCAGAGAACCTTTCATGCACAAGGAGGAGTTCCTCTTTTAAAGCTGAGCCAAGGCAGAATTACAGGAGGTGCATATTTACTCTTCCCTTTGGTTTAGTGCAGGTTGACTGTTTTTAGTTGATTGGAGCGCTCTGGTGTTTACATTAGAAAATATTAAGCAGTGTTCTGTGTTAGAAATAGAACACATAAAACATGAAAGTTGCCAGTCTGGAATTGACTAACCTATCCACATGAAAGGAATGCCTTGGTGACAGGGAGAATTTTACAGAAGAAGCAAGCAGCTGTTAATTCTGGCTTCTGCTAATGCTTGTATGGAAAAATGGGCACTCTGAAGAAGTGAGTGCACTTTGGAACAGGTGTTCTCTTCCTGGTTATGGTAAATGATTGTCTTGTGCTATGGAGGAGTTACTGAGTGCAGGGGCCCTTCTTGAACTGTGAATGCAGTTGTGCAGTAATGGATGGAGCTGCTTGTTTTGTGGCTTATTGTTTTTGGGGCTTACTTTATTTAATTATTATATTTCTTCCTTTAATCTGCCTGTGAGCTTTGTCGGTGTAAGCATGCAGCTACACCAAAACTGCCAACAAATTTTAGTGCTTGTTTTTCAAAATGCTGGTTTCCCTTGACTTAAATTCTGCAGGGGTAGGGCTATGGAGAAGGAATATAATACCCAATTTAGGGGCATGAGTTTAGATTCAGGGTAATAAAAAGAAAGGTGAAGGCCAGCCTAAAAAAATGTAATGCAAGGCAAAGTAGTTATGAGAAAAACTAGTGGAAGATGATGGTAACTAACAGTGAAACAGGGTAGAGTGCAAAAGCAGGCAAAACTACAGCAGGTGTCCAACTGATATAAGCATCCATGGACACAGATGCTGGTGTAGAACTGGGGCACTAATTAACATTTAAAATTGAGATGTAATTAGTAGTGCTCTGCCTATACATAATGCTTCATCTTCCACAGATATTGAGTGTTTAAAGAAGATCGAGTGGTTTAGTGACTTTTTCTCCCACTTATTTGCACATCAGTGTTATGTTACCTATTTAAAGGATTGATAACCTTTTAAGAAATGAAATCACATTTTCTACATCTACGGAAGTTAACAAAAAAGGAAACGCTCAGATTTTGTCTGCATGATATGAGGCAATTGAATGTAATAGACAAGACTAGATTTGATTAGTAGATGCTTGTCCCCCTTGTTTCCTAAGTACTGTCAGGAAGACAGAATTTTTCTTGGTTTGGGTCAAATAAAACGGTCAGGGTCTTTTTTGTTGTTGTTATTGCTGAATGGTCAGGGAGAAGGCCCAAAGAGGAGTTTGTGGCACTGTGTGCTCTCTGCTGCTGACTGCACCAGCAAGCTAGGCTATTGAGTTGTTCTGTACAAGGAGCAGTTTACACCAAATTCACCAAAAATAACTTGCCCTAATGCTCAGTGAATCATGTGAGGACAACAATAACTCAGATTTCTTCTGAAGACAAACAACATGGTTAACAAAATACTGGTACAAGAAATTGGGGAGAGAGGAGGAGAGTCGTCGTTGTTTCACTTACACAAACAAAAATGCTGTTCAATAGCTAACGACTTGGGGTCTTGTTCTGTTTCCTTTGGTATCGGGCAACCACAGTGTGTATCTAAAAAGAATTTAAAAATCTGACTTTTTCCTTCAGGAGCACAAATAGTTCAGTATAATTTCCAACAGATTTCTTCAGATTTCTCTTTTTATCACGTGCCCTGAAATGAGCATCTAATGAAGTATAGGGTTGTCTAAATGTCATCCATCTTCAAAAAATGTAGTCAGATGTTGTCTCTCGTGTCATGAGCTACCATTATCTTTGTAGCTGTTTTCTTTAGTTTTGTTTTCCCAGAAAAAACTAATGTTGGTAGATTGTTCTGTACCCCATTTATGTCTGTAGGTCATGTTTCTTGTTCCTTTGTGTTGAACATGTGTCCCTTATGCTTTAATAAGCAATTTGTGGTGTGTTGGCCACAAGAATTGGTCATCTTTGTGCACTTGTCTGTATTCAAAATTACACAGAGCTGCTGTGACTTTGCAGCCAGGTTGTAGGGAATAATTCTGAACTGCATTTACTGGGGGATAGAAACCAACTCCGGGGACAGTTACCAAATTATACATGAGAGATATCTCTAAAAAGAATTGGAAAAATACTCTGGAGTGGCTTACTATAGGTTTTCAAGTAAATTAATATTATTTACTGATCAGTTCTGTATCTCTTAATCTGTTAAAGAAAGAGTGAAGCATCTTAATTTTGATTTAGATGTCTTATTCTTCATTTAGATGTACTTATGTAAATAGCTGGATGTACTAAGATAATGAGATTATTTTACACAGTTGTAGAAATGGAGCAGAACTGCACAAATCAGAATAATTACCAACATGAATTTCAAAATGAGGCTTGTATTCAGGTCTCAAAAAAGCATGCTTACAAAGCTTCCAAAAAGAATTGAAGTAAAAGTGTAAAAGAAATTAAACTACAATAAATAACTCTGTTATTGATGGCTGATTCTGTTTTGTGCTGTTTGAATATGTATCCTAAATGACTACACTTTGAAACTGTAATGCTCAGAGCCCACTTACACTGGGACAGCTCTTTTTTTGTTCTGTTGTCATTTCCTTTAGGATCTGAAGAAGTCCTGTCTTTTGCTTATGTCTCAGTTCATAGAGTGTAATTCTACTAAGAGTATGTATGGAAGAAAGTGATGACTGCAGTACCTAGTGAAGTTTTCTAAGGGTTCATGAGAAGATAGGTTGAAGTAATCATTTTAAAATGGCTGCTTTAAGAAGCACCTTAGAGAGATACTGACATTTAGGATTATTTTAGCCAATGGAAAAGGCTTTGCTTTGAAAAGGTAATATTTATTAGCTTGTAGACTTGAGCAGCTTGTGCTTGATACTGCTTTCCAAAACTAGGTGGAAGTTACTTTGTGTTGGACAGTGCTTGTTGGACAACGTTAGTAAATGTGGTAAGCCTCTTAAGTATTGCCTCAGTTTTTGCTTTGGTTTTACCTTTGTTTTCACTTGGGAGAGAAGAAGCTGGCTTTCTCGGAGTGTGGTGTATGATTTGTGTAGGAGGCTGTGTTTAGAATTGCAGGGCGGTGTATTCTCTTCCTGTGACAGCAGAAGTTGGTTGTTGTTGTTGGGTTTTGGCTTTGATGTTAATGTGTGCAGGGGGGGATGCTTACGAGTGCTCCTGTTTCTGGCCTCAGAGTCAAATATTGGTCTTAGGTTTGCAGGCATTTCCTAGTAGTTCTTTTGAATTGCCTGTAATCAGAAAATTCTGTCTCCAACAGTTGCATGTTGTGGCAATAACTTTAATCTGTTATTACTCTACAAGGTTACAGTTTGTTCTAAATATGAGGACTCCTTATTACGTGTGTGATTTCTGTTTCCCGCCACTTAGTAGGGTACTCTGTTCAGTGGAATAGGTGGAGGAAGGAGAGAAGGCTGGGCTCTTTCTTGGGAGGGAGGATGCTTTTTTTTTTTTTTTTTTCCTTCACATAACTCAGCATTTTATAAGTATGGGAGTTAGGAGCTGTCATGAAGACTGGACAGTAATTGCTAAATTAAATAAAAATAAAATGAGAAATCGCTAAGTGAAATAGTAAATACTCTCTATTTAAATATAAGCCTTGCCTAAGGTTTATACTGTAAAGACTAGAATTACTTTTAAAGCCATCGTGTTTTTGTAAAATTGCCTTGTGTTCTGTTTTAAAATTCTGTAAGGATGCCTCTTAGCCAAGTTGTCATGAGTACGTGTCATTTCCTTGTCACACTGCTTGCAAGGGGAATGCATTTGGAATTTAGTCTAACCTACCATGCAAAAATCCATGAAAACTGCCTTGATCTCACCTGTTAATTCAGTATAGATGTGAAATTCCCATGTTTCTTACAGACCTGTTTTGATACTGAATCAGATTTTTTAATGCGTTTTGTATTTCTATCCTGTTGTGATGGCCCTTGCCCTGATAACACGACTTCATAATGTTCCCTAAGATCTCTTTTGCTCCTCTCCTGTGTTCATCTAAAAACTTAGTTTTCAGATGAAGCAACTGCATCAAAGATGACACATCTCCTTCCTAAATGGACAGATAGAAGAAGGTACTGCTCAGGAAGCTTCCACTGCCAACATGTTGGTCTTGGATGCAGGGAGGTCTCTCTTGGCACAGTGTGCTACTGCTTCAGAACTAATAATTTTTAGGCATTCCTAAATTCGCATGTGTATGGGCTTTTCAACATAAGATTCATTTGCAAGGGGAGACTTTTGCCTCTTCTAAAAATCATTACCATAGTCCTATATTGTGTTTTGAAAGTGATAGAAAAGATTTAGATTTTAATAACTCAGGTAAAATTAGATCTTTTATCACAGATGAAGGAATTAAACGCCATGTAGCTCCTTCGTGCATTTGACTGTCAGACTAATTTCTTCTAGCTTCATCTCTGTCTACTGTCTGCTGGCAAAACAGCTTTGCAAACTGCTCTGGGAAACCTCGTGTGACTTCAGTGTGAATGTGGGGCCTGCAAAGGGGTCTTGGTCCCAGCTCAGGTGCTGCCAGAGTTGGCTTCTGGATGGTTGGACAGGGTAGTTTCTTTAACAACCTGAAGTCTTAAGGCTTCAATGATTGCTCTCTTCTACTGTCATTGAACCCTTGTTTCCTCATAGATACTGAGTTATATTCACCTCCATCCCTATAACCACTGTTAAGCTCCATTTTAAAGCTGCTTTCTTCTTTTTCTGTAGTGTACTCAGTAACATTTGGTACCGTATTTTTTTAGTTTATTGGGTTCCTTTTCCTTTCAAAGCTGTGCAGCTTCTTGTGTCAACAAATAGCTTGTATTTCTAGGATTTATCTTTTCTTCCCATTCATTCAGTGCTGCCACAGTGAGTTATTTTAAATTTATTTTCCACAAGATTTCTTTCATACAGAAAATGTTCTCTGCAGCTGTCATGTTCTCTGCTCTGTGCATCAATTTTTCTCTCTTCATAGAGAAAAGAGAGAAGTATGCCTATGTTTCTATCCATGTTCTGATCAGCCTGGAAGTAGTTCAGAGGACTTTACTCATTATTCATTTATCTAAAAATAAATATTTATTTGTTTGTTTATAAATCGTTATTAACCTAAAAATACACGTTCTCCTAAACTTTGTAGTATAAAAATGGTTTGTATGATGTAAGAGGGATGAAGATCCTCTGCCAGGTAAGCTACCACTTTAAGGAACGCAGCTTACAGGAATTTTCTGTGCATGAGAATGTGAGTTCTGTTTAACTGGCTGTTGTGTCTCTGAAAGAAATTACAGCTGCCTGATGCTCTAAGTACAAATAAATATTTGAAGTCATAAATCATTGTCTCCTCTTTTTTCTCCTATTGAAATGGCTTGCACAGAAGTCCCAGAAACTCCTGAAGCTCAGAGGACAGTGAGAGAGTCTTATTTCAAGCGCCATCGAGGGGTGCACTTCTTTGATGTGTCTGACAGTGAGGATGAGGAGCCAAGAAACGTCGGTGCTGCCAAAGGAACCTGGGCTCCCAGAGGAGAGGTGGCCGTAATGTACGCCCTGAGCTTTCTGTCGTGTCTCTGCCCCCTCGTGGGGTGTTCTAAGTTGAAACACTGAATTGAAAGTCAGAGCCTGGGCTGGGTTCTGGGTTACTGCTTTAGGATTTAGCTGCTCCTAACTCAACTTCACTGATTTTCCAGGGAAGAAGTATCCAGCTACAACATTTTCTCAGAGCGGGGAGTTCTGTGATGTTTGTTCATTTATACATTTGTGCCTTTGCCCTTCTGAAATACTTTCAGTGCAACTTGAGAACTTTAACATAAAACACTTACTTCACTAATTTTAAACTATTGGAGTTGAGTTTTTTGTATATGCAGCTACATTTGACAGGGAAGCAAATAGAGTTTCAGTGTGTAGTGTGAGTACCAAGGTAAACTTAAGTATGAATTGCACAATGTGTCTCCTATGCGTAGAAAAAACTATTTCATTCCTAAGCGAGTCAGAAATTTATATTTTTGAATGTGCTGGGAGGGAATAGTCACTGTGCAGGAGTCACGTGTGTGTGTGTGTGTGCTAAAAAGGCTGCATTGAGAGGGCAGGTGGGATGATCTGTAGATAGACATCTGCAGCCATTTGGAACAGTTTAAAGGAACCTGTGCTAGTTACATGTCTGTGGTAATTGTGTCCTCTTGATGTTCTTGTGCTAAGCAAAACAAGATGGCTGAACCTGCTTTTTTGATAGTCTAGTTGAATTAGTGGGCAGAAGACTTTTGTGGGAATTGCAGCCTTAACAGGTGTAGTCTCTTGTCAGGTTTTCAGTCCTGCACAGAGCATGGAGTTACTGGGAGTTTACAACAGAAGCCAAGTAATGCATTTTCCTGCTGCTGTTACCTGAAATTCTGATGCTGTGTTGTTTTTGGTTTTGTTTTTGGTTTTTTTTTTAGTGTTTCCCCCCCCCACAAAGTTTCAACTTAAGGCAGCTGCTTGAAAAGGAGAAAAAAAAATAGCACTTACAAGTGAGCTCCTGCTTCTGCCTGTGATTTAAGTTGTAGATTGTGCAAGAAGACAGAGGTGGCCAGCTGGTTGCATGCATCAAATTGGCTTGTGTGCAGTGCTGTGTAAATGTAGTTACTCTGCTTTTGGGACCAATCCCACCTGGAAGTGGTTCAGGTGGGTTTGTACCATGTGGAGCTGATGCTGATAAGGCATGCAGGATGCAACTTGCAGTGCCACTGCTTGCTATTCCTATACTGTGTTGCCATTGGTGGGAGTGAGAGGTGGACAGCAAGGTGACTCCTGGTGGGATCGATGAACATGAGGCTACATCCTCTTGTACTCCTCAGTATTCCCATGTGGCCACCAGGCACCTCGGTGCCCGACGCTTTGTCCTGGTGTGCTGGCTCAGGTGCTGATTGATGTGTACAGAACCCATGGAGCTGTCTCAAAAGTGGCTGTTCTGATGGAGTTAGTAAACAAATGGAGAGTGTGGTAGGAGTTAGCTGGGATCTGTCCAGACTTAGGAGCTCTGGCTTGTGCTGAATTCTGGCTTTGCATAGAGTCAGTCAATTCAGTGTCTGCGTTGTGCATTTTAGTGCATGTGTTAACTAGTTTGGGGAGTTTGTGGGGTTTTTTTGGAGTGTTTACTTCATTTTTGCAGAGTATCCTGGCTTCCCTCATTCTGAACAAGGTACAGAACAGAAACGGCAAAGTTTAGAGTAGAAAACACAGCTTTCCTGAAGAAAGTGTATTACAGGTTTTGCTACCAGAGAGTCACTGTCTGGACTCTGTTGGAAAAAAGCAGAATCTAACACATACAAGTTGATTCAGTGTTACTGAATGCACCTGAATGCATTTTGTGCAATCCTGGTGGGTTTCATAGAGTAAAACATTCATAAATAAAAATAAATGTTAATTCTTTTTTTCTTCCCCCATACATTGCAGCCCTGAACTATCTGATGACGATGACCAGCCTGAAGAGGAAATGCCCCAGCTGGCACCTGCAAATGGTGGGGAGCATCAGCCAGCTGTGAAGGAAGATGTAGAGGAAGATACCAGAGACTCAAAGCTGCAAACAATGAAGGAACGTTTTCCCCAAAGGAGTGACCAAGAATTATTAAAAGTAATAATGCTCAGTTCTTTTCATTTATTTTGATGATTATTTTATAGGCATTTTTTCTAAGCTTCTGACTTCATTACAGGGTACAGTCTTGTGGTGAGTTAATGCTATCTAGATGCCAAGTGCCCGCTAAAGCTGCTCTGTCACTCTGTTTTGCAGTTGGACAGGAAAGAGAATAGAGTGAAACACTCATGGATCATGATAATGACATGGAGAGATCGCTTACCAGTCACGGGCAAAGCAGACTCGACTTGGGGAAAAGATTTAGTTTATTACCAATCAGTTCAGAGTAGGGTAATGAGAAAAAAACCCAAATCTTAAAACACCTTCCCCTCACCCCTCCCTTATTTTGGCACTTAACTGTATTTGCGATTTTCTCTATCTCCTTCCCCCAATACCAGCGGTGCCTGGGAATGGGATATGGGGACTGCAGCCAGTTCATCAGCCCTCCTCAGCTGGAGGACTCCTTACACCCTTCCTGTGTTCCAGAGTTGGATCCCTTTACATGGCATGCAGTCCTTTAGGAACAAACTGCTCCATTATGGGTCGCTTCCACAGGATCACCAGTCCTGCCAGCAAACCTGCCCTAGCTTGGGCCCTTCTTTCCATGGGTCCTGCCAGGAGCCTGCTTTCAGGGGGGCTTCCCACACTGTCACAGCCTTTTTTGGACATGTACCTGCTCTGCTGTGCTGTTCTCCATGGGCTGCAGGTGGATCTCTCCTCCACCCTGGACCTCCATGAGCTGCAGGGGCACAGCTGCTTCACCATGGCCTGCAGGGAAATCTCTGCTCCAGCAGCTGGAGCACCTCCAGCCCAACCTTCACTGATCTTGGTGACTTTTGGTGATCTTCACTGATGTTCTTGGTGTCTGTAGGGCTGTTTTTCTCTCATGAATTCTCCTTCCTCTCTCCTGCTGCAGGTGTGTTATTCCTCCCCATTTCTCTATCCCCCTTCCTTTTTAACTGTTCTTAACTGGTGCTGCTGTTGTCACTGGTGGGCCTTGGCCTTGGCCAGCAGCAGGATTGTCTTGGAGCTGACTGGTGCTGGCTCTCTTGGATGTGAGGGAAGCTTCTGGTGGCTTCTCGCAGAAGCCACCTGTGTAGCTCTTAATTGTTGTTTTGTTCATAGCAAATGGGTGAAAGTAACATTTTAGAGGAAGTACAGCTATGTAATATTTCCACATACATGGGAACTTGGATATCTATAAAAATGAATATATGGACACACTTCAAATAAACACCTTTAGGGAGGTTCAACAACAGTGTATTCCAGTGTATGGAAAAATGTTTAAGTATTTCTTTGTTGTGCCATTTAAGTTTGATTAAGGCTGTCTCAGTTGGTAACTATTGGTAACTGCTGTTGTTGGAATGAGCTAACTGATGAAATGCAGAATGAGTGAAATCACTGCCACCTTCCAGTAGATGAAACACTGTGCAAGCCTGCGTTTATGTCATTGAACATGCAAAGACTTCAGTACTTCCACTGAGGCAAAGGGTGGGTTTGAACTTACTGTAATGTATTCTGATGATGCTGATATGTGAACGTGAGAACTCTTGGCCATTGTCCAGTGTACAGTACAAATCTACAGGTAACTCCTTAAAGTGAAACATGGTAGCTCATTATAGTACAATACCTTTAGTACAGGACAAAGTATTTTTAACTTGGTTACTTTCAGTGCATGTGTAACTAGATTTTCATTAGCTTTAATTTATACAGCTGAATGCATTTAAATTAATCTGTAAAATTTCCTGGTTCTTGAAATGGCATTGAAGAAATACAGACATTTTACTGATGCTCCTTGCTGGGTGTTTTGTTTCCCAGTGGATCAAGCTTTATGCTTCAGCTCCCTTTGTTTTGGGAAGAACAAAAGGGTTGCAAGTAGCAATTTTTGGAGTTTTCTCTTGAACACTGTAATTAAAATTTGCTGTGTGTGTCCAGAATGTATCTTTTTCATTTTTTTGGCTGCATAGAATTTGATTCAAAGACTGATAAAAGTTCGTTGTAACTTAGTAACTGGCTAGAAATGCTATGTGGTGTGTCTAACTGCTGCTTTGTGCCTTAGGTACTGAGCAGCATGTGAGGCTGATGGTGTGTGATTTCAGGAGAAAGCAAGATAGCTCCTGTATCAGTAGAGCTTCGTTGAAAATGGAGGCTGTGCAATTTTTTTTCTGCAGTTAAATAGCTGCAACATTTTTGAAGAAGGACAGAGGAATATCAGGCAAATCTGTTGTTCCTTCATGAAGGATCTGGAGCAGGCGTCCTGACAAACTTGACACAACAGATGAAGGCTAATAAGGAAAAAATGAGCCTTTTAAACAGGAAATTGTGCCATTGTAGCAAAATTGTAAGATGCTGTTTCCAAATGTGGACTGATACTTTGGAATCATGATTCCTCACAACTTCATTATTTGTGTGGGGTTTTTTTCATATTTGTAACATTTAGGCTGTTTGCTTTTGTTGCTGTTACCTTACTTGAAGAAAGCCCTCTGAAAGTCTCAACATGCAGTTTGTCAAACAGATCTATGTTGAGATTACATGTGAGATTATGGAGAAACAATGTAGGGCTGCAAGGATGTATTGATGAACCTTGAGGCACATTATACCTTTCATGCGCTTAGAGGAAATGGACCAGTGCATCACAATAGTAGTCAGACACTTTATGAGTTAATAAATTAGGGGGGTTTATTACCTTGTTTTGTGATAGTAGCATTGAATAGTTTTAGAAAAAAAACTTCTAAGTAAATCTTCAGGATATGTTTGTGCAGTAGGGAAGAAATTGATAATAAATTACATTGCATTCAAGATGTTTCCAGTGTGTGTTTTAAAGTGTTTCCAAATACAGCCTATGTGATCAGTCTGCTAATTTGATACCTCTTGCTTTTGCTCTTGGATTTTATAATACATATATATTTGGGGTTTTTTTAAAGTGTTTTTCAGTCACAGCTGATCCAGCATTGTCTTCCTCTGTTCAACTGGATTAAATTTTTCCACTTAGCAGTTGCCTTTTTTTTTTGTTTCACAGCTGGTACAATCAACATGCACAATGGATGAAGCAGTAGCTGCTGGTTTGAAGCTCAATAAAGGTATGTTTAACAAAATAAAACCACAAAACAAGAAAAGTCCTAAAAATTCTAAAAATTTAGAAGCTCTGGCTAATTAAATGAAATTGGTTGGGAGGTATTTAAAAAGTGGTAAAGCTTCTGCAAAAAGTTACAGTATTGTTTGTTTATTGTAATGACACAAAACTGAATTTATAGGCTTTGCAGGGAGAAAGATGAAACGAGGATGTGGACCACAAATCTCTAAATAAAACCAGAAAAGGGAATTTGTTCTGTGAAGCTCAGGATTGCTTTGCTTGTGGGTTCTTAAGTGATTCTGTTCTTGCTGGTTCCTCCTTTGTTCAGACCTTGAGGTAAATAGTAAGGGGTAGCAGAAGTAATTTTAAATGTTCTAGGTGAGCAGTTTGGTAGCATGGAAGAAAATATACTGGGTATGTAGTCAATAATAAGTAGCTGTTGTTTGTATCAAGGCCTATCACAGTTTTTTGTTCAGTTTGTTTTCAAGACCTGCTTGTAATTCTCAATAAGAACTGTTAGTCTTAAACGTTAGACAGATCCCTCTGGTTCTCTAGCAAAATGTAACTGGTCATGCTTTTGAACCCTGAGAGCTTACTTAGGGGTGTCTGTTCTGCATCTCCATTTATGCAGTCTCATACTGTTACCAAAACAAAGAAACAAAGCAAAACAAACCCAACACATTTTGTGGGAGTGTGTTGTAAGCGTTAGATGTGTAAAAGGGTCGTAATTCTTCAGGTTTGCTTCTTGACAACACCCAAGTCCAGGGTTAAGTCTTGTCTTGCATTTTTGATTTGTTGGAGTTGGTCGGGGAAGAGTGGAATGCCGATATTATAGAAAGCAGATCAACCATCTGTTTAGAGTTCAGTTGTCCAAGGTTTTCCTGAGGTATCTTGATGGAAATGATGGAAAAAACTATTTGTGATCACTCTTGATTATTTAGTTGTTCTGAATAGCTCATGCATCTTTTCATGCAGGATCCTATGGATTTGGAGCAATATGTCTAGGATGAAGTGTATGCTGAGAGGGAACTGTTTTACTTCTGTTTTTAAAGTACAATTTTTTTTGTTTATTTAATTCCCCCTGTTGTACTTACTGTTTTTTCCTTTTCTTATTTTCATATAAAAGTGCAAAGATTTTTAACACCTCCCAGGAAGCTCAAAGAACATTCAGGCTAATTTGAGTAAAGGGGTGCTTTTGTATTTTGTGTTGTTTGATGCGACTTTTTAACCAACCAAACCATTTTGAGTTTAGCACTGTGTGCATGATCTGATTCTATAGGTTGAAATTCTTGGATACTGGCAATAGGAAAAAAGGCTGGCACATGTTGAGAAATACACCAAGTGCTGCTGTTCTGGAAGACTGATTACTTTTCAAGGGTTTTGATAAATATTAATACAATTTAAGCTACTATATATCCTTTAAGTTGTTTTTTTTTTTTTTTTGCCGTTCACAGTGTTTGAACTAAATCACTTTGGTTTCTGGTATGTAGGCCTTGCCTTTTGGCCATTTTTGTGTTGATTTAAGAATGTTGTTTTTCATCTTTTTAATATGAGCCACAGAAAAGTCTTCTTGGCAGCAAAATTCTCACTAATCACAGCTGTTGTATAAAATATTTAGTTAGGAGTAAGCATACCTGACAGTGATGGTATAAATCACCTCATTTTGGACACATTTTTTAAAAATGGAGACATTACGGAACATCTGCTTTAACTGTGTCAATTTCAAATATGCTTTACTTGTAAAATGTTGACTGTGAGAGGTCAAGGCAAGACAGTTTTGTGAAGCGCAGCTTTGTGAAAAAAGTGTGACCACGATTTCCTTGAATTTTTCTGTCCTTTTAAAATTACAAAAAACTTGTATTTATAACTTGAATTCAGCAGTTGTATAGAGCTAAAACAAGAAACAGTGGAGATTTTTTTGAAGGTATAGAGATGAGATGTGACACATGAAAATATATGTCTAAGATGTGAAGTTGTAGTAATACCTGCTGCTTGTGATTTGTTTCTGGTGTTGTTTTCTGTACATCTTGAAAATCACAAAAGTGGTGGGTGTGCTTCTGAGCTGAAGCCTCATGTAAATCTGTCTGATAGTCACTGCTTTTTGAGCAGTCAGAAATTACTATTTTATCATGATGAAGGATGTCACAGTAATAAAAGGGGTTTTTTGTTAGAGGTAGCAGCAAGTAACAGGGGAAATAATTACAGATGTTCCTCTAAATTCTGAAACCTTGGAACTGCTTTTCTCATTGCTCATTAGTTAAAAAATTTATGGGGAGAACAAGGATTCCTCTGGAAGGCCTGGTGTGCCCTGCCTTCAGTCCAAGGATGATTCCTATCTAACAGTAAGAGTTTCTTTTCATCCCTTCAGCCTCCCTTAGCATAGGAAGGAAAAATGAAGGGTACTTTGCAAAGTGCATGTCTTCAGAAGGTTGGGATTTTTTTGCAAATGTGGTGGCTTTCCAAAGACTACAAGTTGATTTTTTTTAAAAAAAAACCTGTGTTTCTAGGTTCCTGAGACCATGGTTTTCCAGGTCCTTTGTTTCAGTTCAGTTGCCTCTAAAATTGCTCGTGGTGGGGCTTCCTTCAAAGGCTGTTGAGTAAAAACAGCCATGACCTAAAAGCAGAAGAATCTTTGAAATATTCGTATATCCAGCCCATGTACTTTTTGAGGGCAAAGATGTTTGCAGGGTCACTGTTCACCTTCAGAATTATCCATCCTGGATACAATGTTAATTGAGCTTAAGAAATAATAGCACAAGGCCTCCAATGACTTAAAGTGCTTGACCCAGCAGCAGCCTGCCATCTCCTAGTTTGGATATCAAGACAACCATACATTTCTCAGACTTAAGCTAGTAGCATTTTCCTGGCAATATTGCTCAAATTAGGTCTTGGGCAGAAAGGTCAAGGTCTGAATGCTGAGGGAGAGCCTCCACGGACACATTCTCCGGATGCTTTGAACTGTGCCTCCTGTATGTATTGTGGCCTTCCAGTACAAGAAAGATGAAGAGGGACTATTTACAAGAGCATGTGGTGACAGAAAAAGGGGGAATGGCTTCAAATTGGGAGGGTAGGTTTAGATAGAAATCAGGAAGAAATTCTTTACTGTGAGGGTGGGGAGGCACTGGCTTGGGTTGTGGATGCCCCATCTTTGGACCTGTTCAAGGCCAGGTTGGATGTGGCTCTGAGCAACCTGACCTAGGGGAAGGTGTCCCTGACTACAGCAGCGGCTTGGAACCAAGTGATCTTTTAATGTCCCTTCCAACCCAAACAATTCTATGATTCTATGATATTTTTACCTATATATATATATATATATATATATATAAATAGACATAGACTTTGAAAAAAATCTTAATGTTTTCTGGTATCTCTTATTAGGTCCTTAATTTAAGGAAGAGTTGCTAGTACTTTACTTTTCTTTGGGATGTTTTACTAATTCATTTTTTTTCAATGTTTATATGCCACTTCTCTGATTTCAGAGTGAATGACTATAGTAAAAAAAATTATTTGGAAGTATTTCCACACAAGGTGTCGTCTTTTACAAAGATTTGGCTACTTAATATTCCAGAGTTAAAACTCTTTTGATCATCCAGACAGTCTTCTGGATGGGAAAGCAAATGTGCTTTTTGTGTGTGGGGGGGGGATGTTATTCACTGGTCTCCCAGGGCAGGCTGGGAGGAGAGGTTGGCCAGAGATGTTAGTATCAGACACAAAGCTCTGCAAGCACTTACTGTTCTACAGAAGGTATAACTTCCAGCACTATTTCAGATTCATGGACTAGAAATTTTCACAATAATTTGTACTGGTAATGCTGCTTCAAGCCAAGCTGGTGTGCAGAAATACTGGTAACATGTTCTTGCCTTCATGAGCTATGCACAGCAGCAGTCTGCGAGTGCACCTGGCTGGGCAGGCCTTAATGCTGAGATGATAATCTCTTGATAATCACCAGGGCCCAAGGATCGTCAGAAAGTTATGGCTCATGTGGACTATTTGTAAGTGATAAGGTTGTCACAGACTTCATATGCATAGTTTTCTTTGAGACGTCTGGATTTAATGTTGAAAAGCATTTGGTGACTGCTCTGGTGTGCACCTGAGCCAGAAATCAGTCATCAGCACTTCCAGATTGGCAATGATGTACGTATTCCAACACACAGATGGGCTTCAGCCTGGAAGAAATACCAGCTTGAATAAAACCAGACACAGATACACCTTTGTGCAACTTGTGTGTAATAACATGTGGCAATTATTAAAAAAGAAGAGTAAAATGCTATTTCAGTTGTTATATATGAGAGGTAATTGCTTGATTAATTGCCAGACTGCTGCAGATAAGTTAGAGATAAATAAACATGTACCTTCAAGCAGCTGCTTTGCTTCAAGTTTCAGTGTATCTGTGGTCTGTAGTAGGAAACTGTTAGGGAGACTGGTAAACATTGTGCAGGTAACAAGTAGCTACTATATTTGTTGTAGTAATTAAAATTTCCTACTGGTTTGGGATGAACTTAATGAAAGGAATTAATTCTTCTTTTCCATCTCAATTCTTTTTGAAGCTACCTCTGGTAAAAGGAAACTAAGAGATTCTCCCACAAACTGCAAAACTGAAAATGAGCAAGTTGCAAAAAAGTCAAAAGCTAGTTATGTAAGTACTGTGCTTTTCTCTTTGTGCATTGTAAAAGAAATGGAATTACCTGACTTGGTCAGTGACAGTGGTATGTTTTATCAGAAAATTAAGTCAAATCAGATCTTGCCATCTGGATGAGGTTTTTTGTATTTTTTTTATTGTTGACATTCTGAATGGAATTAGCTGCTTTGTTCTTTAGTGCTCGTGGATTTGTATCACACCAGCCAGTTCACTGCTTTGGTGGAAGTAGTTGATGGCAGGTAGCAATGTGTGAGGCTCTGAGTACCATTCAGCTTTTGTGAACATCAGTGGGAATTACAGGCTCTGGATCACTTTTCCTCCTCAGGTCATTCCTTGTATTTCCTCAAGCACATGAAGTTAGCATCTTTGCTATATCTACTGTTACTCTTTTTTATAGATGTTGCTTATATATTTGAGGCTATGACTTAGGGGAATTTTAAAAGTAATGAATTGGTTACATTTGAAGGAATGATTGCTTTGACCTCTGCTAATAAATGGGGGAACTGTGTCATGATCCTGGTGCATTCAGGATGGTATTTGGCAGATTTGTACCATCCTACACTGCTGTCAAGAGTCCATCTCCCAGGGATCCCAGTAGACATTCTTGAAAGCCACTTAGGTAGAGAAAGGGAACATTACATAAATACTAGAGGCTGGATGAAAGAGGGTGACTGTGTTGAAATTTAGGCTAATATTGTCCTCAGACAGAACTAAAGAAAACACAGTTTTCTGTCAAAGTAAAAATATTACAACTCGTTTGTAGTTCCTTCTTTCTGAAAGAGAGATGTGAAACAGGTTTTGTTCCTCCTCACCAAGCCCTGGGTTTGGTTATGAAAGGAGGCTTTAGTTAATTATTAACCAGCCAGCCTAGCAAACAATGCTCCACTGGACCTGGTTTTATACATCAGCTTGATTTCTTTTGTTAACAGTATCATTACAGTTAAAGGGAGAAGGATTGGAAGAAAACAAACATGGAATATAGGGTTTTAGGACTTATTATAGAGAACTATAGTGAGAACTTGGAGCGTTTTTTTCTTAGTCTTGCTTTTCCTTGTAGTTCCTATGACCAGAGCATACTTGGGCAGCTCCTCTGTGGACTGTAGCTGCTTTCTTAGTGACACTGTAGACTCACTGAGGAAAGAAATAATGTCCTCTGTTACTCAGAGTGCCTCTGGGTGATGTAGCTCTTGCCTCTTCAGCAAAGTAAATGTTAATAGATTAACCAACGCCTGTTGGTGTCTCTGCTGTAGCCACTTGGAATTCAAAGCTCTACGAAGAAGCTTGCGTGGTTCATCATAAAGCAGAGTACCTTCTGGTCCATGGAAGATTTGGCACTTGTTAACTTCCATTTTGCAGGCTGGTGGTAGCTGTTAGTGAAGCTATTATTGAGAAGTTTTACCAGTTTTTGATGTGACTCCATGATGCTGTGACATAATATTTGTGGATAATCTTAATAAAGGCACACCATTTGACATGTTTGTAGGCTGTGGTGGCTTAAGCATCTCATGCTTAATAAGCTAATCTGATCACCAACCCTGACATCTTCTGCCTTAAATATCATCCAGAATTGCTAATGACTTTTGATTTTAAAGCAACATAAACTAGACAGTTCTAAATTACTTAGATTTTGGTATATAACTTTGCACTGTGTGTGCTTATCAAGTAAAGAGTCCGAGTTTTTCATGACTGAAGACATTTTCTGTTTGTGAAAGTTTTGGTCTTTCTTTGGTCATTGACTGTGTATGAGGAATCACTTCAGCTTGAATTTATCTTAAGTGCTTTTGTCATTTAGAGTAGCTCTGTAAGGATAAGCAATAGTGATGAGGTTTTCTTCTCTTTCTGTAGTTGTAATTAATATTAAACCTAATAGGTACTTTTTTTTTTTAACACAGCTGGATGATTCAGATCCCAAAAGACGATGGGAGAGGCAAGAGATGATGGTAAAGAAGTTGCAAGGTACATTCCCTGGACTGGATAAGGAGGTGAGCTGATGTCTCCCTATGGCACATCAGGTTTGGAGTCCTTAAGAAAACTGCAGCTGTTGATAGTCCATACAAAACAGTTCTTACGGTGACAGCACTTTCGGAAAGAGCCCAGGGTAGGAAGGCTTTCGCTGTTCCTGCTTTTAGAATGTAGCTTGTCCTGAACTGAGAGCTGTGGGATGTGGTTAGGGCTACATGGAACTTCTCTTCCTGCATTTCTGGCCCTGTGACAGGCTTAGCATAGTCAAGTTGGATGAATTACTGTAAAAATGCAAGGGAAAATGATCCCTCCCTCTCTCGCTCTTCTCCCCCAGACTGCTAAATATATTTTGTACTTTGTATTACTTCAGTACTTGATGATTCTCAGCAACTGCTTGAGCTCTTTCAGTACTGTGCTTGAAATAGTTGGAAGTAAAGCATGTCCATGTGTTTTCTTACACTTTTGATAAGTGGAGTGCATCTCTGCCTAAACTGAGTGTACAAAGAGACTGAAGAATTTTCTCATTTTGATTTCCTTTCATTTTGAATTGTCTGATGTAGAGGGATTTTCTTTGCCTGATGCTCTAAGATAGCTTGTGCTTATCTCACCACGATGCAAAATGTCTTATTTTTCACTAGGAGCTGAGAGAGGTACTTGAGGAACATAACTGGGTGTTTCATGATGCACTGGAGGCCCTGAAAATATTTGCAGACAACGAGGATGGTAAAGACAGATTTATAATTAATTTTATCCAAAGAAAAAGCAGACTTGTGATGCAAATATTTTTGAATGTCCAGCAATTCAAACAGTCCTGACAGCAGCATGCCTAGAAACTTGCACTTGTACTTGAAATTAGTTTTACAGGGAGGATAAAAGAAGGAAGCTTAATTTTTCTGTATTTTTATTTTTGCTCTCTAACTAGGGATAAATATCTTTGCCCTGCTAATACAGATAGGCATGAAAAGTTGTAATTACCTATGGGTATCTCTTAAAATACATTTTGTTACAGGTCAAAGCTGATACCTGCTCTCTTCCTGCTTGTTTAAAAGTTTATTTTTTAACTGCACTATTTGTGAATTACTGGTTTCTAAACCACTAATTGCAAATAACTGCATAGGTAACAAGTGATATATGCTGTTTTGTTCTTTTAAAATGTATTCTAGGAGAGAAACATACTAGGCCTTGAATTATGCAACCCATATGTAAATACCAGTACTTTAAATGTGGCAGGGAGCAAACCCAGTGATTCTAAGTAAATCTGCAAGTTACAACTTAAGTCCTGTTTAATGAGTTGATTACTTTTCAGTGTGCTACCCGGTTGTCAGATGTGTACATGTTTTGCTGTATCAGCTATTTAAGTGTTCTTGGGATAGGGTAGTGTTCTTAATTGGATTCTTTACAAGTGGAGAGAGCTCTCAGTGCTCAGGAAGTTGTGCCCTTACTGCTGCTTCTGAGAAGGCAGATGTCAGGATTGGACTCAATCAGCAGCAAGCTGAGATTGGGCAGAAGAGAAGCTTCTGCAAGTGCTCTCTTGCAATGAAGGAATCAAAACCCTTATGAGGCAATTCTGAAAATTACTTGCTTGTGTTGTGTTAAATGACTTCTGTCTTATTTTAAGGCAGCTGAGTTATTTTCGTTGGAGATAGCCTCATTCTTTGAGCTTTTTAAACAAGTGCATGTTTTTATTGTCCCACCCTGGATACTGTACTACAATGCATTAAAATGGAAAAAAATAAATAATTTTCTTGGTGAAAGAAGGCTTGTTTTTTTCAGCCGAATTAATATCTTTGCAGTCAGGTACAGTAGGACCAGCATCTCATATTAAGGATACATCAGAGTTCTTAACTGTTTGCTCTTACCTCAGAGCTTCTGCAGCTCACAGATATTACATTATGTTGATCATCTCTATTTTAAGATGCTTAAAACTTTCTGCTATTTGAGCATTATACAAATGAGCTTTGATTATCTTATACTCACAGTTGGAGCTATTTGCATATTTTATCCAGATTTTCTTTTCTGTTCTCTTAGTAACACCTACTGTTGAGTTCTTGTGTATTAAATACTAGAACTGTGTTTGACAGATCTGTAGGTTTTATTTTGGAGGAACCACTTGTGTTTTCATCAGCCCCATACCAATATGCATTGACTTGTTGCCTTCTGCGTTGCATGCATAGATATGGAATTTCCTCCCAAAAGGAACGTTGCTGACTGGACTGAAGCCTCCACTGAGAACCAAAGACAGGAGAGTAAAGATAAGATAAAGCAGAAAGCTTCTGAGAAAGAGCAGAATGGCTTTCAGAAAAAGGACAAAAGCAAAAGGAGCATTTGGAGTGCTGAAAGAGAAACAGAACACATGGAGGACGAGTCTGCTTCCGAAGATGGTGGAAGCTCCCTGGATGAGGACTACAGCAGTGGTGACGAAGTGATGGAGGATGGCTACAAAGCAAAAATCCTCAGCTTCCTGCAGGATGCCTCCCTGAGCGAACTGACTCTGATTCCCCAGTGTTCTCAGAAAAAGGCTCAGAAGATAATAGCGCTCCGGCCCTTTAACAGCTGGGAGGCTCTGGTAGGTCTGCATTTTTCCTTTCCTATCCCCAGCCTGCCTAGAGTCAAGGTGGCTTCAGCCTAGGGAGGCTTAGATGGGTGGCCTTATCCTCATTAAGCTAAAATGCTATGTTCCTCCTAAGCCAATAGCATTTCAAATAGTGTCATATGACCTGATTTTGAATGAATTAAGGGGTGATTTTTCTGGAAAACTCAAGCTGATTGGCTGACATTACTGTCACTCACTCTGTAGCACAGAAAGTTGGTTGATTTCACTGCAGAAGGAGAAATTAGAGCTTTCACTGTGAGAAGGAGGTGTTTGCTAGCCTGTTCTGAGCTCTTGTAGCTGAAAACCCATGCAGGAGGGAAGAACGTGACAGGACCTTTACTGCAGATACTTGTGTAGCAGCAGCAGCAGCTTCCAGGGTAGCTCCATGACTGAAGAAGCCAGCATGGATATTTTCAGTTTCAGACAAGAAATGGTCGTTCTCTTTTTTTTTTTCTTCTTTTGTGCCTTTATTATACTGCAGCTTAGTGTGTGGCATGGTTTTGCTAGCTAAGCAATGCAGCCATTTGTAGTGCTGTGTTTTTTATTAATGAAAGGTAAAGCATCAGAAGGCTAAGACACAATCCACCAGGGAAGTGAAAACAGCACCTGTAGGTAAGTGCATTATCTACTGTCGCTTCATCGTTACTTTCAGATGTTTACCATGGCTTGTTTGTAGACTTCACGTTTCATACAGTTTTAGTTAACTGCAAGTCCTCGGACCTGCTAAGAGCAATGTCCTGGTAAGAAATTTGAAGTGCATTACAGCAGATTGTCTTGATTTAATTTATTAGTGCATTGGATTTTAAAGCAATAACTCTGCACAGGCCTTTTTACATAGTAATTAGTGTTTTTTCATCAGTGTGCATTCTGAACCCTCCCCCGCCACTGATATATGCAAGAACTTCTTCAATATGTGTAAAACAAACACTTACTATTCAGTGTGTGAAATATATATTACCGCAAAACAATAAGGGATATGAAACAGAATTTTAAGGAAAACAATTATTTTCATATGTTGAGTTGTAAGGGGAGGGGGGAGACAAGAGGACCGTACTTGAAAAAAATACAAGGTACTGGTATGCTGCAAAAGAAATCCGTTTTGCCCCAAGCCTTTGGCTTCTTACAGAACATCTGTCATACAGCTATTACTTTCTAAACTTGTTGGATTTTGTCTGAGCTTAATTCTTTGCAGAAGTATTTGCTACAGGGCTCTTCTTTTCTCTGTGTAAAATATTTCACAGTAAAAAGCTGCATGGGCCTGTTTGCATTCAAAATTTGTCTTTCATGAAGATTGCTGCTGTCAGCAGCCACACGTTTATGTAGTATTGTGAATACTTGCCCAGAGCAGAAGTGGTTTGCAGGAGATTTTAGCAGATGTTTTCTATCAATGTGGATTTAATTGTTTATAAAGATCCAGTAGCTCAGTAACCCAGCATTTTTCCTACCAGTTAATAAGGGTGGTCAGCATAATGGAGAGAGCTGATTTAGTTAGAGCATTAAAGAAATTGGCTTAGTTTTAAGGATTCTTTTTACTGTAATGGTATCTTGTGTAACACAATTGAAAGTACTACAAGTTGATGCGGTGTATTCATTATTAGAATTGAGGAAGATATTAGGACTCTCAATCTGAGATTAAAACTAAAGCCTACTTATTTGTAAATTGAATGTTTTATTCCAGGAAAACATAAATGAGAATACCTCTTTTTTATTCTAGATTTTTTTTTTTTAATTTGCACTAAGCTATATTGTTTCCAAGGGGATTTAAATTAATTTCATAAGGTTAATAAGAGCACTTAGAAATACTCTTTGGAGTAAATATTTCAAGTGTTAAGTTGATCTAGTAATGTTTCAAACACAGAAAAACATTAAACAGACATGGTTCTCAAAATAAATGCAGAGAGCTGAAATTGTCCTTGCTCACAAAGATTAATTCATTTGGCAGTTGAGAAATGCCTACACTGTAGGTCAAGTATGTTTTCCAGGAAGATAGTTTTATCCAGTCTTTAGTGCTGGACATGACTGGCTGAGAGAGCCTCCTCTCAAACACCAGCTTGTATAAAGTGTACCCAGGTGTCCTTGAGGCTTTAGGTGTCTGTCTCCTTGGAGAAGTGAACAAGGTCTGCGAGGACTGGTGGCCTCTCTCCAGAATACATTGTGTGCACAGGGAAAGTAGTAGGTAACAAAAAAAATTGGGATGTGTTTTCTGAGAACACCTCTCTCAGTGCTCATCATGTTCACAACCTAAAATTGCACACTGCTTTCTGAGGCAGAGGCTTTGGAAGGGTGGGCTCAGGTGCTTCAGCAAAGCCCAAGCATGGAGCTGAGACATAAGAGGAGGTGTGATGGGCAAATGGGAGATAATGAGGAGCAGCTCTGCACAGCTGGGCATTGGGGATTAGAGTACAAGGGGAGCAGATGAGTGGTAGACAAACTAAAAGATGGTCAGCAGGAAGCATGGCTGTGAGAGCTATCAGGAGAGGCAGGGCTCCTAATATCAAAGCCCGTCTCCTGGCCTGGCACAGGACCGTGTTGTCGTGTACAAACTGCCCAACTCCAGAACCACCTTGCACCAAAGCCAGCAAAGGGAAGCAGCAAATGCATCAGGTTAACAATGGGAAACTGCTTACAGTGGAACCGGTGTTTATTTGTAGATGGAGGCTGAGGCTTTCACCCTTAGGCATTAAAGGGAAAGGCTTCATCATCTTGCAAGTGGTGTGAAGTAAGCCCAGGCACAGTGTGCTGGTGTGGCAATTACAGGTGTGCTGGGAAAGCTCATGCCTTCAGTTTCCATGATGGTCTCACATTTTTGAGCCTCATTTGAAAAAAGCTGAACTTGGGAGGATGTCAGAACCTCTAGAAAGCAAAGGCCACCTGTGGATCTGCTTTATGTTCTGAACAGGGTAACACCCTGTGGTTCACGTGCAAACCAGTGGCTGAAGTATTTCTTGTTGTAACTTGGACTGGTTGTTCATGTGTTATTGACATGAAACAATACAATTTCTGTCAGTAACAGATGGCTCAATTCTCCACACCTTTATTTATGGATTACAGGATTTCTATTCATGCCAACCAAAGCTTTAGTCATCAAAACAAATGTCGAAATTTTGTAGGCACCTATTAAAAACTGTGCTCTTTTTTATTTCTAAATAGAGGTGTCTGTTTAGAAAACCTCTTTACAGGTGTTGACATGTGCACCTTAGCCTGGTCCAACCTATGGTGTTGGTAAACTTTCTGGGGTTTGTTTAAAATGGAAAAAACACAAACAAAAGCGTACCTCCAAACTGTAATTGCCTCACTCCACTTATGTTTAAAATCTTTTTCTAATGAAAACTGGTTTTAAATTCTATTTTAATTTAATCTGGTTATACTCTTCACCTTAACAAAACTTGCTGTTACTCTGCAATGTGGCAATATTGGTGAGTTACTTAACACAAAATAGCTGGATCATATGACTTCTTTTTTATGGAAGGAATTCTTGGAGGATATATACGTATGAAGTCTTGTGCTAAATTTGAACAGGTTTCTGGTCTAAAATTCAGAAAAATCTGTGTGAAAACTGTTTTAACACAAGAATGGTGAATCCAAAGCATCTTGTATTCTTCAATTCTTTGAATCTACTAATAAACAAAAAAGATGCCTGTTCTTTACAGTGAAATATACATAACTACTTGAGAAAATACTATAATTATGAATATGACCCCAGTTACTGCAGAAACATATTTCATGGTAGGTTTTACACTTCCTGTAGATGGCTCTACATGGAATTTAGGAGAAATCGATGGACCTGAAGGGCCTGTTTTGGTACAACTTCAGGCTGCTTGTCTCTGACATGTAGAATGTTCATAATGTGATGAAGATCTGAAATGTAGAGGAAGGAAATACACAGTAGCTAGTGTTGACTTGAGGGGGCAAGTGGTGGAAGTAAGGCTTCTTTGTACTGGCAATAGCGGGCGACCTCAGAAAACCTGGCACAATGCTCAAGTCCAGTTTGACCACCTTTGTTGGTGGAGTTAGAACTGGAACCTAGGAATGTTGAACCCCAGAGACACCCATGACAAAATATAGTAACCTTCAGTATAGGTTCATTTGTTTGCCTTGATGCCTACATTGTGCTTTTATCTTATACCTTTAGGATCTAATAGGGTTTATTTAAAAGGGCATCTTAATCAGTGCTTTTTTTTCCTTCCTTCCTTTTGGGGTTTTGTTCTGTTAGTGTGCCTGGCCTTCAAAGCTGGCTTTGCACTATATGTTGCCTTAGTTTAAAGCCACATGTGTTTTGTGTTAGAAACTCTTCAGAGAATTTGTATCTCTTAAGGTTTCAAGTTTCACAATGTGAGGAGCTGTAGTGATGACCTTCAGTGGATTCACACAGTTTGCAGTGGGCCAAGGGGAAGAAGTATTTGGAGTTTTGAGAGAAGATGCTATGCTGTCTCCTACTTGAATTACTGCCCGCAGCAGCTGTGGATTTTCACTGCAGCTGCTCTTACCAGTGTTCATGATTTTTTTTATTATTATTATTTTGCAGTTCACAAAAATGACAAAGACTTCTGGTTTGTCAGAAGATATAGTGTGGAACTGCAAGATACTGCTGAAGGAGAGGGATGTGGTTCTAAAGCTCATGAATAAATGTGAAGACATTTCTAATAAACTGACAAAACAGGTAACCAGGATTACTAGAGATGGAGGATGTGGATGGAACATAGAGCAACCCTCCATTCTGAATCGCAGGTATCTCTCATTTCTACACTTTAGAAGGGCAATAAGGTATACTTGAGGACTGAGGCTTTTAGAACTGTAGTCTCTGAAAGTAGAGTTGCAGGTTTTTGATACTTAGTAGCTCTTAGTGAGCTAGATAGTCATGTGCGACACTTAAGAGAATCTAACAGATTTTTTAAGTGTATCAGGAGGGCAGGATAAGAGCATAAAAATTATAGAAGTGTTTTGTTTCCTCCAGTTTCTGGTGAATGTAACAGCCGACCTTAAACAATGGAATCATGAGCTGTCAACTTACCAAGCAAACCTGCTTCTGTAATGTGGGACAGATTTCAAATAGGATTCAATTTCAAAAATGCTAAGTTGGAACAAATCTGAGCAAACTGGGCAGGTTTACCAGCTGGATGAAAGACCTTGGTCAGGAAGTTGAGATGTACCAAGCAATCTGAAACTCTATCCAGTCAGAGTGGCAGCAGGGATGTGTTGTGGGGAAGGATTGCTTTCAGAGAGGTAATTTGGTAAGATCTCCAAATTGGTATTAGAAGGAATGGATATGGATATGGATATGGTGGAGGGCATTATCCTAACAGTAAGGAAATGTAGGGGTGTAGTGGGAATGGCCAAAGTAGCAGCTTGAATTCCAGTTGGATGCTGTTACAAGTAAATAGCAAAAAGATTCTCAGCTGTGTGAAAATAAAACTGGGAGAAGGCAGGAAGTCTTTGAAGGAAGGATGTCAGTGATGTTTTTTCTTTGGAAAAAGGGCTGAACTGGGTGACTTGCTGTTAGTGTGATTTGTGAATAGTGTGTTTGGATTTGGGTTTTTCTCTGGTGCTGACACAAACAGTGCAAAATTAGGGCTGCAGCTGCAAAATGCCACTTAATTCATTCTGTATTTTAAAAATGAGTATTCTGTAGCTGCTTTTATTTGGTCGTGTATCACTGATTGTAGAGGAGAAGTATTTCTTCTGTTACTCACTTTGATAATTTTAGATCTATGAGAATGTGGATAGCAATTCAGTTTGTGTGTACAGGTGACTGATTAAGAAAATTTGTGGGTTTCACTACACAGAGGTCTGGAGTGCATTAAAATAAAGTGTTAAACCTGCCAGTCTGTGATTTCCGTAAGTGTAAAGCTGTGTTTCATGGAGAAACAAATGAAAGGTGGTAATAAGCTTGCTTGTTTTAACAGTTTGAAACTGAAGCCATATCAGAAGATTGGTTTGAACTGGTTAGCACTGCTGTATAAGCACAGATTGAATGGCATCTTGGCTGATGAAATGGTAAGTGTGAAACTGCTTATTTAAGAATCGTTACAATTTTAGAAAAAAGACTTTATTAACCTTGCCTAGAAATCTCAAGCAGATTGTAAGTAGTCTTAAATTGCAAACAGCTCTCCTAGATCCTAGAAGCTGCTGAGCTCCTTTCCATTTGAAAATCAAAGGTAGCCTAAGATTAATGGACACTGACAATAACAAGTTACATGGTGTCTTCTGATGCAACAGAACCGGTTTCTGCTGCAACAGGTCATTTTCAAACTATCGAGTTTAACAGCTCCTCACCCAAAAATATAATTCATTCTACTCGTCCAGCATTTAGTGCAGTGAGCTTCTATTTTCTCCATTTCTTCATCAGTTTGAAAACAGGCAGATAAGAATACAGGAAAAACCAAGTGGGTAGAAACCTTCTTTGCTTCTCCAAAGCAGCATTTCCACCATCTCTTGTCATGGCACTCCCCATGAATATTGAACTAAGAGAGAAAAGCTTATGGGTTTGAGGTTTTGTTAAATGCTGACACCACCCATAGTTGTCCAACAGAAAAAAACTTAACTGATGCAGTTGCTGAATTTGTGGTATGTTGTTTTTAATCCTGGCTGCTGTTCATTTTCTGATGAGCCATGAATGAAAACACTGCTTTGCCTTGCTATGACTTAGGCAGTGTTTCTCAACTTCTGTATGTTTCATGTTAGTAGGAATGTGTGTTTTGTGGTAGATACAACCACAACCAATTTTTAAATTCGTGATACAGAAAAGAGGATGAGTGAGTGTTGGTGGAAATGTAGGCTTATCTTACATCTGATTCCTGTTTTAAATTCCACTTCAGAAATATTTGGAATACCCTTTGTACTACTGGCTCAAATGGAAATAAACGTTTAGCTTCCAAGTAATCATTTTTCTGCACCATTGGTTCAGGAAGGTACATTTTTGAAGATTATTTGAGGGATGAACTTGAACTAAAAAGAAAAGCTTCATAAATTGAAAAGATGAATCTTTGTTCAAATATTGAGCTGACATAATAATGAAGTTTGATTGAGGTTGTACTTAAAAAGGAATTGTCTTCTGTGAAATTAGTTAAACGGAATCAGATCTAATCAATTTCTAATCTTTACTGAGCCATCACTACACTCTAATTGTCTTACAAGTTCAAAACACTTTTATGTCCCACAGATTATAAATTTTGTTTAAAAAGATTTCTTTTTTCTTAGGGCTTAGGAAAAACAATTCAAGCTATTGCGTTTCTGGCTTATCTCTACCAAGAGGGCAATAAAGGTCCCCATTTGATAGTTGTGCCAGCTTCAACGTTAGGTAAGTTAGAAGATTGAAAAATGTTTTTGTTAGGAAAAAAACCCCAATTGTGGACATACTGTAAAGCAAAGATAATTTAATGAAAAAAAAAATTGGGTTTCTTATGGCAATACTCAACTCCTTAAGTAATTTGAATTGGAATGCAGACCATACTTGCAGGCATGCTTGTTCTGAATTAATTAGATTTAACATGGAACTTTTTTAGATGATCTGTCTGCTTCAAAAAAAAATGAATCTGCTTGTTACAATCTGAACTTGTGTAGCAAAGTAGTCTTTTTACTTATTGAGTATTGGCTGAACTTCCTAGTCTTCAGGCTGTGCTTAGGGTTAGGTTTCATGACATTTTAAATGTTTGCTGTATTTTTTCCTCTTTACTACACAGCATCTGTCACAGCAGATGCAAATCCTAAAATGATGAGGCTAACTGTCTTTTACTTGTGCATTCTGATTGTTTTATGGCCTCAGTTGAAATTGCAAAGTGTGTGGTGGAATCAAATGTCAGCAAAGCTGATGTGGTTGAGCAGAAAATGGTTCTTGATGGAGTTAAATTTGGATTTGTTAAATGACGGGGAAGTAATAAGTTGAATTTAGAAAGTGAATGCTGCGTTTAATATGAAATACTTGTTTGGGCTTCAACAATTTCTCTTGACGCATCATTAAAGTTTCTAGTTGTTCAAATTAAGTTTGAAATAGTCATTTTTAGTGTGCTTTCAAACTCCACTGGAACCCACTTTTTAAAACAACCCTTAATAATGCATATATTACTTAAAACCTGAGGTGTTCGTAGGTACGTGACAAAAGGTGCTTTTGTGAAGTCAGTCTTCGAGTCTGACTTTTAGAGACAGGTCAGCAATGCCTGAGCAGTGCAGTCTGCTGGCAGCGTTCCTGACACCTTCCCAGAGGTGTGTCCTCATCCCTGATCTGGGTGCAGCCCCGTCCCAAGTGGCGTTTAGCAGAGTCCCCCTTCTGCTGTGGTTTGGGGTCAGCACTTGTGTTGGCTGTCAAGCAGCTTCCCCTTCGGCACAGCAATGTTGCCTGTGGCCACTGTGCTGCTGCACACCTGGAGCTGCACAGCTGGGATGTCAGGCCTCTGCCTGCTCCCAGAGGCACTGTCTCTCCTGGTGACATACTTCTGCAGGCTACTACTGACAGATGAAGTGATTTGCTTTCTGGGGATTTAACAGTCTAGGGAAGAAACCAAACTGCAAAGTTACACATTGTATTTATTTCACACAGTGGTTGCAGACCGTGCAGGGCCTGTTCCTGCAGGAGTTTAAAGTGCAAGCTGGTTGAATTACTAAAAGCTCAGTTGGGGTTAGTTCAGTTTCTTACATAGTTTTCCAATTCTAAGACAGAATGTTTCTAAACCTTCAGGAGAATTTAAAGGGATTTGCATTAACATCAGATGTTTGGTTTGATGCTGAGGTGTGAAACAGTAAGACATAGTGAAGTATAAATGATTTGGATTTTGTTTTAATGTTGTCTTACAGATAACTGGATAAGAGAAGTTCACCTGTGGTGTCCTGAACTGAACGTCCTCTTTTACTACGGTGAGGAATCTTGTTAAGAAGTGAATCCAATAATACAGTTGCTTGCATGGCCAATGTAAGAAAAGATGATTTGCTCATGGCAGTTTTGAGACAGTTGTTTTAAGACACAGATTTATCAATGAGTGATTTCTCTGCAGTATCTTTAATTGTTACATGTATATAAATATATATAATTGTGTTCATTTTATGTTGTTTCCTTCTTTAGGATCCCAAGAAGATAGGAAACATCTCAGGGTGGACATTCATAATAAAGTTATTGATTTCAATGTGATTGTGACTACGTAAGTGCAGTTCTAACACTACAGACAGGGAGCTTTAGTGAGATCCTGCTGACCTCTAGTGGTATAAGAAACCAGAAAATTCTAGGAGTTGGGTTTTGGATAATGGTTAACTAGGGTTTTATGATTGTGTAAGAGATACCGTGTTGTACTTCAGATATGTGTCTGCCAGCATGTATATTACAGATAATATTACAATTGTAATAGAATTCAGCAGATTTTTAGGAAGTGTTACTGAGAGCATTGACTCATCACGTAAACTGAAATCATTTGCCAGTAATAAACTGTGTTGTGGTTGGTTACTTCCAGGCAGTTTTACTGCCCCTCATGTACCTTCTCCATAACTCTTAACAATGTTAGAGAATTCGGTTTGATTGTGATAACAGTACATTCATTTTCAGAGAGAGACTAAGTGCCAGTGCTGTTTGTCTCTGACAGATACAACTCTGCAATCAGCAGCTCAGATGATCGAGGACTGTTCCGCAGGCTGAAGCTTAACTATGCAATTTTTGATGAAGGTCATATGCTGAAGAACATGAGCTCTATCCGCTACCAGCACCTCATGACAATTAATGTAAGAGGTTTGGCTGTTGCTGAGTTAGAGGGGACAGCTCCTGGCTTTTCTGTTTTGTAGTTACAGAGGGAAAGTGGAGTATTAACTGTAAAGAAAGTTCAAATACACTTAACTTTAGAGATAGTAGAGTATGGAAGTGGATTTAAGTGCTGGTGAGATCTAAAGAATGGATCCTGCACAGTGATCTCTCTGAGGGACAGAAATTCTCAAAGAAGTCTAATCAATTTCCTGTACCATCGCTACGGTGACTATAGTGCTTGAGTTTCAGTATTAAGCAAATTCCCAGTTATATCCCATAGTAGTAATGATTTTAAAGATGCTATTCTGATTACTTAAGCTGAAACCTTGTAGTATTTAAGGAGCTGCTCTGACAGGGCTATGTAAGAAGAGCCAGTTGAAAATTCTTTTTCTTGTGGCTTGCAGCCTGAGGAAGCAGAGTTTTGAAAAGTACTTGAGTACAGCTCTTTCTCTGAATATTATGATCTAGCACTGTAGTATTTGTACAATAATAATAAACCTAAGATCACTTACTGCAACTTCTTTTTCAAAATCATCTTTTCATCAATAGCCTTTTTAAAAAGCTGATCTTTAAGCAATAAAACATTCTTGTACTTGCAGTTCAAAACTTGTGCATAAGTACTGTATGACATTAGAGAACTTGATATGGGAGCAGCAATGAGCACAGTCATCAGGAGGAAGAAAAAATACCCGAAAACAACAAAAAATCCCCAACAGCGACAACCAAAACAAAGCCCAAACAGAACAATCAAGAAGACGACTAATAGATCCAGGAATGGTTTTTTAATTGCCTTAAATTGGTGCACAGTTCCCCACAGATCTGTAAATGGTTTTGTTGACTTAACAAGGAGATTATTCCATGATATTCCAAATAGATAATAAGTTTAAATAGTTATAGTTTAAACCAAGCTCATTTTCTCACCTCTCTGTAGCTGTGGTTTTGTTGAATAATATTTTTTAGCCTGTGTGACAAATGTTTCTCTTTGCTCTTTCCGCTTTGTTCAAACAGGCCAAGAATCGTTTGCTGCTAACCGGGACTCCGGTTCAAAATAATCTGTTGGAATTGATGTCCCTCTTGAATTTTGTCATGCCCCATATGTTCAGCAGTAGCACAAGTGAAATTCGAAGGATGTTCTCTTCAAAAACAGTGAGTACCATGAATTCTCTTCTTGAAAATAACTTTTTTCTTTTTGCTGGAAGACTGCTATTGCTGCATAACTTCTGTTTTATTGGTATCATATTGAAACAGGTAATGTGATTATGAAAATCTAGAAAACGAAACAATTGAGTAAATTTTAAAATACCCTGTAGCAGGATATCTTTCAATACTAATGGTCAGGTCAAGTATGTGTGTTTTGGCTGGAGTTTTCATCAAGTTAGAGATGTTAAGGTGGTGGTGTTACAGCTGAAAGCTTCAGACTGTAATTGAATTCTTTCAATGTTTTCCTTAGAAGAGTGCTGAAGAACAAAGCATATATGAGAAGGAGAGAATTGCACATGCAAAGCAAATCATAAAACCATTCATCTTGAGAAGAGTAAAAGATGAGGTAACATTTTCTTTAAAATGATGGGTTTGTGTTATCAAAAAGCCTGATAATCTGAGACCAACACTATAATATGAGGCAATATTACTTACTGATCTTAAAGAATGTTAATGAGCGCTTGCAGACTTCAGTGGTCTGAAGGGTCTGCTGATTAGCAGGGGAGTAGATTCCAGGTATTGCATAGAATATTATTTCATGCAATTCTGGAGTGAGCAGGCCATGTTACTTGTTGGGGAAATTGATGTATAATCCAGGTCAAGACCTGAGTTGAATTGCTGCCCAAGTTAGTGAAGTTACAAGCAGTGAAAGGAGCTGGGATGAGGAGAATGAACAGAGTATCATAACAGCTATAAGACAGTGCAGAATTACTGATGGTTCACAACACAACAGGTTTTTTCTGGTACCATTTTGTTTTTTCAGGTCCTTAAACAACTACCTCCCAAAAAAGATCTCATTGAACTGTGTGCCATGTCTGAGAAACAGGAACAACTCTACTTGGCTCTCTTAAATAAGCTCAAGAAAACTATTGACAGTAATGGTATGTAAGGGCCTCATTTCCTTTTGGTGGATTTTTTTCATGCTGAGACATATGTTGAATGTGACTCCAGTCTTTGCTTTGTAGAAATGTCTAATGTTCATGAACTGCCTGTATCCTTTCCATGAATTTTTTTGAAGTTCAGGTAATAGATGAATTTTCAAACCGAGTTCTTGCAAACAAAGCTCTGCTGAGGGATGAAGGTGTTTCAGATGGTTATTTTCAGTAGCAGTACAAAGATGCCTTCTTTGCTTACAGAGAAAAGCTCTGATATGGGAAACGTGATGATGCAACTTAGGAAAATGGCCAATCACCCTCTTCTGCATCGGCAGTATTACACAAATGACAAGCTCAGGACGATGTCCACCCTCATGCTTAAGGTAAGGGGATCAGATTCAGAAGCAATCCTTCATTTTTCAGAATTTCTAATATAAACTTGTTTGTTTGTTTGTTTTGTGGTCAGACTTCTGGTCAAAAATGTGTCTTTGTCAAACTTAATTCATTGTTGCTGCTTTTTGTTTCTCTGCATCTATCCAGTGATCTAATCAAGATCTGTATGTATTTAATGCTGATTTTTGTATCATAAGAATGGAGAGAACAGTTGTGGGTCTGCAGTCATCTCCTTTTCATAAGCTCCCCCTTAGCACCTCTTCCCTCCACCCCAGAATTTAAAGCCAAAGTGTTTGTGGAAAAAATGTTGGTGGGCACTTGATTTTAGTAGCTTTCTGAGTAGCGAGAACTGAGTAGTATAGAACAAAAATAGGGAAGGCATAAGTATTGATCTGTTAAGGATTTTTTTTTTTTTAATTTGTATGGGGTTAATGATTGAGGAGCTTGGGGAAAATTATTGCTTATTTCTAAAACATTTTAAAAATACCTCAGTGTGCAGCAGGTGCTCTAAAAAAGTTGGAGCTTTTGAATTTTCTTCAGCTTTTTTTTAAAGTGAATCCAGACAAGGCTGGGGGGAAGCAAGAAGTGACCCTTTGATTTATGAAGAATTTTTGTCCCTTTTTATTCCCACACCATCCTACTCTCCAGATGTCGCGTTTTTTTTCCTCTTTCTTCCAGGCATGACATCCCTCTACCCACCTTATATCTTAGGCTGGGCTTTCCATGTCTTCTACCATCTGTCCAAAGATTGAACCTCCCTTTTAGGGAATGTGTCTTCAGGGGAAGCAGTCTGATAAAGGGATAAAATGTCATAGGGCTTGATGGGAAGTAGGCAATTGCTATGATGGTTGAGCATATCCTTCTTAAATTTTTGGCAGTATCAGCACTTGTAAGAGCTAAACTGTGAAGTGTATATATAAACCTGAAGTTGAGAGTTCATCTTTTGTTGCTTGCATGAGCCATGCTCTAGCATTTGTACATGTCTAGGTGTGTTACTTTTTTCTTTCAGAGAATCATGGGTGTCACTGTGTGGTGGTTTTGCTTTTAGTTCTCTGTTGAGATTGTGTATTGCATTATTTCCCTTAATTTTTGCTAATAGGAACCCACGCATTGTGATGCTAACCCTGACCTTATCTTTGAAGATATGACAGTAATGACAGATTTTGAGCTGCATGTGCTTTGTAAGCAATATTCTCACCTCAATGACTTCATGTTAGACATGGATCAGATCCTGGATTCTGGAAAGTTTAGAGCATTGGAACGCATTCTCTCCGACCTTAAAGAGAAGGTAAGGAGATGGCTGAAGCTTTTCCCTGTCTAAAGAGTGGCTCTAAATAGCTGGGTAAATTAATATCTGCCAGCTCTTATGCAACCCAGTTGCTTGGCTGCAGAGTTTTGCAATGTAATTTAGTGCATGTGCAGAACTGCAAAGTGACACTTAAAGCTTTTAATGTGCAGCCCTGAGTATGCACATCACGTTAGAGACAGCTGAAATAAATTTTCCCAGTTTTCCAAGTTTCAGGGTATTCATCCTAAGTTAACTACTCTATTAATATATGAGGTCTTGCATAATTTTCACACCTCATGGACTTGGACCTTCTCTTGGCAATTAAATAAGACTGTATTACATTAGAATAATCATGTGTGTGTTAAGCCCATGGAAAGGTAAGAAGAGGCCCCTGCTTGAAGTCCTGCCCTGAGATTCAAACGGGTTTATTTTGCAAATAAGCATGTGCCATCATAATGCTCCAGAGTATCCTGAGTTTGCACCAGTGGGTGCTGTGGATCTGACTGTTTCAGACAAAATAGGGCTACTCTGTATATTACATGAAATACTTACATTTAAGTTTGGAATCAAAGTATTTTGATGTTTATGGATGAAGTAATCTGTCATTTATGCATTTGATATGTGATTTGTTTGAGCCACCTAAATACAAAGTAATTAAAATGTTAATGCAATGATGACAGTGAGTTAATGCAGCAGAACTACTGGATATGGAATCTTCACTGAAAGTCAACCTGACTTGATGATTTTCAGTTTAGTCTTGTTTCTGAAAACAGAAACATACTTCTGTAAAAGTAAAATCATGTATTTGCATCAATGAGGAATTTTTGTAGTTCATAGTTGACATGTTTCAAAATTCTTGCTTTGCTTTGTCCTTTCCAGGGTGACAGAGTTGTGTTGTTTAGCCAGTTCACTATGATGCTAGACATTTTGGAAGTTTTCCTAAAGCACTGGCAACATAGATACATTAGGCTGGATGGAAAAACACAGATTTCTGAGCGGTATGTGACTCTTGCTAAAAATGAAAGAGAGAAAGTGAATGTGTTGGAGAGGGGGAGGTGACTTCAGACCCTTACCTTTGTTTTCCAATGTATAGAAGTCTCTGCTCACTGGACATTGACCATAGGTGTTTTATGTTGGATTTCAGATCACCTTAGTAAGGTGAGCTGAAAGATGAGGTTTAGATGGTGGGGTTACAGTCTTAGCCATGGAAATGAAAAATGTGTGTCTTCAACAGTTCCTGGTGTGTTTTATTTATGTGTGAGCATGTCATAACACTCCTTGGAAGCAGAGTGTATCTCTTACAGTCGGCTGATACACCCCTTTGTTTCTCTAGGACAAACCATTCTGTCTGTCCCTGCAGCTGAAAATGTTGCAATGCTTTTCTTGTGTTTGAGCTGAGTTGGTTTTCTGTCTCAAGAATTTTTGAAGATTTTTTTGGATGCTTTTTTCCTTTATTTCAAAAAGCTGTCATTCTTGCTGTGATGTTACTTCCTCTGTTGAGCTGATGTCTCTTCCTGCCCTTGCATGTGCAGTTAGTATAGAACATTGTCATGAAGCAAAATTCATCCCCTGCCTTCCCATTTATTTCATGTGTTTCAGTCTTCCATTGTCTTCCAGCTGACTCTTTGTATTCTGTGATCATCAAAAATCTTTTTTGTGTGTGTTTTGTTTTTTCTTTTGTTTGGTTTTGGGGTTTTGTTTGTTTTGTTGGTTTTTTGGGTTTATTTTGTGAAAAAGCCTGTTTTCACTCTTTGCTACCCATCTGTCATTCTGTGTATTTCTCTGGTCACTGCAGAGGACTGTTGGTACCCTTTTTCTTGCTGCTGTGCGGTGCCACTGTCCTCTTCTCCAAAAGATCACCCCAACTTCTGTGTTCAGCTCTGGAGTATTTTCCAAAGCCTGATGCATGGTGTCTTGTGTTCTGCAGGATACATCTGATAGATGAGTTCAATACAGATATGGGCATATTTGTATTCCTTCTGTCCACCAAAGCTGGTGGCTTGGGCATTAATCTGACCTCAGCCAATGTTGTTATCCTTCACGACATTGACTGCAACCCTTACAACGATAAGCAGGCAGAAGACCGGTGCCACAGAGTAGGTCAGACACGGTAAGACTTCTTTTATTTATAGTGCTTGGGTTTTCTTGGAGGCAAGCTCTCCAAAGGAGGTTAAAAGTACAGTATTTATGATTAGAAGTTTTAAGCAGAGATTTGTGTAGACTAGCTCTGGGTTGTGTGGGAGCTGGGAGCTGTGATTGTCTTAGTCCATGTTGCTGGCAGAACAGACCTTTATTTACACGCTCCTCCTTTTCCTAGTTTACTATAACTCTCAAATTGTGTATAATTCTTAAATTTCTGGTGCTGGGAACTATTCCAAGGTAGATCAGTGTGGCCAAGCTGCTTGTTCTCCTCAGGAGACTTCTAAGCTTTTAAGTGCCACCCTATCATAAAGAGTGAGACTATAGAATGTGTGTAATTTCAACAGTAAAATGGAATTAGGGGGAATTTGACTTGTTTATATGAATGGAGATTTTTGTGACTATCCAGACATTTCCAGTGGCTGAGAGTACAGGAGAAAATGTGTTTTCTGGCACAGTTGTTCCAGAGAAAAATCTAGAAGCTTTGCCCTCTAATTGATTTCCTCATCTTTGCTTTAAACCCCAGCCAGCTGAGCCAAGGTGTAGCATCCTTCCCTTTTGCATTAATCCAAGCTACAAAAATGGATTTTTTTTCTTGTGGTTTTCAGAGAAGTACAAGTCATAAAGCTTATCAGTAAGGGAACTATTGAAGAAACCATGCTCAAAATCAGCCAACAGAAATTGAAGTTAGAACAAGATATGACTGCAGCAGAATCAGGTGGGTGTCTTGCACATAATGATGTCCACTTAAGTAAATTAACGCTGCAGTATGTTACTCTGAAAATAAGAAGGTTCTTGATATGGACAAGCCTTTTGTTTTGGGGTTTTTCATGTTAAACTAGAAAGATGTATTTTTGTATTCTTTGATTTGTCAGGAAGCGCCCTCTGAGTCTGACCCAGAAATCAGTGACCAAGTCTTAAAAGCAGAGAACTTTTTTACTGTTTTGGGCACGTAGGCCTTTCTCCATTTATGTGAAATATTTTAAGCCGTACTAATGCTTGTCTTTATTCCTCAGGAGAAGAAGGAACCATTCCAGCAGATATAGCCACGCTATTAAAAGCTTCATTGGGTCTCTAAAATGTAAATATGTTATAAAATTCAAGGAAGAAAGGTGAGGATGTACCCCAAGGACTCTTACATTACTGTTGACCAGGAGTTTTATGAACATTTATAACTTTTTTGTAGTTTCTTTATTGTATTGCTCATGGTATTGAAAATTTTTAACTCAGATAGCATTCTTTTGATGCTTAAAAGCATAAATGGCCCAAATGTGCCAACTTCAGATGCTGAATAAAGGTTTTACAGATCACTTTTGAAAATGGGGACCTAAGTAGTAATTGTTTTAACAAATCTGCTGCTGCATAAGATTTGTCAGTATTTTTGTAATTATTTCTACCTCCAAATATATATATATATATAAACTGTCTGTTTCACTGGATTCCGCGTGTAGATTTTTTATATGTGCCTTATTTGACGATGCTCGAGTCTGTTTCTGCTTGTTTTGGTTCATTTGATGTTCTGTACTGGTTTTGTATCAACTTGTTCCAATAAAATTCCATAGATGGACAAACTGTTTTCGTGCTTGCAGTGATTTGGGGCAGGTGAGGGGATGGTTATGTGCATGCTACAAATCAATTAGGCAGCTCTCAAACCAGCTGGAATGTTCCAATTGAACTGGCTTGGCTTTGTCCAGCAGTAGCTAATTACCAGTGTGTCATTATACTCTAATTACAGTGGTGTGAGGATATTGATTGTAAAAACAAAACTTCTTCCAAATGGTTTGCTCAAGTCTGTGAGTATTCTGGTCAAATGTACATGATTTCTGCAAATTCAAAATGGATGGGAAATTAAAGCTTTTCCAAAACTTGTTTTCCAAGTGTGGACTGAACTGCTTGGCGTTTCCTAGAAACGTTCTATGGGGCTGTGCTGTCTGTTCCAAAGTGCACAACTGAAATAAGATGTACTGTATTGTTTGAGAAGGGATATGGGTAAGAATCTGTTCTCCGTGCTTCTTTAATCCCACTGGTTCTGCTGGACTAAATAGTGGGATTTAACAGAGAACCACAGGTGTTTAATGCTGCAGCTGATTAGGTTGTGTGTTTCTGTTGAGCGTGATGCTAACCCAACTCTTAACCCATTGTACCTGCATGTTCTCACCTGCTTGGTTCAAATGTGGATTGAAACAAGATCCCTGCCCTTCAGGGTGAGTTGTGTGATGTTCTGGATGTGTATGGGATCAATTAATGTAGTCTGGAGGAGCAGTGGTTACCCCTGGGGTCAGTATCTGTCTTTAGGTGCTGTGAAGCTCTTGTGTGTTTCTGCCTTTCTTCTTTGTAGCTGTTTCTACCCTTTTATCTGGGGGTCTGAAGAGATTGCAGGGTCACCATCCTTGGAGATAACCAGAAACCAACTGGATGCAGTCCTGGGCAGCTGGCTCGAAGTGGCCCTGTGTGAGCAGGGGCTTGGACCAGATGACCTCCAGAGGTCACTTAACTATTATGTGGTTCTGATTGGGAAAGATGACAGAGGAAAAACCACAAAGCCACTCTCTGAAGTCAGTTGCTGAAGAAGAGAGGAATTTTGAGAAATAAAGAAGGAAAAATGTGTGAAGAGCCAGAGCCAAGTACACAAGCAGGTGAAGATGGGAATGAGTGAAAGTTGTTTCTTTCTGTTCTGACAGTACCTGACTTGTCTCTGTTAGGGATTCTTTGGTGTCACTCATGATTCAATGAAATAGCACTTGAGGTGGGAGGGGGAAGTAAACATGAAGGGAAATACTCTCCCAGCAGAGGCAATTTCCAGCCCAAAGTGCTGTTTGTTGTGGTTTGTCTGCTTACACCACACAATGGAGACCTCTCACAAGCACTTGTCTCTGCTTGAGTCTGTATAAACCACTTTCATCCACAGCCATCCACACTGCCAGGATTTCCACTTGTTTTTTCTCCAGTCTGGGAAGAGCTGACCCTTCATTTGTTCTAAACCTGGTTGCCACCACTGATTCCCAGTTTGTCTCTCCTACTTACTGGCATAGATACTGAACTGTTGAAAGTTTTTGCAGCTGGTGTGTTTGTGGAGAACTGATTCAGGCAGCAGCTCAGCTGTGCAACTGCTTTTTGGCTTGTTTTGGAGGGTTTTGGAGGGTTTTTTTCAGGGGCACAGCATAAACCTCAAGCTCCTCAAGAGCTTTTTTCTTTTTTCAGGCTCTTGAATTTTATTCACTAAATGTTTTTTGTTGTTGTTGTTGTGTGGTGGTTTTTTTGTTTGTTTGTTTTTGTTTTGTTTTGTTTTTGGGGGTTTTTGCGTGGAGTCCTACACATCTGTTCTCTCCATTTATCTCGCCTTCCTCCAGATTGAAGGACTGCAATACACAAAATGTTGAGACTGCACCTCTCTGGAAAGGTGTATTTACCTTTCCTCCCTTTGAGAGTGCACAAAACATAATTTGGTTTGATCAGAGCACTGTGTTAGTAGAGGGGGAATGTGATTGAAACCAGACTCCTGTGAATCAGTATTTATTACTCTACTAAATCAGTGTTTTACATTCTCTTGCAAGGGGATATAAGTGGTAGATTTTGATTTGATAGAGCATAGCCATCAGAAGTTAATTTAAGTGATTCAGTAGTTAATACCTTAGGACGCTTGTCATATTGAAAACTAAACAAGCATTTGTTTTTCTGAGCAGCTGATCTACATTACACTCTTCGGCCTTTTCTGGATCCAGGCTGCAATGGCTGGAAGTGCTTGCACTCTCTCCTTGAGAGCCAAAAGCCTGGGGTATTTGTCTGCCAGGTCAGGTTTACAGGACAGAAGCGTCGTACTGCACACATCCCAGTAGAAATCAGCCCACGTTACCTAGTGGAAATGGGACAGAAAGCAGTAAATTTTAGTTGGTAGTCTCAGAACCCCAGATTACTAATGTTCTCAAACAACTGGATTAATTGGTTCTAGGTTTTCATTTTGGGGTTTGAGGTTTCTTCAAGCCCATTTTTACAGGGCTAGTAGTTAGGTTGCAATGCAAGTCTTGACTTCAGTAAATATTGGTTAAAGTAAAGTCCTGGCTACAAATACTAGTTGTGCTACAGTATTAGTCTTTCCTGCTGAAACTGTGCTGCAGAAGACAGTTTGGGGTAAAAAGGGTACTATGTTTTTATAGAGCTTTTTTTGTTTTTGCCTTATACTTTAGTGATGATAAACAGGATTCTGTGTAGTCATGAATTCGTGTTCACAAGTGTAAAGGCATTTAAAATGTTTTGTGTCAATATACTTATGAACTGCTTTAGAAAATGCAGATCCTAGTTCTGGTTTGCCTCACTTTTCTAATGTGGTGGAAAACAATTTGCACTTTGCAATAGAGTGACCAGTAGTGTATTGGTAAGAAAAAAGGGCTAAAAGTGTGGGAAAAGTTGCTTCATGGCCTGACATGAAACCCAGAAATTCAGTAATAGTCCATGACTTAATTTTTCTGGCAACCTGATGGGAATGGGAGAAACAAAAATTATACTTACAGAGTTCCCTACCAGCCACTTCTTATCCCCTAAGAAAGTATCCAAATCTTTCAGTAGCTCAGGTGCTTTGTTGGTGAGGATATCATCAAATGCTTTTTTCTGGTGGAAGAACAAAACAGAGAGATGCACAGCAGTCAGCAAAACTGAATTTTTGAGATTTTATTATTTACGAAAATAAAACCTGAAATGTGAAAAATATGAGGATCAGATAGCAAAACATGGCATTCATGGCTTGTTGAGCCAGTTCCTCCCTTAATGAACACCTGAGTGCTCCTTGATGCTGATATGATGTCTGTGGTGATGCTGCTCCTTTTTCTGTGCTAACAGGAAAAGCACCCAGCCGTGGCAAGACAGGAGCTCAGCTATAGATTTGGGAAGAATCCAGCTACAAGGTATTTTCCTAATGTCTTGTAGCAATTTTGGGGGGACTCTTGAATGTTATCTTTTCTAGGGTGTGGAGTCTCAGATTTCCAGAATCCCTTGCACTCAGTTTTTTTTTGATGTCCATCAGATGCTGGTCAGTTATCTTTGATTATCAGCCCTTCTTATGTTAGATGTGGATAAGCTTTAAGCTTTTGATATGGTTGGTTTATCTTTGAGCTTTAATGGTCATGTTATTTTTGCTTTTTTTGTCTCCACAGCAGTAAGATTTGAGGTGGCTGAAACATGTTTTTAAAGGATGATCAAAAGTCTCAGGCTCTTGTGTTTGTATGTTAATGGCTGAAGCATGAGGTTATGGCGGTGGTTCTCCACAGCAGAAAGTCCTAAGGCTGCTTTTTAAAGGGCTAAGCTTTAAGGGTTCCTCCTTTGGTGAGGAAACTGCTTCTGGTTTTCTCTTCTCACCTGCATGCTAACAATTAACACTGCAGACTGTTGTGATTATCTGGTCAACCCACGTGGCACAGTTCGTGCAGTTATTGTGGCCTAATTTTGGAGGAGCACACTCAGGCTTGGGTGAATAATCACTGGTGTACAGGAATGGAATTATTTCTACAGCTTTAACTGAGGTTAATGTGGAAAAAAATTAGAAGAGGCAGAAACCTAAATGCAGGCTGAAATCAAATCAGTGTGTCTAGAGACATGATCGAAGGTTTGGCATAATTTTCTGCTTTGTTAAGAACTTTGTAACTGGATGAGGTGACTGCAAATATCAGCCAGGATTTTGCAGTCCGGAAATCTCATATCTGTGCTCTGGGTTGTAGTATTTCCTTTCTTTTAGGTAAGTGATCCCCTCCCTCCACCGTTTTACCCTGCAAAGAAAAATCCCAAACTATTGTGTGATCAACGTTCTCCAAGTTCAGGAGTGCACAGCCAAGTTGTGAAACTGGTGGGGACAACCAGGATCCCACTTCTGGAGTGGCACAACTCTGCAGCGGTGGGTGCAAAGCTGTTGCAATCCAGCTGTGTTTTGGGGAGTGTGGAGTGAAGGGGGAGTGTGTGCCTGGCACGGAGGGAGCTTCCACGAGCAGCTTCCAGCTCTGATCGCCTACTTTGCTTTGCTTTCTCTTTGCTATTGCCTAGATGGCATAACACACCCTTTCACCATTCCCGAGGTGTGTGTTCCTGTGGGCGCTGGTCAGGCCTGGGGAGGTGTTTTGGCATCAGTGTGTATAACTGACTTAAATCTGGTCTGGTGAGACCAGACCGTGAGACGCCACTGCGGCCACAAGGTGGTGGCAGCGGACGCGGGAGGAGAGAGGGAGGCGAGGGGAAGGGAGCACAGGTGACCTCAGCCCTGATCAGTAACAGCTGTGTTCATTACCCGATACAGCCTCCGCACGATGAGTAACCGCTGTATCCAATAAGGATGAGTGAGGTAAAAGAGGGGGTTAGCTGGTGAGAGGAGGATCGTCATGGAAGAGGAACCTTGAGGAGTTTGAAGGAGAGATTTCATCAAGCAGGATGCTGGGGAGAGAGAATCACTGCTGTGAGGTCATTCTGGGTCTGCAGTTAGAGCCTGTTGTTGGAGCCTGCAGTTACAGTCTAGCTAGCTGTGTCCAGAGTCTGCAAACCAATACATGCAGTCAGAGTTTAGCAGGCAATAACCAGCAGTCAGAAGCTGCAAGGGAAACCTACAGCAGGAGCTTGCTGCAGCCAGAGTCAGTGAATGGTTGGAGTTAAGATGACTAAGCTGTGAACAGGAATAAACCAGGACCCTTTTTATGCTGTGTTTAACAAGAAGTCTGTGCCTTGACTCATTTTTACCCCCTAATAAAAGGGCTGCTGTAACAAGGAAGGACAATGTTGGGAGAGTGGGAAAGTGAGATTCCCGAATATCCTTGGCCCCAGCACGTAACATAGCATGCATACGTGTGGATGGGCACACAGGGGTTGGCTGCCAGCTCTTCCTGTTTAAATTAATCACTGGTGACACAAACTGAGTTGTTTTTTGGAGAACTGCTTCGGTACAAGCTGGGTCACATGCAGGAGTTACAACAGGAGCTTCCCCATGGAGGGGCAGCAGTGCTGCCTCTGTACCAGCACACCAGCAGGAGTGTGGCTCTTTGGAAATTATTAAAACTCATGAGTCAACTTACCCTCCCCAAACTAGGAAACTTCAGGAAATCACTAGGAAATGTAAGTAATTCACACTTTTAAATACTACACCTCCAAATTTCAGATTTTCCCCTGCAAGATTTCAGAGCACTTTCATATTGTTTCTTTATTTATTATGGGTTTGGGGCACCATTTTTTACTCCGTGGTCTCTGAAATAAGATATCTTAAATTATCTGAAATGTTGCTATTGAATAAATGGAAGGTGGCTGCACTGGCAGTTTATGGTGAGAGCTCTTGTTACACCTCCACTTCCCTAAGAGGGTCAGGTCATCTTCTTGGGTCAGAGATGTGCAGAGCTGGAGTGAACTCATCCATCGCCTTCCTCCCCCAGCAATCGATCGTGCACTTGCTTTTGGGATCTTGGTGAGAGGCACTGGCCTGATGCCAAAGGAAACCCCAAATGCTGTGGGACAAGTCTGTGACTGTGTGTTAAAGTGGCCATGGCACAGCAGCCTGGTGTAAGAAGCTGCAGAGGACCAGGGTGGGCTGTGACATCTGAAAAGCACAGTGCTACCTGCCCCAGTTAGCAGTGCCTGCTGTCCTACACTGCTCTGGTGACTGACAAGCAGTCATCCCTGGCAGGATGTTATTGAACACTGATAATTACTGAACACCTAGAAGAAATCAAAATGCAGAAACACTTAAGGATGGGATGGGGCTATTTATCTTATTGAGTTGGCAGAAAGATTTGAGCACAGGTTCCTTGCAACAAAAGAGAGGAATTCTGCAGCTGAGGTGGAAGTGTCCCGTCATTGCCCTTTTGAAGAGCTGTTTGGTGTAGGCACATCCTTGGTTCAAGCTGAATTAGTGAGGGGCAGCTCATGATGGCCTCAGAGTTTCTACCAAGGGTGAAAACAACCTGGTGAAGGAGGAGGTTGGATCAGCCTCGAGGAAGAACCACAGTGGCTGACACTAATCAGTGTCTCCAGAGCAGATGCTCAGATACAGGATCATAACTTACAAGCTATCTTTGTTTAATTTAGTGATTGGCTTACTCTCACGTCCTGGTTTTTCTCTGCCCAAGGGAACAGTGTCATGAAATCATCGATGGTGTCCACAATGGCATCAGCTAAAGCCTGTTCCACAGGCGTCTGGCCTGCCAGACCTGTAGGAAGCAAGCATATGAAGGGATATTAGAGACAGCATCAGCAGAAATTTTTTGATGGCCCAAAGATAATTTCTGTGAATATTTTCATAAAAATATATGTTTTCCAGGTCTTTTGATGCTAACAATGTGGATATGACTCCTTACATCCAGATGCAATCTCATCTACCTCCACTTTTTCCCTTTTCTGGCCTTGTACAGCCATCCAAGGTAGTTGTTCTATCCATTACCTCAGCCCCCAGCCTGAACTTTGTTTCTTTATCCTCTCTGCTTCCCAGAGTTCACATTCAGTGAGGGTCAGCACAAATTCTTTTCCTTTAACCTTTGCCCATCCCATTTTTCAATGTCCTTCTCTGTATCTCATGGTCTTTCCGTTTTGGTTAACACATTTTCCAAAAGGGCACGTGTGAAAGTCAGCTTCTCTTTCCCTATATCCTGCCCTCTCAACCCCATTCAGAACATTTTCATGACATTCCACTTACCTTTTAATCTTACTTTGTAATCAGGGAACTCAGCCAAACTCTGTCTTGTTTACAAATCTGCTTTTTCCCCCTGCAGTTCTTTGGCTTTCCTGCTGTTCTCTTAATGCCTCTACTTTTTCTTCCTAGCAGTCACTTCACAGACGTGGGTTTATGCTTTCACCTCCGTGCAGGTTCAGATCACAAACTGCATGCCCTACCTCTGTCAGGTCATCTCCCTTACTGAAACTTTGTGCTTTTGAAGGTGAGGGTTGTGCCTCTACTTTTGGGCTTCAAGTTCTGTGATCCTTCAGCTATGAGTTGTTGGAGTTGGACAGCTAAAAATGCCATTTCTAAATTTAAAAGATTAGTGATGTGAATGCAGGCTTGATGGCAGAACTAGCAAGTTTTCGCTATGAAGTTGAAAAGATACCTTTCCCCTTCCATCTTTTTCCTGCTGTAGCTGACAGCATGACTAATTCAGGGAAGAGCACAGCATGGTCTGAGTGTGCTCCAGATCCCAAACCTTTGTCACTGCTGCAAGTCAATTGAAAAGAGTGCAAACTTCAGACTGCAAAAGAAGCACAGCTCCAAATCAGCCTCCCAACAGCAGCCAGGGAGGGAGGAATCTTGGGTGGAAGGCAGACTTTCTCTGTTTCTCATCACCAGATGGGCTCTCCTCATTCTCCTCTCTTGCAAGGAGTAGATTGTACCAAAGCTGGAACAGACTACTGCAGACATGCTTGAAAATGTGTTGTGTTAGTGCCTTGAAGAATAATGCTATGAGCTTCTGCTTCCTTCCTCAGTTAGAAAATGGGAGATATTTTGAAAGGCAGGCAACATCCATTTGCTCACAGTGTATGAAAAGTAGGATAGTACTTGCTTCCCAGCCCCCTCTTCAATTTGCTGATGTCCAGCTTGCCATGGGCACATCTGCCTTCAGCCAGACCAATTTTGCAGATGGTGTTGAATGACAGCTTGTTGACCTAAAGCAAAGCCTGGCCACTCTCTTTGATTACTTGCATTACTAAGTCTCATATCATTTGATCTAACTGGTCGTGTACTTCCACAGCACACAAGTATTTAAAGATGCAAGTGATGTCAACATCTCCTCTAATCTCTCTGCTGGCCCAGAATTGTTGCCTAAATCTGCTTCAGAGTTCTCTGCCTGCTGTGATAATCTCTAATGCTTCCAAAACCTCCTCCTCCTCCTGGTCATCTCTCTGGTTAGCCTGGAAGCTCAAAATTGAGCTTTAGGGGAAGCTGTCCTGGCAGCCTTAGGGAAACCACAGGTATGTGCTTTCTGTCATGCAGGGACAGGTGGATAAAGTGTACTGGCTGAAGAAGTCAGCCCAAACCCCAGGCAGTGGTTTCATTTTTGCCATGCTGGTGTCTACTTCTGCGTGGTTAGGCTTACCAAGCTGTTGGTTTGTTTCTGTTTTTACTGTGGATGTACCTGAGCATTAAATGTGAGCTTAGAAGAGAGAAAGAAAATAGTGAAAGATATATTACCTGCTTCTCTGGCAAGGTATCTTGCCATTGCCAGGCTCTGGTGAATAACAACTCCATCTACTTCCAGAATAGGGAGTTTGCCAAAAGGGATACCTTGGAGGAAAAAGTAAAAAAGAAAAAACAACCAAAAGTGAAATCATAGCCATTAACAGTGGGAGTCTGTGGCAGATGTAGCTGTACCACTCAGAGGGTATGCATTGTTACAGTGCTTAACAGCTTCACAGTGTTTCTGTGGAGAAATGCATGGACTAAAAGTGAAAAGGTAAGGATGTAATCAGATTGCACTGCATGAAGGCAACTATAACACAGAAACCAGGCATTGCATTTCCTGTTCCCTGGCGTCGTGCTGTAGAGGCCAAATGTGCTCCTATACATCCAGAATTCTTTATATAGGGAAACTTTTAAGGGGAATATTAGTTTTTCTTTCTCTCCCCTGCTTTTTTCCTCCCCAGGAAAGTGACTGACAAAGTTAAGTATAATACTACTACAGTGCAGGATCCAGCTTTGTCTCACATGGAGCATGAAGCAAGAGATTGGGCAAGGATGCCAAGACATTTTTCATTTATGGTTGGTTTAAATTCAGAAGCAGTGATTCAGAGAAGCATCTACATTTCAGAAATTACATCATGACAAGGTGTTTCACTTGACAGTCATCACCAAGACAGTCTTTCACACTGAATTATAAATGCTAAAAATATATATTCAAATATACCTGATGTGGCTTGCATTAAAAAAAAAAAAAAGAAAGAAAATCAGTCAGTTATGGGGAAGAAGCCTCCTGGTTTTAAGTATAGGAAAAGACAAACTAGGCAGGTGTCATGGATATTTGTAAGTTAGTTTAAGCTAAGAAAGCAGCCTTCTTTTCCAGTTATTAATTTTGTAGTTACGAGGGAACTTGGACTGCTCTTTTGCTGTGTTTTGGAGAAGCCGCTGGAATTATATGAAATGGGACTGGGACCTTGGAGCTTAATCTGGGGAAAGGAGTTGTGTTCAGGGCAGTGGGAATCTGCTTGTGGGAACCTGGTGCTGTTCACTGAGGGAACAGTAGATCTCTGCATTTCCAAGGATGCTGTTTCCAAGTACGTGACTGCAAGCACTGATCATAGCTAAATGCTTTGCATCCAATTTTCATCCGCATTACACTTTATATAATTAAGATTTATATCCATTTTAAGACTATCTTGTGATATAAAAAGGAAAAGTGAGAACATTGGCCATTGGAAGCATGCAAAGTGCCCTGTAAAGACAGGAGGACTGTCTTTACAGGGCAGCTGGAATGACACCTCTATTCCATGAGGATTTTTTAGCTCCTAATGAAAAGGAGACAATAACAAAACCTTACACATTCATAACTGTTTAGCAAGGCAGCTTTATAAATGATGAACAGTGCTCTGTGGTTTATCATGCAGGATGTGAATCACATGAGGGATTGGGTCCTAGATGTTAAATCTTGATCTGCAGCATGAATTTTGCAGTTGCACAAGACATCCAGGATTGCCCTGTGCATTACAATTTATATAATTAAGATTTATATCCCATACACAGTACTCATGATACCTTTTTTTTTCCCTTAAGTTCAGCACACTGGGAATTCAGTATGAATTTGGATAGCAGAAGCAAGAGAGTTCAATTAACATTAGCTGCTGTACCCCAGGGAGAAAGCAGACTCTGCTGGTTGTTACTGAAGCAATAATAGACTTGTTGCACAGAAGACTTTGTATGTTTATTATCCAGAGAGCAGCAAGGTCCATGTTCTGTTTCATTAAGAACCATTGAGAGGTGACAAGTTGTGTCCCCTGAATGTTTAACAGGAAAGCTCTCTGGCTATGAAAATGAGAAGAGCTTTGGTTCTGTGCTCTGGGTTCGTGGTGCAGAGGGCCCTGAGCATCACTGCTCCAAAACAGCAGAGGTGTGTTTGCTTATGTAAAGCACATCTTTCAAGCCAGCACAAGTAGAGGGGTTGAGAACAGCTGTGACTGCTGGATGTGCCAGTGTGGTCAGCGTGTCCATGTCCCCCCAGACCACACAGGGATGTACAACAATGCCTGACAATGGGAAACAGCAGAAGTGCAGCCAGAGCAGGGATAACAGCTCCCCCCAGGAAGGAGTTAAGCAGCCTCTTTTGGAGGCCTCAGTAGGAATGCCATGAGGTGATGCAGTTCTGGCAGGGTCATTATGACTAAGGCAGTCTGTAGCAATAGCTGTCAAAACACACTGTCACTCACTGCTCAGGTTGGGAAACTGAGAGACTGGGATTGCTTCATCCAGAAACCCACAGATATTTTGCTTCTGTGTTTACATGCAGGGGAAGAAGTCTATAAATCCCAGCTTTGACTGATATTTCACTTTGTGGGTCACTATAAGAAGAATTAAAGGCAGTTTGATATATATATATATATATATATATATATATATATATTTTTTTTTTTTTTTTTTTTTTTTTTTTTTGAGACCCTTGGTTACAACTAAAGGAGGGGAGCATTTTCCTGAACAGTTAATAAACATGGATTATGGTGTCAATGTCAGCTGACTGGCAAAGTGATAGTCAACTCTTGTGTTCTTTTTCTCAGAAATCTGGTCATTTCTGAGAAAATGAATTCTGAGAATTCACGGAAATTTCAATTCATTCCTTGAAAACATGAGTAATGTCCACGAAGGTCATCCTCCTCAGTGCTGAGCTACTTTCTTGAAGATCTGGTTATTCTTTTCTGAAAGAGACACTGAAATTGTAATTGAAAGACAGCTTTGTCATGTGTACATAAAATTACATGATTCTTAATACAATTATAAAACTAATACATGAGAGCAGATTTTATTTCGTTATCTTGTACTATCTAAAAGGATTTATGCTCTCATTTATAATGAAACTTGGGGTTTGTTAGGAGGCAGCAAATCTATTGCTATCATTACTGAACCATAGACTCTTTAAAGGATAACAGATGGTAAATATAGATGGTAGATGTTCCTTCCTTTCTTGTGTATTCCTATGTATTTTTGTTCTTTCCAAGAACAGGGAAAAAATTGGAATTTATTGTATTCCAGCTGACAGAGTACATGTATTCAATTATACACTGATTTTGTTGATTATTGAGTTAATAAGCTCTAAATGAGTGCAATTCTAAGAGGTTTGAAGAAAGTACACATGTGCTATGCAGCTAATTTTAAAAATCTCTTGTTTCTCCTTGGGTGTAGGGCAGGCCATTCTTGAGCACCAAAAAGTATAGCAGATATTCAGGCTAGTGGAGGAAAATAACAAAGATTACTCAAGGGGCAGAAAATATTTATAATACATCTCCTCCCTATCTGAGGAGAAGGTATAATGGCTTGTAAAGTTGTGTTTTTGGTCTGGAAAAATATAGGAAAAATCATCTCTGCCTTTGAAATGTTATTGTCTAAAATTCATGTAACGACCAAAGCTTTTTGGAACCTGCTGTAAAGTATCTTTTTGCTTTCGTAATTTAGAATAAGAATTTTCCCAGAAGAGTTTTTTTGTATATCTGAGTTTGGCTGTTACAGGAAGGAATGCATTTTCTCTGAAACTTGGAGTCTTCCTATTCCAGCTGGAGAAGAAGGGGGGTGGATTCACGCAGCTCATCCTAAGGGAGGATGTGAGGAGCCTTCACACTGGATGGACACCATTTGATTGCTGAAGGTAAGGCTGGGGTTTGACAAATGACCTTAAAATGGCCTCTAGAAACTCTGCCAGCTGCAGAAACTACCCCTAGGCCATGTTCTCAGGGGCTCCAAACTACAACAGAAAACCTGTCTGCACAAGAATTGAAGCAGTCTTACCCTTAGACTCATGACTATGGGCTTCTGTGGATTGCTTTGGCCTCCTGTGGTGCTTTAGACCCAATTCTGCCCATTGATGTGTTCAAGGAGATGCCCAAATGCCCTGTGTGCATAAGCATGGTACTAAACCTGCTGAGGTTTTATCAGTTTTGGTAAAAGGCGTGGTTCCTGTGACTGCAGATGAGCAGAGCTGGTAGGGTGGCTCCTGCCAGGCTCCAACTTTAGATGAGCAAGTGAAAAGCTGCTGTTTGAGAGAGATGTTTGGGTAGAATCAAGGTCATGGGGGCAAGGCAAGAAACACCATCCACTGGGGAGCAATTACATCTGAGCCATTAAGCCAAAGCAGTGCAGGCTGGAAGGACGTGCGTGTCACTTTGCTGGCTTTTCTCTCACCCTCGTTGTTTTGGGGGCTGCTTTGTACTTGCATCAGTTTAAACCCTTGTGTACCCACACAGATGTGCTTTCCATGTTTTTCCAAAGAAAGTTGTCTTACAATGTTTCCAGCTCCCACTTGAGCAAATACATTTTGAGAAGGAAAAGCAGAAAAATCTATTGTTGTTGTCATGCAAACAGCATAGTTTCTCAGGCATGCACAAAATATGACCTTTCCCTTTTAGTTCCTGCTTACTTTGCCACTCTTCTGAAGTACAAAGTGCTGTGAATGCTTGTGTTCCAAATTTAGATTGAAAGACGAAAAAGTTTTTAAAAAGCCTACTTTTTGAATAACTAATCCCATAGACTTCTTCAAATTGAGCTTTTATCAGCAGGTTCTTGCTTTTCATATTATGTTGGTTATTTATTGGCTTTTTGCATCACATGCTGGAATGCAATCTGCACAGCCTACACTTCCACAAAGAAAACCTTGACAGAGGACAGATCCTCTGATCTGCAATCTCTCTTCTCATTTTACAAAAAAATCTCACTAAAGTATCTGTACAATGTGTAGGAATTGGATTCATTCCTTTTCATATTACTTTAACTTTGGTTGGCTTTTGTGACAAAAACTGTGGTGTTTATACAAGTCTCTGCTGAATGCAGAAATGATGTGTGTTAAGAGCATGTTAAAATGATGTTAAAAATTATGTGTGTTAGGGGAAATGATGTGTGTTAAAATCAAGCACATGCCTTTAATTAATTTCCACCCCATCAAGCCCCCAGGGGCTGTGATGGCTGCTGGCCTCCTGCCATGCCTGTAGGCTCTCACTGGTGTTCAGACCTTCCCTTTGAACACAAGCTCCTCACTCATCCTCCTGGCCATGACTCAGTGCAGGGTGCTCTTGTGGGACTGTTCCTCTGTCAGGGACAGGGAGGGGAAACAGAGCTGAGCACAGTTTTGTCCTAGGCTGGTCAGCTGCTGGTGCTGTGCTTCTCACCACTCTTCCCCCCTGTGCAGATAGAGTTCTTAACTTTTTCCTTCCCTTCCCTCTTCCTTCCATTTTCACTGACCTTAACTTCTCCATTATTCTTCTCCTCATTCTGTTCTGTCCTTCCAACATGTTCCCCCATCTTCCCTGAGCTGACCTGCCCATTTTGTAATTGTCTATGGCTCTGATGCAATGCAGCCTGTATTTAAGAGCCTGATTATTGCTCAAAAGCTGAATAATTAATCATTTGGTAATTAATCTTTGATCGGCTCCATAATAAGGCAGATGGATTAGTCAAATGTGGGGGCAAATAAATGTCACAGACCTGTTCCTTGTTACAATATCTGTATCAAAATAAGTTCTCCTTTGGCTTGAAAACTGACCACAACTGCTTCTCCTACCCATTCATATTTATATTGCATCATGAGAAACAGATAGATACTTTGCATCTCCTAATAAAAAAAATACATGAAATACATTTTTTTTAATGGTTGCAGAGGAACAAGGCACTTGGGAAATGGTAGACCCAGAGCTGGATGTACCTAGAATCTGAATCTTCTAGAAAGGGATGATGAGGAAGATGCTGTGATTTCATCTCAACCCAGGTTCAGTGTTATTATAACTCATATTCTCTTTGGAAGTTCTTGCCAAGCTCTACTTTTTACCCAGAGATAGCTATGTAGACATTTTTGTAGAGCTTTATAGCAGAAAGTCATTCAGGAAGCAGGGCAACTGCTCCCCTGAGGAATTTTTGTCTGCTGTCGGGTGCTTCTCAAGATTTATCTGTTATCTTGGGAGTATTTTCAGGGCCATTAGTCTGTCAGGTTTCCTAAGGACCTTTCAAGCACCATTCTACACTACATGATCCTAAACTGTTTATGGGATGTTTGTAGTCATCAATGCAGGAGAAGCATTCTTTGCTATAATGATAAAGTCTGTTATTGCCATTGCTTCAAATTGCTTGAAGGAGCTGCAGATCAAAAGCTGTTGCTGCCTGCCAGCCTAATATGGAAAGAGATGGTAGTTTAGCTCACCATTACAGTGGATTTTCTGCAGTATTGTGACTTAGGTCAGTGCAATGATGCCTTTTGTGAGGAGCCCATTTTGTGGGAGTACAGATCTTGTATGAGCCTATTGTAGATCTTGAATTGATTGCCCTTTAAACAGGGGTGTGGTCAAGTCAGTGTGTTCAAAGAGAAGTGTAAAGAATGAGTTTGTTTACTTGTTAAAATAATTATTGACTTTCATAGAGTGAAGCGTTATAGAAAGCTGCTGCTTGATATTTGTCTGATTTTTAAAATTCTGTGCTGAAGCAGGACAATGCTAATAGTTAAACACTGGCTTCTTTGAATGTGTTTATATTCTAAATTGCAATCCTTGCCAAAAATCTAGACAATTGGACCAGAAAATTTGCCAAAGATGATCTGATTAGTGTCAGAAGTGAAAAATATAAACGTTGAGTTACAGAAATTTTAATTTCAGTGTGTATAAGCCAAATAACAGAAGTTCTCATGTTCTAATAGGCCATCCTTTCATACACAACAAAAGCACCATTAGGTGTAAACAAAATCAAGTGGGACAGTATTTCCAGGAGGGAGGACTTATTTATTTGCCTGAAGGTACGTTAGGATTGTAGCTTATTGATGGCAGCCACAAGAAAAATGCCAAAAAATACAACAAATCCCACCACACTCTTCAGTTCAGGTCAAAAACTAAACTTGCTGCAGCTGCAAGTCTGCTTTCTAAATGGGCTTTCTGCACATTGATCTTTAGGCACAGATTTTCTGTTTTCCCATCAGTTTTAAAGAACTAAGTCTTTTCTTCAGAATAATGTCAGTATTTCCTGGTTTATATGGTATGATGATTTGGCTGACTTGGTATTTGCTGCAAAACCTTATTTCAATTTTGAGAAAACAGATGAAGCAAACCTATCATCTCAGATCTCATTCAGAGACCTGACTCCTTGTGCTCTTAGACAAACTTGAATTCTTTAATTTCTTCCTTATTAGCTCAAGAAACATGAAGTGTTCTCTTGTCCAAGCCTCTTCCCTAAGTTTTTGGTTGTTTTTTTTTTGCTTCTTAATATTTGAAGTTTTTAAAAAGATCACATTGTATCTGCAAACTGCGGTCAAAACTGGTTCCAAATCTTTCATAGGAAAGTGGGTAAAGGGAAACATGATATATGCAAGTGTGCATAGCCATTTGTCTGCTATTCCTTAATCTCACCTCAATATATAATTATGTAATTAGTTCAATTAATTGGACCGATTTTACTGATTTTTGAGTGCTAGAAAATAAGCTCTGTACTAAATTGCATTACTTTAACTGCTGTTACATCAAATCCAGCTGTTGTTCCCTTTATCATTGCTAAACACTTACCAGACTTTGGTTTTTACCAGAATGAGACTCACTGGAATCTGCTACTTTATTTCTCTGCTTTCTAAGGTAGACCCAGTTCAGAAAAAATAGGAGGAGAAAAAAACCTTTATGTAAAGGATCTGAATACAGATACAAATGAGAGTTGTGGAGAGGAATTGTCAGCAGAGTAAATGATGCCTTTGTATACGCAGTGGGTTGGATGGATCTCCTCATTGCACATTTACTTTTGAACACAGCAGTAATTTAACTTTTTTGGGCAAGAATCCTGTTACCTGCTGCTTTTTCCTCTTCAAACTGTGTCTCTGTGGCAGGAACTGAGGCACATTTTGAAAACTCAGGATAGCAGAGAGTGCAAAGCTTGTTTTCCATAGGACAAATGCTGTATGCAACACTTAGAGTGTGAAGGCACATAAAGCCTGTGCAATCCTACTCTCTCTTCAGCAGACAGCCATTTCTTGTGTTGAGTCACAGCCTGCAAAGTCAGGGTTTAGGTGCCCTAGGGCACATTGGGGCACTGGCTATTAGTCTTGTTGAACAGTTAAGGCTCTTTATTCCAAAGCCTCCTTGCTACCTTTGATTCTGTGTTTTTCTGAATGATTTGCCTGCAGGAGAACATTTTGTCTGGAAATACTGTGAGTAACCATGAGAAATGCCTCACAAAGGAGAAGGAGGTAGTCATCAGGTGATCTGCAGACAATTTCTTTAAGCAGCATTACATTTTTATACATGAAAAAAACCTTTTCTCTTGTTTTAATTAGCAAACCTCTTAATTGTTTGTTGTCTGTAACGTGCATGTCAGTGGTGACAGATGCACCATTACTTTGATGCTAAAACTAGGGTTCAGGGAGATTTGAGGCAAAGGTTTAGCCTGCTCCCATAAGATGTAACAGCACTTTGAGATATGCACCCAACTATTTCTGTGTACATGTATGTTTTCCTGGCCAATTAGCAGGATACATTCCCCTTTCCCATCCGCTGACTGACTGACTGGGTGTCTACAGACACCTGAAATTCAAAGAACTCTTAGACCAGCAAGAATTTTGCACATATGACTTCACAAATCTTAGAGCAGCAGCTCCCACATTTTACTAAACTTCTTATCTGCCCTGGAATTTCATCTAGGGCTGAGTAACAGGGGCTGCTATGAAAGGCCATTATACAGAGAAAATGAAAAGCAGTAATTAACCCTGGGTAAGCCTGCCAGCAAACTTTTCAGAGCACAGAAAGAGAAACAAAAGTGTCCAAAGGTTAATGACTTAGCCAGGATTTCTTAATGCAGCAGATAGAGTTACAAAGTGTGTAGCTTAGGATTTCTAGGGTGTCTCTGCTGTAGTGAACAAGTCCTGTACACATAGAGCTCCACTGGGACGTTTGTGGAGTGAGCACTGCAGGAAAGCGTAGGAAGAACTTGCATTGTTTCTCGCACTGCTTGGACATTGGGGTCATCAACAATATTCAAAGAGTGATGCAATGCTTTTACCTTGTCTGATAGATCTGCTGTTAGAACGTCTTGTCCTAGAATGTGAATGCCTCTGCACCCTTTAAGTGACTAATTGTGCTTTGTCTTTTTAATTTGTCTTACTTAATTATATAGAAAACTCCACATTAAAATATTCTTTGCTTATACTCTCAACTTTGTTTCAGGACAAAAGTGAACGTGCATACATCTGAATATATGTGTAATTAAGTATGAAAAGCCTGTGCAGAGCTTACCTCAGGTCATCTGAGTTCTTAATTTCACCTTTAGTTTCTACCCTGCTTCCCTGAGAACTGCAGTGAAAGAGAAATAAGCTATACCACGTGGTCAACTGGCTTAAGCTCTTACAAGGAAAAGGCTTCCAAAGTCAGTCATCCCTAGCTGAAAATATCCCTGTTCCACTGCTTTTTATTCCTCTGTGTGGATTTTTGCCAGTGTTTCCTAGGCTTGAGCACCCCTGAAGGCTCCAATTGCCACTTGCATTACAGTGTTTGAGTGTTTATCATTCTAGTCACTGCAAACAGAAAAGACCAAACCTACAAAATTTGCACCCTAGAAAAATCTGGTAGCTTGCTGGCTAGGCTTATTAAATGGTGTGAAAGCTTATCAAGAAACATTGCTTCATTAATAGAAATCACCTTGTGAATTAGTTGTGTCTTTTCCCCAAACTAAAGACATTATTCTTCATTCTGAATGGGAAAAGTTGTAGCCCATGTAGCCAAACACAAGTCTAATCCATGAAATGAAGGCACTGGTTTCCTACTCTGAGTCTTCAAACTCAAGATCTATTTCATTTGAACTAAAGCTAATTTAATGAACAGAAATAACAAATACCTTTAAAAGCTGTAAAGAGGTCATTTAAACTGAAAGACATGAAATGAATGTGGTACAATATCCTGAAGGGTGCTTTTGGAAGGATTGGTAGGGAATTGTTAGGAACAATTATTTTCTAGTACCTCTTTTGATCGTTTTAATTTTTTTCTTTGCTATATCAAGTGACTTTGTTTTCTCATCACTTTCCCTCTCTGAAGACCTTTCAGGTTTCAAAGGAGTGTCCTTCCTGACCCTTCTCTCCAATTTGGCTTCCCAAACCCAGGGTGAAGGCTGAGGTGTGGTCTCTGAGATCAAATTATTCAGAGAAACTGAGATCAGCATTCATTTGGTTATCTCTATGAGCACAAAAGCTGTACTGAACTGATAAAGAGTAAAAGTCCAGCTGGATGACAGCAGGTAAGGCATTTCAGAGTGTCTGAGTGTTTGGAACCAGCCTCCCATGCGAACATCAGCAATGACATTTTGGTTTTCTCACCTTAAAACTCACACAGGCTTAACTAAAGCCAGAAATTAAGTCTACTTCTGCTCACGAAGCATACAGGTACCTCTTCACTGGCTTTTCTTTCTGCCAGCGTTTCTAGCGGAGCTTTGGCTGTAAGAACCCAGTGCTACTCACTTGGCTTGATTTTGGGCCAGTCTGCTGCTTCTATCCTGTGGTCCTCGTACTTCTTGCCCGAATAGGCAAAGAGGTAGCGGCTGATCTCTGCTCGTCCCCGCAGGTTGAAGTAGGTGAGCTTGTACTGCGGCATGCTGGGCCCTGCTGGGAGCGGGGACAGAGCTGCTTTAGAGAAAGTTAACTCCTCTGTCACAAAACCACACTGTGCTTGCTTTTGACAGGCAGCATGCTTGTACAATGCAAAGGAAATATTGCACCAAGCTGTTGCACTTTGCAATCGTTGCATTGCCCACACCTTCGTGTTCTGCATTTGTCAGCCACAGCACGCACAGATGTGGGCAAAGACAGCTGACATGCAGTTCCCCCTTTCGTGTGTGTCTCTAGAAAGCTGGCTTGATTGTGTTTGTTGTTTTTTTTTTTTTTCAGAAGTATTAGGAACTTTCAGCTTTCACTTATTTCTCTTTTTATTCTAAACTCAGGCCATTTTTTATAAAGTGGTTTTGGGATTTTTTTTCAGAGTGCAAATCTAAGATTATATTCTGTATCAGAAGATAGTTATCTTCAGCAGTAATTTTATTCAGGCCTGCCCTGTTCAGCCCCTACTTTATCCATGACCAAATCATGAGAATTACCAAACTCTTGTGATTTTTGCATTAGTTATTACCCTAGTCAGACAAAGATTTGCCCAAAATTATTTTAGAAGAAAAGTTTGCCATGGAAATCAGGCTACAGTGTTGTTTTGAGAAAATCATCATTGAATTTTCAGTTTTTGTACAGAAGCCAAAAGAAAATTTGAAATTACTTTCTTTAAGTTTTCGTGTGGTTTAGTTTTTTCCCTTCGGTTCTAGTTAGGAGTCACATTACAGAAGGCTCAATTTGTTTCCCAGGGTAACAAGCAACAAAAGAAAGTGTTTGAGAGTCTGATTGTATAGCAAGGATGGTACAGGAAAGGTAAACAGATAAAGTTGCTTTAAACCAAAGGTAAGCATTTACACATAGCACTTTAATAAGAGAGCTCAGCTGAGGTTTGAATGTGCTGGCAAAACGCTAGTGAAACAGCCATCTGCCTCCTCACCCAAAGCAAAACCCCTTCTCGTTTTTGCCTTGAAGTAGACGTTGCATTTACCATTCTTTTATATGCATCACATTCAGAGTGTTTGTAAGAAAGCCTGGAACACAGATCATCTGCCTTAGGGCAGAAAGGGAGCTATTTTTTTCTTTTTTTTTAATGAGTAAGTGCTACCACATAATCTCACAATGGAACATCCCCTGTTCAGTCATCTTGCCTTGAAAACATGTGCTTGAGGAGATAGATCATCAGCTTTCACTTTGGACAGAGAAGCTCTTCATTCAGAAACAGAAAAGCTTACACTTAACTCACACTGAAAAGAGCAGATTGCTTTTGCCACTTGTTCCTCTAAAGTCAAAACATGTACCTTCTGCCTTGAGAGTGGCAAAAGCAAAAAGAAAACCCAGACAAAAAACCCCATAGCAGATGAGCACACTAGAGGCTGCTTAATTCATTGTGAAAGTTACCTGCTGCCCTACAGCACACAGCAGGCTCAGAAGTGAATTATTGGTGAATGGAGATTCACATTATTAGTGAGTGGAGACTTTTCATGTCAGATGCCTAGCAGAGAAGCAGGAACAGAGCTGGAAAGTTACCAATGGAGATATCTACAAGTGTTCCAAACAGAGACTCCATTACAATTATTACATCAAGTGTATTCCTTTTATTCCTTTGCACAGTATAAAAGAGAGAAGCTCTAGATGAAATTAGTGGTATCAGGATGTGATTAGTTTTTTAGATGTGTTAATTACTGGAAAACATGTTTTTCTGGTTCTTGGCAAATGCAGCTCACAGATTACAGGTGCAACCACTTCTTTCTCTAAAGAGAGAAATTTTGACACTCCCAGCTTTTTCAAGTATGTTTTAGGTAAGTGGGAGAGGTTGGCTACTCCATTTTCAAATTTTGTACCCAGATCTATTACTTGGTACTCTCTATGGCATATATGATAAAACTATATAGTACTATGGATTTGGGTTAGGTGTCTAGAAAGTTAATGTAAGAAGAGAGAATGAGATTGTAGCAGGATTTTCCTCCCTGCTCTCCCTGTTTCTGATTTGGTGTGGTCAGGGAATGGCATTTTTAAAAGAGCATATGTTACCTGAGATTCATGACAGTGATTCAGGTGCCAAGGGAAAAAAAAAAAACAAACCCAACCAAACTTTGAGTCTTACTTTGCAGGTTTTTTTGAGACAAGCAAATGCTACTGATTTAATCTGAATATACTGATTTAGTGTCTATTTCCCTTCTTTAGGAGTGTCCATAGAGTTTTTTTCTATAAACATCGATAGCAGTCCCAGTGCCCTGGACTTGCTACACCACTCACTCATGGGTCCTGTTTCCTGGCTGCCTCTAGCCCATTTAGCCCTGTGGTAGCAAATAGTTGCTGGCAGCTGGAAGGCATTTAAAAGCACAAGAACAGCAGATTTTTAAGGGGCAGTTGTGAAGGAGTAGACATCTACATAGAGAGATGACTGAGGTGTAAACATTCCAGTAGGTGAGTGTGTTGGAACAGTCTAATCCAAGTGGGAGCACTCTATACACAAAGACATGTCCAGTCAGGAGGAATGAAGTGATGTAAAGGATTGGGAATTTTGGCTGAAGATCAGCAAATCTCTCTGCCTGTTGTAGTAGACAGTGGAATATTTTGGTCTGTCAAGGAAGTAGCGGAAACTATTGTTTGAGTTGTCTAAAGCAAAGCTAAACAAATTTCTAATGAGCACATCATAAGGAGTAATCAAGTAGTTGTAGTGGTGCTGCACTTTTAAGCTTATGATTTTTTTTCCATTCATTAACAAAAAAACCCAAAAAAACCCAAAAACAACAAAAAAAACCACCACACAAAAACCAAACCAAAACCAACTCTACAAGGAGTTTACCAAAAATACTTGACATTTTAAAAGCCTTTATAGGTTTACTGTAAGCATGTTTTTGTAAATGTTTGTAGGTTTTATTTTTTATCTATATTTACTGTGAAATGTCAGGAGTAGTGCTTCCTAAACAATTACAGATAAGTTTCTAAATTAAAGAAATGGTTGTGTTCAGAATAGATTTTTGCCAAACATACCAAGTAAGTTGTAAGGGTGGGGTTTTTCCCTTTGTCCTCCTTTCCCTCCTTTCCCCAGTGTGTTTTACAAAGAAGGGAATCATAAGGAACAAATTAAAATCAGAATTACTGAATTATTGAAAAATGTCATTTTTAGAGGAAAAAAGATCTGCTTGGTTTTTTGAGCTGGTTTTTGGGATGAAGATGTTGGGGACTTTTTTGGAAGTGGAGAGCAGGAAAATATTTATTCAAAATTATTTATCTTTTCTTAGGTTAATCATGGCTTATAAATACAGAAAGATGGTGGTGGGTGGATCTCAGTGCCCAGACTTGCAGGTATTTAGCCACCTTCTTAGTGCTATTTAATCTGTTCAGGTGAGTTCATTGCAAAGCTAGGTGTGTATAAAAGCAGGAGGAGGTGATTTACCAATACTGCCATGTAAGCAGTGTTTTTCCAATTTCTGTTCTGATGAATACATGGCTGGGACAGCCCTGTATACCTGCCCTGCCCTACACTGACAGCACTTCTGAGAGGAAAGCTTCTATCTTTACAAACAATTTGAAGGTATGGGTGTTAACGTCATCGAAATTGATCTTAGTGTCTCTACCAACCCTGGGCAGCAGGCTGGTTGCAGACAGCTTGGCTTCTCAAACAGACAAGGGTCAGCACAAGCCTGAGTTTCTGAACTTCGGGGTAAAATAGTAGGTTCAAGGGGGGGATATGTGGTAGGCAACTGGGGAAGGCTGTACCTTCCTAAGAGAGAAAACCCTGTGGGCCTGTGCCCCAGTGGACTCTCTCCCTTTATTCAAATAAAGTTGTTGGACTCCTCTGTCTCCTTTTTGGACATAAACCTCTGACATTTGTGGATTTTACTGACACTTCAGTCCCAGTTTCATTGCATACAGCTTTCAAAGCCATGAACTCAACAGCTTTAAATTCACTATTAAATTAGCTTTAATACTTTAAAGTTGTTGACCAGCTTAGCTGATTTTCCAGCTTTCCTCTGTGACTTTCTGAAAGCCAGCTTAACTGGCTTTAACATACCTTTAAACAGAGGATTAATGGATCTCATGATTAAATTCAACTTGGAGCCACTCAGTGACAAAATCAAAAAGGAAATCTAAGAGAATGTCAAATATGTGTAAAGTTGGCATCCACCATTATACTCATGAGTCAAAAAATCGTGGTAGAGTTACAAGTGTCTAAAAACTTTATGACAGATTTCAAATTATTTTAAACATTGTGGCTTTATGGAGGTATCTCCTGATGAACTTGAGATGCTTTTATTCTAGTTGAAGCAGGACTGAGCAATCAATTTGAAAACTTCAAGCAAGATTAAAGTTAGAAAAGAGCGCCCAGGAAGGAACCAGCATTTTCTGGGAACTGATACTGAGTTTCAGATAGCAGTAGTACAGAAGAGAAACAGCACTGGCAGACTGGACACTGCTCAGATTGATTTTCATGTGTGTACCCAGAGCATGCAGCCCCTGCCAGCCAGTGTTTGGTCCTGCATGCCCAGCCTCAGCAAAATTAAGCACCAGAACTCTGCTGGGCTCTCTAGTGGAACAGTGTTTCGTCTCTCTTTTGGAAATAGAAGAAAATATTCTTCAAGCTGGTAACAGGTACCAAAATCTGGATGCTTGTGAGGAGCCAATTGATTTTTATTTATGCCTCAATGGAGACTGCCGCCATTGGGGGCTCTTCAGGCGGACAATGCCTTCAGAAAATGGTGGGAAGCTCTGGCTCTGGGGGGACTTTGCCTGGCAGTATGCCTCAATATTGTCCAGGTTTTAGGCTATAAATCCGTTTTCTGACATGGGGTGGAAGATTACTAGAAAGCTTTAACATGTGCCATGTGCAGGAGGCAGCTGGGGCACGTGAGGGGTGCAGAGACCGCCACCATTTTAGGGTCTCCTAGCGGACAGCGCCTTCAGGAAATGGCGGGAAGCTCTGGATGTGGGGGACTCTGCCTGGCAGTCAATCAGCAGAGAGAGAACTTACCCATCTGGGCTGCAGGCAGTGAAATTCCTGCTGCCCAGGAAAAATTCTCCCTGACTAGCCAGTGCTCATGGGGCTATGGGAGCAGCCCTTGCACACAAAGTGAGTTAACCGTGCCACAACCAGGGCCTGCTGTCTCCATCTCTCAGGGGCAGGAGGCTCGGCTCGAGGTTCAGCTCCTTCTGCCCCTGCTCACCTTCTCCCTGCTCAGCCCTGCGCTCTACCCTGCCTCTCTGTTCCCTTTTCCACCTTCAGTAGCAACTCATCTTTCTTTATCAATAGAAATTCTCAGATATAATCTTTCCCACGTTTGTGTTTTATTTATGCCAAGAAATCTGTTAAAAAGAATCCTTCCGCTATTCCTTTGCAGTGGGACACGACAATGGCAGATACTCAGTGTGTGAATTCAGAAAAAAATAATTTAAAACAAGGCAGCACATATTTACATTTTCCTGTATAAGGTTATTGGTATTTGAGGTGACAGTCAGTGGAGAGCTTTCCCTTGGCTAGGGGTGAGGGGGGAGAAAAACCAGCTAAGCTGAGGTATGTGTTCACATGCATCCTGAGTCTGACAAAGTGCTTGTGATGCAAAGTCCCCTTGAACTGTACTTTGTGCTGCAAGAAATTAAGGACTTTCTTGCCTCAAGGTTTCGTCCTTGTTAGAGGATGTAAAAAAGCCCAGCTGTTGCTTCCAGGAAGCAAGACCAGTTGAGGTAAGGTTCGTCTGAGTGTTTCTAAAATTATGGACTTGAACTGTGTGCTTGGAAAAGATGATGCATTGCACTGTATTCACATTCATTCACCATGAGGGTTCTTCATTAATTTAGGAGTCACTTAGGAAAGCACCACAATTAGTGCCTGAAACAATGATGCCCTGGCCGTGGGCCTGCCATAAAATGGGAAGCTGGAGGTCTTTGTCTGCTCACTGTCATTGTCCTCTCTTGAATTGCAACCAGAGCTTGACAATGATTCAGGAGTGATGATTCCATCAATGGATACCTCTTTATTTTATTGTGAGATTAAGCTTTTATAACAGTTCAGAGTGCTTGAGTTGCTGGAGCTGATTATATATTCCATTTTCATTATTTTACAGGATGAAAGTATAACAACAAATCAGCTTCCACTCATAAGCCTACAGGTATCTCTCTGCCAAGAAGAATCTTGCTTTATGACATGTGAATTGAAGTTCATGTCCTCTCTAAGGTGAGAAGCTTTGTGTACATTTTGCTTTTGATTTTTGTTCTACTGCTATTTTCAAAGCATTTCCTGTATCTTTATGAAACTTTTTTGCAAAGTTAACATGAAAATCAAGTAAGTTTTGAAGCAGACACAAACCAAACAGCCTGATTTGGGTGTTCTACAGAGGTGGATGGGGCACTGCAATTTCACCCAATTCTTATATTTACTCATATGTCTCTGTCATGTATGCAGTTTGAAGTCTTAAAATTAGTGTCAGCCAAATGTTTTTTCATTAATGGTAACACTGGGATTTCAGAGGGAAGACTCTTCTTTGTCTTCCATACTCCCAATGACAGGGCCAAGTCATGCTAATGTCAGCTAGGATACTGAATTTAGAAAAGGAAAAGAGAGAAGCTGGCTGGGTCTCTGTATATACAGGCAAAAGAATCTTTGCACATTAGAGGAGAAACCTTTCTTAGGCTGTTATCTCAAGAGTGACCTAACTCCTCCAAGTATGAAGCATGGATTTTTTGGTTCTGTCCCTTAGAGGTTGGGGAGAGTTGTATTACTTATGAAGTACAAAGAAAAATATTTAACCGGTAAAGAGACTCAGTCTGTCATGTTTCACCTGAGAAGCATTAGGAATAGTGAGTTCAATTTTGCCCATCTTTGCTTATTGTACTCATATATGTGAATTCCTCATTCCTGTGACTGGAGAGCTGAGCATTTAAGCAGATTTTTCCCTCCTCAGTTTTAAAATCACATTTTAACTGTCCAAGTGAGTCTTTCTCTCTTTATTTGTTTAAATTTTCACATTTCAGAGGAAGAAACCAGAGAGATAAGACTCAAATAGTTACTGTAGCAAAGCTTCCACAGCTGTAACTTTATAAACTGCACAAGGTAGGAAAGATAAAAAATGTCCATATGCAGTATTTCTTCCCTTTTTATTTAACCAGCATAACAGTCAGTTTTGGGGAAAGGCATAATTGTTTACATTTTCCTGTTTGAGCAGTGCTGAAAAGACAGAAACCATCTGAGAGGCAGCCTTGACCTGTCTGTGGATGTGGTGCTGCTCTCCTCCTGGTTGCTGTCAAATTGGTTGCTGCAGGAATGCCTTCAATTTTTTTATCTTGGGTGAAATAATATTAATGATTTAAGAGATATTTTCAGCCTTGGAAAACCAAGAATAGTGACTATTTGTTGTTTTCGGGGTTTTTTTTCCCTGCCAAAAGAGGATTTTATTAATTCTTTTTTTAGCAAAGAAAATAGGAAATTTTCTGCCCATCTTTTGGGGAGAAGGATTAGAGAATATTGGCAGATTGATGGAAGACTGCAAGTCTTCCAATGGTAGATGTCCACAGTAGTCTGTGTATTGACAGAAAATAAAATTAAAAACTCTAGGTAATTCTATTTCCTGTCAGCTCTCAGTCTGACATAAGTTTTCTTTCTGAAAATTGATGGTCTATTTTCCCACTCTGGTCCAGTTATAGAAAGTAAATGAATATGATTTCTTATATTTCTAATCCAGATAGCAATCTGGACCTTGGAGAGAAGAGAGAAAAAAATCTGTGCACCCTTTTGTCTTTAATACACAAATCATCTGAAGTAAATGTTTATGAAATTTTATGTAAGGTTGAGTTTTGAAATAACAAATTCCAAATATAATGGATACTTCTTAGCATGATTTTCAAGGTTAGATACCTGGATCACTTAGGGCATAATATATATTTAAAAAAATTTTAGGAGGTTTTTGTATGTGCATGCACCTGGTGTGCTGCTTATTTGTGGCCTGTGGGGGAAATCAGCATCCAAAAATGAGAAGAGATTTTAAGGCATTGCTGTGAGAGTATTGAGTGGTACTAACGGTTATAAGTATTTTGAGTGACCTGATGAGTAAAACTCTACTGCCTGAGCAATACCTGATCTGTCAGTAAGGGGGCTTAAAAAAAAGGAGCTGTAGGAGACCTTAAAGCAATTATCTCTCTGAGGAAGCTTCAGGCTTGTTTTGCTGATGCAGAAAATCAGAACTCAAAAAAAAATCCTTGAAGAACACAGGAAAAAATCTTCTTTTTTTTTTTTTTTTTTTTTGCTAAATATATTTAGAAAAGTAACCACAATGTATCAGTGGAAGAGGAAGATAAGAAAGATATGAAAGGGTTTGGGTTTTTTTTAAGTGGTAGTCCAGTGTGAGTGGGCAGTGAATGGGTGTCCACTCTCAAGACTTGTTGAAGGAGAATGTCAGAGCCCACTGGGTTTGCCTGAGCTGAGTTTGTGATTGCCCCTCAGGTAACTGCAATCAAACTGATTGTAATTAATTCAGATATCTGAAGTTCACCCCATTTGTTTGAGCTGAAGTGAATGAGGGAGCTCTCATATGTCAGCAGGATTAAGGAGGCAAGGAAGTGGTGACAGACAGGGCTTTGCTCAGCCAGCTCAGCAGTGTGTCCTCAGTCTGCCTGCCTTGCCACACTCTTCCCTTTAGGGACTGATCATCTTGTGGTGACTTTGCTTTCTCTCTGATCCTCAAGCTTTGGATTTGCATCTACTTGGTCCCAGTTTTGTGTAACTTCTGAAATTGGCTTGTGCAGCCTCTTTTAGATTAACAAATTGCACACTCAAGACCATGAAATACTGGTAAATACAATTGCAAGAGATCTCAGGAGAGATGCAGACGAAGGAGTGGTTAGGATCATTTCTCAGGAAAAAACACTTAAGTTTTATTTCCACATCAGATATTTTAAGAATTCCCAGAAGCACTTTGTGGTAGAACAAAAGCCTAAATAATCTTAATGCTTGCCAACCCCATGTCATTCCTGTAAAATTTATGCCTTGCATCTCTCTCTGCACTCTTCAGATGAATCAGCATGACCTCATAATATTCCTACAAAGCTCAGAGCTCAGTTGTGAGTGGCGTTGTTCTGCATTGTTTAGTTGGCTCTCCAAAGCCAGCTGCCTTTGTCAGGATGAATCATGTCCATTTTCTGACCTCTCAGGCTTATCCAGCACAATAATTTGTATAACAACTGTCTTGGCCACCTAACATCTTTCCTTGGAGGTGAAAAACTGGTCTTTTTTCCTATCCCAGCTGTGTGTGTATATGTGCAAGGGGGAGTACAAGCACCAAATCCTTCCCCCTGCTTGTCTAAACTACTTTGCTCTTGACCCACTGCATATCGTGAATCTGCTGTATAATTTGCCAAAAACACCCCAAAATGATAGGCATGAAAGAATTAGATAGGTTTTAAAGCACTGTATATAATCTCTGTAGCAGGTACAGGTTTGACTGGGAAAGGTTTTTATTCACTTTGCAGAGTTCTCCGGTACCATCACTACATGTCCTGGTCACAAACTCCTGGTGTCCTCCTGCTCTGCCCTTTGGTGCCTGACACAGACCATCATGCCCAGGAGGCACTAGTACAATGGGCTGGGGCACAGATCTCAAGTATTTTCAGATATTTTGAAATCATTTTCCTAGCTATAGTAAGCCTAAGGAGACCCAGAACCTTGCTAAAGGGCTGTTCAGGCATTGCCAGTCTCCTTGAGAGGACCAGAGGAGCCAAATGTGCACCTCCAGCTCTGACCAACACCCAGCCAGAGGCCTGGGGATCACCTAGATTTGGCCATAAGTGAGAAACATGCAGGACTCCTGAGTTACAGTCACAAACTGCTCGGTATGTAAAACCCTAACCTCTGTTTCCCACACTTCAGTAGAAAGTACTTTCTGAGAGGCAGTTTGCAGCCAGTTTCTCATGGAAACCCTGGCTAGTCTGGTTCTGGGGCAGTCCCAATTGCTGTGTGCCTGGCACAGAAAAATGGTTCTTTGGCTGAGATATACAGTTCCACATCACACATTCTTTTTTGTCACATGTCAACTAAACTAAGAGACAGCTTAAACCTTTGTTTGCCTTCCCTCTTTGCATCTGCTATAAATACAAAACATAGTGCACTTTGCCTGGTATCACAGAACGTCCTTGTTTTCTCTCTTTTTCCATCTCATGTTTATTCTTTACTAAGTAATTCCAGCAACATTTTTAGTTATTTCTACAGAGATTCAAAAGTAGCCATTTTGGTTTTTCTCAGTTCATTGTTGTAGCTTGTTTTATGGGAGTTTTGGCAGATTACCTTGAGATTAGACAAGGTTCTTCAAAGTGGTGGCACTTTGAAATGTATCTGTGCGATTTGGCTGGATTTTTCCCCCTTCTTTCTTTTTCCTCATGGTTTTTGGGTAAAGGGTAAGAAAAAAATCACCTGTTTGAGATTTGCAGCATATCTAATAAGTCTCCAGCAGGTGTGAATAAGCATAGCTTTCTGTGGCAGGGCATGCCCCCTGCTAGCCCAACACTGGCCATGTCAGTGGCTCCTGGGCCGTGTAATTCCTTTCTGGTGAGATTTCAATCTAAGATGATTTGGAAATAAGCACCAACTTCAACTGCTTCTGCTTTCCAGCCGCTCAGGAGAAGGTTGTGTGGGACAGACAGCAACGAGAAACGTTATGAGCAAACCCTTGGAGCAGCAGAGCATGTTGGGCAGTGGCACAGGAGCGTGCTGCACTGGCTAACATGCTTGCTTGTGCACAGACCCAGAACTCTTTTAAGAATTAGTTTGTGTATATTTTCAGCTTAAAATTTGGAGAGCTTCCGTCTCATTTCTGTACAAATAGATTTGACTGTGTGCCTGGGCATGTGTGTGTCTGCAGCAGGGAGTAATTTACACAATGTGCGCATTTTTAGGGAGAGGTGGATTCTCTTTTGGATTAAATAAAACAAAAGAACGAACAAAAGTAAACTTAAAAAAGACCTCTGTGTCTTTTTTTCTTTACAAGCCTTGCATGAAAGTACTAGTGTTTACAAACATTTGTAAGGAGTACAGAAGCCCAGGAAAGATACTTTATAGCTATGGTTTGTTTGCTTGGAAATGAACAGGGAACAAGAGATGGCTTTTAACAGAGGAAATACGTGTGGGAGGATTATGTATATAGGAAAATGACAGCAGTTAGAATGAAAGCAAAGACGTCCTCAATGGCTATTTAGAGTATCATTTTGAAGTAAAAAACAAATAACAAAAAACCTTTGACTTTAAGGAGAATAACGGAGTGAGTGGAAGCAGATGCAGGTGGTTTTTTTTCTTTATAGAATGATGGTGGCGATTAGGACCAGAGTATGTCAATCCATTGGTTTAGAACACAGGAATTTGAAAAAAGAACAAAACAGTGCACAAAAATTACCTAGAATAATTGGTTGGTGCTGCTTAAAATTCATGTAATTTCTCTGACATTAGCCTAGATTTAGCTTGGTTGTGTAAGTGAAGGCATTTTAGTCAGCCTGTACATCTAATGGAATATTGGTTTGAAATGGGCTTTCACTTACTGAAAACTCCCTGCAGAATGCCCAGAGCCTCCTCACTCTGATTTCTTTGCAGATAAGGTTGTCACTTCTTTGGCAAGTACCCTGACACGTAGCCTGATTATTAAAGTAGCTCAGCACAAACCATGCAAGGCACTGATGAGGAACAGGGGCTTGCTTCTACAACAGGCCAGTGATCTTCCTGTTTGCCTCTGGAAAAGCAGCTCACAATTTTGAGTAAAGTCTGGTTTTAGCCGTGCCTGTGATTGTACAGATGTCCTAAGTGCAGCAGGCACGGTTTAGGGATGCCTGTAAGTAGCAAAGAGAGTGCATAGATGGAGTACTTGAGTTACACTTGCAGCCACCGTACGGAGCTCCCCTCTGCCGGTAGCACCGCTCAGAGAGCCAGGCTCAACAAACCGAACAAATCTCTCAAAATTAAATACTCTCAGGACTCGCTCTACACGCAGCATAGTTGGAGAGACTGACCTCCCACACAGCCACTGTAGCGGTAGCCTAGGGAAGGCAGAGTAGGATCAGAAGAAGCCAAGGGAAAGAGAGAAGCCAGGCTGCCGCGGTAGCCAAGGTGAAACAGAACTCACTCCGGTGCGGTGATGCGCGGTCCCCTCCTCGCTGCGCGGGAGTCCCTCCGAGCGCCGACCCCGACAAGGCTGCGGCGCTGGAGCACCGGGTGTTAATATGCAAACCGCTCCCTCCCCAGGACCGCCTGCACGACTCTCCTCCTCCCCCGGCTCACACACGCTCGGTATCTGCATCATGCCCGATAACAAGCGAGTTTGCTGACTTGGGGCTAGCAGAGCATACTGAGTGCTGGAATTCGTTGGCTTGCGTTCATAGCACATTTAAAGTGATAGAGTGCCATTTGAATCTATATAACAATAATAAAGGCAGGCGCTGCGGAGTTGAGTCAGATGATGGGTGGTTTTTTTTTCTAAATGTAAAATGTGTGGAACAAGCTAGGTAATGTCTTTCAAAGATTATTTCTAATTAATGTGAAGCTCACACTATTTGATCTAGTTATCAAGCAATGTCTCGAATAGCTGCAAATGGAGAGTCAGATATAAAACCAACAAGAACACCCCAAAACCCTCCACAACCAGCACCAAAAAAAAACCCCAACTCCTAAGCTTTTTACATAAAGAACCAAGTGTGATTTCAGTTGGTGGTTTAGGGTTTTGGTTGGTTTTGGTGGGTGGGTTTTTTTGCTGTCAGTAAAGAAGGATTCACACAAACTGTGTCAGCGAGTAACGCACGTTAGTAGTTACGGCTGTCATGTTGCTGCTTCTCATCTATAGTGGATGTTGTGCTTTTGTTTGTTGTTTTTCTTTCTCCTTTTCACTGTACTTTAGCCTCAGCAAAGTCCATTCACTATTGCTCTGCTTTGCTCTCCTCTGAGCATGGGAGCAGAATGCAGCAGATTTGGAGCAAGGTTTTCTGATGCTATTGTCTGATGTGTACCACATGAATCTGCTCTGAGGCTTTCTTCACTTTGTTTCAATAAACAATTGTGTGGGTGTTCCCTGCAGGTGCAGGGAGTGGTGCTGCTAAACAAAGCACTCTCTCCTGGCATGAGGAGGTGATAGATCACACAAATAATCATTTGCTGCAGGTCAACTCATTTTCTTGTAACACGTTTTTCCCTGATGTCAACAGCTGAGTTTTCACAAACCAACAGCCTTTGCAGCTAAGAAAAAAATTACAAAAAGAACCCCAAAATATCTTCTAATTGGGACTGATGTAGACTGAGCAATAAGCCAAATTACTGAGGCTTACCTTGGTGGTGATATTTCCATGCTTTTAGATTTACCTTGGCTGCAGATTTATGCTTTAGTATTTCTTTTCACCAGGATGTCACCTTGGTGGTGGTAGTTTAGAGTGCATCCCAAGAAGTAAAGTTTAAAGTTCTCTAATACCATATTTCATCAGTTTTTAATTATTAACTTTTGATAAAGCAGCCTGTACAAGATAAGACAGTTCTTTCAGTTGCAGAGAAGCAGTTTGAGACTTCTTCCTCATTGCATTAGCAGAAAACTGAAGGAATGATTGTGGTTCTAAAGCAAATGAAATTTGAAACAGACTTATTTTATAAACGTTTGCAAATTTTGGGCAACTAGGCTTATTTTTTAATTTATTTTTTTTTTAATTTGGAGCAGAGAGTGGAACACAGCAGCATGCTGTGGGATCTGGTTCTCAACCTTCTCAAAGGGAAGCAGAAGGTATTATTCTCCAGGAACTGTTTTCAACAGACAGCAATTTACTCCTACCCTGGCAAGGTTACCAGTAAAAATACGTGGTAAAGCATTACTAAGCACACTGGTAATCTAACCTTTGCTTTCTCTGTGAGCCATTTAATGAGTTAAAACTGCACCTTTGCTCCAAGAGTTCCATTCACTGAGTTGGTACGAAACACAAGTACTCCTTTGTGCTACAATTATACCTTCAGTGACTGGCAAGGTACTGAAACCTCCTTTTCCCCTTTGCTGTAGGAAATCTGTAGTGTAGATCAGGGAGAAAAGATTTCCAACCTGTGACAGGAGTGTGCTCACTTCCTCTTTTGAATAGGTAACTCAGTCCCTGTCCAGTGGAAGTTGCACTCAGGGCAAGCATCATGAGCAGGCATTATTGCTCCCCTCACTGTCACTCTGAGCACCTCATGTCTGGCAGGAGTGTGGGCATGCAAACTGTGGGATTTACAGGGGCTGTGCTCAGGAGCACCTATTACTTAAGCTGAGGACAGCACTTTACATGATCAGGAAGTAGGCTCTCCTAAAGAAAAAGTAATTCTTCCTTTCTGTCATGCATGTGAATTATCAAAGAAATTCCTCTGCTTTCTAAAATGGGAAGTGATTTGTGCATACAATTTCAAAATAATGAAGTTAGTAATGCACTGACCTGATCTAACCTTGGTTTCATTTGCTGATGATTGCTTACAGATTAAGCTGTCCCTTTCTGTTGCCCTTTTGGCCTGCAGCTGCTGGTGGTGGCATGAAAAAATGGCTGAACTGCTTGATGAAACAGTCAGGCTGGGTCTGTGTATCCATCTGGTACAGGAGGCTCTTTGCCTAAAGCGTCTCTCACCTCTGTCCAGCTTCTGGAAACTTCAGGGCTGGGAGAGCAAACCAGTCAAGAATATGACGTATTAAATGAAGCATGTACAAAATCTGGGTGCCATTCATGTCCAACACCTTTCCTGGGAATAGCAGCAGGGGCACTTTAATGGCAGGAGCTGCTGTCAGGTGTCTCAGGACTCACCAGTTGACTTCTTGCCCACTTGCATTTTGGTCATGGAGCAACATCTGGGTTTCTCATGGTCAGCTGAGCCCCATGGACAACTCTGCGGGCATATACCTGGCAATTGTGTGCAGTCACCAAGTCAGTGAAAGGATGTTTTCTGTGTGTTTTATACAGGGAAGAGAGGACATTGAGTCAATGACACATTTATTTTCTTGGTCAGCATGGGAGCTCTCCTTGTGGTTTGAAAGCCCTAGATAAACGCAGAGGAACTCACATGGATTAAATTTAAATCCAAGATTTAGTTCAGCAGATGTCCCTTTCAGGGCATTCACAGGCTATTAGGGGATCAGTTCACTCCAGGCAGATCTCCTGCCCCGTGACTCCTAAGTGTTGAGGGATCACTCTGCCTATTGACATGTGGCCAGACCTTCCCCACCTGTTCTGTCCCAGTTGCTGCTCCACGTTGTGCCTGGGAACTGATAGTTAAGCAGAAGGTTTGAAACAAAAGGTGGCATCTTGTGAAGTTGCCCATGTTCTACTGCAGGTCTCTGTGGTGAGAGAGCTTGCTTACTACATGTGCCAGGACAAACAGCCACGATTCCTGACGTCTTGCTTTGGGAATAGTAAGAGGCCAGCTCCCCAGAGCTGAAATGGGAGTAAGCACATAGCCACAATGTAGCTTTTTGCCCGCTGGTAAGGAAATTCCAACCATTTGTTATGGTGAGTAGACTTTTGCACTTCACAAAACGTGGCCATCTTATCAAGACCACAGTTAGTGCACCTACTTGTGTGTTCAAGAGAATAAATCTGCTCAAGTCAGAAGTTTCACTGTAAACTTAGATATAGTCATCATGTTCACTTCCTTAGTAATTTTTTCACCTACCCCTGCCTTCTTTTTTGCCTTTTTTTTTTTTTTAATTACAGTACTATGCAGCTATTAGAGACTGGAGCAAATGAGTATTTAGTATAAGATACAGGAAGTGAATAATTACAAGTTTCATCATTTTTAAGCCATCTAAGGAGGGATATTAGGCCTGCGAAATGCTAGACCTGCAAACACAGCAAAGGCACTTGGTCTTTTATGTTTGTATGTAATAGAGCTCAGCAATTTGCCTTCTCTTTTAGCAAGCAGTAAATTTAGACAGAAAAGTACACCTTCAGAAAGACCTACTGGACCTTTGCAGCCTAAGTTTACAAACACTTTTGGCCAAAAAATACTGCAGGGAATATTGAACATACCAGATATTTCTTTTTTGAAAAGTTGAAACCTTTAAAGTTTATTTGGAATTAATGTTTCTGTTGCCCTTTTTTTTTCTAATTTGAAATATAACAAAAATGTTAGTGTATTTGAAAACACTATCTGTGTCAATTATAAGCATGTTTTCACACATGCAGCTCACTCTGCTCATGCATATTCCATTACATTTTTATGATAGTTTGTTAAAAATATACAGAAGAGCATTTAAATGCATTTAAAAGGAATGATCCATTCTTAATCAAATATCCTTCCAGTGTTACTGTAGCTCTCATAAAAGGCCATGCTTAATGATCAATGAGATCATTACACCAGCAATAATGGGATTTGCTTTTGAAGCAGAGCAGCTTAGAGAAGCAATCAACTACAGACAAGCCTGCAATTTTGGGGTTTAAAGTTTAGCTGATAACTTTTTTTCCTTCTGCTCCTGGCAGCAGGGAGCTTTTGTGTGTACAGTGAAAGGCATCAGCTGAAAGATTCATATTTAAGTTTCTACACAGAGAGCCATTAGGAGCTGTCTGTTAGACACAGTTCTTCATGTTCAGAAGTGGTCTTCTTGGCTTTATTCATAAGTAGGAAGGTTCACAGCTACAGGTGGTTTCCTATACAAGACCCTGATCCAAAGTCCAGTGAAGTTGGCATAAGGACTTGTGGGTTCTCATTTCAGGCACTGGTTTTGCCATTGGGAATTGGGGCAGGATCATAACAAGTCATTTAGTTGGAGCATTTGGAATTACCTTTTCTAGTGCATTTGCCTCAGCATTTCATGTGCGTAATGCTCAGTCCTGAGCTAGCTGGCAGACTATTCTCTTTATCTTAGCACTTCTATTTATGGCCAAGGTTTAAAAACCCAGTTACCCTATGGAATGCTAGTAGCTTTGCTGCCTTAGCAGAGGAGCAATGATGCTCATATGTGCATACATGACAATTAAATAAAAATTCTTGATGAATAGACAAAGGACTCATCTATTCAGAAGATGCAGTTCAGCACAGGGACAGTGAATGCAGGTCCTTGGTATGTCAGCTGATGGCTGACCCCTACCCATTTGAGGTCTGTACTGAAGCTTTGTTTCCCATTACATCCTGCAGAAACTTGTCAGGGAAATGAAAAACCACATGGCCAAGTCAGAGCCGATCAGCTGCTTTTCTAATTTCAATTCATGTTTTGTTTTCCCTGTTTAAAAGGGAAGGAAAAGTTAAGAAATAAATAACTGTACAAGCTGCAGAAGATAAGAGAGCTTTGTTCCTCATTTTATTCATGTGGTTAGAGTGCTGATGAAAGCTGGAGATGCTGTCTGCTTACATTGAATAGATAAATCATGAGGTTTCACCCCCTTGTGGCCCTTTGCAATTGTATCACGTTGCATGAACAACTACGTAAAGGAATCAGATGTGCTTTACGGGCAGGAGAATAATCTGTGATTCACAGAAGTAGGTCAATGCAATTAGTGAAATGTTAAGACTCATAATATAATGTAACATGTGCTGTCTGCCTGATTCCATCCACATCAGTTTCAGCAGGGATACCATTAGACAAATGTGTTACTTGACTAGCAAATAAAAGCTTTTAAAGGGAAGCCTTCTCAAATGCATAAAGCCCCTTCATCTCATGTGCAAGTACTGGATGGTCCCACTAGGAAGCCCCCAAGGAGCCCTGAGCAGGCATAGGACCTGTTTACAGATATGCACTTGGAGGGATGAAGGAGCAGAAATCATTCACTGCACCATTTTGAAACGTGAGACTTCTTAAAAAGAAACCAATCTCTTCATGCCATCCTTTGATTCCACAAAACAAATAATTAGATCACAACTGCTTTCAAGGAAACTGAAGTGGATTAAAAAGAACATGGATTAAAAACTTGGTTGGGTTTGGGTATTGTTGGTTGGTTGGTTTGGTTTTGTTTGTGATTTTTTTTTCTTGTAGTTCTTTGGGGGGAATCTTGGGGGGTTTTGTTGGGTTGTTGTTGTTTTTTGTGAATCATTGCTATAGGAGAAGTCTTCTATTCCCAGAAGTGTGTGAGGCTGATCTAAGTGAGTGGGACAAAAAGATCAATGTCTAAGCCTTAATGTTGCTGCCTCATGGCTCCAGCAGTAGCTTTCCAACACCAACTGCTCTAATCACAATGGAAACCAGTACTGGTAAATCCAACATAAAATCATTAAGGAAATGCTTGCATTTTTATCCAGATGACAGAACTTAGCCAGTTCCACAGCCAGCCCACCTCTTGCTATGATGAAAGAGGTTAGAGGAAGTATAATATATATTTTAAAAAATATTGAAAATACCAGGTGACAAATTAACTTGTCTAGCTAAAACACTGGATTCTTTTGATTAAGGAGAAATTTTCGGGAAGAATTAATGCCAATGGACTGAGATAGTTCTTGGAACTTATTACAGAGACAAGAGGAAGAAGGGTAAATCTTTGTGCACCAGAAACAAATTTGAACTCAAAAACCAGGGAAGCTGGAGTGTGGAAGTCATTACAAGATTAACAGAATAGAAAATTGCCTTGAATTTATGAGCAAGAAAACGATTTATTTGTTCTTTTGTGCTTAAGGAGAAAGGGACTCCACGTGTTCTGTTTCTCAAAATAAAAATAATTTCACATTTGGATTGCTAGCTGTTCTTCCTCCTCTCTGAATTAAGCAGTAGTCTGAGGTGCTTAAGCGGAAGTTACTCAGGTGTTCTTTGAATTTATACTGGCTATGGAAAAAGCAAAGCAGGTAGATAAGAGCAGATTGGTCTCCTCTGTTCTTTGCTCCTTTCACCTCTCTGGTGGTTTCTGAAGCTCTTACACAAGTGCAGCTCCACCCCAGTGGTGCCCGACGATGTGACTGTGCTGTGCGTGAGCCACGCGCAGCATGAGGTGGATCTTCTGTCTAGCTGGGGCTCTCAGGGACTTCAGCTGACGTGTGCTGCCCTGCCCCATGGTGCAATCCTTGAACTGACAGCACAATCCTTGGCCTCAGCCTTTCTGTCACATCCTTTTTTTGGGGGATGCTGTGTTCAGACCTGCAGGCATGTCTCTAAGGGTGCTTGCTTCCAGTGGCTTGAAGCTCAGGGTGTAATCCCCAGGGAACTGTGTGTGGAAGGCAGCTGCACTCCTAGCTTGCCCATAGAAAGCAAAGAAGCACAGAGTTAGGGGCAGAGACCTGGAGGCCATTTCTAAAGATCTTTATAAATATTTTACCTTTTTATCTTTGTCTTGTGCTTCTCTGCAGTAGATGCAGGGCCAGAGAACAAAGCAGTGTCTTGTTTAGTGGTTTGAAGTGCAGTGGAATGGGAAGGGGACCTAGCATTTGGTTGATGTTAGAAAGATGTAAACTACTAAATTAATTTAAAATTAACAACAACCAGGTATGATTAGAATGTGAATTAGTTGGGAGAAGTTCTTCAGGGAGAGCAATGGGGATTGCCTTTGGCTTCAGACTCTTCTTTTGCAGCACTGGAAAATGGAGGCTTGTTTGCCCTTTTCCTTTTTCTCAGGTGCTAAAGAGCCTAAAATAGCCATGGCAGCATGTTTCTGGAAGGGTGATCTGGATCAAAAGGCTGTTCCCAGTTGTGCTCTATGTTCCAACTCTATAACCAGACATGGTGGTCAATATGAAAGAGCAGTGAAAAATGGCACTGTCTCTTCACACTGCTTCTGTAGAAACAAAATGGAAATAATATTTATTTTCTAGTAAGGTGCTCATTTTAGCTTTGGGGAGATATTTGGAGGTGTTATTAAGTGCCTGATGCATTGGGTAGACAAGATGTGTCCATCAGCAGCAAGCAATCAGAGCTACTCATAATGGTACAGTTTAGAGAGGGCCAGAGATGGCACTGAACAAAGTGTCACAGCTGGAGGAAGTCTCTTCAGGGTAAAATGAACTAATATAAAACCAGTTGAATTTCTGTTTTCTACCAGTGAAAAATTATTCATCAGCTTTGGTGATTTGAGGTTTAATTCATATGAAGACCAGAGCTTATTCTGTCAGGATTCCTGGATTTGCCTTCTTTTCTTCTCAGCATAAGAGAAAATGACATGAAATCCCTCAAGCTTTCCAGAGATGGGACTTTCAAGGTCAGTATCAGTACTTTTATTGCCTTATCAAGGGAAGCCCAAAATGATCAAGATTCCCGTGTGGTGAGCTGTTCCTAGAAGATTTCTGGTGTGGGGTTATTGGTACTCTGTCAATCATGATATTGTGAAAACATTAATTTCTGCCTGCCCTTCTCTTTCCAATGTTGTTTTCAGGAGATACAGATGGCATAACAATCTCTGAGAGATATTAAGACTTTGAAATAGCCTCTGTTGCTTCAGTTATTTGCTCTTGTCCTTTTCTGCAGACTTTTGGGAGATAAAATTAGAAGAAAGCCTTCAACTTTTGACAGATGCTGCTACATAACTGACTTCATGCGTCCAGCAAATGCTGACTGTGACACTCTAAAGGGTCTACACTTATTTTGTCATTAAATTTATAGAATTTTTTGTTGTTGTTGATTTCAAAATACAGAAAGTCTTAGTGAAAAAGTGGTATTTGCAGAGCAGTTCCCTCTTCCTGTTTGCTGTAAGTAGCATTCAATGACGAAGAGGATGAGAGAAGTACAATTGCACTTCAACAGAAAAGTTTCTGGGTTTGGACAAGAAAGTGTTTTGCTAGCAGAAAGAAAAACCAAACAAAAATTGGAAGTTCACTGAGTAAAAAGACCAAGCTGTGCCCTGTTGTAGGCTTTGATATTTTTGTCATTGTCTAATGCAGAAGGGGAAAAAAATCTTTGGATGTCGAAGTAAACATTCAAAACTTGTTTTGAACATATTTTGGACTATTCTGTCTATTCTCATAAAATTTTAGGAAGACATATGTTGTTTGAACTACAAGTTTTTTGATGTTTATCCAAAATACATGCTGTAATCTTAAGGGTTTTACATCATCATCTTTATCTGTAAGTGGTTTTTTTAGGAAACAGATTAATTTTTTTCCAAGAGTTTTAAGTACCTGTGTTACGTTGTCCTTTTCTCCGTGATGGTTTTTTGTTTTATTGTTTCTTTAAGAATATTTCTTACCTGCAAATGGTTGTGATGTTGTGACCTATGTAGTGGTATTTTACTGCTGGCATATAATTTGACATACTATTTTTTGCCAAGCATCAAAATTGTGAGTGCACAGCAGCCCATGAGCAATAGAGAGTTCCCCCCAGTCTCTATGTGTTAGATAATTACTGCACTTCTGCAGGGGTGCAATGAGAAACTGATAAGAGATAAGCTGAGACAAGAAAGAGAGACAAAATAATGTATCCATGGATTTTCTGTTCTGTTGTTGAGATTTTCTGGGAATCATGGTGAAAGGATTCACTTGTCCAGACAATGCTCCCTTTTGTTTCCCTGATTCAGAGAGGGCAGGAAGAGAGGAGTGATCTGGAGGAGCTGGCTGGGTTGTTGGGGTGGGGTTGAATGTCAGGTGTAGATCTGCATCAGCCTGGTTTTATACCTAAAGGCAAAGCAGAGGTATTAGTCCAACCCCAAATGTTACACTGTCAGTCTGACAGGTTGCCTGCAGGCAGCTTTCTCGCCCCTTTACCAATCCCATGACCTATCTGAATGAGTGATCAGGGAGTTTTTGCTCACCCAGGTAGTCTCCTGAATTGCTAAAAGTTATCCAAGCCAAACTTGGGTAACTTTTGCTAAACTTACTAAGTCCCTTTAACTTTTTAAACTTTGCTTGTGTACAGGCTTCCAGTAATACACTGCCATTTTTCCTCTAAAGAAATAGCAAAATCACTGGAGAGGTCTGATTTTTTTTATGTTTTTTTTAACCACAGTATTAAAGAAATGAAAGTAGCTTTGTGTTCTTGATATATCATAGTTTATAAATTTTTGAAAGGTGATGATTTAGTAGCTGAAGTAGAGGAAGTAGCTGAAATTAAAGATATACATATCAGAAAGTTGCTATAAAAGCAAGAGGAACTCTGTTGTCTGCCTACACCTTGTACTGCTGATCTTTTGCCATAATCAAGCATTATTCTCACCACAAAGGAGATGAGAAGAGTCCACAGACCATGAAATCCAGATAGTGAGGTAAGGATCCCTCTTTTCTGAGTTGTCTGTGGAGGTTTCTGTCCCCAGTAGAAGCTGAAAAGTGACGTTTCTCTTTCCAACCTGAGATGGATCCATTTGCCTTCTGATAAAAAGGTCTTCAAGGACCCTACTTGAGACACAGCACACTGCTCTGGAGTAAAATTACTGTAAGAATTCACCTGGAAGTAGCTGTATGTGCATGCTAGTGTCTGAAAAGAAGGTAAAATTTTGTCACCTTTAGAAATTCATTTGTTGGTTTAGTTGCTCAGAAATGCATTTATTTTCATTCTTAGGGGAAAAATAAAGGTAATATATCTTAGTACACATTCCCAAAGTGTAGCACAGTTTATACTTTTTAACAAGATTGATTTTGCATAGATCCTTCTACTCCTAAGCAGAGAACTGAACTAAAAGCAATCACAGGCAATGCAAGGATTATCTCTTTTAGCACAGCAAGTTACTGGAAAGGGTATTTGCCCTTTGTATGACTTTGGTTGCAAACACTTCAGCTGACCACTAAAGCAGATGACATGTTTGTTCCATTGCTAAAGCTATCTTTGACCTCATTTTCTCATGTTATCCCCAACTAGAGGGTAATCAATTGGAGCTATTTGGAGCTACTTGTAGCCCAATGAAAACTACAGACCACCCAAAATTATGTTACTTGTGCAGGAACACAGCAGTAATAAAATGACTTTATAGTGTTGCTGCTGCAGATTATGGTGTTGATGGTAGGGTAGTTTAGGTTGGAAGGGATCTCTTGAGATCTACTGGTCAAGCCACACTGCTTAAGCAGGGCAGCTCAGGCTATGTCTGGTTGGGTTTTCAATAGCTCCACAACTTGTTTCTGTGTTTTACCACCTTCGCAGTTTAAAATGTGTATCCTTGATGGAACATGGAAGATGGAATTTCATGCCTTGCTGTATATCTGCTGTTTCTTCTCCAGGCTCAACTGTCCCAGCTCTTTCATTCTCTCCACATATGACAGAGGTTCCAGTCCCTTAGACGTCTTCGTGACCTTGGGCTGGTCCCACTCCAGTGACTCCACATCTTTCTTATACTGGGTAGCCCAGAATTGTGACTGGAGCTGGTGAAGGAACACTCACACTCACTGGAAGCAAGAATCTTAAATTGTTTGTGGGCTTGTGCTGTTCTCTGGGCAAAGTTGGAATACTTAAGTAAATTATGCAAATATAGGACTTATTCCAGGAAGGAGTTGTACAATCTCCTTTTCTGAAGTGCTTGATATGCTGTCTCAGCACTTAGCATAAAACCTTTGAATACTACACAACAGAAATGTGGAAACTACACGGCCTCTTCATGATTAAGTTAGACTTAAACCCACTTATTCCTACATTACATCCTTGCAGTGCCAAATGGTGATGTTAATTTTTCATAAATTGAGTAGAGAAGACAGTTCATCGATGTTAAAATCACTGACATTATGACTCATAACTTTTTTTTTTCCTCCTCTTTCCTATTGGGGCACAGCCCTGAAAGTGGCCTTTTTTTCTTGGTTTGAAATTGGTGACTCTCTTCCCAGTCACAGGATGGGAGAGTTATTTAGTGAGTCCTGAATCACTCTTTGATTCTAAAATAGTGAGGGCAGGAGCTTGGAAACAAAGTTTCACATTATTATGGATGATACACATGAGGAAATGTGATTCTCAGCTTCTGAGTGCTGTATATATTTAGCCTGATGACAGTTCATGAAAGTGGTTTTGTAAATAGATTTACCAGATGAAATATTTTAATTTATTTCTAGAGGTAAGTATTGATCAAGCAAAGAGATCCAAGAGTGCTGAATAAGTAATCCAGCTATGTTAGACCTCTATGCCCCAGAGAAATATTGGAAATTGATATTTAAATCAAAATGTCTTCTAATAGCACATAGATTAAAAATAATAAAAAGGAACTTAGTAAATCCCTTCTAACTCAAGGGAAGCTATCAGTAATTTGGTGAGTCCAAGTGTTTATTTATCCTCATTCCAGAAGAATAATTTTCATCTTGCAGAAGCTAAAACCTTGCCAAATTGGCTTATCTAGCCTTGGGTGTTCCAAGACCAGTTCTTTCAGACTGTGTTTTCCAGTGGTTCCCAGCTGGCATTTACTACACTGTTCCTGCCTCCCACTACTCACATACCACTCCTTTGTGGTAGATGGGGCTGTAGTCAACATGCCAAACATACCAGCCCCCTTGGAGAGTCAGAACAGAGGCTGGATGTGAGCTGGTGTCCCTTGAAGGCAGGCTGGCAGCACTCAGGCACTGCAGTGTGCTCCTCACATTGACATCTGCTGCAAGATGTTTTCCTCCATGTGACCTCAGCTTACACACTTGGGGTTTTCAGTGGTCTGACAGGTTGGATTAAGGCAATTTCTCTCAGGTAAGCAAATGCAGGTAAATGCAGCTTCTGAGGCCTTTGTGTTGGCACTGGAGAACAGAGTAGTAGTAAAGAAGCAACAAGAAATGTAGCGTTTAGGTCAGGATCACTTTCATTTTATGTCAGGGATGGATAGAAATGAGACCCTGGCCAACAGACGCAGACTTATCAGGGAGGATGTGAAACACTGCGGACTTCAGCTGCTTCTGTGTAAAATACAGAGGAACACCTAAAATATAAGATACTGTAAGTTGATTAGAGACTAATATTTCCACCCTGGATATTTGTGTTCTGGGTAAATATTACTTGGCTTGTTGAAAGCCAGCCAGTCACTTGTAGTTCCAGCCATTTCCCTGACTGGCAGGAGGGCACTTGCCAGACTGGAACCAGGTCCTTGGGACTGGTAAGATTGACTGGCAGGAGATGTCCTGCCTGACAAAGGCAATGGGATGCCTCTGTGAGTGCCCAAGTGTGGTTGCACGTGCTCTGTACACAGACAGGGCTTTAGGACTCCAAAGAACAGTTTATGTGTTTAGAAATTATTCCACCATCAAAAGTTGCCATCATATCAAGTAAATAAGATAATGTGAGAGGAAGGCCTAAATCTACTCTGAATTAAAGGGGAGAAAAAGTAATTCTGTAGGCAGCAAACTATTTAATATCTTCCTCTTTTAAGTCCTGTTGAATGCTCTTTGAAAGAATTAGTTGTGGTCAATGTCAAAAGTGATACTGTGTTCTGGGCGCAGCTCAGCTCTGAGTGCAAGTTCTATAGCTTGGATATGAATAAAGAATGGTTTCAAAAGTGCTGCAAGACAGGCTTCTGTCAATTTTTGACACCTCAAAAGTAGGGTGAGGTTTATATCATTGTGTCACTTCCAAAGAATATTTGTAAATCACAGAAGGGAGCATGACAGATTATCAAGGAATAAGTGTAAGGAATATTGGATAAAACTATACATAATTAAATGCAAGATAAAAAAATCAAATATTTGATATAGGAGTATTAAATCAGGAAGGCTAAGGCAAACTACTCTTCGGAATATGTCCATGGCAACTGGGACAAAAGTAAATATAAAACCAGAAAAGCAGTTTTTGCAAAGCCCGTGTCTCTTGCAAATACTCTCTGCAGGGGGAAAGACAGATGCATATTTTTGTAGGGCTGAATCTTAACAACTTCTTTCCCTCATTGCTAATGTTAGAGCCTCATTTGTCTGAAATTAATGTTTCTAATTATATATTCATGGAGCTGCATCTTGAACTTAAACGCATCATGACTAACGGCTTTACTGAATCTAGGTGTAAATGAAAAGCTTGATAGAATAAACTATAAATAACTTCCTTAAAAATCAACTTCATTCAGAAATCCATGCTTGAGTGAATGATTCCATTTTCCATAAACATCCACTCACATTTACAAGTTGCGTGGAAAGTTGAGTCATTATAGCATAGCCACAAAAGACCCTCATTGTGGCCTAACTTTTCCACATGTCCAGCATGTTGTAATGTCTGTACTAATTAATTTGATATTTCATGCTTAGTTTCAGTTTCCAGAATACCTCACTGCACTGAACGTGCCTCTGCTTTCAGCTCTGAGGAGACTGAGCTCTTGTGCTGTGAAGCGCTTGTGCACTAGCAAGAGGTGGTGCTGAGGAGGGACTTGTGGATGGCACTTGTCTCCTCGTCACAGGTTGTGAAGGCTCTGTGAAAGCAGAGCTTTTAGGCACTCAGGAAAGGCCCCCTGGCCAGTACAATTGATCACACTGCTTTGGATGGTCTGGTGAACTCATTCATGGCATTGGTTTACATGTGTTGTGTCTCTTAAAAATAATGCTGGTTTCCATTCTTACTGTGTGTGGCTAATACAAAATATCCTGAGTGCCTGCTATCCTTTGAATATCAACACTATATATGCCGTAAGAAGCACATAAAATGACTAAGCAATGAAACAATTAATTGATTTTATAATGAAGCATGAAATCAAATAGAATTTGAGATAGAGTTGAGAGAAGCTGGTGTCTGATCTGATTAAGATCAATGTTATTTTCCGCTTGCTAGAGCCCAGGGGCCTCTGGTGCAGTCATTTGGTCTTAGCTTAGCGGTCACAGAACAGTTTGACAGGTTTGACTTAGTGGTATATGAGCGACAGCCCAGTCTTAGGAGGGTCATCAGTGCAGCAGGGATGTGGTTTTGATGTGGCCAGATTTATACTGTGGGGAGGAAAATGGGACCACAAATAATTCGGTGGGTTCTGTACCTTTTGGTCACATAAGTTTTTTGCTGAGCTGGAATGGGGAATTCATTGTCCCTTTATGGATAAACCAATGAGTGTACTTTGCAAAAATGTTAGACATCAATAGAATCATTAATTTTTTGGGTTTAAGACATTACCGTGAGCAGTAGGTCCAAAGAAATTGAAGATCCTCAGCTGCTTTTGCTCTGTGGTGTGGCTTGGTTTTGTTTTCTCCATGGTGCTTTCCATGCAATCACCAGCCTGGGAAAGATGAATTTAAGAGGGCAAGGCTTCTTTGCCAGGGGGGTGTTTTTGAAACCATTCACCTGGTTCCCCATGGATTTATGTTTGCACAATCAGGATGTAGTGGATAAATGTCTTTAAAAACTTCTTTGATTTGTTGACCAATAGGGACATCTCAGCTCCAGAAAACTGAAGTTGTATCGTTGAGTAGTGGCCTGGGTAAGGAAACGTTCTCTACCTTAAAATATAAGCAGAAAATGTTAATAGAAGTATTTCTAGGAGAATAATAATTACTCTCACCTGATGCATGCTACAGAAATCTCTCAGATTGAAGGGGACTATTATGAGAGCTAAGCAGGATTTAGAGTTTTCCCATGTACAACAAAGTCCGGTATTTGCATGCAGAGCTCTGCTGATATAAAATCCTCATGCTTCAAGGGATGAATTTTCCTGGGGAATAAAGTTCTTAAAAATCAGAAATTTACCCATGTAGAGGTATTTTCAATGTCAACAAGATATTTTCATACTTCAAAGTTTGTAAAATACACATGACTTGAATTACTGAAAGGCACTTTTTAACTTCTCTACTCACCTGGCTTTTCCCATTTTCAGTGCCTTGCAGGGGTGGCCAAGGGGAAAAGCATTCTTTCAGAAAAAAGAAATCTTATAGCTATTCTTCTCTTACCAAATAATTTTCTAATGAGTCACCTTCTTTTCTGTGGCTCCCACACATCAAGCAGTTCAGGCAGAGAAATACTTGTGATGTCATCCCTGGATAAGAATGGGAGTCACTATGTTCCCTCTGGGTCAGAGGGAAAGGTAGTTTTCTGATTTGTTAACTGCCAGAAATTAAGTCATTTCAGACAGCTCAGGAAAATGAATTGCACTAATTTCTGTACAAGTCAACCTGAAATAAAATAAGGGGTTTGATTTTTTAAAAACATTTTAGTCTGATACAGTAAATTTCACATAAAATCTGTGCTTCTCTGGAAAATAAAGAGCTCTTGGTTAGTTCTGTGTGATACATTGAAGATGTATTCAGTCCTTTGCCGAGTTCTTGATTTTAGCAAAACTTTGAATGCTGGTTATATTAATACATCTCTGCAACATCACACTGATATTTTTTCATTGCATTGCTAACTAAGGTATAACTAAGAAGCAGAATAAAATGTTTTAAGTTTTTAGCCAGGATAGGAAATTTGAAGATGAGCAACAGGTTAAGTCAAGGAAATATCTGTCAGTACATTTTGGAACACCACTTGAGAGAGTTCTTAATAGTTTTCCCACAAGCAAATATGGCTGCAAAAATTAATCCATTTAAATATTTTCTAGCATGTTAATACTTCTGTAGGTGCATTAAACTTACAGTGATTCTATCCTTGATTTACCAGCAGTATTTTAATGTGAGGCTGGATGGCATTTTGGCGCTGGGAGACAAGAATGTGGCACCAACACTGGGGTATGGACTACTGCAGGAGCTCCTCTGCTAAGGGGGGATATCTGTAAGCTAGCTAAGTATCATTTCTGAAGGGTGGACCATAGGGTGAGTAAGGTGTCAATTCTGTTGTAAAATGTCCCTCTGGAATAGTGGCACTATTTTAAGATCAAAATGTGGCAGACACTTTACTATGGGAGAAGCCAATGCTCCATAACTCGTTGTGTCTTCGCTTTTCACAGGTTTATCGAATTTGAGCAGTTCTCCACAGCTCAGTGACATCATCACAGATCCATTTTATTTGGCTGAGTCTTGCTGCTCTGTGTTCCTGTTTTGAACACAGGAACAAATGGGTGAGTACAAAGCAGTAGGTGAGTGTAACAGCATTTTATGAATGTAAAACCGTTTCATGCTAGACCTTACAAACAAACAGCACTAGCTTTGTTAGCATTTTCCTTGTTCTTTATACTAAACAAGAATCCTGAGGGTTTGAAGCATCATGTAAATTTGTCAGCTAATATAGGCTATCATGTTTTGAGAAATCTGGCTTTTACTACAGTAGTAATATCCTAAAGTTTAACCAATTTTTTGGTTTAGTTTACGCATGGACAGTTCTTTGGTTTAATCAAACTTATTATTATTCTGCAAAACGTACAACATAAATCTACATGGTAAACCTAGAGATTCCATAAACTTATGGAAAGTATTGGTCTCTTTTTGGGAATACTTTTCTTCCTATAAAATGTGTAGGACATGCACTAGCTAGCATGCTCACCCTCAGAAATTTTACTTTTATACCTCCCTCTGAAATCTAGCAAAGATCCTTTTCTCCAGACCAGTGGAGAAGCTTTTTTAGCTTCAGTTAACCTTAACCAAGAAATTTATCTCTCAGTAAGAGCAGCCAAACCCCCATAGTTTTGGAAACTAAATCTAAATCTCAGGCTAAGTTTCCTGTGTACATATTTCTCATACCGTGGAGCCAAAAGTTTTTTTGAAGATATTTTTGGAACAACATTTTTAAAAATAAAATTAGGAATTTGCTGACATCTTGGTTGTTAAGGGAACTGAGTTACCTCTTTTAAACAAAAATAATTATGAATCATTTTCTAAATCAAAAATCAGTTCTACTTATTCAGAATTTTGACTGTAGTAAGTCTTTTAATAAGACAACTATAAAACCAAATCAGTGGCTGTAATTGTTGCACCACAAAGGAAAGAAAAAAAAGATGCCTTCAACTCCTCTTCTTTGACTTTAATTCTTCTTTTTGATTCTACCTGAGATGCATTCTTCCCTGCATGATGAGATGTATGACATCACTCAGAATTACCATGTCCAGAGGAATATGGTATCAGTTCAACCTGTTACCTGTCCAGAGGTGACCACTTAAATTAGATGGATGTAGAGATGCTGTGGGATCAGATAAGAGGTTACAAAATTCTCTGGAGAAGGCAGGAGGCCCTCTAGGTAACAGAAAGTCAGCGGTGATCAGGAAGCAGGGAAACAGAAATGCCAGAGAGTGGATGTAGAAATCATTATATGTGCCAAATCTGTTAAGACTAATAATAAATGTTACCAATAAGTTACGTAGTTATCATCAGATCACAAGGAAACGGTGACAGCAAATTTAACAACATGTTCATTCAGTTAATCCTTTGGTTGATGGTTTGTTTATAAAGTGCTACAACAGTAATGAACATGTCATGTCCTCAGTGAGGCCTATAAAGTGAAATAAAAGCAAGTCAGTGCATGGCTGCATGGTTTTGCCCAGTGCCACCTTATGCATCATGCCATGTTCCCATTTTACCAAATCAGGATCAGGGAGATCTGAATCAAGAGGCAATGAAATAAACAAGAAGAGGGAGAAGATACAGCCTCAGCTGCAGAGGACAGACTTTGGCTGCTGATTCATGTGCCCAGATGACCAAGAAAGCCAAAGGCATCCTGGCCTGTATCAGGAACTGTGTGGTCAGCAGGACTGGGGAAGTGATTCCTCCCCTGTTGTTGGCACTGGTGAGGTCTCAAGTCCTGTGTCCATTTCAGGCTGCCTCAGTTCAGGAGGCTGCTGGAGCATGTCCCTGGAAGGGCAATAAAGCTGATGAAGGGTCTGGAGCACAAGTCCAGACTGTGGACTTGTGCACCAGAGGAATGGCTGGGGGAGTTGGGGGTATTTAGCCTGGAGAAGAGGAGGCTCAAAGGTGACCTCATCACTCTCCACAGCTCCCTGAAAGGAGGATGTAGCCAGGTGGTGATTGGTCTCTTCTTCCAGACAAACAGTGACAGGACAAGAGGACACAGTCTTCAGCTGCTCCGGGAGAGGTTTAGGTTAGATATAAGGAAGAAATTCTTAACAGAAGGGGTGATTAGACATTGGAATGGGCTACCCAGGGAGACGGAGGAGTCACCATCCCTGGAGGTGTTTAAGGAATGACAGGATGTGGCACTTAGTGCCATGGTCTAATTGACAAGGTGGTGTTTGTTGGACTTGATGATCTCAAAGGTTTTTTCCAATCTAATTGATTCTGTGACTCTCAGAGAACAGCTCTGTGTTGAGCAGATGTTTAAAAAGTGAGCAGAGTGAAGGATATAGAACAAGAAGGGCCAATTCTCTGAAAGTAAAGGCCAAATCCTGGTGATTTGTGGCTCAAAATAGCTTTCCCTAGAAAATACAATAAAGGTGTGTTTTTACTGCATGGGCGAAGATCTGTGTTATAAACCAACTTCTGTTCTCACTATCTAACACAAATAGATAACCCAAATGGAACTTGTGATATAAAAATAAAAGTTGTTTCCATGACTTAAGAAAAGTGATGTTACTCAGGACCAAAGGCTGAAAGAGAAACTGACAGGAGGAATAATAAAACTGTACTTGTATCAACAGCTTTTGCTGAAAAGCAACTTAATATTTCTCCTGTGCATTACACAGTGAATCAGAATACACAGTGAATCAGCTATACAAGTTTGAGATGAATGAAGAGACTTATGGATTTCGTTTTTTAATATAATAATAACAAAACAATTGTGGCAAATCTTGCCATTTGAGCACAGAATTTTTTCCCTCGTTGACTTGTAAAGCTGCACTGTGGCTGTGATGCTGAATGAGGTGTCTCATCTCTTTCCTCAGCATTAGCTGCTGGTTCCTGACAGAGCTGAAACACTGAAATTAATGGTGTAGCTGGACAAATACTGCAATTCTAAACACACCTGAAAGCTCATAAACCTATGCTCTCTGCCTGACAGATTCTGCTGTAGTCTGCTTTGATTCCTCTGAAGCAAATTGGATTACTTCTTGTATTCCAGTTATAAAAGTGAATGGTTCCAGTCATTCCTTGAATGGCAATATGCCATTCTGACTCATGGAGCTGGCAAGAGAGAACTAGTTTGGTTTTTTTCCATCTCTGAAATATGCCTTGTTGCCAGTGTAGCTCTGACAAACAAACATTAGTTCCTACTCTTTTTGTCATTTGGGAAAAAGGTGGGGAGGATGCTTGAGACTATTGGGAAAAGCTTAACAAGAATAAGGAAACTCCAAAATTTATTTAATACTGTTTATCTGTTGTAATATGCAGCTATATTTCATGAGTTTAACTGTAGCAAAACTTACCTTACAACCTAACACTCCTTTATGCTTCTGAAATAACAAAAAAAGAAAAAAAGCTTTTTTTTTTTTTCTGTAAGCCAGCCTTCTCCTGAGCCGAACAGTTGGATGGAGAGTTCAAAATTGCAATTGCCAGAATAAATGATCAGTAATGGTACAATTAATTTCAGCAATGAGGACTGTTCCCTATATTAGGAAATAGTTTGAAATTGAAATTGTTTTTAATCAAAGTGTGTGTATGTGTCCACACACACGCCGGCACTCGCAGAAATTGGGAGTTGTGATCTGACCTGTCTATAATTCTAATGCAACATTTTCTGTAGTATTTCTAAATAAAATTGTGGTTTTAAAAAACAAACAACAAACAAAAACAAACACAAACCCTCTCTACTTAAAATGTTTAGAAGAAATACAAAACCTCTTTCAGTCATACATGAAATGGTCCCTTAAGTTGTCCTGTGTAGTTCACCACATCCCTTGACAAAAAATTTCCTTTTACCCTGCTGTTTTAGTATCTTATTCTGTCTGATTCTCTCTCTGGCCTGCAGTTTTGAGCTTTGGGGAAAAGTATCCATTCCTGAAAGTCCCTAGAGCAGATAGTTGTTTTTTACATTCTGGCTATCCCTTATTCACTATATGCTTAGGGAAAAATACTCATTTCAAAGCTTTCTTTGTTAATGATTTCTAGACCAAGCAAAACTTTGTCTCCTTTTCTGGAAACATGTACATTTGTGTTATGGTTTCTCTGAGAAATGTGAGAAAGAAGCTGCTTGTGGGAGTACCTGTTGCAAAGGGAAGGAGGACACCAGGTGGTCGAAGAAGCCCAGGCTCCTGAGTCCCACTCCAGCTTCTTTCATGGTGCTCATCAAGTCTCCTCATTTGTATGCCCTACTCTCAGGCAAAGGGGTTTTGTCTGAAATGTTTCATTTTAGTGAAGTGCTGGATTTTTTTAATAATATTTGTTTTGCTGAGGAATGTAAGTGCATCCTGATGACTTCCGTACCAGATGGGAGAGGGATTACAGGAACTCATGTGGCATTAGACCACGAAAGCCGAGAAATTATCTGTCTGAAAGAGAGGGAATTTTAGACCAGAGAATGTTGGGTGAAGGGAAGAACAGGGTTTTTACTAACGATGTTTGTGTTTTTTTGTTGTTCTTTCTTCTGGAGGAAATCCCAGTGAATCTAAGTATGAAGTCTTTCTCTGAGGTATTGCTTCCAAATAGTGTTTTCCCCTTTTTTTCTGGAACAGAATTGAAATTTTTTGAAGACAAAAAGTCAGAGAAGATTCCATTTGAAAGAAAGATTAGACAATTTGGGTTTATTTTCCTTTACTTTTACCACCTGCATTTGAAAACTAGTCTCAGATTCACATGTCAGATTGTCATCCAGAAGGTATTAGTGATAGCTTCTTTTTCTAGCAGAGATGAAATTCAAGTTTCTTCTCACCTCAGAATGCATGTACTACTATGCATCTAATTCAGTTAATGGAACACTATTTCTTCTGTTTTCTTAGGTAAGAATCAATAATGGTTTTTGTATTTGTCACTGAGTCTTGAGGATATTCAAGTCAAGACTCAAGCCAAATTTTCAAACAGGTTTGTAGCTTAAATTTCATCTTTTCTTCTGATTCTGCCATCTCATGTCCATCATTTCAGTGGAACCTGGATTTTAATTCCCCTGGTTTAGGAGATGACTGGTGGGAAAGATTCCCACTGAAGCTTCCTGCAGAGCTGGAACTGGTGTCTGGTCACTGAAAAGGTGAGGGCAGGGCTGAGCTTGGAAAGGTCACACCACACGTGCTTCCCTCGCCATGCTCTGCAAAGTGTCATGTTTGGAACAGGGCCGAGCATCACCTGGAGTGCACACAGAGGTCCTGTCACTGTGTCAGCAGGGACCATCAGAGCCGTGTTAGGGGCTGTGCTGGAGCCCCTGGAGCCAGCACTTAACAGGGCACAGCACATTCTGCTAAGTGTTCAGAGAGTAACACAGCTGTTGCCTAATGTGTATTCCTTCTGGATTGTAGCAGTTGTCCCTCTGGCTCTTCAAGGACGTGTGGGTCATAGCTGCTTTACATGTAAGTATATTCTTCCATCCTTTGTCATATAGGAACTGAACACCTATAAGGGCTTCCTTGTTTTGATGTCTCTTTTAAAAAGACTGTCTGAAATGGGAAGCCAATACCAAATCTGGAATTTTTTTAGCTGTCTAAGCATTGATAGGACTCTGATTCATTCAGCTGCCAGGATGAAATTCTCAGGCTGGCTTTTTACACAAAAGGATTTTGCTTTAAGCATTTAAAGTGTGAAAATGTTTCTGTTTATAGAAATAAGTCACCTTTGACCAGAAATGGAAAACTTCAATATAGAAGATAACAAAACCACAACAATAAAATCTGTGTGACTGTCACTGCCATGACTTTGACAGCAAAAGTTTTGACTTCTAGGATTTTTACATAAGCTGTTGGACAAAACTCTGTGATTGAATGAGGTCAGAGGAAAACTTGTGAGTTAGTAAATAATCGGAATGTCTTTTCTGTGGAAAACCACTGGTATAATGAAAAGTGTTTTTAAGCTGAGTGTTGAAAGTAAAAGGCATATTTTGAGTAAGTTTACGGTATTGGTGGTGTAGCAAAATGTTGATCTGAGGTCCCTGCTCTGGAACAGGTCCATTTCCATTCCGGTTCAAACAGCCTTTCCAGAGGGTGCATAGCAGTGTTAGGAGTGGTAACTAAGAGCCCAGATTCCTGTCCCCACGGTGAGTGTATCCCCAGAGCATTGTGAAGTTGAACTCCTGCCTCAGGTCATTTGACAGTTGCATTTATTCCCCTGCCATTTTGTGTCTACAGCAGAGGGAACATTCCTTGGCTGTGGCTTTATGCCGAGGACCCTCTCCTTGGGAGGCAGGACCTTCAAAGGCCATGGAGATTTTAGCCATGGCTAAAAATCCTTTGCTGTATCTGAGAAAATGCATGTCTTCAACTGAGGAATGAGATTGGGTGTGGATCTCAGCTGGGTTGTTCTTTCCATGGGAAGGACTCTGGGTAAGGGTGAGCCTGGGATGAAAAGTTGTGTCTGAGTCCTGGTAACTCATTGCTGCTGGTGGAATAAGGGAATAGGAGGGATATCAGCCTCTGTAAGGGAAGGAGCTTGGAGAAGGGGATAGGAATTATGCTGAAGCCCCTGTTCATGCAGGGAACCACCTCACCTTCATCTTCTCACTCTCAAGAATGAAAGCAAGCAAGTTTTCTCTAGGCTTGGCAGAGGTGAAGGAGAAAGAAAAGACAAATGCCCAATTAATCATTGCCATTGATATATGCTCGGTTAGCGGGGGAAGAGAAGTAGAGTCAAGCTTGTAGAGATTTACATTTTTGCTAATAAGTGACCTGTACATAAGATGTGTCCTAGATAACCATTGCTGGGTCTTCTTTGTCCCTCACGAGTGAACTGTAAGAGAGAGATTTGCATTCTAATCCTGTGATTAAGTCTAACCTTGATGTTAACTGACTGCATTCATATCCTAAAGCTTACATTATACTGTAGAAGTTTAGTATTTGAGAAACTGTTACTTGTCCATGATGACTAACCCTACCTGAAAAGCACTTGACTAAGGAACTTGAGAGTTTTTCCAAGCCCTAAAGTTTCTATGGTTTCATTCACACTCAGCTGGCCTGACCCATGCTAACACTTTGTTTTCCTTTGCAATTAAAATATTTCAGCTGCCATGTGAAATATGTGAGACTTTTTAGACTTGTCAGAAGCTCAGCAGGACAACATTGAGTGTTTGCACAGCAGCTTATAACAGTCCCAAGAATAATTGCTGGATCAACCATGTAGCTATTTTTAAACCAGTGAAAAATACGGACTGTTGAATAAATCCATTTTGCTCATTGGCATGTGAGCAAAATGGATTTATTTTCCCACTTTTTATGTCATTGTTGGTTATTTGACAACTTAAAACACATTTCCAAACATACCTCTCTTCCATCCCAAAATGAACATGTGACTGTGGATTACCCATCAGACTTTGACCGTTTTTTTGTCCAACAGCACATCTGGAAAGGGATTTTGATGTTATTTCTTTTCTTTCTAAAGCTAGAATATACCAGATCAGTAGCCATGTGTTTAGCTTTCATTGAATTTTCTTCTTTCTTCCAGTTTTTGGGGGTTTTTTTTGTTTATAGTTTTCTTAATAATCATGGTGGTTTTTTACTCTTACCTTGTTTTTTACTCTTCAGTGATCATAGCATCCATAGTCATTAAGTGTATCTTCAGTAGCCATTATTGGACAGAAGGAGGACTGAGATCGCTGATGTGACTGTGTGACTGTGAGACAAGTCACTCCCATCTCACTGACTTTGAAGCCTGGAGCAGCTTTTCAGTACAATTCTGCTCCCTTTGCCATTATAGATAGTAGTCTGTAACTGAATTTAGCCTGCTTTGCTAACGTAAATGTCCAGAGACTTCCAGAAATGCCAGGCTGTTGTCAGACCCATGCACCATAGGAAGCAGCATATGTGAGCAGTCTGTTGTGTGTGAAACACCTTTGACACTTTCTGTGTTGCCAGAAATACAGCTGCAATGAAAGATGACTTTGGTGAAGACTTAGATAAAAGCTGACTGTTTAAATCAATTAAAAGGTGGTTGGCTTAGATGATGTACAAGAAAGAAGTCTTTTGCAAGTAAAGAACTGGAACAGGTTGCCCAGAGAGGTGATGAACCACCTAGAAGCATTCAAGGGGCTCTGATCTTGTTGAAGACATCCCTGCTAATTGCACAGGGGTTGGACTAAATGACCTCTAAAAGTCCCTTCAAACCTAAACTATTCTATGATTCTACATTTCTCAGTGTGCAGCGTCTCTCGATTGACCACTGGGTCTGTTTTCGTGCCTGGATGTTTACAGTCAATCTCTGCTCTCACTCTGTCGGGTGAATGTAGCACTCCAGCGTTGCAAGGAGGGGGACTGTGGCATGTGAAGGCACCTCATGCTGGGCAAGTGCCCAGAGGAGCTGGGTCATGAGAAAGCCTGCCCTGGGCATGGCAGCTCTGCAAATGCTGTGATAAAGTCATCATCACCAGTGGTAACTAGAGAAATACTAGCAGACTATTTCTAACAACTGATTAATCCAGGATTCAGCACTAGTTCCAGCTGTTGACAGTTATCCTCCCTCTGTGGCTTTGCTGAGATGTGGTGTTTGTCACAATAGATCCAACCTGTTAAACAGATACTGCATTTTGCTCCAGCAGGGATGCCTTTAGTGACAGATAAAATTATTCCAGTGTATGGAGGACAATGCCCTTCATTTTGTTAAATTTGCCAACTGCTTTGGGAGCCTGTGGGATGAAAGGTGTCATAGAAATGTAAAGTTCACCCTAAATCACTCTACTCCATTTTCCTAAAAAAAAACCCTAATCAACCATGTACACCTCTTTCTTGCATTTTGTTCAGTGATTGGTTCCTTTAAATCTGCACACAGAACTGCTACCACTTAGTGTCTGGATCCTGACTGTGTCTCAGGCATTTTATCTGACAGGCAGCCAGGCAGTTTTCTTAGGCAGTTATTTCCCTTACCTGTTTCTCCAGTTACTTGAGCAATCTGTTTTCTGTGACTAATTTTAAGACCCTGATTTTTCAGTGCTTTTATTTAAACACACAGTGAGTTTAAGCATGCAAGTGCAGTTCATAAAGCTCAGTGAGTCCAAACACTTTGTCTGGTTGCACTCGATTGGTTTACTGTATTTTCCCATATCCTAGTATTAATTACAATCAGCTGAAATAGAAAGGCCTAATGAAGAACTAATCTTGATGTAAGAGCAGGAAAGAGAGATATGTGGGACAGGAATTCAGTAATCCTCTATCTGGAGGTTTAGTTGTACCTAAATGCTGTTATTCATGGAGCCAACCTAAATTGTCAGTCAAGAACCTGTCAGTCTAAACAAGTCTGAAGCATGAAGTTTACTTTAGTTGGCATTTAACTTTTCCCTTGGCATTCAATTCTTAGCTTTAATCAGAATATCTCAGAGAAGATAGGGTTCAGTTTGATCCAGGTATGTGAGGTATTGTACCCAGTGGCTTGTCCTTAGAGAAGTTTCAGCTCGAGCTTGCAGATGTGGAAGTGAACAACATGAGCAAAGACAGCAGTTCCTCAGAAAGGACATCTGAGCAGTTTTTCAGGTCTCAGGTTTCAGAGAGCAGCATTTCCAGTATTTTGCTTATTTCTGTAAGGAAAAAAAAAAAAAAGGGAACCCTCCTGTGCATGTTAGAGGGCTAGTAATTTCTTGTGTGATGTCTGTTGCCTTCAGAAAATTTAAACCACACTGGAGATATGAAACATTATTAGCCAACAAATTTTAAATCAACAGGTTCTAAAACTATCACTAATTTATATGGTGGCTCCAATATTGTGTATAAATTTTCCTCTGAAAGGCAATATTTATGGAAAAAGTTGTAAGGTAACCAAAAATGTAACTGTAACAATATCTAATGTATGTGTCACTTGGTAGATCTGAACTTGGAGCATATAAAGTAATGGAAAAAACTGAAGTTCATCTCCAACAGATCTACAGCCAGCAGATCACAGAGATCAGGTCAACTGGTGGACCTAAAAGGTAAAGCATCAAGATACCAACGTACAACTGACTGAAAGAGAACAGCTAACAACAGGGCATCTTCAGAGCAGGGAAGCAGAACCTGTCAGGTAAAATGATTAAATAAAAATAAGGTGGTTCAGTAGGGAATGAAACCCAAGGATGAAGCACTAATGACCAACAAACAGTACTGGTGTCTAAATTATGTATGACAATAATACCAGAGTTTCACTTTTATAATTACAATTAAACACCATATTGTGTTTTCACCGAATAGGTTTGTTTTCTGTTCTGGTTGACTTCATTATATTCTAACATATCCATCATGTTGTTGGGCTATTACATGCCAAAGTAAACTTTGTTTTGAAATCTAGGCCTCCAGCCTAGGAATTTCAGCAGTATTCTCCAGCATTTGCAGATTATCCATGTGGTATATGCTCACCATTCTTGTAGGTTTTACACCTGTAGATCAATTTCTACTATCTTTAAAATCATCAGTTTAAAAGGGTTCATCTGTGGGCAGAAATAGTTTTAAGATTCTCCTGAGCAGCTGTGACTACTGCCATGCCCTATGTGGAGGGGGCATGTAAGTTGCTTGAACTTTATTTAAATCATAGTTTCTACTTCCTTTCTTTACTACTTTGAACCTTTTCTTCTTCAGACAAAACTCATTCTCACACATCCTTTCCATTCCCACCTTTTAAAAGGGGAACACTGAAACCAAGTATGTGGAAAATATTAATACATTGAAAATAAAAATTATATAGGGATAGAAATCTAACTACTTTCTGATTGATGTTTTTCTGGCCAGAGTGCAAGAGAGAGGCTCATGCCTGCCATCAGATCCCTGCTCTTTTCACCATGTTCCAGTGCCTCTGAAATGCTCAGCTTTACAACCATGCCACCAACAAGTTGCTGTGAAATTGCAAGAAGCTCCTGTGACACATTCACTGTTGCTCACTAAACTTTCTGTGGCTATTCAAGCACCTCTGTGACCGGAAATGCTTGGATGTTAAGGCATATTCTGCAAATGAAGTTATGGTAACTGCAGGTTGAGGCGCTGGGAAGGGGTTCTGTTCCATACCCTGTTTCTTGCCCTGCAAGAAACCCAGCCATGGCTTGGGCATGTTGCTGCTCACTTTGTGCAGCAGGGCAGAGCCACCCTAACCTGGCCAGGGGGGCTCATGGGCCATGGGATGGAGCACAGGGTGTGCAAAGGGAAAGCTGGAGCCAGGCTGGGCCAGCCAGTAGAGGCTGGGGGAATGGGGAGTGCCCCCCTGCTCTTTCCAGCCACCTAAAGTGGGGTTCCAGGGAAGGCAGAGCCAGGCTCCCTCCAGCGTAAGTGTCAGAGGCCAGGGGCACGAGAGAAATCCCAGGCTGCCCACTCGGGACTGCAGGGCAGCAGGCAGAGCCTCACTCAGGTCCTGACTCTCAAAGGGTGCCCAGCCTGGGCGGTGGCACCCCAGGGGCTCGGGGTGCCGCCAGGGCAGAGACTGCCAGCTGGGCTGGGCAGAGACTGCCAGCTGGGCTGCCCTGCGTGTCCATCCTTTTTAGATATATACATATATGTGTGTGTGTGTGTGCGTGTACGTATGTATGTATTATTTTTTAAAACGGTGATGTGTTTGGGTGTGGATAGCGTTTATTTGTTTGTTTGTTTCAAGTCCTCTTCTTGCACTCGGAGCAGCGGCGGTGTGGCCAGTGCGGGTGACTGACGGGTCGTGTGGCTTGCTGGGGCCACGCTGTGCTTCGATCGCTGCCGAGAGCTGGCAGCCCGGCAGCCCAGGAGGGGCTTGCGAGCGGCTTTTTAAAGCCTGGGATTTCCAGCGCTCCTCAGGATGAGTCGCGGCTCGGCAGCCCTGCACAGAGCAGATGTGCGGAGGGGAGGGAAATGCTTTCGGCTGAACCCAAAAAGTACGTGCTAGTATGTTCCCGCTTCAGGAAGTGGGAGCTGGGCAGGGAGGAGGGAAAGGGAGCACTTCTCTTCTGCTTTGTTTTCTAAAGAATAATTTAAATGAATTGCTTCTGCTCTAGAAGGAAAATCCCACTGAAGTTGTTTTAATGTGAATTTTGATATTTGATTATTTTCTCTGTGTGTGTGTATCTGACCCAACTCTCCCCAGACGGAAATCTATTTCCTCTGTGCTGTTTTGTTTAGGTTTTTAGGATTGATTTGGGGTTTTGGCTGATGGGAGAACTGGTTGTGCAAGGGGTTGATGTAGCAGGAGATGGCTCAAGATGGTATTTGTTGCATCATCAAGAGCTGATTGATTAAACCTTATTGTGATCTGATCTATAACAGCAGGAACATTTTTTTTTATGAGAAAGGAAATATGAATGAAGTCCTAAAGCAGATTTCAAAGCTGTTATCCTTTTGTGGAGCTGATTAATAGAATGTAAAGTGACCTAAATGAAGTGCTGTAGAAAGGCTTGTCAGTAGTTTATACATTAAGCTAGGATTATTTGAACGCATTCATAATGAAAAGAGGATTTTTTTTGTGCATTACAAATTAGTTATGATGATTGGAGGCAGAAGACTGAGATAGGTCAGCAAGCTAAATATAAAGAATTTGTGTACCTCTGTCCTCATACAGCCCCATCCCTGCATACCCTGACCTTATACCATTACAATCTTTTGTAGAGATTTCAGGACAGAAGATTTACTGCTAAATCTTTGATAACTTGTGTGGACTTAGTTTTATTAGCCAGCCCAGCCCTGGAATTCAAAAAAGTCTACCAAGAATATTTGTTTCTATTCTGAATGGTAGGAAAGAAAAGGTTATGGGAATGCTGTGGGAGAAACTCCAGCCTGGGAGGGAAACTGTGGTTTTTGCTTCATTTCAACAGGTCCTGGAATTAGTGAGACAAAAAGCTGGGGGAAGCTTTTTGTAAAGTCTTTTTAAATAATAAATAAGCGGCAAGTGAAAAGGAATTTGAGCATGTAACTCATAACTCCAAATTATTTACCAGCATTGTGTTCTGACACTGCTAAAGGTCTTAATTTTCAGTTTGTCTTTTTAATCTCATCTTTACTACAGTGACCCTTTTTGCTGTTAAATTTTCTCTAAAGTTTCTGAGGAAATTCAGGTTTTGTTCCTTGCCATTATATACTCACCAAATTTTCAACCAGTTCACATTCTGTATTGCTTTTTCTTGCCACAAACTTAGCTGTGTATATGTGTACATCATGTGTATATGCGGCTAAGTTGATCAAGGGATCTAAACTGGAAATCTGGTTGACTTTGGCTGCCTTTGGAGGTTGCAAATTATTCCTCCCTGGTATATCCTGTGTTTCCAATGCCCTGAGGTGCCAGCCTAGAGAGAGAGGGTGGCTGCTGAAGATGACCTGCTTAGTCCAGCAGTCCCTGGCTAAGCAGTTGAGAAGCAGAATTCAGTGCACAAACAGGACCCAGAGTAGAGACGTGTGTCTGCATATTGTTGCAGGTGGTTAAGCAAGGCTGGTCACACTCCTAAACCCTCAGGGCATGACAAAGCAGTGATACTGCATCAGATGATTCAGCCTTTGGTATCAATGTACCCAAGAGTTTTTCAAAGTTATGCAAACTTAACAGAAGCATGGAGTTGCAAGACTTTGCAGCTGCAATCCAAGTCAAACTCTCTCAGTCCTGAAAAGCAGGAAATCTTAGTGTATAGATGCAAGGGAATTTGAGTAGCTACTCATAATGTAGCTGAGAGGAAGCACCAGGCTGTCTTGCATGCTGCTAGATACCCTTTATAAATTGTGGTGACAACAGCCACCCTAGAACAGGTTTAAATAAAAAGATATTGTTCAGATTTCACATGCAGCTTTGGTAGGCACTGGGACTTGAAAGCATGCCTTGCTCGGAAATAAGTCAGCAGTCAGAAATGCCTGCTACAGATGGTAGTAGCTGAACGTGTGAAGTGGCGCATGCAGAATGCAGGGCATGGTTCAAGGATGCAGATTGGGGCTGCTGTGCAGCTGGATCACTCCCTGTGCCTGGGCCAGCCTGTTGCAGTGAGGTCTGAGCTGGAAGTTACCAGCTGACCCTGCTGAGAACAGCCCAGGGAATGGTATCAGCAGCTTCATTTGACAGCCTTTGCAAAGTTCAAACATACCCTAAGCAGAAAGCCCAAGAAATAGGGAGATGGACTGTTCTGATTCTTGCTGATCCCTCTGACTGACTGCCATCAGCAGAACTGTGCTGCCAGTGAAATGACTGACTAGGTGAAACCAAGACCTTGCTGGCTGCATCATGAAATGGGCAACATTTAGACAGCTCCAGCTAATCTAGACCTACTAAAGCAAAGGAAAGGGCTCACTTTGTGCTTTGCAAAATTAGTAATGCCTAAAAAGGGGCTTGCTCTCAATTGAGAAGGAAATTTGTTTGGGTTTGAATTAGAAAAAGGACAAAGTATTTTCATTGCACTTTCTGCAACAATAATGTAGTGCTCAATAATTTACTCGCCTTTTGTTGAGGAAAAAAAAGAGTTCCTTATATACCTGATGTCTTTTGCTACAGTTTCTGAACTGAAACTTGTGCAAGTACTCAAATGATATAATTGACTTTACTCTGATAGGGAAAAGGTCAGCATGGCTTAGAAACATGCAGTGTTGTTGTCACTATGCAATCACTGTCATAAGAGGTCCCTCCCTCCATGGCGCTGCAAAGACCATTGCACCACAGCTGAGCCATAGCAAATGAGGGTGACTTCAGGAGCACCAGGAAGACTTTTAGTGGACCAATGCTGGCACTTTGGAAAACTCCAGTGGCACTGCTGTAGGTAAGTTCCAGTCAGTTACTCCTCAAGCAGCTGATGAGGGAGGGCAGTGTGGATCAAATGCTGGAGGGCTGCAAGATCTGCAGTGTTTGCCATTCTTCCTCCACAAGGAAGGTAGCAATCTGACGCCGTCTTGGGTAATGCTTCAAAAAACTTAAATAACCTGTTTTTAACAGAATTATTTTGCATTTAGAAGCAATGGCTATCAAATTGCTTGGCGCTCTGTTATTAGCTCAGTGTTTGATATAACAAAACTAATAGCAATAAACTTTTGCTGAAGTTCAATGTAATTTTGGAGCTAATGGTAACTATTTGTGTTTAGTGGGCTTTTACTCATGGAGAAAACTCAAACATCTCTCTTACCCCTGCAGCTGTTGTGAGCAAATTGCTCCTTCAGCTGTTTTTCCATTGAGAGATGCTCTTTAATGTTATGCTTTTCCGGAGTTGGATGGACAGAGGAAGGTCCAGTGTGAACTCAAATCAAGTATGGACATGACTTGAGGCAGACAGAGTGCTTTGCTAGACTTCAGAATTTTGAGATTCTCTGGTGCATATTACATTGCTGGCTTTTTTATTTGCTTTTTAACTTAAATGTAAGTTACTTTTAAATGTAAAGGTTATTTTCTGCAAATGGCACTTTTCAACTCAGAAAAGGGTGCTGCCTTGTGCTGAGATTTTCTGTTCTGGTAGTTCATCCTGATTCCAAGCTGATGTTGCAGAGGCAATGTTGGAGACACTTCAAATCTACCCCACATCCAGAGATTATCATAAGGGTGAGAGGAAGGTGATGCTTCCTAACATAGAGGTGCTAAAATTTTTGTTAGCTTTTGTAGAGTCTTGAAAAGTGACCTGTAGAATTAAAACAAGGGACTACATTAAGATAACTGCTTCATCCCTATTTTCAGTGGGTTTCACAGTGGAGTGGAGAGGGAAAGGATGAAGGTTCCTTCATTGCTGTATCAAAATTGTCTTGATGCTTCTCCAAACTAAAGGCACTTGCTTTCATGTAAGATACTGTTTCTTCTCTGAGGATAATCACTGCCATGAGATAATTTTCTGAGAGATACAGACATTACTTACACTATACATACCTATTTCCACCAAATGTGTCAATTTATGCTTTGTTAGTTTAGTGCATTAGAAGTCTAAAGGTCTTTTGATTGCTGTAATTTCTCTCTAATTATGCTTGTATTGCAGTTTTTTATTAGTTTGCAAGTGTTGCTTCAATCTTTTAAATGTCTTCAGTGCTGTAGTAAATTTCTAATTGTAAATGGAGCAGCAGGTTTCACTTGTTCATTTGGAGACATTAGTCTCTCTTCCTTTAGCAATGCTAAATTCACAAGAAATGTGTAAGTTCTTCAACATCCATGGGACTAGAAAAGCAGTGATCTCCTTCCTGAATGAGAGGTTTCATTTGGCAATAAAGACTTGCCTTTTGCTGCAGAGATAGGTCCCTTTGAACATATTTCACCCAGTAACTTCTTTCTCTTCCCAGTCATCTTGGTTATCTCCATTACCTGTGGTGGCTAGGTGGTTTATGCTGAGTGTCCAGTGGCAATCTGTTGGACTAAAATGTATTAGGCCATTGGGCTTAATATTTTATCAGTGGTCCAGTCAGATTCTCTAAAATTAATCATAAAATACCTCAAAGGCAGATTTACGTGATGCTTAGGCACCTAACAGTGCAGATAAACACCAGGGAGTACTTTCAGCACCACAGGAAAACAGTAGGTGTTTTGCCAGCAGTGCACTCAATAGGTGTGAAGTGCCTAAGACCTCTGGAAATCATTCTTTTAATGTAGGATTTAAAGCCACAAGTAGGAAAAAAGAGTTGCAAATTAAATGGAGCATTTAACTGCAGCCTTCCTATGCAAGAAATATTGTCTCTGCAGAGATTATCAGTTGAAAGTATCTAAAGTCTCTGGGTGTAAAACAGCATTTAGGTTCACTTGGCTCTTTATGTTTCCAGTTTCCTGTGAAAATAACAGAAGGTAGGTAGGAAGATTTTCAGTTTACTGTGACAGAATATGTGTCCTCAAGTAATTGAAATCATGTTTCATTTCACTTATGGCTTTAACCCTTATTTATTAACTGTGTGTTTTGGAGGTTTTATTGCTGGCATTATGGAATATTTTATGTTGGAAGGGTGGTTGTCAAGTCATACACCTGCTCCAAGCAGGGTTCACTTCAACATTTGGACATTCTTTATGTTCATTCCCTGTGCACCTCTGGGAAGTGTCTGGCTCTGTGCCTTTTGCACACCCCACCTCCCATGCATAGAGGAATATTAAACAGAAGCAAGCAGATACATTATGGAATAATCCTCAGCTTAGAGTGGTCAGACAATTCTTTGATCTAAACAGAAGCTGAATGCTATAGTGCTTATACTAATATCACAAATGTGCTTGAAGTTAGCAGATTGAGAGTGTTCATTTTCTTTATTCCCCATATTCTTCCTCTTAAAAACATTTATTGCCAGACTCTGCCAGGTGCGAGACACAGGAGATGTTGGGGCTCTGATCTGACTACTTTTAGCAGTTTTCATCTTCCCAAATGTACGTGATAGAAAGATGCAAATGACATCAAGAAGTGGGATTGCTCTCTACCCTCACCCATGTAACCCATGACCAAAATTTCTTTTTGAAATATGGAAATTACCTTAGTTGATGAAGAATGTCTCTGGTTTCAGGATTTCAGCTAAGAATATTTCCTGCAAAAGAAAAAGTGGGTTTTTTACAAATACTGGAAAGTAGAGAGGGAAATCTTCAGTTCTTTATGCCTAGCTAGTAAAAATTGTAAAAAAGCTTCATGGTAATGTAGCTAAAGAAGTGTAATTGTACTATTATTATTGTTTGTATTTTCTTTGTCATTGACCACAGTTCTTCATAGGTGACAGAAGGAATCTAGAACAGAGAATCCAGCAGGAACCAAATGACCACATTGGTGAAAATTATTACCTGTTTGTATTTTTAAAAGTAGCATTAGAAACACCATATGGTATTACTAAAAGTTATTAACATCTTGCTTTAGCTGATTTATTGGGATGTGCTTTCATTTTGTAACCAGCCTTTGAAAAGCCAGTGTCAGTTGATGGAATTTCTTTCCATGGTCCTGAAAAATAAGCACAATATTTCATGGGATCCATTTAAACTACAGGGTGTATTTCTCAGGGCAGTTTCTATGCACAGTTCTTGCAGTAGCAGGTGAATGGGTCTCTCCAAGAAGCTGAAAAGTGGAATGAAAAGACTACTAACATCTAGACAAAAGGTGCCTAGGGCCAGAGGTGGCTGGTGAAGGATATGCTTTCAGCTATCAGGAATAAGGAAGAAACTTTTTTTTTTAAATTAAAATATGAAACTTCAGCTGTTCAGAAGCCAGAGAATATGTTAAAACCTCAGAGCAGAGCTCAGCAACCACTGGCAGAGGTCAGAATTTCAGTGTGTTGCCAACAGCTGAGGACAGGCAAACATTTCTCTGCGTACTTCTGTTAAATCCAGTAACGTGAGCTTCATTTGGGAGCTGAGCTCCTGCTGCTGGGGCTGATGGAGTGGGAGAGGGCTTGTTCCAGGCAGACCATGGGTGCTGTGGCATTGCCTTGTCAGCAGGCAGCAGTGGCAGCTGATGAAATGGCTTTTGACATTTGGTGGGCAGGCTGGAGCAGGAGCATCCTGGTATGAGGCATCCGTGGCTGAGGAAATGGGAACAGCCATCATCTGGTAGCCTGGAATGAGTGAAACAGAGCAGGATGAGCTACAGGAGCTCAGAGGAGGGAGATCAGCTCAGGTGAAGGGCCCAAGTTATCCCGAAGAGTTAGAGAGCCAAGTGAGTGAGAAACACTCTCACCACCGAGTGGCAAACATAGAAAAATGAGGTTTCTTTTTTAGTGAACTTTGTGTGTTTATAAAAGAAATCCAAGTAACAGCAGGATGCTCAGAAAGAGAAAAAAAACCATATTAAAGTATGCTGCATAATAAGATTTTTAAAAAAAGCTGTAGCTTCTCCTGGATGACTGCTAACTTTCTCATATTGAAGGATTGAATGAGCATATCATGTTCTGATCCCCCATGTTTTTAACTAACATGCTCCAAGGCTCTAAAATATATATATATCCTGAGATTTCTGCCTACTGCTTTGTTGTTGCACTGTGCTAGCAGTCATCTGTTCCCTCATGGCCAAACAAATATGCACTGAACTGTGATAGTCCAGCTAATTTTGATGCAGTGTCAGCATTGATTAGATTTGTTCAGTGTTCTGCCTGCCCGAGCGTGTATAGCTTGGGTTGTGATTTGAGGTGCATTTGGACACAGCATCAGATAATTTGGACATCATTTATGGCCAAGGGGACAATATGGTGAGTGTCTCAGGGGTCACATTAAGGAACTGTCTGTGATGGCATGCAATCCTGTGAGAGATGATAGGGCTGAGCCCCCAACTCTCAACTGAGTGTTAGCAGCTTCTGGTAGTGGATAGAAATTTGCTTGTTTTTCAAAAATTCCTAAGTCACGGTAGAATTTGGTTCTTTTAGGTTTCAGACTAGAACTGGATACATTTAAATAGAACATAAAATTGGTGTAGAGGAAAATGTTGTGACAACCTTGTTAATGTTAACTGTTACCTGTCTGGATTATACAAGTACACTAATACTGGAACAGAAATGTTCTCAGGAAACACGCCTTTGGTACCTTGGTTTAAAATTTTCAGGTCTTGAAACTAAAATTCATTGTCTCAAGGTTTGATTCTAGTGGCATGGATTCAGGAAAGGAAACCAAGTGCTAGTTATTTTCCAGGTCTTCTCCACAAAGCAGGGCTGGGCTGTGCAGGCACACACTATAAAAAGTCTTGTAGAACATTGGGTAATACCTCACATTTGCTAATCCCTGCCCAAGCCATGCAAAGAGCACTCGAGCTGGAACACAAGTTTATTTTTCAGCTGGGCTGATATTCGGGGTTGGATTTTTTTTTTTTTTTTTGTGCTCTGACAAACAAATGTGTATTTTATCACTGATATCAGCAGTGTAGCTGAAGATTTACATAGGATGTAATGTCTGTGCTTTCCAGCAAAGGAAAAAAATTAAAATTTACATTTTGAAGTTCTTTTAGTCTCCAGAGAGATGAAAATATGCCCTTTGAGGGCTTTGTAACTAGCAGACAGCTATTAAAACTTAAATTCTTTTCAGTTTCATTGTTTGCTACTGATTGCTGTTTTCAGAAGCATGATTTTAATATAATATCATTAATTTAGAAAATATCTAAATTATTAATATCTATTGCTTATACTGACTCATTAGGCTGGATATTTAAAAATCTGAGTGTGCCTAGTTTAAGTATCTATCTGATTTATTCTTGTATTGAGAACTTGATGAGATTTTGATGGTTTTCTCTTTGGAATTTTTTTGGAAGGGGTTGAGGTTTTTTCTGTCATCCCTAGCCATGCCTCATTAGATTGCCTCCAAGAAGTTTAAGCACAAATATTAAGGGCCTGAAAGAAAGCATCTCGTCGAAGCAGAGGCTGTGCTAAACATGAGATCTTAAGGATACAAATGAGTCCTGAAGTTCAGTGCTTTTTTTCAACTGGCCAGAAGCCCAGAAGCAAATTGCTGGAATGGAATCAACTAGATATGTATTTGAGGAAAAAAAACTCAACGTTTTCCCAAAAAATTATGATGACAGTCTGGGTAAACACTTGCCTTGGTCTGGGGCAGATGCCTGACTTTGCTACTTGTCCTGTTATATACACAGGCAGTTCCTGTTCTTCTTTGTCACTTTTGGATGAACTGCATGGAAGTCACACGCATTGAAGTCCATTTGCTAAACCAGTTTTCATTTTGATTAAATACATGCTGTAAGTGTGTGTTTGAGTGCTCCTGGCTTTGGCATGTGAACTGACTGGAACAAGTGTGGATGAGGAATGTCACCCAGAGGCTGATAAGGAAAGCAACTTCTCCACATGTGGATTATCATGGTTTGACTTGACTTTCTGGGGGCCAAATTAATCTGACCTTGCTGTGTGGTGTTGGAACATGGTACTGTCAGCCAGAACAAGCAAAGTTGTTGTCTTGATTTTGCTTGGGGCTTCTTTAAAAGCCCAAAGATATTAACAATATTTTCCAAAAATCTTCATTTTCAATATGTCATCTTTTGTAAAATATCCGAGGATCACTAGTTCTGCTATAGTCTCTACACAGCAACAACCTTCTGTTTGCTGCTTCAAGAGTTCCTACGTACAAGATATTTCATTAAGCCCCAAATTTCGTTGTAATTTCAAACCAGATGGTGCTTCACACTGAAATTACCTGGATTATATGGACTATCAGTGAAATTATAAGGAACTTGGCAAGAACTATCTGCTAGCTAGCACACTCAGATTTCTCCCATCTCAGCAAACATACCTAAGAATTGTTTAGTAATTTTTTAAAAAATTTCAGGTGTAATGGTATAGACAAGATTTTGAACAGCAAATCAAACTTCTATGTTGTCAATCCAAGGAGCAGTTCAACACAAGGAGGCTGCTATGTTGTTAATTTATTCCCTTGTTAGTGCACATTAATCCCCCATGTAAGCAAGCCCTTCCTTAAGCTCATTTCAGTGGAAATCATTTCCACAAGATGAGCTTGCACCCATGAGCAAAACCAGAGGGTAAATAAAGCTTTGGATAATCTTATATCCACCTAATGCCAATAATACAACCATTTCAGTCCATTATTTTCCACCCCTACCCATTGAAGGGGACATGTCCTTGCCCTCCTTTTTTAACAACAATTTTTTTTTCTTCTGCATTAGTTAATTAATTTTGTCTTCTTTATTAATCTTAGTATCTGAAAAGCAGGAACAGATGACTCTAATTATTTAGCTATCATTTTTATCACTAAAAATCAAATTACAAATGCTTTCCTGGAATGACTTTCCTCGTTTGTTTCATGCTTTTCATCTTTATTTTGGGAGAAATATGGGAGAAGGTTTATTTTTATATCTGGTATCCTTTGACAGATAGTTGAGGGACAACTGCTAATTGTTTACCCTCCATTTGCCTGCAGATCTGTTAGGAAAACCCTCCAAGCAGCCACATAGGTGACAGTATTTTGATGTTGTAGTCACTTCATATATAAGGGTTAGGTCACATCATAATCTATGTGAGTTGTCAGGTCCTCTAACAGCTCATAGAGCCAAAATGCAAATGATTGTAGCATTAATTCAGAAGGAGACAAACAGAGAGAGCACAGGGTCGGCAAGTACGCCAGAAGCTGGCCCTGTGCAATTACTGCATCTTCAGGGGCTGCTTGTTTACATCTGGGGTTTTGACCAAAACAATCAGCTCATTCTGGATGGTGCCTTTGAAATGTTCACTCAGGAAATGGATGTGTCTTCAGCAGAGTGCTCAGGATTCTGTCCCAGGACCAAAATATGGAGGGAAGCAAAGCGAGTCTGGGGGAAAAAGAGACCAGTGAACTCATTTCAAATAAGCACTTGAAGACTTGGTTCACTTATTAAATATTCAATGTATGCATTGAATAAAATGTAATGCCTTCCTTCATTATCATGATGTTAAATCACATCCTTAAAGGGAAGGGGCAAGACTGAGGCTTATACAGAACAGGCTTTTCACTCTACGTTACATGGCTGTGATGATACTGAGCAGCCATAAATACTGTTGAGATAGGTGTGTTGAATCCAGGTCAGCTGTATATCACCATAGCAATGTGAAATAGCTGAAGGGGAACCTCTCCCAATGTGTCTTTTAATTTTTTGAAGTTTTCTTTATTGCATTCTCAAGAGTTCTCAAGTTTGCAGTAAAAACAAAAGTGATCAGGCTAAAGTATGAATTTGAAGTATTGCACAGTATATCTCGGTGACACCAGATGGATACAGAATCTGTGCTTTACCAAGTCTAAAAGGCAGGACCTTCCCCACACTACAAACTAATGTTTGCTGATTCATGGCAGCTGTCACTGACCATTTGATACACCATTTTGGTGCTAAGAGAGGCTATTATATACATAACAGAGTGAGACTCATCAGTGTCTATAGTGAATGCAACCTGCTGTACATAGCTGAAGTCCTGCTTACCAAATTATCTGGTAAGATTTGTAATAGTTATTTGATTTTTCTTGGGTTAAACACACTCGTAGTAACCTGGAATATTCTCCCATAATTTTTTTTTATTCTTACTAGTTGCAGGAAACTAAAAGTAGGAAAAGGAAATAGGAGTAGTAACAGCTTTTGAGAAGATCTGCAAAAACTAACTTCTCCTTAAAGCTCATCACTAAGCTTGTAATTTCTTTTTCATATTTCTAGCCCTCATCTTTATATGGTAAAATATTTACATTGGCAAGTATTTAGCTTGTTAATTAAAGCTGCTAAAAGGCTAGCTTCTCAGAGTTGACGCTGTGGGAAAAGAGAAAAAGCCCAAATTTAATAAATATCCTAAAACCTGGTGCTACTTGTCTCCAGCTGGATGTTATGCTATATGGAGGATTGGTCTGTATTAAAAAAGCAGCATATGTTCACCAGAGTAGCTTTTAAATTCTCAACCTTAAGAGTATTTGAATCTTTAAATTTAAAAGTTTTCTATTGTGAAAATATGCCAAATTGGTGAAATACCTTATGTGAGTAAAATTATGTATATATTCTCTTTGATTAGCCTACAGCTATTTGTACTGATTTAGCCTGTTTTATTTAGAAATTTTCCACCAGTGTAATGAAATTACTTTTTAGCCAAGTTGAGGTTTTCTATTGAAATATATCTACACACACACACATAGATATGCACATTTTTCTTCTCAGATTCAAATGACAGTGTTATAAATGGCTTTTGGTCTTTGTCAGCTTGCCACATTTCATACAGCTTGGATGCCTGCCACATCCTGCTCTCTCAGGGTAACACCAGCAGAGGGAATGAGTAGCTGTCTTTCCATTCAGATCTGAAAGTTATCTGACTGCTATTAACATTGGAGCAGAAGTGGCCATGGTATTTCATGGACTCCCCTGGAGGCAAGATCCAAGATCTGTGTAATCTAAATATCCCTCACTTTAGCTTCTCACTGAGATTGAAGGCTCGGTGTAATCCCTGGTATTTATTGCTTTCCAGATTCCCTCTGTAAGCATCAATAGTTTATATTTCATCCAGTATTGCCAGAAAACTGTAAGCTGGGTTTACAAATGTGTCATGTGAGATATTTTTCAGCTTTTGACACAGCTCACCAGCTGCAGATGAGTAAATGGGGCCAAAACATCCAAGTCAGCCTCTCTTCAGCAGAGCGATAAGGTGAGACACCTTTGGGTGTGAAATTCACAGTCCATTTCTCAAATGAATTTCTGCAACAGTGAATTCCCATATGTCAAAGTAAAGCATAAATCATAGGCAAGTACTACTTGCCCTGAATTACATTTATGTAATAGCCTTCTATATAATAAACCTCTAGGCAGAGGCAACTCCTTGGCATGCCTAACACATAAGCTGGAAAGGAAGAAAATATTGAACCCTTTTCCCTTCTCCCCAGTTTAGCTTCTTTGGTATGCATTGCCAGAAATGTGGCAGGGTTATAATTCAGTGCACACACACACTGCTAAGATTATTGGGTTTGAGAGAGGAGGAGAGGCATTGCCATGCTTATCTTGCATGCCCAGGCAGCCCTGCTCTGAGAGCACGGTGCTGGCTCTGCCTGGTGCCACCACACAACCATGACTGCTCTCTGCTGGGCCACCTCACCGTGCTCTGCTCACTCTTACACAACCTCTCACACCTTCCTCAGGGGTAAATGCTGCACATGGTGACATTTTTTATCGCTGCCTGAGCTCTGGAAATAAGAGTTACAGCCCCCTGGTGCAACCAGCACCAGCAAATGCTCTCCTCCATTTCTCCCCACTAGTACAGGGATGCCATCTCTGTATGGTGAAGTGCCATACCGGCAGTAACCATCCTGTCAAGGGTAGAGTCTGTCAGATGACTGAGGAGGCTTGAAAGCACCTTCCTGCTTTGAAGCCATAGCTTTTGTACTTTTTAGTGCATGACTTCTGTCCAGGGAGCTTTGCTGTCAGCATTTCTGCCCCAGATCCGCTGCTGTGTGGATGCTCAGGGTGTGCAATGCACTTCACTCTGCTCTCCCTGTTGCCAAATGCAGCCTCCCCAGGGCATGCCTCGGGAGGGTTGCAGAGTTGGGGGGATAAAGCCCACAGCTAGGACTGTTGTACAGGGAGGGAGCTGCACTGTGTGCACTTCACAGATGAGTGAGGAATATAAGGCAGAAAGGAGAAGCAGCAGTACGGGGGAATAGGAGGTAGCAACAGGAAAGAAAGGGTGTACTCATCATTTTAAAAATGGCTGCTTAAATACTACAAGTGGTTATCATCACATAGTTATCATATTAACCTGTTCTGTCACACAGCTCCTCTCTCACAGGCCAAAATCAGCCTTATCACACACTCCACACATTGCTGAGCTGTGCAGTGGAGAAAGGGGGTGAAGTGAAGCAGGTGCCTAGCTGTGGCAAGGTGACACATCTTTGACTCAGCTCTGACTGCAAGTGTGAGACTTAGCTGCTTGTGACTTGGTAAATAAGAATCTCCACAAAGCAATTTGGACTCTTCTTGTTGCTATTGCTAATATGAGCTGAGTGGATTAGCTGTAGGCTGCCTTGCTGCTGAATGTAGCCAGTGACAAATCTGAGTTTGATTAAAAAAAAGCATACAGAAGGAGCTTATTCATGTGCTGAAGATACAGGGCAGTGAAAGAGGTGTCAAGACTATTTAATTTATGTTTCCTTACACAGGCAGTGTTAGTGCTGCTGTTAGACCTCTCATCTCCTCTCTTTTGCAAGGGGAATTCCCAGGTTTTGTAGCACTGAGTTAGTGGACAGTGAACCTGGGGAGATCCAGGGTATTTAATGTTTGTAAATGTGGGATTTGATATCATTGCTTCTAATAAAACCAAACTGTGGCAGGTTATTTCTTGCTGTCAGTCTGTGTTGTTAGCCAGCTCTGTGGCCCAAAGTGCAGCAGTTACCCACAGCGAGTTTCATGCTCATGCTTCTTTGCCTTTTTCACACCATCATCATAACTTCCTTAGCTGTCTTTTCCACTCTGCTTTCTCTGCTGTTCTTAAAGTCTGCTGCCAGAATTTTGAAAGTTACCAGAGGGAAACCTGATTACAGGGGATGTGAAAAGAACTCAGAAGTGTATATTTCATTTGCACGAGCTGTGGAAGTGAATGCCAGCAGCCTGAGCCTGTGTTCCACCGACCAAGGGTCCCAAATGGGCTAAACTTTCCTTTTCCTCTGTTTTCCATTCAGAGTTTGAACATGAGTACCCAGCCACACGCTGTGACCAAGGCAGAGATCCCTGGCCATGTTCTTTACACCGTAGGAACGTGTGTGCTCATTATTGGCTCCATCGGCATCATCGGAAACCTCCTAGTCCTCTACGCATTTTACAGGTACAGAAATGCCTTATGTGGTTGATCTGAGTTGCCTTGAGTTTCACCTATGCCCATGTACAGATTTCTGCATTGCTTTCCACTTGTATTAAATCTCATGGGAATAAATGTGGGGGGAAAGAGAGGAGAAGGCAACCCTACACACACGGGAACACATCCATGTGCATCAATGACAACCTCAGCGTAAATTCCTGATGTTCTAAAGAATCACATAAAATGAGAAAATAATACCTTGTTCTATAAACAATTTCCAATTGAAAGTTTAAAGAAATAGTTTAATACTTCTAATGATAGAAACCATAGTCTCGCAGCTGCAGACTTCTTCACTTGCCCTGTAGTATTTGCAGAAATACTTGACAAACAGTGACACTTTTCCCAGGAGCCCAGTGGAAAGAACTAAGAAGGCAATCTGCTACATGAAATGAGCTTATGCCACCAATGTATTTCCTGCTTCAGGCAGATCACAGGATTTCTGTTAGTTTGTGTGCTCTCTTGGCAGGGTAATAGGCAGCCAAAGCTACTGCAGCTAGACTATGCAAAAATCTCATGGAAAAAAGAAACATCTGCCCTCTGTCCCACACTGTGATGGTAGATTTCAAAATTCTCCTCATTCTCTACCTGTTGTCATTATACATGGTGGTGCAGCGGGGCCTTACAATGCTAGAGACACCAGTGGAATTATGAACCAGTTTCCTGTTCTTAAATGTTTAAGACAAATAAATTAGTTATTTTGAATAACTGGTTTCTAATATGATTTAGAGAAATTGAATTCCCTGCAACTGTAGATACCATAATGATTTTTTAAAATGCATCACAAGCTCTGTATTTGTCTTGAAATGTGTGTGGTTTAGCTGGTGTAATAGAACATTAAATTGTCAAAGTAGGAAAATCCACATGGGCAGATTAGCACCTGGGAATGTATGAACTCTGCACTCTATATTACCCTGTTTTTGCAGGCAGTTATGAGACCCAAGAATTTATTAGAATTGCAGCAGCACTGAGATGGCTTTCTTACTTTCTTTTTCAGAATTTGTTTATCAGAGTGAGGAAAGAGATTCATGTTAGCTGCAAATATTGATGTTGCAAAGCACATCAGAAAGGTCTCAATTATTTTTCTTGGATAAGATTTGCTTGCAGACCTCTGCTTTCACACTCCTTGTTGTGGTGTTTAATGTTGCCTGTTCATCTGCAACAGAGAGTTTTCATTCTCTCTTACGAGATGCGTATAAGCAAAAGCAACTTCTCCAAATCTCAGTGTGTGCTCTGCTCATGCTGTAGCACTGCAAAGTGTCATTTAGCTAGTGGTGTGTCAATCACTTGAGGTCAACTATGTCAATACAACACCTCAGGCCATCAGTTTTTAAAGTATCACCAGAGGCAGATCCTTTGGCTCTGTAACTTTCTTCAGATCTTCCTCATGTGCAGTGCAAGGCACAATCAATATTACAGCACTCCTAGGGAACTGCTCCTCTGAACAAATCCATATTTATCAAGACAGCTGAAACTCTCCTTTGCTTGAAGAGGAAACAATCCATTTTATGGCTCCTGTTCTTTTCAATCATTTTGAAATGACTGCAGCTGTAGGTGTAGTAATTGGCTGATGATTAGCAATTGATTCACTGAGAGTAACCATTGATTCCAACCGGGGCAGTATTTGTTTATGCTAGTAAAGAAAGTTCTAAAGTTAACTTTCCACTTTGTCTTTTTAAAACTATGTATTTCTCATGTTTTTAAGCAACAAGAAGCTGAGGACTCCCCAAAACTACTTTATAATGAATTTAGCTATGAGTGACTTCCTGATGTCGGCTTCTCAGGCACCCATGTGCTTTGTCAACAGCTTGCACAGAGAATGGATACTTGGAGACATAGGTACTTTTCAACACTAATTCACACCTTGCCAGCTTTACGCTGCCTGCAGCCTGTTTCAGCCACAACAGCCTTGGCTTGTGCCAAGGATAGAGCAGCAGAAATCTCTTGAGTCACAGCCCCAGACATTGTCAGTCAGTGTGATGTCACACATTCTGTATCACAGCTGTGATTCTTCTATCTTACATATTTTGGAAAGGAAGGAGTCAACATCCACATGTAATCGTGTTACCCTTTAGCTTATAAGGGAGGTGTTATGGCTGAAAATAGGTAGAAAAGTTTTAGTAAGTTGTAAATAGTTTTTCTATATTGTTTTGAGGGCTAATTACTACCTTTGTTTAGTAATATATGTTGATATCCATTGGCATGCTTCTAGGAATCTCATATTTAATTAAGAGGTTTAAATAACAATAGTCATTTGATGACTTGACAAATTCAAGCTCCTTTTTTTCCAACTGCAAGGAAAAAAAGGTGATCCATGCTGAAATTATAGCTGAAATGTGGGTATAGCAAGAACCTCAGAAGGTTCAATGCTCTTTAGTGCTCTTCATCATATGGATGAAAATTTGCACCCACTGGTGGCTGTACAATGGTGGAGCAAGCCCAGAGACCACGGACTGCTCAGCAGCACAGAAGGGACTCTGCCTTAGTTTGAAGATATTTGTAGTCTTGCTCATCCTCTTAGATAAAATCAGTGCAAATTATCATGCTGTCAGAAATGAAGCATCTGGTCTGGGTTGAGTGGGATTTGGTCCTTAGTTGCAAGTTACTTGTACAGGCTTTACAATTCTGCATTAGGGTTGGATCTGGTATTTTGCTGCCTGATTCCTGGTGATTCCTGGTGGGCTCCTGTCTATAGCCACATAGGGCAAGGAAGGATTTCAAAGAATTGATGATCTTTCCACACAGGTCGCTCCATTAAATTCAGCATAACTTTTTCCATATGGTAGTGCAATGCCTGAATGCACAGGGAGGGGGTCAAGAGGTCTGTTTAATGTAGAAAATGTCAGTTCTTTTAAAAAGTGCTGCCATTAAATATAGGAATTGGAGCTATGTTTTACAGCTGGTCTCTTAGTCACCAAATTTAAACCACTTCTACATTTTTAAGGCACATAAACCAAACTCATTTCTTGAACCACCCATCCATCATTAACAGACAGATGTCTGCTACAGCATGTTAAGATCAATATATTGGGCAACAGTCCAGGAAAATATAACTTTAATTACATTGGATTTTCTTTGAGGCAGTTTTCCATTGACAAAACGTTCCCAGTTGCAGCCTGCGGTGAAGCAGGACTCGTTTAAATACATATATTTGTATTTAATTTTTATTTGTTTTTCTAATAAACATTCAATAACTATGAAAATGTGAAGCTAAGAAAGTGCTTTGATTGAGAGAAAAATCTTGAGCAAGGGAAGTAAAGGGGAGATTTATTACGATGGGCTCTGGGAGAAAGCATGTCTCTTTTCAAGACAACCCCTGACACTGCCATTTCCTTCTTCAGGCTGTAACTTGTACGCTTTCTGCGGGGCTCTCTTTGGGATAACCTCGATGATGACTCTGTTGGCTATCTCTGTTGACCGCTACCTGGTGATCACAAAGCCCCTGCAGTCCATCCAGTGGACTTCCAAGAGACGCACCATGCAGATCATCGCTGTAGTGTGGCTCTACTCGCTGGGATGGAGCGTGGCTCCGCTCCTCGGCTGGAGTATGTTGTCTGCTCTCTCTCTCCCCTAGCATTTCCTGTGTGCTCTTTTCAGTCTTGCTTGGGGTGTTAAAAAAAGGGTTTTCTTGTCAGTCCTTGCGAGGATGCCTTGCCACCACCTGATGGTTTGTTGTTGTGGCACGCATCTACCCCTACTGCACTGCACAAACCTTCTGCCCCCCTTCACCCAGGATGTATTCAAGCAGAACAACCTGCAGATGGAGTATTAGGTGTGTACCTGAGAGTTCTGTAGTCAGGACCTCCTCTCCACATGGGCACTCACTTCTCAGACCACATGTATGATGTGTACTTTGGCTAGCACAGCTCTTGAAGACCATGGATGCAGGACAAGTGCTTAGTAGTGGGATCGGCACCTGCACTAACTTTGGGTGCATGTGTAAATAATGTGTTCCATGTATTCCATAGGTTCCTATGTGCCTGAGGGCTTGATGATATCCTGTACATGGGACTATGTAACCTACTCCCCTGCAAACAGAAGCTACACCATGATTTTATGCTGCTGCGTGTTTTTTATCCCCCTGGTAATAATATTCCACTGCTATTTATCGATGTTCCTGGCCATAAGGCGTACTGGCAGGTAAGAAAAGTAGCTGAAAGAAGTACATATCCCTTTTCATGTAATAGAAGATTTTTCTCAGTTTCTTCAGCTGCAGAAAAATCTGAATCAAAAATTAGCCTGAATTGAAACTGACAGCTGTAATAGGAGGAGTATTTTTTGCCTATTTAAAACTGGAATGTATGTATGAATTTCAGAGCAGAAGAAAAAGTCTATGGTGATTCTAATCTTATTCCATTGCAGTAATTAATAGTCCATCAGATAATTGGATTGAGTTATTTGTATTTCAGATTTGCACCACGGGAAACAATGTCCTTGTGTATTCCAGCAGTTTTCAGCCTCAAGGGATAGTAAAAAACATGTAGCAATGGAGGAATCATCTGCCTTTGAGCAGCTCTGTAAACATGACAGTCCTCATATTTTTGACAGTTTTATTTAAGGAAGGCATCCCAAAAACCATCATGCTTCAGTCAAGCATCACAACTACATGCACAGTATCTGGCTATGCTTGCTCAGATGTTTTTCCCAAAACAATTTTTGGTCTATATTTGAAATGAAAAATCAGCAGGGTGTTAGATCTGTAAACTAACATCATTCTGTCAGTTATTTTTCTCCTAATGAGCACATGGCTTATCTTTGGTCTGATCCAACACCAGCTTGTGCTGTGAGTCCTTCGTGCTGCTCAGCTGTGTCATCAGTTCTGATGGCTTTTCTCTGCTCCTGTGTGCAGGCACTTGTTGAAATTATTTGGCTTCATAACCCTAAGTTCCACTTTTATAAGTACATTTATATATGCCTAAAATGAACTTCCTTCTGAACTCTATTTTTTGGCCTTTGTCTTGGTTTTTATTGTGCTTTGTGTATGTATACTTAATACCAAGGGAAGGAATGCATCCTTAAAATAATGGTGTTTTATACACCTGTGGAGCACAGGGGACAGAAGCTGTTTCTATGTCTTTTGCAAGGCCAGGCTGGAGGGAGCTTTGAGCACCCTGGTCTAGTTGAAGGTGCCCCTGGTCACAGCAGGGATGTTGAAACTAGATGATCTTTAAGCTCCCTTCCAATCCAGGCCATTCTATGTTTCTATGATTCTATTCTATGTTTACAGTGCACCAGCAGGAACTTTGTTACCCTGCTGGTTGGTAATTAACATCTTCAGCCTGAAATGTATTTCCATTTAACAACACTAATATGTAAAATTTGTTGTTTCTATGCTAAAGCATATAAAATGTCTAACTATATAAAACTTTTTAAAATAAAATGTGGGGTGTTTGGCGTGAGAAGAGAATTTGATTTTTCATGACAAAAATATTAGAACTGTCGGTTGTACCTCCCACTGAAAATACTCTTTAATAAATCTGCAGGTAAGTAAAAATGTCCTTGCAAGTTTTTGGGACAGGTTTCTTAAAGCTGTCAAGGTATTCCAGCATGTGTTACCTCATGAACTGGAATTTCTGCAAGCTATTCCTCCCTCAAAAAGGAAAAGACATAAGACTTGATTTTCCCATCCAGCTGTGCCTTTTCTTGCTCCATCTCTAAAAGCAATGAGGGACAAGAGATACCAAATTCTGTATCTTTGCAACCTGAAACCCACCTTGTGTTAGGGAAAAGGACATAGCAGTCCTGTCATGTAGTCCCAGGAGTTCTGGCTCAGTCTCACAGGCAAATGCAACACTTGCAATTACATTAATTTCCTTCTAGGGTTTTTAAATATTAGAGGAGAAAAGAAGAGTTACAGTGGTGAAATATGAAATTTACTTCATTTTGGATGTTGCTGAGAACATACTAGAGATGTTGCTTTTTCATTGTCCTGCTGAAATATCTGTATTTTTTTCCCCCTCACAGAGATGTTCAAAAGCTGGGGTCCTCCAGCCGGAAATCCTACCTCTCTCAGTCCATGAAGAATGAATGGAAGCTGGCAAAAATTGCTTTTGTGGTCATCATTGTGTTTGTCTTGTCCTGGTCTCCATATGCTTGTGTCACCTTGATTGCCTGGGCAGGGTAAGTGGAAGAGGAATCCAAACAGCAAGAACAATTTGCATAATCATATACAAATATGATTAGTCCTATCATCCACATGAGGCAAATCTCCTTTCAAATGGGTCTAAAATAATTGCTACATTAGAGGTGACATTTCATTCTTCACTATATCCTTGTGAATAAAGCCAGAAAAGGGATTATTTATCTATGCATTTTGAAACTATTATGACTTTTTAGTCTTAATATTTGGTACACGATATTTTCTCTCCCACATGATGTTTTCTTTGTACAAATTGGAGGAGTTACCTCCTTTATCTCCTAATACTCTCCTTCCTTCCATACACTGCTGTTCCTCCACCCATTCTCCACTCCAAAGGGACCTGGTGTCTTGTCAGTGCATGTTCTGCTCTTCAAGGCCAGGTTGGATGGGGCTTTGAGCAAGCTCACCTAGTGAAAGATGTCCTTGTCCATGGCAGAGGGGTTGGGCTAGATGATCTTTAAAGGTGCCTTCCAACCCAAACCATTCTATGATACCATGGTGTTAACTGTGCTTATGCTGCACTGACATTGGTCACACCTGACTGACTGTGGGAGCTTGAAGTCTAAAGGGAAATGTTGGTTTCAAACCACTTCCAGTCCTCTCTTCCTTCTTCTGCAGTATTTGGAACTGAGTCACTGACACGCACTACTGTGCAGCACACATGCTGCTGCTGAAAGATTTTTTTAGGTTTGGTTCTGTTTTCTTTTCTATCACCGTTCACTTTTCCCAGATGGCCACGATGGGGGTTCTTTTGTTGGGGTTTTGGAGGGGTTTTTTTGTCTCTTGTAGAAACAGGGAAGGTGATTCTTTGTGTTCTTAGTCATCCTAAAATTACTTGCTGCATGTCTTTGATCTTCCCTAAATGAATGAAACCAAGTACATGCTGTCAAATTCAAACCTTTCATCTGAGCAAAGAAATCACTTGAATTAATCAACTTAACAGGTGTATTTCTCATAAAAAGATAACAGCACTGAAACAATTTAAAAGAGTAATATGTTTTAGTAATGTAGTATCCATGTAATCCATGGCATAGCTGTGTGTAATGTTTTTGCTTTGTTTTAGTCGAGGCAACAGCCTAACGCCATATTCCAAATCTGTGCCAGCAGTTATTGCCAAAGCTTCTGCAATCTACAACCCCATCATATATGCAATAATTCACCCAAGATACAGGTACAGTAAATATATAGGTATGTGTATAACTGAACATGCAAATGTGGATCTTTTACGTGGAACAAACTGCCCTCATTCCTTCAGCCTCACCCCGTGCAGTGCATGCTCCTGTGCTGGCCAGGCCATGATGGGCTCCAGGTGGTCAGACCCAGATGGTGCACAGCATCAGATACACACTCCAGATATGGCCTTGGGAGTGGCCAAAAGAGAACAGTCCCTCCCTTCACCTTTCCTTGCCCTCAGAGCCCTGCTCTGCCCTGTGGAGAGCTGCACAGCACTGTGACTGAGGAGGAGGAGATGATGCTCAGGTCACCTTTCATCATAGCAGAGACAGCCACTACAGAGCACTCTCTAGATGAAAGATCCCAACAAGCGAGGCTCAAAAAAAATCACATCCTTACCAATTTAAGCAGCTATGTATGCCTATGTTCAAGGTTTGGTTTTCTGAAGCATTTTTTCACTAAAGAATTTGAAATACTGGCAACAAAAAAAAATACTTTATTATATAAAGAGGACATACTTGTAACAGAAATGCTATCCAGCACACCTCTAGAATTTTCTGCAAGTCTTTCAAAGTGTAGCTACCACAAAGTGATGCTGTGTTGAAGCTTGGAGAAAACACAGGGATGCCATGGTGGTGTGATAAATGTATAAATACCACTAGATGGCAGGGTTAGTCATCGGAATGAGGCTTGTTTCACCCAAGAATTGGAAAAGCTGGTAAATTCCATTGCCTTACAACTAGGACTTGGGAGCTGGAAATTGAGTTCATCATTTAGGACGTCTGATGCAGGACAGTGTGGTTGTAAGAAAAGTAAAGGTTTCTCAGAAGATTGGTCAAAACACACCCAAAAAGGGTGAAAACCTTTCACCCTATGATTCTATAGAATCATGGAATGGCTTGGGTTGGAAGGGACCTTAAGTATCATCAAATTCTCACCCCCTGCCATGGGCAGGGACACCTTCCACAAGACCAGGTTGTGCAAAACCCCATCTAGCCCGGCCTGGAGCACTTCCAGGGATAGCCCACAGTTTCTTTGGGCAGCCTGTTCCTGTGCCTCACCAGCACCACAATAAATTTCTTCCTAATATCCAGTCTAAACCTTCCCTCTTTCAGTTTAAAGCCATTCCTCCTTGTCCTATCCCTACACGCCCTTGTGAGAAGTACTTCTTCAGCTTTCCTGTAGCCCTCATTCAGGTACTGGAATGTGCTGTGAGGCCTGCCCAGAGCCTTCTCCTGGCTGAACAGCCCAACTCCCTCAGCCTATCTGTTGAGGGGAGGTGCTCCAGCCCTTTGGTTATCTTCACAGTCTCCTCTGGACTTGCTGCTACAGGTCCATGTCCTCTCTGTGCTGGGACCCCAGAGCTGATGCAGCACTGCAGAGCACAGGGGCAGAATCCCCTCCCTCTCCCTGCTGGCCATGCTGCTCTGGATGCAGGACATGATCCAGGACACGTTTGGCCTTCTGGGCTGTGAGTGCACATTGTTGGGTCATGTCCAGCCTCCCATCCACCAGTGGCCCCAAGTCCCTCTGGGCAAGGTTGCTCTCAATCCACTCTCTGCCCAGCCTGTGTCTGTGCTTGGGATTGTCCTGACCCACAGGCAGCACCTTGCCCTTGGCCTTGCTGAGCTTCCTGAGGCTCCCGAGGGCTCCCCTCTCCAGCCTGTCCAGGTCCCTCTGGATGCCATCCCTCCCCTCCAGCGTGGCAGCCACACCACACAGCTTGGTGTCATCACCAAACGTGCTGAGGGTGCTCCCCATCCCACTGTCCATGTCCCTGACAGCAATGTTAAACAGGGCTGGTCCCAACACCCACCCCTGAGGTCACCACTTGTCACTGAGCTCCACCTGGACACTGAGCCACTGACCACAGCTCTTTGAGTGTGACCACCCAGCCAGCTCCTTATCCACCGAGTGGGCCATCTGTCAAATCCCCGTTTCTCCATTTTTGAGATGTATTTCGCTTGAAAATATCTGCTATCATAACTAACACTTTTTTACATCCTCCAAAAACCATTTGAGTTTTTTGAAGTCTGCAGAGTATTTTAGTTTAGAGTAGGAGAATGCCTTGTTTCTGATGGGTTGCAGAAGTTCAATGGGAAGATTTGAATGGCTGGCTGATGCGTTTAGGACCCATTACTTGTTTCTGAACCAAAGTTATTGTGTTCAGTTTATTATTTTTGCAAGGAACAGGTTGCCCAGAAAAGCTGTGGATGCTTCCCTGGAAATGTTCAAGGCCAGGTTGGATATGGCTTTGAGCAATCTGGTCTAGTGGAAGGTGTCCTTGCCCACGGCATCAGGCTTGAAACTAGATGATCTTTAAGGTTCCATCAGCACCCCTTCCAACCCCACACCATCCTATGGCTCTGTGACAGTGAACTGCTTCAGTCAGTCTTTTTCCTATCAGCATGGGCTTCTTAAGACTGTTAAGAAAAAGACAAGTCCACAGCAAGCTTTCAGACATTTTCCTAATAAGTATCTTGTTTTATCTTGTTTTATTTTTTCTCTGCTTTCCAACCTGTATTTCTAGACATATCAACAAGAGAAAATTTTATGGACTCGTTGTGAAGACATTTCATACACTTGGGAGCAATCCAGTCAGGAAAAGAAGTAATGTTGGGTCCCTTGAGATGAATCAAGAATGCAGTTTCAAAACTGAAAAAACCCTACAGTGCCTTAATAAGTCAGTTGGTAAAAATATGTTGGCAGGACCAATTTTGCTTAAACAGTGAATAATGAATATATATGTTAAGGTTATTGTTTCTGGATAATTTCCAAATCTTCTAATTATTCATATTATGCCTTGAAAGTAATTTATTCAAGCACAAATAAATGGGCCAGTCTGTTCAGGCCAAAGGGTTAAAGTTTGAGCAAGGAATAATTTGTCATTTTATACTGGAACTACTGAACCAAATTACATCGAAGTTATTTTCCAAATCTTTCTAAAAAGAGGCATCCAGAAATCAGGATCAAAAGTGTTCAAATCAGGCTCAATCCACTAGCGCAGCAAGATGCTTTTTTGCACAGAGAATTCCTGACACTGCATCTTAACAATCCAACAAAACTACACCTTTTTGTGGGGTTTCCTTACCTTAAACAACGGAGGAAAAAAAAGTACATTATAGTGAATGTAACTGAAAATGTAACAGTGAGCTTTGTGCTAGCACTGGGCTTCTTAGAACTGGTTTGACAGCTTGTTATATTCCTCCTCATCTACCCATCCCCCTGTCCACCCATTCCACACCAGCAGAAAGGAGAAAAACACCTCTCCCTAATAGGACTCATGTCCTATGAAGTAATGAATGTAAGTGAGAAATGTACTCAAAGTTTTAATTCGTGAAATTTTCTTTTGTGGGGAAGAAAGCTTTCACGTCTTTAACACCTTGTGTCTATGTTCCACGATAACTCTCACACATTGTTGTGTGAGAGTTATTGCAGAAACTCCCTTACAGTTTGGGAATTTTCAGTTTTGGAATCATTCTTTCATAGCAAACAGGAAATTCTGCAACTCCATGTTTCCAACTGGCTCCCAAGCACAGCAGAATTACACAAAAAATGTTGGTTCAAAACTCCTACATCATAAATAATGAATAATCACAAATAACTTTGAGTTAGAGTATTTTCAAAAAAGTTGCCTGCAGTTACTATATATTTTACTTTAGGTGACTCTCTTATTGCAGATTATAGAAATATCATTAAATAAGTACTTCATTTTATGCTTTTTATTTCACACATACAATATTAAAACTGCCTTCAAAATCTGTACTTTCATCCCAACCAGCAAATTGTCCCTCAATAGTCCTCTCAAGTATTAGTAAAATAGAAATTCTGGTCCCTCAAGACATTCAGAAATGTTCATATGTTTTCCTTGAAAATTCACCATCAGACATTTATTTCCTGAATCTCCATCATTGGGAGACCTCTGCACCAAATCCTATTTAATAAATGGGATTGCGTGTTTTACACTAACTTGAATTTGTTAGAGGGAAGTAGTTCAGCTTCTTAGCTGGGGAAGAAAGCTGGCAGCTGCTTTTCAGCACCAGGCTGAGGTCTTCAGCCTGAAGGGAAATTTATGGGGGCTTGACATTTCCTCATGTCCTGTAAACCCTTTCTCAGGACTTTTTATTTTGTGCACAACATTAACAATCTTTTTTATCCAGCACCATGTGAGGAGTCTTCTGCCCCAAGCCCTGCCTGGACATGGACAGGCATCTTGGCAGGATCAGGAATGATGGTGCAGGTAGCTCTTTTCAGTCTTTTCAGTCTTCATCTCCAGAGTAGACACAGAGCTGCTGTTCACTTGCCTTTGAAATGACAGAGGAAAAAGACACAAAACCATTCAGAGTGGTGATGATGCCAAATGTTGAGGTTTGGCAGTGGTGGGTTTCTTTTTTTGCTTGCAAGCGAGTGACCTCATTTCATGCCAAAATCGTGTCTCTGAAATTTTAACATGTGTGATCTTTTGTGAGAATAGAAATGATGATTTAAAATGTACTGGTTATTCAACAAACCTGGTAACTATAGAAGCAGAAGATTTTACAATATACATCTGCTTGACTTGCATCTCAGTGTAAAGTCAGTGTACTGACATCCTCCAGTGATCCGTGGTCCCCTGCATCAGCTCCTTGCCATATGACTTGTTGCTGCCTCACTTACTGACTTGTTCATTTAGTGTTTGCCCCTATTAGCTACATCTGTTGGGCTGAAATAATGGATTGGGAAGTGCTGAGGAGGTGTTACACCAAGTGAGTGAAGTGTTCTGACCAGCATTGATTGCCCTGTGAGAAAAAAGGCCAGGTGGTATTGCCCAAGGGAGGCTCTTGGACACTTCTGCTCCATGCAGGGCCACGGTTGGGGTCAGGAGAAATAGACTCACACAACCATAACTGAGATTATTGTTTAATGAATAAGGCAGATTTGGGGTCTAGACCATCCTTCTCCTCTATGCTTTTACAGGGTTAATTTTCAATAGGAGTTTACAGCAGCTGCCATGATACAAATAAGTAACAATGTCTGATTCTTCTGGCTCTCCTCCTCTTCCCTTGTTTCCACACATTCTGTGCCCTTGCACAGTGGAGACCTTCTTACCAACTAGCCTGAAATTTTCTGGGTTAACATTTTAAATGAACTATGTGCAATCATGCTCTTCAAGATATTTTCAATTCTTACCACCTTCCTATGCAGCTCTTCTGCGTGTGTTTTGACACAAGGCCCAGAAGGACCTGTTATTTTCTTTTCAGCCTGTTGAGTTGTTTGCACCAGCTACCATGCTGTTTGCATGTAATCTTTAAGACTCCCTTAATCAAAACAGAGGCTGTGTTGAGCTGATGGAAAGAGAAGGCATTTTCACCACATGAATTTCAAAGCCATGTCTTCAGTTTGACAGGTTTGGCTTTTTTTTTTTTTTTTTTTTTTCTTCCCACATTTTCCCTCAGGAAAACCATCCACAAAGCTGTTCCCTGCTTGAGGTTCCTGATACGAATATCGAAGAATGACCTCCTGAGGGGATCCATTAATGAGTCATCGTTCAGGACCTCTCTCTGCAGCCACCACTCTCTTGCTGGCAGGACCAAGAGCACTTGTGTTTCCTCTGTTTCTACTGGAGAAGCTGTAAGTTTTTTCTTGTTTCCATGAAAGAAAGTGAGTTCAACATTTCTCAGACTCTAAATAAGCAACTCTATAAATACATATTCAAAATTAGAGAACAGAACATAGAAGGAGAGTGTAGCTAAATTTTTTGGGTTGTGTAAGGTCATTTCTGCAAAGCTGGACGTTCATGCATGATGATTTACAATCAGAAAAAGCATTCAGGCCAGCATATCTGTGTGTTTCTGATGCCTGCTGGGACCAAGGATGTTCAGATTAAGTCTTTGATGTGAACAAAAAGAGCCATAGTCAGATGCTCCCTGTGTCACCAACTACTGGCTATTGTTAAGTGTCTCATTGGTCTGGAGGACAAGAAAGCAATCTTCCATTCAAAGATTTATGACTTATCCAAAAGCTGTCTTATTATTTTAAAAGAAGTCCATTTTCTGTAGGATGGGAAATTTTTGATTTCTTTGCCTGGATTTGAACCATGAGGCGTGAAAGGCTCCTGCCCCTGCAGCATGGTGGGGTGTTTTGTAAGAAGATGCCCTAAGCATCAGTAAATCTGGTGACCGAGTGAGATAGAAACAAAAGAATACCTTGAGATTGTTCACAGCCTCTCTCAGTCACAAGAAGCTGAGCCTTGTCTGCAGAGGTGCTGGGAAGGTGGCTCCTGGTGGGCTGGCAGCCATGGCAGAGTCTGGGCTGGGGCTGGCCCTCCTGGGGACCTGTGCTGCTCCCCCTCAGTTTGGGCATCAGAAACCTCCCAGAGCGACAGCTGCCGCCAGTAACCTCTCACAAAGTTAAAAATCCTAGGTATACCTTTATTACCTTTAGGTATAAAAGACAAAATTTTCTCCCATTACTCCTTTGTTTGATGCCAAATGAAGTAATTTCAGATGCATCATCCTGACCCAAGAAGCTTTCTGTTCTTCACTGTTGGTCACTACTTGTTTTTCTATTGTTCAATGTTAGCAGGTTATTGCATGTATTTCGATGTGGGTGCTGCTTAAATAGACAGGGCAGCGAGGGTAAGAGGCTCCAGCTTTGGCACAGCTTTGGCTTAGGAGTCTCAGTTAAAAGCCCTGCTGTTAGCAGTGCACAGCACTGTGCTGTGCTGAGATGATGCAGCTAAAGGCAATTGTCCTTGGGGCAATAGACAGCTCAGTGCAGCTGTAGAGGTTTTAGCTGAAACAGCAGCTGCTGAAATAAAAGCTAAGCTCGATGACTTTGGCATGACAGCAGGACTGACTGAAATTTTGGAATGCTCCAATAAAATATTGATGGGCAAGAACTGACACCAGGAACACTGTAAAAGATGCAGCTGTTGCCACCAACATTTTCCTCTGTGTGTTGTATACATATTAGTGAAGGGAACAAACATATTTTTGAGTCATGTCAAGGAACGTTTCATTTCAAAGAGTTTTATTAAACAAGTGAGGAGAAATAAACAGGTGGCCACACATAGATGTATGAGCAAGGTGATGCAGAGGAATTACGCACTATCTTCCCACTTGTGTGGAGTCCTGTCCGCCTGTCTGGCCTCTGTCTATCCCTATATAAAAGTTGATGTTGGAGTGGAATGATCTCATCATTGATACCCAGTCAAAAAGTCACCACAAAGTAAGGGATGACAGACAGCCTCACCCCAAGCCTGGAAATGGAACAGCCCTTTTGCAATGTCCCATTTGTGCTTCATCACTGATATGCTCTTGGAAAATTGGAGCAAAACCAATCCACTGTCTCCCATGCACTAATGATGGTTTGTAGAATCAGTAAGCTCATGCAGATTGAGGAGCCCTTGGTATTCTGCTGGGATGTATGCAAACATGGTTTTGGATCTGTCCATGCCCATGGTTTTGTTTCAGCAGCTGGTCACACAGAATGCCATAAGAAGATTGGTTGTATTGGCTCCTACCTTTAGAATTCAGATGCTCTGCAGGTATAAGTATAGCATAAGCAATGAGATAAAAAAGGGTGAAAAACATCCTGGTGAAAAGAGTTTAAAAATTTTTCATTATTTCCAAGTTGGTTTTATTTTTGATCAGCAAGCAAAATAGTCCAGAGTAAGTGACAAGACTGAAAATAAAGCCTGTCCCCACGAGTTTTGAGTGTGAGACCTATGTTAGAACAGCTTTAGTTTTCTGTGAATGTGCATGGGTTTTGTTAGAGTTTGAGAACTTACAAGAATTTGAGAAAGGATGCAACTGTCTGATATCCTTCATCACTTTGTGACTAGACCTGGAGCAATGTAGAGCTTGACCCTGTAGAGCCAGTTCAAGAGAAACTGAAGCCTCACCGAAGTCATTCCTTCTCCACAAGTGTGAGACAAGAGAAGAGAGACCTGCTCCCAAAAACCTGCAGCTATGATGCAGCCACTGCCGAAAAGGTACAGAAAAAGTCTCAGCAGAGAACTCTACATTTAAGTGCTAATCTTGCTGGAGTGGTAATTCAGCCTTTATGCCCATCTATTTCTAGGCTTTATTTATACTGATTCCAGTGTCGTCTTTCTCCTTGCTGTTATTTCCTTTTCTTTCTGTGGCAGTCCTCTTTTAGAGTAAAGTCAAGCCTGCAGAACAGAGTTTGACATGATAAAAGCCACTCTTTCCTTCTTTTCTGTGTACATTAAAATGTTTTATTTTTGTTGAGGGGGAAGACAAGAAAGAAACTCCCATTTCTCCCTAAGGGTGGGAGAGTCTGGCAGCTGCCACCCTTCCCTCACTAAAAGAGAAGACGGTGAGTACTCAGCACATCCTCTGTGGATGCATCCCCCTCATTGGCCAAACCACTGAGGTTTGGTGTCCTGCTGTTGAGGAGCACCCCATTCCCTGATGGGAGCAGTAGGTCACCCATAAGTCAGCTTCTGCCAGATTGTAACACCAGTTTCCAAAGGAGTACTTGTGTGGGTGGCACAGTGTCAGGCATACACCAGCGCTGCCTTTTCAGGGAAAGACAGATGTGGCTCACAAAACCTGTCTGTGGCTGGACTGAGTAGCACCTCCTTTTTTGACAGGGGCACTCTTTCTTGGGATTACTCAAGTGCATATGGACAAACACCCACACCTTGAGCAGCTATAGCATCTGCTTCTGTCCCCTGTGCTCCCATCCAGATCTGATGGTAACTGTCTAGAGACAGCATAGTTTAAGGCAGGAACTCCTCTGACAATTTCTAGCCAAGTGATGACCTAGTTCCTGCATGCCTCTGTCCTGTCTTCTTTCATGTGTGTCGTTAAGACCAAGTCCTGAAAAACCTTGTCCTTTTCCACCTATACTGCTGGGAACAGTATTGGTGGAAAAACAGCGGCTTCAAATGTGGTGTCAGGCAACATGGGCTCAAATCCTCTTCTTAGTTCTGCTGCCTTCTGTCAGCAGCCAAGTGCGCCCAAGGTCGCAGGCAAGTGGCAAAGGCAGGTTGTAGGCAAATGGCAAAGGATATTGTCTCCAGGTTCTGGAGAATCACTGGCTTTTGGTCTCAAAAAGAAGGAGAAGGAAAGTAAATCTCAGGTGGTCTGCATAAACATTTAATACAGTAATAAAATATCTGTATCAAGAAATTTAGCAACTGTGTAGCCCGCAAGAAGGCTCGTGTACTGTATGTTGCTTTTGAAAGACATCTCTTGAGTTACTTTGGTAAATAACTTTAGACTTTCCGTGGCATTCACTGAGCTATGAGGAGTTTATTTACATTGAATGTTCAAAGCTTCATTTTCTTTTCTTACTGTTTTCAGCAGAGATTCCTATGTGTTGTGAAGGTCCTTTGTGTGTTCATTGCAGCTAAATGCAATGCATCACCATTCATCTTATCAGAATAAATATTTATTTGTCAAGCTCAGTTAGTGTTTCACAATGAGACCACCCATTTATCCTCAAAAAACCACAACACAACCCGCCCTAAAACAAACAAACAAAACCCCAACAAACACTAAAGAAGCACCAATGCATTTTTAAAATATTTGTTTTAAGGTTTTAATAGCATTACTGGATTGTCTTTAACTGAATTCCAATTACAGCACATCCAAAAACACTCAGTTATGGACAAGCCAGTTACTGTCCCAGGCTTGGTGCATTCCAAGGCTTAAAAATGCATGTGACTGTTTTCTGTGCTGCCACAAATATATGATCCAGCCCCATGACTTACTTCAGTTATGATAGTAATAAACTTGATGTAGGCTGACTCCTGGAAATTTAACATGGCAGTGAAGAGGCTTTTCTGGAAGTATTAAAATGTGGATTTGGATACTTGATTTCAAAGGAGAGTGGTCAAATATCCTCTCTGCATCCAGGTTTTGTTTCAAGGGAATTAGCTGATGTGAAAACTATTAAAAAAAACTTCTAAGTGGGTGTTGTGCCCACCAAGCCACATCCAAAAGAAACCTACTCTTCTGTTGCAGTGAAAACAGCACTTGAAACAGGGAGGAGTGGTTTTGGAGTTGGATTTTTTCATTCTATTACTATCTTTGATATGGAAGAATGGACTTTTCTTCTCTGTCACACTGATTTAAACCACTTCTTTAAGCACAGTGTGCTTCCCTCCACTTGGTAGGCAGAGCAGCTGGAGAAATCATTATCAACAGGGATTTGTGAATGGTTCCTGCTTGTGGAGTAGAATGACACAAAACTATGGGAATTTCATAGTCGTGAAATAAAACCTGCACTTTAAATTTTGGTTTTACCTAGAAAGGAGGGACTTCCAGCTTATCTCTATATCTCTCTGACACAGTGATTTTGTCGCCTTAATTGACATTTTTTTAAGGAAGACAAAACTGATTATTTATGCCTTCCCTTGTCTGTGTATTTGAATATTAACTGGTGCCCTCAAAGCTTACTTAGTTGACTCTGAATTTGCATACTGTGCACAAGAATTATGGAAAGAACACAGAGGGCTTGCTGTCAGAGCCAAGTTAGAAGTCAGAATTTTCTCAAAATAGGCAGATAAGAAATTGTTTGCAAAGTGAGTATTTATTGCTTCTTTCTTGGAGGAAGCACTTTTCAATGTGTGAATGCAAGGCCACCAACTTCCCTGAGGTAGTATCAGGAGCCATTTGGGGGGAGACAGAGATTGTCGCAAGGTTGGCCAAATTTTAGTAAAATAAAGAATGAAGTTACTCTAGTCTTATCTGTGATCTCTTCCATGAGAAGAGAGAGAAGTGCAATTATCTAGTACCCTGAAACCCTGAGATGTATTAAAAACAAAGTAATACCATTATTTAATGATAAAATAAGTCAGATACAGGAATGAGCTTTTGTTTTCTTCTTGTTTGTTTGTTTGTTTGTTTGCTTTTTTCTCTGCTGGTATTTGAGTACGTCTTCTTTTGCTCCAATTAACATTCTGCTTTCCAAGCAGTACATGTTAGCACATCATGATTTTCCCTCAAGTTAATGAAACTTGGTCTGGTGAAAATTGGCCTGGTGGCTCAGATATTGACTAGTGGCAATGAATATTTCCAATACTGTTTTCCACAGCCACGTGGTGTCTGACAATGCTAAATCTTATGTCTCCGCTCCAGGTTTCGCTCTCCTCCAGCTGTTTGGAGAAGATGCTTGGGCAGCCTGTCCTACCCAGTCCCTCTGCAGCACTTGTGACCAGCTCCCTGAGAGCAACTTCTCTGCCTGTCAGGTTGAATAGCAGCAGTGTCACCAGAGGAGACTCAAGTACTTCCCTTATTGCAACACAAGGAGGTCAAGTGAATGGAGTTGTGGATTCTGTCATTAGCAATGCAGTCCCTCGCATCATTATCATTCCTACCTCAGAGACCAATCTGTTTCAGGAAGAACTAGAAGAGGAAGAGACTGAATTATTCCACTTCAATGACAAAAAGGGTAATCTGCTGGACTTGGAAAGGCTTAGTTCATCCATGGAGTTCCTTGAAGCTGTTGAGAAATTTCTATCGTAAGTTTGTCAAAAGAAAACTTTCTGGTAATTATTTTTTGGCATCTTCTCCACTTAATTATACCAAATAACTGAAGCCTTGTAGGTTAGATCATCAGATCTTTTTTGTATGTTTATATGGTAGTCACTAGGCAGCCTTCAGATTTATCTTTGTCCAAACCAGCTCAGGCATGGAAACAGGCTTTCTTTCAGATTGTGCTGCAGGAAATGAGCAGTGGAAGATCTGGCAGCACGATCGAGTGGCATTGGTCAAGGAGGCTGCCTGATTTGTTGCCAGTGATGGAGGTGCCAGCAGAAGGGAAAACGACTGACTGAGAGCAGGGTCAGCTGCTGAATGCTTCTGCTATCTGTACATGGAACAGCATTCCTGTTTTGGCAGCTCTGCTCTGGACAGTGATGGGAAGCACTGCAAGACCAAATCTTCCACCAGCCCCAGCAGTAAGGCAGATGGCTACATGACCTCAACTGGAGTTTAATCAACTAATTCTCAGCATTGTTTTTGCTGTGTTTTATTTTTTAAGTAGGCAGCTTGCTAAACATAAAGAGAGAAACTGGTGGTTTTTCACCGGGAAGTGACTGCTTCCCAGCTTCTAATCCTCTGAAGTTTAGTGGTATAAATCTGGATTTTATCTTAGCATTAGCATGCTCACCTAAATGTCAAAATGCAAGGTGCTATATGCTAAAACATGCACTACTGTAGAAGCATTCAGAGTACCTTCAGTGTTACAGTCCTGATTAAATATGTATGTATCCTAATGAGCCTGTGATTGAAAGGGTGAATGCTCACAGCTGGCTTGACAAGTCATTGACAAAAATAAAGCCTTGGCTGCTGTATATCACTTGTCTGTTCAGAGGAGGTTCTTCTCACCTCCTCTAAAACAAACCAGCAGATGACTTTTACAGGTCACTTACCAGAGGCCTTCAAAGAGGGTAAAACATCATCTTGGGGAGAGAACCACAGAGTACTGTGGTGTTTGCTACTGGAGCGGCACTTACCTCATTATCTGTCATTACTAATTGTGCTCATTTTATCTCTGCATCACATTATGGATCAGGCTCACAAGACTCTGCTAGCATTTTATTCCTAACTGCACTCTTCCTTTTTTTACTCATTTTCCCATTTCTTTACATCTTCCCTTTCAGTTTCTGATTTTCAAACACAGGTAACAAGTTGAACTACATTGTTCTTCACGTAATATCAATATATGTTAGTAGAAATCAGGTGCTCCTCTGGATATAATAATGCAAATATTTGGTCCAGGGAGACTAATAGCATTCAGACATTCAACAAGAGAGTGAAAGTTTATATTCATAATCTCAGTTTATTTCCTTGGCTGTATCCTAGATTGTGCAGAGAGTACTGAGAGAATTTCCAGGTTTTGTGTATTGCACTGGCTGTGCTTGGGAAGTAATTTCTCTTTGCCTGTTCTCCTGATGCAAAAACCAGATGGGAAGCGTAGACGTGTTTTTAATTACTTTCTTCATTACAAAAAAGAGGCAACACAAATCTTGTTTGCAACAAGCTAGACAGGGACACCTCTAAAGAACAAATTAAAATGCAGAGCAGCATGGGAGAGAGAGGAATGCCTCCAAACTTGCACACTTGAGGCTCTGCAAGGTGCCAGACCTTTGAGAGGGCTGAGACACTTCCTTTTTGATATAGACTACAATTTTTAGAAGAAGAAAAAAAAAAAAAAAAGGCACTGGTGGGTTGCAGATGTGATTGCTGTGACAGGCTGCCTAATGCAGTGCTGACACTCTTAATGCTGCTATTACTTGAGGTGCTCTGCTGGCTAGAGACCCTCATACTTCCTTACTGTGGAAAGCAGGGAGGAAATTGGGGGTGAAGCCCCATCATGCTTATGACTGCCCATGTGTAGCCCTGGTGTGTGGTGCTGGGGGACCAAGGCTCAGCTGGGGCAGCACCAGGCTGTGGTCCCTGCAGCCAGGCTGCCACAGCCTGTGCCCACTGAGTGCCAGGAATCATGCCAAGGTCATCGACAATGAGCTCAGCAATTCCAAGGGCAATTCCTCCATTTGAGGACTGGCACAGTGAGCAGACAGTGCAGGCCAGCTGCCAGGGACTGGGACAGGGACGTGCTCACTTGCAGTTCCACAGTGCCAGGTTTTCATCCACTGCATAGTTTTGGCCAGAATGAGTAATGAAATGTTAATTATGTATTGTGTTCATGGGAAATGGGGCAGGCTTAGTCCTAGGCTAAACATACTGTCCTGCCATCTTGGATTCTTGTCCTTTTTTTTTTTGTTGAACCTGCCCTCTATGATTTTTTTTTCTACACCAACTGTGCAGTCAGTGACCTTACTTTTTGCATGTAATATCCTCAGCTGCTGTATCTCTTTTCTTCTTGAGCCAGATGTTAGGAAGCAAGTGTTCTTTCAAGGCTTCCATGCCTTAGACCTGACTTTTACTGCTATAATTACTCCAAATAATAATAGAAAATGCATTTGGTGTTCCATGTTATAGAAACATGCCCTGAAGTAGATTTTGCACTCAGATTATGAGGGACTTATACTGGGAAGACTCTAGGCAGGGTATTGCCATAGGATGAAGAATGGAAGACCTGAAGTCAAAGTCAACAAATTCTTCCAGATCTGAAGTTTTGCATTCTACCTGTTAGCCTACAAGAAGGCTTTCAAGTGATCTCTTGTATGTGTTTGGTGCTATTACTGTGCTGGTACTGTGAGTATGTGTCAGAAAATTAGCAGGCTTGAGGTATGTGCAAACAATGTATCACTTTTATGCTGTTAGTGTCCTACACTGTTAGTACCATTGCTTCAGAAGCTACTGTCAAGATCACTGCTTATTTAAACTGATGCAGGCTAAAATACCAAATGGTAGAGAGATAAAACAAAGTTGTATGAAATATCAGATAGACTTACTGCAGTCACTGTGAGACTTTTGCAGAAACGTCAGTCACAGAGTAAATTAGTCTCAAATTCAACACCACAATGCAGGAGAATTTTGCAAGCTTCTCTGTTGCCACATTAGAATAGATGGCACATAAAAATGTACACTGATTAATGTTGCTTGCAGTTTCACAAAAGAATGTATTGGTTCACTCAAATGGAATAAAAAATTCTTAGGAGTTAAACTGAATTATCCATTGTTTGTTTTTCTTATTTAATCATTATTTTTGGAGCCAGGAGGAGAAATAAAAAAGCTGAGTCGAAGCTTTTGAAACCTGTGCTCTGATCCAGTTAACAGGAAGATACATATACATATATATATATGACTTTATTTTCAAGTATTTAAACTGCTCAGGTGCAAGCACTCACCTGCTTGAGTGCATAACAACTAAGTTTAGAGTTCACTGGCTTGGTAACACCTGAAGTTGCATAGGTACTTTTGAAATACAATGACTTCAGCTGGGTATCAGGTGAGCAAAACTGAAAAGAATTAGCCAAAGCAAATCCATCAGAACTCCAATAGCAGACTTTGATCTTTGCCCTAAATCTGAGTGAAAGTTAATGAGTAATTGTTGCTGCTAAAACTCTGTATAGCATAAGGATAGGATGTGTTCCACTTTTCATGAGTAACTGTCTGTGGTTTGGAAAGACAGGTTTCTGCCAGGGAAAGCTGGGGTTTCCCTTAGAATGGAGAATGTGAACCCCTCACCCCTGCCAAATTATAATTTTGCAATTAAGGGCTTTCAGGCAAAGATTTGGGAATAGGAATAACCATTCTTTACTAGGAATATTAACAATACAAATGTAGTAGAAAACAAAACCAACCAACCAACCAACCAACGATTTTGGAGAACACTGACAGAGTCAGAGCTACAACCAGACACCCTGTTGGTCAGGGTGTTGGAAGCAGTACAAAAGTGAGTCCTCCTGGAGTGGCAGATGTGGTTCTGGTGAAGTAGAGATGATCCTGTAGAATCAGGGTCCAGGGATGCTGAGAAGGGTCCAGTCTTCCTCCAGGAATTGGGTGAAGCCAGATATTTTCTGTTCCTACGTCTCAGTTTTATCCAGGTAGGAATGGTTGGGTCCCTCCACTGGGTGGAGCATCTCACAATGGAATGTGAATGTACTGCTTTGGGGAGGGGAACAGCTTGGGGAGTCTTAATGGCCCATTGTGAAAAGAGATAAGAAACACTGCCCCACCTCGTTTTAACAGCTGGCCCATTATCAGAAGGCACTCGCCCCCCTCCTCCCAGAGTTACAAGAGATAAAGAAGAACATTTCCCCAACTGCTTTCAGCAAATGAAATAGAATACACATTTTGGGTTCCATAACCCAAGACAGTAACAGAAAATCCACACCACAAGTGTCAACATTTTCTTCTATCATAGACAATGGTATTTTTTAATAGTTAAATTAAAGGTTCAAATAAGAAAATTTACTTACTTGAATCTTAACGAATCTTGCAGCTTTGGGCTGGTGTGAAACATGACCTAATACCACATTCTTCCAGAAAGTTCACCCAGTTCCCAGGCATCCACCCATTTCCCTCCTTTCAGGAGACACACCTGAACAAGAAACTTTTGGCACCGTTTAACCTTATTTGGTTTTAATCACTTTTTTTTTTTTGGGTATATTTCAAACCTTTCTGCTTTATTTGCAGAGACTTAGCTTCCTCTGCTCTTCTGTGTTTAAACTGGATGGTAACTTTTCTCTCTAGTTTAAAATAAAAAAGCAGCAGTAGAAAGTTGCACTGCCCCTTAAGGATGCCATTTTAGCCCTCGTGGCAGCAGCAGCAGCAATCCTAGCATCAGGACAAGACCAGAACCCTCACAGGAGGACAAGACCACACCAAAAAGGTGGGGATGACATGGACAGGCTGCAGAGTGACAGGTCCCAGGGGTGGGGCTGAGGGTTACACAGCAGGAGTTTGGGGTTACAGGACACAGCAGTAGGTCTGGCTACAGACAGGGCAGAGCAGTTAGGGACCAGGTTAAAAGGTCCAGGTCAGGGTCCAGGCTCCAGAGCCAGGGGTCAAGGATGAGGGGTAAAGGGGTGAGGGTCAAGGGTTGGAGGGGTCAAGAGTCAAAGGTCAGTGCTCAGAGAGCAAAGGTTGGGGGTCAGGGTTTGTGATGTGATGTGCAAAAATGGGAAAATACTGCACGGTAAATACCCTTGTTTTGAATTTCCTTACTTTCCCCCCAGCCCTCATCTCAGTTGATGAGAGCTCAAGATCATCTCAAGCTGATCATCAGTTCTTTCTCTGCACCCGATCCATAGCTTCAGTCTATAATCAGTGTTCTGTCTGCACCTTGAATGGACCAGTATTTAGGAGAAAAGTTTGGTGCTGGGATGCCTCTGTTGTATCTTTTACCCATGTATTAACATAAACTACAGTTTAGTATGAGTTCAAATGTCTGTCCATATATTTTACTTGCTTTATGGTATGTCTGCATTGCACTCTGGTTGTACTTGTTGGTGCTACAGGTTGTAGCAGCACATGAAAACTAACTCCAAAATGCAAAGTCAGATGTAAACCCACTGTTACTTATTCTCCCCTGTGCCAGCACGAGGAGATGACGGTGTGCCAGCAATCCTGGTGCCAATAGTTCATGGTAAAATCCCCTGAGAGAAAATTTCTGTAGGGATTAGTGTGTTATGCAATATAGTGACTTTTTTACTCTGAAACATTTCTCCTCTCTCTATATTTGTAGGCATTTGTTTTTAAAAAGTCAGGTGCATTCTTCACCTTACAGCAAAGCTTCAGAAGACCCTTATCATCTTCAGGAGCTTGTTCTGGACTGAATCAGCCAAAGACATAGGCAATAAGAGGTGAGGAGATGGGCTGCTGCTGTTATTGGTGGTGCATGGTCCTTGGGGTGATGCATCCCAGCCCTTTCCCTCCATGCCGAGGAGCAGGTCTATTCTGGAACAGCCAGACTTGTGCTAGTGGGTGCCACATGAAATTGGTATTTTCCAGACATTTATAGGGAACTCAGTGTGAGTAGATTTTTATGGGGACAGCAGAAGATGTCTCCCTAGAGTTTCTCCTTGCCAAATTTCTGGTTCCTTTCCACTGCAAGCAGGTGGCAAATCTCTTCAAAGGAACAGATGGATGTATTTAACATTAACAACTAATTTTCCACAAGCATGTGCTTGGAAACAAATGATCCCTATTTCCTGAGATGGAGAAAAAAAAAATCCAGCCCAGAGCAGACTAGAAGTGTGGAAAATGTGAAACTGAACACACTGGAGTTCAGTAAATGCAAAGCAAATGAAAACAGCAGCTTAGAGTGGAAACTGTTGATCCACCAGAAGCAACAAAGGGCCAGTTCCATCTTCATAAAAGATATAAAAAGCTGTATCCAAGCAATTAGTACAACCAGGTCTTTTTGGCTAACCCCATCAGTGGACAATCCAACAGAAGTGAGCTCAGAGTCATCAGCAACTTTTTCATTCTTGGGTCACTGTGACCGTCTGGGCACCAGCATGTGGAAAAAATGGAGATGAAAAGTTTCTCTTACAGGACCAAACCTCATTCACCTTGTTAAATACAGCAGGAAAAGACCAAGGGGGATGTGACTACTCTCTTTACATATGTGGGATGAAAAATAGGTTATTCAAGTGAAGTGTCAGTGACAGCCATCAGAGGCCGGTGTCAGACACTGATTGCTCCGGTGCAAATTCCTTAAAAGTAAAAATACCCACAGAAACAAATCCTGCTATTACAAAATGTTTTGAGATTATGTATTTGCTGACGGTTTTAAACAGGCTGACACTGTTTTGAGTCTCAGTGCACGTGTGACTGTCAAGAGAGTGCACAAAGCAGGAGTCCTGTTGAAGAAACACAGTAAATTTCATGACAATACACAGCCATTGAACAAGGAACTGCTGCTGATTTGCTGAGGAGGAAAATTGCCAAGAGACCAGTAGGATCTCTGTTATCCTTTTCGTAAACTTTAGTGGAAAAATTGCATGTCCCCTAAGGTATTTTGTAATGTGGAAATAACTTGAACTTCAGCTGCCTGGCAGGGCTGAGCCTGCGTTGTGCTGTATTTCCCTCCTTGCTGTCATGCTGCCTAAAAGCCACACACTTTTCTGGGGCTGGGAATTGAGGTGGTGTGGCCTTTTCCTCCCAGCACCAAATTGTCTTTCCACCGCAGTATAGCTTCAAACCTTATTTTGCTGCATCAGAGCCCAGCAGCAAGTGTTGAATTCCTTGACAAGCCCCTGGGGCTCTCTCCTACATGCCTTGTCCCCCCAGACTTCAGTCTACCAGATGTGCTGGTCTGCGAGGCCAAGAGAAATGGGCAAGTGGAAAAAAGACATCTATGCTCTTTCAGGGTTTTACTGTCTTGCCTATTTTGGGAGTGACTGGAGTTGTTGGGGTTTTTTCTCTCTCTCTCTCTCTTTTTTTTTTTTTTTTTTTTTTTCTCATGGATGCTTTGGCATGCATCCCTACTGGCATAGGATGCTTACTCAGAGAGCCTTTGGTTTTGTGCTGGTTTGATTTGTTTTCTCCATGTGATGATTTTTTTCTGGAGCAGCTTCTGAGCCGTGCTGAGGATGCCTGGCAGATGGTCCTTCACAACTGGGTTGTTCTGCTGTACTCTGGTGCTGCTGATGCACCAAGACATATGCTTTTGGGTGAAGCTCTTCCTCTCCAGCAAGAATTAACAACTAAAATTTCCAGAGGAGAAATTCCCATAGCATGTTTCCATTTTTGACTGATGTGCTGTTTCCAAACTTGTCTAATGATAGTTTTTTAACCACCCTGCAAAGTCTGATGGTTTGAGTCTCTCCTCTTCACATGCCTCTGTTTCAGAGGAGGCTGTTGTGCACTTCTGGAACATTACTGCTGTTAAAATACTAAAAACTCCTATACCACAGGCCACAGAAAAATCAGTAATTTCAATAACCCAAGCTAAAAAAGGGGAGAAAATCAGTCTGTAGGTGGAAATCAATGGAGATATCAAGGTAACAGGCAGGTGGTAAGGAAGTCCCCTCCACTGTGCTCCTAAAATCTGGGCCTGTACTCCAGTGGACACAGTAAGGTTCAGGAAAAGTGATCACAAACACTCAAACAAGCCAGACTCTTAACACTGGGTAAAAAAGCAGAGGACTACCACAGTGAATTTTCATGAATCTTGACCTTTTTTTCAAGTTTGTCTCTCCAGCCTGAATAGATGGAAACGAGATTTTGTTGCACAGAAAAATGAAAAAAAAAAAAAAAACTAACCCAAACACACATATTCAGACCAAGGGTCCAGCTGAGTCAGTATCTTCCCTCCAACAGTGACCAGCAATAAGTAACCACAAAGAGAAACAAAAAAGGTACCATACTTTCCTGCTCTGCTTTCCCAGAACTTCTGGTGATTCTGTGCCAGAAATGGTATTTAATAAAATTTCACAGACCTCTTTGCTTCCATGGTTTTATGAAATCACTCCTGGGACTCATGTGAAAGCCTAACTGTGAAAATATCCCACAGGCTCTGCAGTTTAATTGTGATTTACACAAAACAGAGCCCTCCTTTGCTTGCAATTTCATTCAGTGCCCTCCAGTTGTTGTGGGGTGGGGGAGAATCGATGATTGTGTCTTTGTGGGCTCCTTCCTTGGAGCCCCCTGAGTCTGCACCATCTCCACTCATCATCTTCTCTCACAGGTGAGTGTCCCACTCTGTCTACCTGAATCCAGGAGCTCCGTCCCCTTGGCACAGAAACATGTTCAGTGAAACCACTGAATACCTTGGGTGAACTGCAAAGCTGCTCTGGCTGCTCATCCCAGGAGGACATCCTGTGTAATTTGCCCTTGCACTTGCCCCAGACACCCTGGTCTGCACCCTTGCCTCCTCCTTTCCCACCCCAGAGCATCCCTGTGCTTATGACTGCATTCCTTTGAAGCTGTGCAAAAGCCTGAAAGACTTGGAGTAGAAACGTGATGTGCTTTTAGTTACAGAGTACTCACAAAATATTTACTGCTTACATTAATTTAAGCAGTTGGCAAGCACTGTAAGGAATAACTTATCAACAGGCTATCTCCCAGATCTTCTGAGAGGCAAGAAAATGTTAATTATCCTCATTTAACATAGGTAGAGGCTGGGATGAAGTGTGAGTAGACAGTAGCAGTGTTGTGGCAGACTCCTCCTCTCTCCATCCCAAATTCAGACACTTCACACTCCCTGAATGCAGGATGTGGTCTGAAATATCTGGGTTTCAACTGTATGTATTAAATCAGAAATACAAAACAATCCCCTAGATCCAAGCAATGTAACAACTGAAATTTTGGATCCCAACTGAGTCCAAATTTTGCCACTTAATATTTCTATCTGTATAATATGGTGAATTTCAATGACAGATTCAAATGCACAGCTGTAATTGTTACCAAAACATATGCCTGGGACCTTCTCCAGGAATCATGAATAAATATGAGGCACTGAATTAGTATTATCCTCACACCTTAATCTGGCACGCCTTATGAAAGTAACCAGAGATTAATATAAACACTGTATTTCTAAGGACAGGTTTTCCAAGTCTTCTCTCTCAAAGAATATAACATTTTTAATAAGCAGTTTGGAAGAAGTGTTGCCCACGTTTCTGTTCCAGCCTACAGGATGTTTCCTTTTATGCTTAGCAACTGCAACGTCTCATCTCAGTATGATCAAACATTGGCAATGACAGTGAAAGTCCCAGCATCTTGTGAGTGTGCCACATGGAAAAAAAACCCACAAAACTGTTATAAAAATACTCCTAGAAAATCAGTATTATTATTCTTATATTGCCTTTGAAGGGAAATGCCACAGGGACTCAGAGGGCTCTCCCAAACACAAGTGAGTGAGTCAGGTCTTTCCTCACACAGGCTGGAAGGAGAGAAAGGCAGGGGGAAGCTGCTCTATTTTTAGCTGCCTGAGACATGCAGACCTCATGGTGATGGGGAGCTGATAATTACATAAGAAGTCATACCAAGCTTTGCTATTTAGGTCTATCTGGCCTCTTCCTTATCTCAAGTGCCGTACTAGCAGTTCCCGTCCGAATATCCGTAACCAAAATACAACGTGTTTTCCTGGAATCCATGACATGAAGTAATGGGCTATTTTACAGCCTCTCCTTTCCACAGGCTGTTCTTTCTGGCTAATGATTACAGGGAGATTATAGCTGCTGCCGTGGCTATATTGGTATCCCAGCATCTGCTGCAGCCCCATAGGAAAACTGTGAGGTGAGTAAGAGAGAGTCATTTACCTTCACTGGGGAGGAGGACTTGTGTTTGAACAAACTTTCCAACATTGTGGTTATTCCCTCCACCCAGCTGCTGCCACCCCTATTGAGGAAATGTGTTTTACACAGAAAATGCACCTATAAAAACCTTCCAATCACCAACTTCAGCTCCTGTAGCTGGACGCATCCTGGGTGCTTTCACTCTGCTATGGCCCAAAATGCACCTACCCATGTACCAGGTGGCTGTCTGCAAAGGCAGGCAGGGAGGGCCTTGAGTTTAGTTGCTTCTTTTCCACATCAAGGGTCTTTCAGGTATTTCTTCAATTCCCCATGACTTAGATATTTTTGTGTCATGTCTGAATACCTATGTCCCACTGAGACCCTCTCTATACACTGTTTCTCACAGGTTTCTCCATGCCTTCTTCACGGGTTTTTTTGCCAGTAAAACCAGTTTTTCCTAGTTCCACCAGCAGCCAAAGAGGGGGGCAGTGGAAGCAAGGAGGCTGGTTTATAGGTAATGGGCAAGGGAAGCTCTAAAGCCTTTAGTGGCAATGTATCAGGAAAAGCCACGTATGTTACTGCAATTTGAAGCAGTGATATTTTTTACAACTATAACCTTTTATTCTCTTGCTGCTCCAAAGCTCTGAGAGGAAACAAGCCCATTAAAAAGGAGACTGTGGCCTGCAGCTCCCGGAATGTCCTGTGCCATATGCCACAGGGGTGTTCTTGGATTTCAGGTGTGCAGAGGCTATATCCAGCTCCCGGGCACCAGGGTGAATGGAAACACTTCTCCTCACATTATTAACACAGGGCTAGATTCCAGCTGTCTAAATGCAACCAATTGGTTGAAAGTTTGGGAAGAAACCAGAAATGCTGGCAGCAAAGGTTTCTGTCATATTACACATGAAAAGTGCTAGAATTAAAAAAAAAATAAAAAAGTAAGAAAAGTGGATGAAAGGTCTCTCTATTTTTATATAGCAGAGTGAAAGTATTGGGTATCTGTGGCAATATTTAGTCCAAAGGAAAGTGTAATTGAATCCAAGTGACATAATGAGAAAATGTCTGGCAAGGCCTGGTCCAAGGGAAAAGTAGCAGGGATCATTGCCTTCCAAAATTTAATTTTCAAGATGAATACTCAATGGAACTGAAAGTTATGGTATAGCTAAAAGCTATTGTGTAGTAGAAGCACACTGTTTTGTGGGAACAGACAGAGGTGTTGGCATTTTAAAGCAGAAAATGTATGGACCAAGAAGTGAGAGAGAACATTTTAGTGTTGTGGCTGAAAGTGGGAAGATTTACCCAGAACAGAGCAGCGAGCAGGAACACAGTAGGGAAGAAGCAAGTGCAGACTGATGGGAGGCAGGATGAAAACTGCCTAAAACTGACACAGCAGGGTAACTTGGAAAATAGTACACAGTTTCTTTCAATCTTTCAGACACTCTTCTGCTCAGCTTTGCTACCATGGCAGGTGTCTCAAGTTAAACTCAGGCAACACCTGAGTGGTTTTGCTTCCCCTTATAAACTGGGGCTGTGTGGGGACTCCTGCAAAGACAGAGTTCTAAGTCTGGTAATGTGGGTTTTTTGTTTGGGTTTTGTGTTGTGTTTTTTTTTGTTTTGGTTTTTTTTTTCCTCTCTAAGATCCTAAAAGAAATAAACAATGGAATGCTTTGGTATGAACAAAATAAGATGGGTCAAGCAAGAAATCCTTCAAATACACTGTAAAGAAGAATTCAAAAGAACAGGTAAATCTGAGGAGGCAGATAATGTGACTGCAGCCATTATCTCTGCAGCAGTCTAAGGATGTGTCTGCTAATGTGGCCTTTAAATGCTGAACATTGATATCTATATGCTTGATGGATACAATGAGGAAGAATCTGTTGGAGGGACTGATGTCTCCCTGGTGCTCTGTCTGGCTGAGCAGCTTGCTGCAGGTAATTTTACTGGGAGCTGGGGGGTTTTACAGCCCCACTGGCCCTGGCAGCCCAGGCAGAAAATGTAACTATTAATAATAGTTACTCATTTTCCCACTAATTACTTTCAGTGTATTTTGTGGGAGAGAATGCAACTCACCATTGGTTGTGTTCAGATAAGCTCTTCTCTTAATGAACTCCCAGAAATGGGAGTTTATTAAGAGAAGAGCTGTGTGCTAATTGAAGAGCAATTTGGCTTCTAAAACCAGGCATTTTTGAAGTGGTGCATGTCTCTCTATTCCTAGTTTCTCATGCTCTGACCTGCAGGAGAAATGCAAAGAGAGCACAAGCAAGGAAAGGTGAAACTCAAATTGCTGGTTTGGCACTGGCCTCTTTCAAAATGTATCTCATTTAAAATAAAAGAATATATATATATATATATATATATATATATATATATATATACACATCCATCTATGAAAGCATTTTGGCCAAAGATAAACAATACTTCCTTGGGGATTGTCAGAACCCCTTTATTTTCCATTTTTAACTGTAAACTTTGCTCCAAGACCCCACTCCTCCCTCCCAATCCCATCTGTTACCTAAAGCTGAGAGATGGAGGAACCGGAGGTCAAAGTTTGAGTTCAGCTTCCTGTGAGAAAGCAGAGCTGAGATTCCTTAAACATGTTAAAGCTTTGCTTTAGATGGATTGCCTTTCTCCCAGATGTCATGCAATACTTCTAAAGGAACTGTTTACCTCTTTAAATGAATTCTTTCTTGTTTTCTATGCTTCCTCACTGAAGGTAACTGTTAACTGCATCTATGGCTTGGCAGTTCTCCTTCTTTCATTTTTCCTTTTGCTGTTTTCCAATGTTTTCCTAAACACAGCCAAATTTTGAAAAGCTGCAGCATAACAAAGCAAACTGATGGAAAAGGATCTCTGGGTGTAGCAGAGTGAAGGGGGTGAGGAGAAGGAAAGAGTACAACAGGAAATCCAGGCTTTTCTACTTTGATGGGAAAAAAACCCCCAAAGTTGAAAAATCTATTTAAAACAGTTTTCTGCATTTAGGTGTCTTATGAAAAAAATTGAATACAAGAAAAAATAAATTTATTTTGTGACCCATCTGTGTCCAGCTCTGGTCCTGGTCCATGAAATCTTAGCCCCCCTTAGGGTTTGATCAAGAGCAAATCGAGGAACATTCTTAAAATGCTGATAGCCTTGCATGATTTGAGCAGCTGAACTGAGCTGCTTGGTTACGTTTTTGCAATATTTTATATACAGCATTGAATACTCAATGGCTATTTGCCTAATGGAAAGGAAAATGGAGAACACATGGACCAGATTAATAGGGAAAAATTGGACTTCTTTTTTTCCTACTGGCTTGCTTTCACCTACTTTGATGGAATTATTAATGATTTATGTTGCCATGCAACATATATAGCTAGTAGAAATGATGCCTTAAGTAGGGCTAAAGTAATTGAACAATGGGTATTTCAAGTGTACACCAGTTTTGGGCAGGGAGGTGAGCTAAGGAAAAACAGTAGAGGGAAAGAATCCCTAAAATTGTGCCTGAAGCTTACTTTTCTCTGCAATAAGCAAAAAATAAGCAGTATAGTATCCCCTTCCCCTTCCTCTGCCATCTGAGAGGGGAGACCCTGGAGCCTCTCCTTTTTGGAGAAAGGCTTCAGGGCATCTGGCTGCCAAAGGGGAGCTGTACATTGCAGGGAAGGGAGGTATGGAGGGAGGCATTTCTTCATTTAAGTGGCAAAAGTAGAAAAGCTACACTGAACTCTCCATCTTTTGTCTGCTCAGCTATGGAAAGACAGAGCTTGACTCATGTGTTGTTAATTGCCATTGACAGATAAACCAGAAAGAACCTAACCTAGCTGAGTTATTTGTATTCTTTTTTCCAGTTCACTTGAACTGGAAATCAGTGAGATGCAATAAATAGAAAGCCATGAGGTTATCATCCACAGAGTCGCTTTTCCTAGTAGAACTGTGCTTTAAATCAGCAGGACTGTCAACCCTCTGACACGGCCAGGCTGTAAATACTCAGTCACCCCTTCATTTGGGGTGCAGGAGAGTGGTGAGAAAGGAATGACCAAAAGCTTTCCCAGAAATATGCTGCCCCGAGGATTCATTTGTTGAATAGAGGCTGTGCCAATGCATTACTCTGCCAGCCTTGTACCTCTATTGAAATGTCTCTGCTGATTTATTCTCAGTATCTGCATTCCCATGTGTGAAATCTGTACCTTTCTCCATTTGGCTTCAGGATCTGTAGACTGAGGCTGAATTTTACAGGATTCTGTGTGCAACAGGGCATGGCAAATGCAACTTTGCCCTCTTCCCTTTTCAGTTAGTCTCAGTGTTTAGTGCTCTTCTCTTATGCTTTAAAAACATATTTTTACTATGTTTTTATACAATTTTGATTTTTATTTAATTTTTTTTTTTGCTTAAAGAAAATAATAGGACGGTTTTAAAACTTTATCCACTGTCTGTAACTCTGCAGGAATTAGTCTGGATATCGGCCTTTTGCAATACATGTGACTGGTCCTGATTGTTTGAGTTGGTGTCTGAGGATTAAGAGATTTGGGAAAACTCATTCACTCTTTCATTCTTTCATGATCCTCTCAGATGCTTTGGCTGATTTTCTGCCTGCCCAAAATGGGGAAATGGAAACAAAGATGTGTGACTCTTTACACCATGCTCCTCACAGCCAGGAAAACCTTCCACTTGTCACTTGGCAGGAAACAGCAGGATTGCTGTATGAGGGACTTGCCCCCAATCCGTATTTTTCCTAGCTGTGATTTTGGACTTCATATTGCATACATTGATGTTGAGTCCTTTATATCAGCTGAAAAGTCTGACACTAATTTTTTTCCCCCACTGTGCCATTGTACCCATGCTAAATAGGAGTAGCTGTGTCAGGAAACACGGCTGTATATCTGCTGCTAAAAGCAGTCACTGTTAAATTCATTAGAGCGGCTTTTTCAAACGGGTAAAAAGAGAAGTTTCTGTTCCTAGGATCATTACACACCCACAGCCAGAAGCCCATTTCTTCTACTGAAGATCAGTATAAACCACTTCTTGCACCTCCAGTGGTTTTTATTAGCAGAACCGGTGGGAGGAGAGGCCCCCTGGGCATCTCTCAGAGGAGCCTTCTCTCCTGGGATATGGGAAAACACTAGGTGTCATTAGTGAGGTTTCCTTTCCCGGCAGTAACACAGCATTTGAGAACCTACAGCCAAGCTCTCGATAGAATAGCTTCCCAGGATCTATCTTCCGAGGATCCCGATGCATTTTTATAGCAAAGCCAGGAAGAGTCTCTGAAATCCCTGTCTCAGACAAGTCTAGGCAAGGCTTCAGGTTGTCCAGTAAAAATCATGTCAGGATTAGCCTTGATTTTTAAGGCTATTTTTAAAGCCCACTTTTATGAAGAATGAAAACATTATTAAAATGCCAAATGAAATAGAATTTTTCTTTTATTTGTCTTTTAGTTATCAGTTAGATCTTATTGGGGATTTTTTTTCTCTTCACTGTTGCTTTTTCTCTTCCTCTTTGCACAAATCTCTCCCCACAGTGTCCCTAAAATAAAATGGAACTCACTTTCTTGTTCAGGGAGGCTATTTTCTGCTGTTGAGATGTGAACTGCAGTGTACCAGGTGCACAGGGTCCAAGAGAAACTTTCCCCTAAGAGGGCAAGGAAGTCACTAAAATAATTATTTTAAAATTAAACCAAAAAGCCCCCCAAACATAAACATTACAAGAACAGAGAAAAATGTAAGAGGCTGAAGATGCTCCAACAACTTTCAAAGAGGTTTAAACTCTTCAGGCAGGAAAAAAAATCTGCTTTTGCCTCTGCTATGACTTCACTGTCCTCTACTGAGCACTCCAAGCCTTGGAGAACAAAAGGGTTTTGTTTTGACCAAAAGGAGATAGCTACATTTTTTTTTTATTCTAGACAATGATTCTATCTCCTTTTCTCTGCCTTCCAGTCATTTTCAGTGCCAAGGGTACAAGGATGGAGGTGGCAGTCAGAAAGAGGCAAACTCCAAAAATAGAGAATATTTTTTATCTATTTTCCACTTCTTTTCCTAGACATATGTGAATTATTAACACTAAAAAGAAGAGGTTTTTTCCAATACATTTTAGGTAGCTAGAATTTTTATATTCCTCTTTGAGATCTGCTCTTGGAGCTGCTAGGAATGAGGGAGTTTCATCTGTTCGTGTTTAGGGAATAAACTTGCCATGGATGCTCCAAATCTTCCATTCAATTCATGCAGGTGACAGCTGTAATGGCACTAGAGACTTGCAAATCCTGGCACCCACACAGTCTGACCATAATTTCAGCTCATAAACCTCCATAACATCACATTTCACAAACGAGTGTGCATTCTGGGCTACAAGAAAACCCTTTTGCCTTCCTTGCCAGTTTTGGCAATACCTCAGACCCCTGCTATAAAAGAAGTGTGGCTTAAGTGGTAGCAGCTATAAAAGTAAGATCTATATTTAAGATAAAAAATCTAATTTAGCTTCCATGAAATTAAAGCAGAGTCTCTTCACAGAGTCTAAAAAGCAGACGTATGGCCAAGTCCAGATCCCCTTTGCTGGCTGGTGTGGATCCCGGATTAGACAGCAAGAATACACTCATCCTTTGGGGAAAAAAAAAAATAAACTGAAGAAACCATTCAGGAAATTGTGGTGCTTAAGGAATTAGCTGTAAGCAGAGAAGATGGTAGCATCTGTGGGAGAGAATGCTGCCATAAATAGCAAAATGTGGCTTAAGGAGTTGGAAATTATGAAATAGCTTTCTATTACCATTAAGTGGAGAAACAGTTTGAGTCAGCCCCGTCAGGAAAAGAACCATCACGTAAAAAAGCACTAACTGACATGATCCTGTGTCATGCTCTGCAGTTAGCATGTGGCTAATCCAGTTTCTGTGGCTACCTCCTAACTAAAATGATTTCTAAACAGCAGTTTTTCATTAAATCATAGAATCATCAGGGCTGGGAGAGACCTTTAGAGCACCAAGCCCAACCATCCACCCAGCACAGCCACTGTAACCCTCTCAAACACCTCCAGAGATGGTATCTCTACCTGGGCAAGGCAGCCTATTCCAATGCCTGACCACCCTAACAGTGAGAGTGTTTTATCCAATATCTGCCAATCTAAGGAAGAAATAGACTTTTTTCCAGTCTGCTTCACCTTCCGAGCTGGAACCAGCTGGAATGGCTGTAGGTGGTAACTCTCAGCCACACACACTAGTGAGCACTGGCTGTGCCTCACAAAGCCAGAGGGAAGGTGGGCAATGTGGTCCTCAAAACGACTGCAAATAAACACTGAGTATACCTAGGAAGAAATGCTTCTGGAGGGGGCATTAGAAAAAATCACACTTGACTCTTCATGTTTTGTCCTATGTTAGAGCTGGTCATTTTTTCAGTTCTTTCTCCATATCTCTGCCTCTGATCCAGCTCCCCAAAGAGTCCTTAAGTAACAATGGGCCTTGCATAACTCTCTTAAACCAAGAGATGCACAAAAACCATTGTGGACCTTTAGGATGAATTAGGTCAGCCTTTTCTCAGCTGCGTTTTTCTCCTTTAAATTCAGTTGAAATAGTACTTATTCTTAATTTATTTATTTCCATTGTTCTGAGCTCTCTATGTACAGGGATGACAGGGCTGCCTCTCACTTAGCTGCCTCAGCTGGAGAACAGTGGAGTGAATCCAACAAATTCACCTAAAAACCCCATGATGTCTTCTCCACACCCACATCTGGTACACAAGTAAGAAGCTTCATTTCTCTGATCCTCATCTGCTTCCCCATCTTCAGTCTGTTTCCCTTGTCCTCCATATGTTGTTTCTATCCTTGTGAAACTCTGCTAATGCTTTGCTTTAGCATCTAAAAACAACAACAACAAAACCTATGGCATGGTCCTTCTTTCTTACCATTTTTCTGGTAAGCAATCCCTGCTTTTAAAGTGGAAAGTGTTTTCAGTCCTTTGCCATTGTTCCTCTGCTCCTGCTGAGATATTCTGGAGTTGGTCTTTTGGTGTGCCTTTACTCATCTGCAGAGTGAAGGAAGCAGTTAGTTCTATTTGAAGGTGCTCAAGATCCATTTTTGAGCAACAGCTAAGGGAAAAGCAAGGATCTTTTTCAATCCTTTTTATCACCAGATGAGCTTTTTTTCACCTCTGTGGCTGGTGGCACCTTGGCTCATAATGTCAGCAGAATAACTCCACCCTGTCCCCTTTACATCTTACAGAGAGTACCTTTCCTTGCTTTCACTCTAAGCTGCAGGGAATTTGTGGATGCACACGTACATGGACAAAGCATAGTTTTGAGTGGAAGTGAAAGATGAGGACAAACAAATAAATAGACACTCAGAAACTGCGAGATGTTTGTTAAAGCATGAGGGGTCTACAGCTCTCTCTCCATTCAATCCCCTTCGTCACTGGGAGGGGCTATTATTAGAACAGGAGTACACAAAGTTTTCTGCACCCATTACATAAAGGCTGCAAGTAAATCCTGTTCAGCTCCTTGCTGGCCTGTGCCATTTCTCAGCAGAGCAGTTTGATTATTGCCATGCTGGTTGTTGACTGGGTCTCTGGCAGTCTGCAGTGGGACTGCAGTGCTGCCCTTCTGAGGTGGGATCTTTTGGCATTTGCCGTGGAGTTCTGTCCAAACGAACGTGCAGGCAGCAAATGGAGACTCTCACCCCCTGCCTACGTGGGACCTTAGATCAAGGAGCAGTTGAAACTCCCCCCAGTTTGTATATAAATAGAATTGTATATAAAATCCCAATGCCATTAGCTTACACAAATTGTGTATGCCAATCATTCTAAAAATTCTTTCCAAGCAAGCAAATCCTCTATAAATCTAAGAGATAATCAAATACATGTCTTGCAGTCACTTTACACCTTTGGTGACCTCATCAAAACACGCCAGTGCTCTGCCAAAATCCATGACTCTGTCTGTAAATTTTAGCTGTTCCAGGAAGTTTGTGCACCTGATGCAATGTTACTCTTATTAGACCTCCTTCTTGTTTTAGTTCTTTCTTTTAATTTAGCTAGGGTCAAGAGAGATGTGTAGCCACTGGAATTAAGCTGAATGTGAAGAATGATCACTACTGGAATGATACATCCAGTATCTTGTCCTTAGCTAGAGAAATTGATACTTTCCAAAGACATGGGGAAGGGCAAAAGGCCATGAACTAGTAATTTATTCCCGATATTTCAAATGTTTCAAGGATTAAAGATTATGGTTTTTTTTAAGATAAAGTGATAAAATAAAATTATTCATCCATATCCTTTATATTTTATTTCTTCTACAGCAAGACAACTTGTGTTGCACAGCCTTGTTTGCTACTTTCCTATTCCACACATATCACTCAGTCCTTTGTAAAAAGACTAAACACCATCCAGAAGCACCAGTGAGGTTGCCTTGTCCCAGCTGCTCTGGAGTTTGCTCCAAGATTTCAGTCTTGCAAGGCTGCCAACATCCACCCTTAATTTATTCCACCCTCTCTCTCTGGGATAGGAAAACCCCCCTAAGGTTATTTATCATCAAAAAGAAGAAAACAGATTTTTGGCATTAGCACAGCCAATGGGACATCTAATACTTTCTGTTTCAAAATTTACTGTGAGTAACTCTACAAGAAGCCTTCCTACAATCCCATACATACCTTAAAGCCTTTACAGACCTGCATTTCTTTGAAATTCCTAGGTTTTTGGAGGACATTACCACCTTTTTTTTTTTTTTTTTTTTTTTTTTTTTTAAGGCTCTCAAGCGACTGACTACAATCCATGGCTGCTAGAGATGCCCCCAGTTTTGGCAGTCACAGTTTGGTGTGCCCACCTTGCTTCAGCCCCACTAGCTGGCACTTGTGATGAGAGCTGTCCGCAGCAACGCAGGGGCTTGCCCCAGCCCCTGGATTCCTTGTGCACCTACCCAGGGATCAGTGCATTCCTGACTTCCTAGAAAATCACTGGGCAGGTCAGACAGAACACTACACAGATGAACAGCTCAAATCTTTGCAGAAAGATCAGTGAAAGAGGGTGGAGGAAGTTATGCAAAACTCTGGCTAGACAGACCCAAAAAAAGAAAAAACAAGCCCACGCCTTCTGTCTGGTGATCTCGATGACTGAGTAACAGTGGAAACGCTTTTATTTGCCAAAAAGAGCTTCCCTACTCCTTAAAAGGAGCTGTGCACACTCATCCCTGTCTTTGTGGTCCTCTTAAGTACTCGCATCTCCAGTGCAAGGAATGAAAAGCTGGTCAAAATTCGTCACTGGAATGAAATGTTGAGTTTCCTGCCGTCACTCATCCTTTCCCTCTTCCTTTCTCTGCGAATAGATAAGGAGGTGGTTCTCTCCCGAAGGCTTTGTTTGCTTTGTGAGGCATTTCAAGCCGAGTGCCCGAGGCTGTAAGGTTAATGCTGCAGGACAGGGTGTATTGTTTCTCAAGTCAAGTTCTGATTTGTGCAAGAAGGAAAAAAGTCATTTCTCATGCTGTTTTCCCTTCTTGTAAACAGAGATGGTTAGAAGCAATTTTTTGAAAAGGTTTTGGTGAGACATGGAAAATGTGCTCTCTTCTCTCTCATTGCAATCAGCCTTTCTCATATTTTTTCCTTCTAACCAGCTATTATGAAATAAGTCTGATTAGCCTACTCCTAGCATGTATTTTGGATTATGGCATTGTAAAATGTGTTATGGTGTATGTACTGCACACACGATGTATTATTTTCTTAAATCTATCACAAATTATTTTTTTTCTTTGGCACTTCCTGTCAGATAAACAGAGATAACTGAATTTGGATGTGAAGTTTATGGGTGGAGAGGGAAGGAAAAGAGGAGGTGGAGGGGCAAGGAGCAGCAAATTGTTTTGCAAAGAGTCTCTGGGCTGCAGCCATGCTTTTGTTTGAAAACATAGATATATACCCAGTGACTGCTAATGTTAAAAATAGCATAATGGCAATAATCTATGAGCAGGCCTAAGTTATAGGTCATGTAGCTATTAATGAAAAGCACCTATGGCTCCTGAGTGTCACTTGCCACATGTTGGATTCATGTCTCAGTCCCAAAGGTTTGTGAGATGAGGGAAACCAGCCCACTGAGGCTAATCTGGTAATTCTTGTATGTGCCTCTGTCTCCACAGAAAATTGTTATAATCCCCTGACTAGTCCAGTGAGAAACAAACTCAGGTTAGGTGACCTAACCTTTGCTGCCCCATTAGCAGAGGCCTGGGAGCAGTCTGGGGACAGGGGAGGAACAGGGTCCATGCTTAGGATGTGATTGTGCCCCATGGAGGGTGCTTTTCAAGTTTTTCCCTGCTGGGCTAGGAGTGATGGAAACCCTGCCCACAAAAGAGAGGTGGAAATATTTTTATAGGTGCTGGCATTTCCCCGGATTATTCAGATACTGCAAGGATGAATGCAGTAATACTTGCAAGTTACTACGGTGTTGCAAGCTATATGAGGTAATAGAGGAATACTTCATTCATTTCCAGGGACCAGCTCACTGGCCTTTTTCCAGCAGCACTGTAAACTTGTAAAACTGATGGATCAGTTTCCCAAGGGTCTTCATTACCAAGACTTCAGACTCCTCAGCAACTGGAACAGCCTTGTAAACTATTCAGAACGTGCAAGATGCTTAAAATAAGCTTGCAATTAGTGTTCCCCAGGGTTTTGTGCTGGGCTTCTTTTCCCAAGACTCTTTTCTGTCATATTTAGCACAGGAGAATTGGATGAGGCTCTCTTGGGGCTTATCTCTGTAAACAGGAAAAGGGCACTTCTAAATGAAATTATGTGCTACTGCTGCCTTCCTCAAAGGCAAAATCCACTGCAATGACTGGTCTCCAACCAGTTAAAAAAAATTCCAAACATTGAGATTACTTGGATTTGCTTCCAAAGGGGCTTAGCACAAATATGTGTACAGCTGAATTTCAAACATAGTTCTGCATGTGAATTAAACTCCACAAAACACCATTACTTTGACTTTTGCCATATAAAATATGAACTGGTGTGGGCCTCGTGCCTCTCTCAGCTGTCCTACTCTGATATCCCTGTGCCTCTGTGTCATTAAGGCAACCACTTCCCGAGTGAAGCCATCTTCTCATTGCTGACATCTGGAGCACAGACCAGGTACATGATCGTTACACATGGGATACTGGATTAATTTTTCGTTTTCTTATAGATTGTCTTTAGAGAGATTCTGTTTTTGAAAGTTTAAACAATACTTAGACATCTAATGATAATATATATGAGATATATATATATTAGGTAGAATATGATGTAAATAAATATATAAAATATATGACAAAAGGCTATACTGGTAACAACTTTTTTTCCACTATAAAGGAAAAAAAAATAAAATTGCCTATGCATACTTCTGGATGATAAAACTGTGAGCTGTGCCCTTCCCCTTTAGTTTCAGGCAAATAAAAATAAAACAGGAGAGAAGAATCACTTTGTTCCCCAGCCCTGCCCCCGGGTGTATAAATAGCAGGCCAGGCAGCCCTGCTCCCGAGTGGCTGCTGGAGTTCCACTCATTCCAGGGATCTTTGGACACCCTCTTATCAAAACAGAAAGGCTGACTTCACTCCTGCTCTGCCCTGATTGATTTCATGTTGGAAACAGGTAACAGGACAGCGACAGCCTCCATTGTCCTTGAATTAGCCACCTACTTCCAGAGGTCAAACAAACAGGCTGAAGGTCCCGAAACTCACTTCGGCTAATTGCTGCCAAAATTCCTTCTCAGCGAAATAAGCAGGGGCTGGAGCAGTCCCGGGTGACAAATGTTCTCCAGAGAGAGGGACAGAAACCATCCTGAGCAGGCTAACGAGGGGTATCGAGCTACAGGGCCGGGGAAGAGGCGAAATGCGAGACAAAGTCCAGCCCCCGTTTTAAACCTGGGAGCCAGAGCCACAGAAAGTTTCTACTTGATTTTAATAGGCTTTGAAGTTTTGGTCAAGCTGAGGTGGAGCTGAGCAGTGGCATTAGGACATGGCTGTCAGATTCAATCCTGGAGGCTCAGTTTTACACTGGGCACCAGCATGGCCCTTTACTTGCTGAAAGCTTTCTGGCATCAACATTTCCCACCAGCTTTCTGCTTTTGTATTTTTAGAAACAATATGAGTTTAGACACAATAGGTGGTGGCTAGAACTTTTCACTCTTCTCCCTCTCATTTTCACTGTTTTCTCCTTCAAGCTGTTTTCAAGCTGTTTCTTTAACTGGCCTCTAATATATTTTTCTGTCCCTTAGCAGGTACTGCTGTGCAACCTGGGTCATGCATTTCTACATGTACACTGGGCCTAAAATGATCGACGTCACTGTTCTGCCGCTCTGGCGTGTTCTTTAGAATGAAAGCTTCGAGAGTGAGAGGACTGTGTCACTGTGCTTTGGAGGGTGGTTCTCATGCAAAGAGAGGGAAAGTGCAGGCCTGTGCCCAGCTAATAGGTTGCAGGCACTTCATGTTCCTCCAAAGTACTGTCAGCTCCTTTTTAACCCTGGATTGATTGATGCGGCTCCATGTCCCACCTGCAGCTGCACAGATGCTGTGGACAGGCAGCTGGTAGAGCCAATGGCATCAGGTCCTGCTTCACTTGCAGTTGTTTATATATAGCCTGACCTCTACAGGAAGCGGCTGGTACGTTTTTCCATATGTGGGTGTAGTAAATAAGCTCAGGGGCCAACTGAGATATCCAGTTTTGATTTATCCGTGTTAGGTGACCACCTTGCTCGCAGGAAGCGTGGATGAGAAGTACTTCAACAACAGCTTTTTCTTTCTTTTCCTCTTTCCTTAAGTTGTCTAAGAGAGTATTTTACTCTTGCTTTAACAGCCTTAAACTCTAAAATACTGTTTTCTCCGTCTTTTTGTTCCCTATGTTGTTTTGAAACAAAGAGGGTTCTGAGCAACCTGATTTAGTTGAAGATGTCCCTGCTCATTGCAGGGGGTTTGGGCTAGATGACCTTTTAAGATCCCTTCCAACCAGAACTAGTCTATGACTCTATGACACTAGGTGCTCTGCTGCTGCCTTGCACAAACACCGGCACAATAATGTTTTGCATCTAAGTCATCGTGAAATATAATTTAATACTGGTTCTCTCTGTTTCCATCTCCACTCAGACCTCTTAGCAGCCTTTGACTCCTGTGGCTCTCGTCTGAACATCTCTCCAGACAGAGCTTGCAGCACTCCTGCACTTTCCTCCCAGCACGGCTTCTTGCTCTTGCCAAGGGCAGCCTGTGTCAGACTAACCTCACAGCTGTCCTGTCACTGAGGTTATAAACAAAGGCAATGTGTCGGATTTCATTCATCTGGGCTTCAGGACAGCATCTGATGTCCTGCTTCAATGTCCTTACACCGCCGCAGCCATCGTTGTTATGCCAGGTGAGCAGGAAGACTGCAAGTAAGGAAGACTGCAACCAGATGTATTGAGCAGAAAGGTAGTTAAGGGAATTTGTTTACATATTTGTATATAATTGTATAAATACATGGTTATAAAATTAAAAGATCTCGAAAGCTTTCCTGCTTACTGTTTTCACAGTAAACTAGGCACAAAGACTGCAAGCTTGCTAATGACATTTGTGGATGACAAAAGTTGGGAGGCCCTGTCAGGAGGGAGAAAGATCTGAAAAATGATATGGGAAGAACAACTATGTAATGGAGTTGAATTCAGAAGCACAGACAACAAAAGCACACATGTGGACATAATTTATCAGTAAACTGAAAATGGGAGAAAAATAGGAAAAAAATTAACTAACTGGGCAGTTCTCCAGTAGCTTTGGAGCACCGTTGCACTTTTCTTTGGAGAGGGAAATGTCATTCTGGGACAGGTCAATCAAGATGTTTCCAGTGGAAACACTAAATCCATGGCAGAAGATGACATCAGTAAGGTGTCCTTAGGGACACTATGTCTGATTTTGATGTCTCATGCCCATGGAAAATACAAATCCTAACAGGTGTAAGGAAAGGCTACTGAGATCACCAGGACTGCCATGATCTTTCCTTACAAATGGAGGCCAGGGCAACCTCGGCTTGTTCAGCCCAGGAAAACGAAGGTTGACAGGGGATATGGTTTCCCTCTAAAAATACCCAAGAGTCAAACAGCAGTGAGGGAGAACTATTTAAACCCATATGTGACTAAACTTAGTCTGGAAATAAGACGCAGGTTGCTGGCCATTAAAACAAACAGGGGCAAGAACAGCCTTCCAGTGGGAACAGCTTGGACCAGAAAAGCACTGGCACTTCTAAGATGTAAATTCAGTTGGGAAGAAATGCTGTAGCATTTCGGGAGGAAAAGGCTCAGGCTTGATGGCTCCTGCATCCACCCAGGGAGGGCATTGTTTCTGACAGTGAGGATGCTTCCATGTACCTGTGGTCCCTTCTGTCCCTCTTGCTCATCTTGATTTATGCACAGAATTTTGACCAGCAATATTAGCACAATGCAGGTTTCAGTCTTCTGGGTGTGACACCCAGATTTATGTGGCAGCCAACCTTACAATGTCAACAAGGAAATAAATCCTTGCAAAACAATTCACACATAAGTATGACCCTGGTGTATAGAAGTTTGGTTCAAATTCTTAAAATGCATAAAATACAAGCTTCTCTGGTAGCTGTTTCTCTTTTTTTTCCCTGTTGTTCTCATCTGTCAGGAAAGTTTATTTTATTTACTGTGGGAATAGCTATTAGTTGATATAATATTTATGTGGGCAGCAGTTAGAATAAGATGTCCTGGACATGTTCTCTGATCTTAATGCTCTCATACCTGTTTTGTATTTCTCTGGGGAGAAAAACCCCAAACAACTCTAGAGGTGGTTACAAAGGCCTAGAAAGGTTTTTCTTTGTATGGCTTTACCTAAGCAGTGAAAAAATCCAGGGCAGCTAAGTCAATGCAACAGGAGAGAGAAGTTGTTTTGGTTCTTTTATTTTATTTCCAAACACTTGTAAATGTATTGTTTGACATGTTGATACAGTGGAATTTCACTATCTGGGACTACGTATGTTTTTGTCCTGGTTCAGTTGTGTAAACTGGCTGAATGGTTTTGACTTGAGGATGATGTGGGGTTGTGGTGGTGGAGCATCTGCTGAGTGCCCAGGCTGAACAGCAGAACAGACCCTACAAAAAGCCTGTGCTTTAGTGAGTGAGTGGTGCTGGTAGGAATAAAGCAGGGGAGCTGCCTGCTCCCTGCTGTGCCCTCTGTCCAAACCCCTGCGCCGGGCTGCTCCCGACCTGCCAGGCTCCTCATGCTGCAGCTTGCACTCCCTCCCTTGTATCACCCACAAGTCTACAGGCACAGCTGCACCTCCTCTCCCAGGGCATTAATTATTATAAATAACTGTAAGGATCACTCTGAAAGTTCGGCTGTTTACCTGCCAAACCCTACTTAATTGGTATTCATGGTGGATTCTCAAACACAGCTCATCAAACAAAGACATCACTCAGCAAGCCCTTCCTGCACAGCTGATGGACTGTAATTAAACCACACCAAGCCACAGGTTTCTGCATTAACCATTCCTTACCATTAAGGGAAAGGAATTAAGGCAGGGAGCTCACTTCAAAAGGTAAGAACAGAGATAACTGAGGGCATTACTCCCATAGCTTGCTTGACTCTGTCAAAAATGGTAAATATGAAGTCTGATTTTTTCCCTCCTTTTTTCTTCCCAAGTATTGCTCCATTTGAAGAAGCAGAAAGGGCAATGTCAGCCTGGGGTAGAGTAATCCAGTAGTTAGTTGTTAGTAGCTGTGAAGGAATTCGGAGGAACTGGTTTCAATTCTTTGACAGTTGATTTCTTGCATGTATAAATGTTTATTGCCTCTGGTCACCATCTGTAAAATGAGGCTAATGCCTCACAGCAGGGCTAAGGATGAAGCCGTTCAGGCTGTGACGTTCTGAGAAGCTTCAGATTGATTTCAGTCCCTAAAATGGGCCATGTTTAATGTGATAAGAAGATAATCTTAAGCTTCTGAAAAGGTTAATTGTGTTTCCTGGAATGAAGAGGTTTAGTTGCTGTTTCATTGGTTTGGACTCACAAGGTAGAAATGTTTAACCTGTGGCATGGGCTTTGGCATCCACAGAGGTGGTCCTTCTTTTACCTGAGGAGGGAATAAAACAGATATTCCTAGCTTAGAACTAGGAATGACCAGGTTCAAACGTGCCTATTTAGTCACTACAAAGGAGTCCAGTAATAACATACATTTCCTCTGTTTATGCAATTTACCAAAATTCTAGAGACATTGTAAATAAGGAGTACTTTATTAGTAAATATTACTTTTGCTTTGCTTTACAAAGGAAAGCACCAATAAAGAAAAACTAAAGAAGGCTTGATTAGCTAAAATGAAAAAGAAATCAGGGTATAAAAAAGGCTAATAAATCCATTTATAACATTAAGAGCTTCAATGGCTAGAGTGGGAACACCAACACTGTTAACTTTTCAATCTGATGAAAACCGTGCACTTAAAATCTGTCTTGATCACCGAGATGGGGAGCAAACTGCTGTCAGAGAGGACACAGCTACAGACAAAGTACCACAAGAAAACACACTCAGTGAGAAAATGGGCTGATGACAAGTGTGGAGATGGTCAGCACAGCTGGGGGGAGAACAGGGCTCTAAGAGGAGAGAAAAAAAAAAGTGACAAGTTAGAGAAAACTTGACCATCAGTGGTGGTGTGGTTAGTTGGTTTTGTGTTTTTTTTTTTTTTTTTTTTTTTTTTTTTTTTTTTTTTTTTTTTTTTTTTTTCCTGGCTGACAAAGCTGTTCCAAAGTGAATTGGGTGGGTGCAGCTTCCCAGCTGGCTGGATCCTGAACCTCCTGCCAGCTACTCTGCCCAACAGCACAGCTCTGCCCATGCAAAGAATTCTCTGGGCTAACTGGACTTACTTTGGTGGACAGGATGTATGAGAGAGAATGCAATTCAGCACCGGGTATCTTTCCAAAACAGGGACAGGAAAAAGAAAAACAGAACCAAACAAACAAACAACAAAACCACAAAATACCAAACAAACAGAAAAATAGAAGTTCTTCTGTGATACCAGTTCTAGGTGGTTTGGGCTTCACTGTGACCAAAGTGTAACAGCTTGCCCTGTCAAAAGCTGACTGCAGCCCCTGCTTCTCAGAAACACATAGAAATTAGCTATTTTATTGTATTTTTTAACCACAGAACTATCAAGAACTGGAACTAAGCTGTTAAGCTCTAGATGATATTCACATTAACCTTTTTAGAGAGGGAGTTTGTGCTGAATACCAGTTATACACTGAGTGTAAATATTTACCTGAACTTTACCTTTGGAAGAAAAGCAAAAGTGAAAGTAGCAGTGCAGGAAAAGTACAGCTTGTGCAATGCCCTAGCACACAGAAAGGTAATGTTAAATTAAGTGCTGCTTAATTAAGAATAATTCGACTGTGCATTGTTAATCTGTTCATAATTTATGGGCTACTTTTTCAATTTACAAAAACCCTTTTGTGCTTCACCACCACCGCAGGTGATATTCTCTGTCAGTTCTGCAGTGCCTATTACCTGGCACCTAAGGCATTTCATTAGCATTTAAACGAGACTTAAGTGCCTGAATAATTCCGAGATAGGCTGTATCTGCCTGGCTAGCTGACTACTGCATTTAATTAATTTCCAGACTCCTTCCTTCCTTTTTCAGAGGGAAAAATGCAAGCTCTGTCTAAAATCCGGTAGTGGTAGGAAGAACAGGCAGGCCACAGTTCTAGCTGCTGCCGAGGTTTCTTTCTCAACTTACTATCTCTAATTTTGCTATTCATCTTTAATGAAAAGCTTTTTCTCAAAGAGGAGAATATTTGAAAAGTGACCAAGAATGGAGCAATCTCGAGCTAGTGAGTTGCCTCTATTGCTATGCCCTGTCTCTGGAGGCAAAGGAAAACAGATTCATTTGTTACAAACCGATCACGCCACAGCAAAGTGATGACGGACTTAAAGATGAGACTGCCAGATTTGAGCTGGGAGTGGCACTGGCCTTGCTGCAATGGGTGGGTATGGTGCAGATTGCATGCGGGCTTGCCGGGGCTGAAACCTGCTGCAACACCAACCAGCAAAAGTCTCTCTGCACGCTCCTCTTCAGTCACGATGAATTAATGCAATGCTGTCTTGAGATGCTGCATGTGCAAGCTACTTCTCAAACAGGAAAAGCTGAAGGCTTTGGGAGAACTGAAGTGGAAAAGGATGTTTTTCACTAGCACGGCAATGTGCAAAATCAAGCAGGACCCCAGGCTGTGTGCTCTGGTGAGCTGAGAGCAGATTGCTACCCAAGCAGTCAGCACAGGGACATGCTGACACCGGAGATATCACGTGAGTCACACCAGGGAGTGTGGTCCTGGAGCTTTTTCTACTCTAATAAATAAAACAGCTTGAGAGTGACCTACAGCCCTTGTGACACAACAAAAAATCCCTGTGTTGGGTAATTTTTACCTCTGTGAATTAAAATCATGTGAAGTCTGTTTGCGTAACAGGGATTTTTAGTTTTGCCTGTTTGGAGAGACTCAATAGGAAAAGAGCAGACTAAGGAAAGAAGATTTCTGAAACAGTGGTTTGGCTACAGTAGTAGTGGGTTTAGATGCTTTTCTTTTTGAGATGCTTGTTTGAAGTGCATTTGTCCTAGTTACGGCAAGTGAGAAGACACACAGCTCAGTGGGCTACTGTTAAAATACCCTTGTTAATAATGTTCACTGAGCTAGGACTCAAAGGATTGGACAGTCCCTGGTTTCTTGCACACCCAGGCACCAAGAGCACAAGTCTTCTAACCCAGCACCAGCTCCAGCCTGAGGGCTCCCGTTTGGGGTAGCCTGAGGGCAATGGGTACAGCAGGGCCAAAACCAGGCTGGAGGCTGTGCAGGTGACAATAGAAGTAAGGGACACTGCTCTGGGGCCAGAGAGGTGAGGCAGGGCTGTCCATTATGAGAACTGTGTGTTGTGTTGGATGGTGATAAGTAAGAATTTAAAGCTTTTTTCTGCACTCTTTCTCCACAGTAAATCCATGCTTGAGCAGGGTACTGAAATCCCTTGAATCATACGGATAACGGTACTGTTAACGAGATGCACATTTCCTTCACAGCCATTTTCCCTTGCAATGACTTCTTGTTGCATGTGAAGTCTGGCAGGAACCCCAAGCCTCACCAAGCTGTGAGGTGCAGCTGAACGTGACGCCGAAGTGCCGCCGTTTCATCTTCGCCCTGATCCTGCCTCTCCCAAGGCGGTGGCAGCGGCCGGCGGTGGCAGCGGCCGGCGCTGGCAGGCTCAGCAGTGCTCTCCCAGCCGGCCTGCCCCGCTCCGCGGATTCCCAGCTGCATTCCCAGCTGGACAGCCTCCCTATTAAAGAATTAGTCCCATAACAATCTGATCAAGCACCACCTTAGAACCTGGTTCATTTAATGCACCCACTCCTACAGAGAGGCTGTGCCAGAGATCTTAATTTCTGGCGGATCCCTTCCAATTTCGGAGCTGAATTTACGCATGGCTACTCTATACCTGTTTGTTCTTGCGCCAGCCTTCTCTGTTAGCTCCAACAGCTCTTCTGCCTCGTCGCCGTTCCTCTACTTTGATGTCCTCAGGGGGCAAGTACATCCCTGTCATTCCTCACGCTACTCCACATTATATCAACAAAACTCCCAGTTTCCGTAGGGTTTCCCGCTCCGCCTCAGGCTGCCCCCTCAGCTTGCCCCCATCCCAGCCCGGCAGCGCAGCCCTTTCCCTCAGGCGGGCACACGGGGAGCGGCCCCTTCCCGCTGGCCCTTGCGCTTCACAGGTGCGCCCGCAGCTGCGTGTGCGTAAATCAAAGCGCGGTGAAAGGGAGAGTTCCCCTGCTCAAAACAAAACAAAACAAACAACACAGCGAACCTGGGCACCGCGCGGGCTTCCCGGCCCCTGCCCCGCTCCCCGCGGCGGCCGGGCAGGGCTGGGCCGGGCCGGGCCAGGGGAGGAGCGGCGGGAGACGGAAGTGAAAACAAGAGCGGGGGGACGGAGCTGCCGCCTCGCAGACGCGCCGCGGTGTCCTCGCCTCTCCGCGCTGTGCTGCACCGCCGGGTGAGTGCCGGGGCGGCAGAAAACGAACAGGGAAAAAAAAAAAAAAAAAAAGAAAAAGGGGGAAATTAGGGGAAAAGTCAGTAGGCTGGGCGCGGTTTGTAAAGCTCCTCGGTGCTTATTTTCTTTTCATTTAACTTGTGTAAGCAGAGCGCGCCGCTTGTCGTGGTGGCGGAGCGCCCGGCCAGGGTGCCGGGGTGCGGCGGGGGCGCGGTCCGGCCCCGGGGCAGCGCCTCGGAGAGCCCGGGCTGCGGGACACCTGCGGGGCTCCTCGCCCTCGGCCGAGCGCTGCCGTGCGCGTAGGGCTGCTCGGGCACGGCGCTCCGGTGTGCCCCGCTGCCCGGGCTTTGTGACACCCACAGCACCGCGGGGCTGCACGCTCGGTGCCCCTACGGCGGCTGGGGCTGTGGGAGCGCCTGGAGCCCAGACCGAGCGCTCCCGGGGGTGGGTATGGTCCGCAGCCACCGGTGCCCTCGTGGGGCTCCTCGTCCCGGGGAGGTGGGCGAAGGGGGGTGCTGAGTGTACGGGGGCTTGTGCCGGCGGTGCCCGCGCCGCCTCCTCCGGCCCGGCGGCCCCGGGGCAGGAAGGCCCCGCTGGGCGCTGCGGGGCCGGCGGCTCCGTGCTCGGGCCGGCAGCGGTGCGGGCCGGCGTTCCTGCCGGCGATTTGAAATTCCCCCTTCCAGACACAGGTCCACCAGGCGTTTGTTCGTCCGAAGGAAAGTTGCACAATTTCACCCTTACCTGGTTTGTTTGCACCATGCTCCCCACGTGAAGCGAGGCTGGTGGTTTGCCGTGTTTTTCTTTAGCTGTTTCCCTGGAACATTTTGAGAAATTTGTTAAATAAAACTTGGAACGGGTCTTCTCTTTTTTTTTTTTTTTTTTTTTTTTTTTTTTTTTTTTTTTTTTTCTTTTTTTCCGTTCCTTCCTGGTGTATCTGTCAGGCTAGAGATGCAGGTATGCCAGAACTAAAGGGGTGAGAAAGGAAAGATAAGTGATGCTGAGTGGGATGCACTATATTTCAGCCTGCACTTTCTTCCCTCCTATTTCTAGTTGCTACGAATGAAAAAGAATGGTATCAATTCCTAATCGAATTCATTCTTTTTCCCGGGTCTGTAATTGTAACTAGCTGATGTTCAGTTTAAAAAAGAAAGAAAAAAAATCTACACAGGTGCTTTAGTTTCAATTGCCAGGCGAAGCCTTCTCACCTGTGTGAAACAACTGCACTGTATTCTGGTCGCTGGACCAGGCTGGTTGCTTTTCTGCAGTCTCATAATTCACAGTGAAATGTCACTGCAGTGGATTTCCCTTAGCGGATGTTAAAAGAACGTGTATTTTTATGCAGAAAGAAATCTGTGACTAATTCAGATCCTCTTTTTTAAAAGAATTCTGTGCACAGGGCAATTAAACAGCTTGGTTCTCGTTTTAGTGGTGAGCAAGCCTCCTAAGAATCCTAGCTTAAACTTGGCGGGGACTTTTCTTCCTCCTTAGCCACAGGAGAGCTCGGTCTTGTGTGTTTCCCCTTCTGTACGTTGGTGCTTGTCGAGGTTTTTAAGGGTGGGTTGAGTCAGCGCCTGAGGTCAGAGCTGCCCCTTTGCTGGATGCCAGCAGGCAGTGGTGGGTTGGGAATGGCCCAGTTACCCAGGCACCTCTGGTACAAGCTCCAGATTCTGCTTCCTGATAGATATCTTGTATTGCCTAATGCCAGTAGCCCTGCTCTGGTTACCTGAGCAGCCGTCGGTGTGAATAAAGTTCACTGTTTGATTTAGAAAAATGTCTGAGCAGTGGATCGCTGCTGCTTTGGGAGGTGAACCCAAAAACGTGTGTTGTGGATGGCTCTCTTGGGGAGTGACATCCTTGCATCGATGGGGGCTGTGTGACTGCCCTGCTGTCATGCTCCTTGTGGGTGGGCTGCATTTGGAAAAATCCACGGCCTTTGAGAAAGTAACATGCCCCCCCCCTGCAGTGTATGAACAGCTAAACCTGGGCTTTTCAGAGTTTGGTGGGGTTTGCAGCCGCCTGCTGCTGCTTGGCTGAAGGTCCACCTTAAATGTCCCTATATGAGTATGGAATCTGGCTGAGCCCCGGTGTAGTCTTACACCAGCCCGCCCTGGTGTGCTCCTGCCGGGTTTCAACTATACAAAAATAGACGGCATCCACTACCTAAGATGTCATTGTAGCATTACTTATCTGAGGTGGAACTGAAGCCCTTATCTTTGACACTGAGCAGCACTTGTATATCTCAGTTGCCTTTTAAAGGCAATTTGTTGTCCACATTTGTGGAGAGGGAGATGGCTTGGGTTTTGCTTCCTCAGCATTGAATTGTGACTGTGGATATTTTGCTTTAGTTCACAGATTTCATTTTCAGGGTTGGTTTTAATACCTGTCTTGTTTGTGACATTGTTCTGCCACTATGAAGCTATGCTATAAAAATAAAAAAAGTCACAGGGATTTTATTTTCTTCTGATTAACTGCAAAGTTGTGATGCTTTGACATTGTTGTGTTAAGAAATAAGCTTTGAGCTGATGACATGGCAGCATATGATACTAATTTTGTTAGAAATGAATGTGCCAGTAGTGCTAATGTCTTCCATACTTCGGTTTAAGGGATTCTATCAATTCATGCTTGTCTCAATATTGACTTTTTTTAAGCTGAGCTTTAATGCTGGAAGGTTTTACCCCCCCTTCTGCCCCACACAGTGTTTTGTTAGTAAAAAGTAGTTGTCAAACATTTTGGCAGCAGCAGCAGTTCTCCAAGTTCTGTTTCTTCCTAAGCTATGGAGGGGAAACAACATATGAGGAATAAAAGCACAAGTCATGACAGACCTGGTGTGGGGTTTTTGGCTGTCTTGGGGGGAGGGGAATAGAGCCAAAGAAAGAAGGCTTTCAAAATTGCAGACAGTGCCTTTTGTTTTTATCATCTTTAAATTAAAACTCTAATCCTCTTCTGCAGGCATCAGTTCTTTGGATTTGGTCCTTGAATACTAAACATCATGAGCAACTACAGCGTGTCTTTGGTCGGGCCGGCTCCCTGGGGTTTCAGGCTTCAAGGGGGCAAGGATTTCAATGTGCCTCTGTCTATCTCTCGAGTAAGTGCATTTGCTTCTTTTCCTGCATGTGGGTATCTGTTGTGCTGTGGCCAACCCACAACCTTCAGACAAAGCCATTAATTACAGGCACTGGGGCTCAACTTGCCCTGTGGCATGGAGGACTGTTGGGGGTCAGGGAGGGAGGGATAGAGAGGGGAAAATAAATCTTTATGGTATGAAGGCTCCAAGAAAATTAGCTTAGGAAGGACTTGTTCATTTGAAATGGTTGTTTTATCAGCATTTGTTTATTCAAATAACAAAATAAATTATCCTTGAATTCCCTTCTATGCTCCCATCCAGAAAACAGAGATGCAGAGGCTGGAGGCTGACAGGAAACAAGCAGTTTACTTTGCTGGGCTGAGCCTGTGCATTTCAAATGGGAAGCAGTGGGGAAAAATCACTCGTGTTACCCTTGTTTATTCAGCAGCTCTTAGCTGCTTGAGGATCTTGTGGTATCTGTTATTACAAATCCTACCATTTGTAATAAAAAGGTACTTAAATGACAGTAGTTGTAAATAGCAGTTCATCAATATGTGCCTGAATGAACGTGCCAGTTTCTCTTGAGTGTTTTATAGAGTATGTGCTCTGAACTGGTATTCAAAGGATTTGAGGAACTAAGTCAAAACAAATATGATCTTTGTACCCAGCACTGTCTAACTAGTTTCCTACTTTAAAACTGTGTTTTCAGGGAAGGCTTGTCTTTCAGTGTGGGCTGAGTTTCAAAGCCTTTTTCAGATGGCTGAAGCACTTTGCACATAAAATATAGGGGTAAACTTTGCAGTATTGAATTTCTAGCATCACTGGAAATCTCTGGGTGAAGGGACTGGCTTTTGATGGCTGTGTACCCTGCCACCTGATTAGCCATGTGGAATCATTTATATACAAATGGCCCCTCCTCTGTCAACAACTCTCTTCTCCCTCCTGCATTTTCGTGGAGTTTAGTGACAAAGATGAATTATTTTTTACACCTGTTGGGATGGCAGAATTGATACTGGGAGGTGGAGCAAGTTTCTATTTGGGTTTATGCATCATGGTGATATTTTTAGCTAATCTTAACTAGGGTTTCAAACCCTTCCAGTTCATTTAGTCTTGGCTTATCTTATCCATTGGTGGATTATGCTGGTGAAATTGAAGTACAGTTTGGCTCTGAAAAATTCTTTTTATATGGCTAAAATAGACTGTAGAGCTGTAGAAATGCCTGTGTACTGATTAGGACAGTTAATACTTGAGACAAGAGGGGGTTGAAAAGCAGTTTATTCCTGGATTTCTGGGACTTTAAAGCTGAGCTGTAATTCAGTTTCTTGTTCAGTAGCTGGTTGCTTGTACACTAATATGAGAAATTTGAACTGGGGATGTGGATGGCACTCTACAGATTTGATGTACAAGGGCTTTGATGACAAGGATTTACAGAGGCACAGGGTCCTTGTGCGAGATCCTGACGAGCAGTTAAGCACTGTAGGCAGTAAGTCATGCGAAACAACCAGCTTCAGGAAATGGTAATACTTCTTTTGTAGAGGCCTCTGTTATCCTGGAGATCTAGAGTGCAGTCCTGCTGTAAGCAGACTTCCCATCTAAAAGAGGAAACATATGTTGGAATTAGCCTAGACTACAACTTTATTGCAGGAATCAAATGCGCTGTCGTATGGAGTAGCCTGGAGGAACTGGCCTAAAGAGCTACCTATAAAAGCCTCAGTTATGGGATTGCTTAATGACAAATGTCAGTGCCCACAAGAGCAGAACATAATGAGAGACAGGGACTGGTGTGGTTTTGGAACTTTAATTTGTGCAAGGGCAGGGAAGCACAATCTCCACCTCAGCACCGCTGCTCCTCAGCTGCACTGTGTCTTCCTACTTGCAGTTAAGAGTAAGCAAGCATTAGAATGCATGGTGCCTTTTTTTTTTTTAATTTCCTCCCCTCCTCTGGGTCAAAAAAAAAAAGCTTAGTTCTGGTATGCCAATCCAGCTTTGGCCCGATAGCTCTTACTGGAAGAATTTAACACCCGTGTTCCTGGTATGCTAGAACAGCGTGTACAATTCACCCCCCAAGCCCTTCTTTTCCTGATGTAGCATAAATTCCTTCCTGTATCTGAAGGCTGCTAATTAAATTATTTTAGCAAAACAGTAATGAGACAGCATAATTATGTTCCTTGGCAAGGAGGACTCTTTGGTTTTGTTTTTAATTTGTCCTCTAGATGCTGAAGATGAATGCTGGGCTGCTGAGGGCTAATTTCCTGCTTTAGTTTAAACTCCTTGAAATTAAGTTCAAATAAAGTGTAGTTTATGAAACACAGAGAATACACTGGTTTCTAAATCTGTTTATCTGAAAAGTTAATCTCTTCACTAATGATTTGAACAAATTAAGATCTTACAGTTCCTTGAAGAAAGTTTTTAGTAAGTCAATTGACTTTGTACAGGATAGGTTTTAAATGGGCATATTCCTTGTTGCCTCTGTACGGTAAAATGAGCCTGTTTTGTGTCCTTCAGTTGAAATTCTTATGGTCAGCTAAGGTTCACATTAGTGCAGGGGTAGCATTTGATTTTTCATAAATTAATATATTGCAGACTAACCAATGGCAACAGTTATTGCAGGGTTATGTCGGTCACTCTATATAGCTGAGTGCTGTAACGTTGTTATGTTTAATTATACAGCTGTACACATTTTATGGAAGGTAATAAACGTGATGCTGGGGTTGCTGCGATGTGATGTATGTACACATACATGACATATAGAGCATATTTGTTGGTGTAACACAAACGTGTGTGGAACTTGTTACGTGAGCTTGTATCTGGCTGGACTTGGACAGGGTGGCTTTTCCCAGTCCTGCTCCCTGCCTGGTGAAGGCACTTGTCTGAGCCCTGCAGAGTGCCATTGCACAGGTCAGGAATTTCACACCGGGAAGCTGATGTGGGGCGGGAGCCGTGGTGGGAGTGTGAGGGGCGGTGTGGTTCCCAGGGAGCAAGGGCCCGTGGGAAGGAAGTTCCTCTGAGAGTAGGAAGGGGTAAAGGGTGGGTTGAGGTTTATTAACAGCCAAGTGTTGAAGTGGCTCAGGCTGCCACATGTAAGTGTGCTGTAGGGCTTCCAGGTAGTTAATTCTGAGGTGGTATTTGTGTAACAAGAGATTGCAAACTGTGAGCAGTTAGCCTGCAGTGAAGAATACAGAAATTACTAGAGCCCAGGTGCAAACTTAGATTATTCTGAATTGCTGTTCTTACTGCTTCCTCATGGTGGTTTACATTCATTAAATAGACAACTGTTGTACTGATTCCTTCAAGACCTTCTATGATGCAAAAATCAGATGAAAAGGGGAAGGCTAGAGGCAATGAGAGCAAGATTTGTTTATGCAGGAGTTTATTCTCATTCAAGAGAAGGAACAAAGGCTGTTTTGGATATAAAGTACTCCAATATATTGCTAGGTAGGATTCATTAAGTGGCTCTTGGGCATGCCAAGAATTTGGGGTCAATCATATCCACAACATCATCTATGTTATTTAGGTGCAACACAATAGCTTTTGAAACTACCCATACTTCTTTAGACTTTGAATTAACATTATATTTGCTTTACTTTTTGGGGAGTTGGTTGGTTAGTTCCCCATGCTTCATTAACAAAACCGGAATAATCTCAGTAAGTATGACTAACATTAGAACTGTCAAAAGTGCTGTGCTTTGCAGACTGAATTAAATGGTGTTTGGTATTGATATGTATTCATTATGTTGGGGTGACCTGTGAGAGGTTTGGATACTTGCCCCAAATGTGTGCTTGACATGTTAGTAGCTCATTCAGATTTTTGTGATGTAGTCTCTAAAGGCTGCTTCTCTCTGTTTTATAGCAATATTTACTACTAGAAAAAGGGAAATACTCAAGCAGAGCTCTAGTTGGAAGAGTAATGTAGTCTATAGGCAATATATACCCTCCCACCTAATGCAAATACATCAGATGTTTTCCTGTATTTAAAAGTTACTTTTTTGTTGAATCCTGGTGACAAGTTTAGCTATTGTCTTTCAGAAGATGTTTTGCTATTTGTTTTTCTCCTGCTGTAGGAATTAAATGGAATACAGTCATGTTGAAATGCTTGAGCTAACTGACAGCTCTGTTTTTCTACTGCAGCTTCTTTCAGTGTGTTTCCCACACTGCCAGCTGCTTTCTGCTTCACTGATCACTTTTCTTCGTCAAAATACCCAAAACAAACACCACTCCTGCCTCAGAAATAACCACTTGGTTTTGCAGTTTTTTCCAGTTTTCTTTATTTCAACTGTTGCAGGGATGTTTTTCTGTGTTGAAGTTGCAAGCCTATAGTTGATGGAAGAGTCATGATAGTAAGTCTGTTGGAAAGAAGTACACTCTAGAAGTAGGTGGAAGAGCAGCTCACCTTGGGATGAAGTAGGGAATGCAGGTATAGCATGTCAGCTACTCAGTATTTGTCTCATATGAGCATCCTGATGTTCTTAATGCTGATATTGGGAGGTCATTAATATGTGTGAAAACAGGGAGAAGACAATAAAGGGAAATTATGTTTTGAGTGGACCTGCAGCATGTCAGCTTTGACTGACTAGAGTCTGGCTGAGCCTCTTGCCCTTGTGTTTGTGTGAATTATTTTATTAAGCTGTATGTGTCATTTCCAGTGAAATCAAGTTTTGTGTAAGTATGAAATAAGTTCTTTAATGGAGGAATGTGAACAGGAGAGAAACATTAGAGCTACTGGCCTGGCCAGTGATAATTGTGTCAGTAACTTTATGCTTCATCCTGGAAGCTGCTGAGAGCTCCTAACTAAACCCTATCTGTCAGCTGCTGGCATTGCTGTGTGCTGGGTTGATTTGTTGCTGAGTTGTGTTGGTTTGCACAAAATGCAGCTGGAGATGCATTCCACTACTGCAGCTGAAGTGGACTGGGAACTGGCCGAACGGCAGAGCTCAGGGTTGTGATCAGTGGCACAGAGTCTAATTAGAGGCCTGCAGAGTCAATCCTGGGTCCAGTCCTGTTAAACTTCTTCATCAGTGACCTGGATGAAGGGATAGAGTGTCCCCTCAGCACGTTTGCTGATGGTAGGAAACTGGGAAGGGTGGCTGGCATACCACTAGGCTGTGCTGCCATTTGGCGAGATCTGGTCAGGCTGGAGCGTTGGGCTGAGAGGAACATAGCAAAGTTCAACAGAACACAAATATAGGGTCCTGCACCTGGGGAAGAAAAACCCCATGCACCAGCACAGGCTGATCTGCTGGAGAAGGACCTGGAGGAGCACAAACTCTGTGGGCCAGCAGCGTGTCTTGGTGGCCAAGAAGACCTGTGGTATCCTGGAGTGCGTTAGGAAAAGGAATGTGATTCTGCTCCTGTACTGAGACCTGGTGAGGCTGCATCTGGAGTGCTGTGTCCAGTTCTGGGCTCCTCAGTACAAGAAAGACAAGAAAATGTTAAGGGTGTCCAACAAAGGAACGTGAAGATGAGTAGGGGACCAGAGCATCGCTTTTTTGAGAAAAGCCCCAGAGAGTTGAACCTGGAGAAGACATAGCCTGTGCCCAGGACAAGGGACAACAGACACAAACTGAAACACAGGAAGCTCCATCTGAACATGAGGAAAAACATCTTTATTTCAAGGGTGACAGAGCACTTGAAGAGGCTGAAGAGACAGGCTGTGGAGTCTCCTTCTCTGGAAATACTCAAAACCCACCTGGACACAATCCTGTGCTAGCTGTCATATATTAGTTAGCCTGCTTTAGCAGCAGGATTGAACCAGATCCTCTCCAGGCATCCTTTCTAATCCCAACCTCTCTGTAATTCTGTAACTTCCTGGTACAGGTCAGAGATGCTGTCAGACATCACAGCATGTACCTGCTGGTGCTGCTCCTGGGGCAGCAAATGCCTTATTTTACAGGAGCTATCAGTGGTTATGAAACAAACGGGATTTGCCAAGATACCAAGCAAGAAGTGTTATTCTGTTCTGTTTAATGTTGTTTACAAGATGTGGTTTACCGAAAAATACACTGAGAATGACAAATGGGCTACCAGTGCCAAAGTCTACATCCTCTGTGCACCAAGTCCTGAAGGAGTAGAGGTTTTCCTTTGGATAATTACTAAGTTCCCAGCTGCACAAGTGGTTTAATATGAGTGTTTTGAAAGTCCTAAGAGTGCTGGTTAGTGCTTCAGAGTTTGCAAGTTGCAAACAACAGTCTTTAGAGAGCCCCTCAGTTTAACCTGAGGATGGAAAGAGATCTGTTGGTACAGCTGTAATTTCCCGGCTGCCTCTTTTCTCACTATGTTTTAACATCTTTGTGATGAAAATTGGGAAAAGGGCTGTTTCCTCTGGCCATTTGTTTTCCTTCCCTTGTCTATTCTGCTGTGTGGTTTAAAGAATGACAGACCAGCATTGGTGTGTGGGCTTGGGAGGAAGGGAGGGTGTGGGGGAGAAGAGGCGTAAGAAAAGTGTCTGGATCTTGTTCTGTTTGTGACCTTATTTGTTAGACAGCCTCTTCAGACTGAGTAGGAAGCTAATTTTTAAAAAACAGTTCCTCTGCTGATGTCATTCCACCAGAGGTGAAGCTGCCTGTACTGGGAGAAAGAGGAACCAAAGAGTTTGTAGTTGAGGGATGTCTGGTGTCATGTGTGACCACATTCTTTTTACATTAAAAAATGCTGGTTCTTCTTTTTTCCCTTATAAGTGACAGTTTTGTTACAGTATGAGGAATATAAGCTAAATATTTCATGATGGAAAAACTTAAGTATTTCTTTGCAATGTCTACTTCTCAAAGAAAAATGTAGTGAAAAAATAAACTCTGATTAGATGTTCAGAGCAGATGCAAAATTGGCAGTCCTTTCACAGGCCAAAAGACAGGAGCATTTATTGAATAGTAACTGCAAAATATTAGGCATGTTTTCTTTGCAAGTATCTTGCCCTGGAGGCCTGACAGCTTCTGTCGACTTCCCCACCATTTGGAGATGCTATTTTTAGTGTAACTGTTTTTCTCATTATTCATTGGCCGATGGCTATCAAAAGGCATTGTGAGAAGAGACATGGTGTTGAAAGGTTTGTTTGTTTGGCTTTGGTATGGAGCCAGGAGATAACATTGTTGGTTTTTTTTTAATTATTATTTGTTTTGACTTTTTAAGAATAGATTTCATATGTTAGCAATATAAGGGAAAGTGTGAGAGAAAACTGTTTCTCATATGCCTTAGGCAGTGGAAATATGGGAAAGGTGATATTCTTCCTGCCAGTGGTCATAAAAAATGAAAATTGAAGCTGAGGTTAGTTTGAACAACTATGAGGAACAGAATCATTGAATCATTTAGGTTGGAAAAGTCCTATAAGATCATTGAGTCCAACCACTAACTCAGCACTGCCAAATCCACCATTAAACCATGTCCTGAAGTGCCACATCTACACATCTTTTAAATGTCTCCAGGGATAGTGACTCAACCACTTTCTTGGACAGCCCAAGAAAGTTCCAATTCCAATGCTTAATAAATAACCCCTTTGGTGAAGAATTTTCCTCATATCTGATGTAAACCTTCCTTGGCACAACTTGAGACCGTTTCTTCTTGTCCTTCTTGTTTGTTGGAGGAAGCTGTCCCTCACCTTACTCCAGCCTCCTTTCATGTAGCTGTAGAAAGCAATTAAGGTCCCCCTGGGCTTCCTTTCCTCCAGGTTAAACACCCCCAGCTCACCCCACTGCTCCCTATGAGACTTGTGCTCCAGATCCTTTATCAGCTCCTTTGCCCTTTTCTGGACGCCCTCCAGCACCTCAAAGTCTTTCTTGTAAAGAGGGGCCCAAAACTGAACACAGGATTCAGGTGTGGCCCCACCAGTCATGAGTACAGGGGTACAATCCCTTCCTTGGTGGCTGTACTGTTTTTGACAGAAGCCAGGATGCCATTAGTCTTCTTGGCCACCTGGGCACACACTGGCTGATGCTGAGCTGCTGTCAGCCAGCACCCCCAAGTCCTTTTCCACTGGGCCATTTTCCAGCCACTCTGCCCCAAGCCTGTTGCACTTCAGGGAGTTGTTGTGACCCAGGCGCAGGAACTTTTCCTTGTTGAACCTCATACAGTTGGCCTCAGCCCGTTGTTCTGTCGAGTTTGTTTGCTTCTACAGGTGGCTGTTGCAAGAATAGAGACAGGAGGGATGGAGGCCACTGCTGAGGCCCAGTGTATAGGAGTTTGAGTGACTCAAGTCTTCAAGGCAGTGACAGCAGTGAAAATATGACAGAAGTACCTCTTCAGGTTCCCTTGCTATATGAGGTCCTCAAGCAGAATTTGCAGAGAGAGGTACTATCTTAGGAGAGTTGACATGGGTTCCCTCCCTCTTCTCATTTATGTGGTTCTTTCATTACTCACCTTTCAGCACTGTCAGTTACTTGGATGGTGTCTCCCATGCAGTCGCTTTTCATCTTTTGTCACTTCAAGGCACCAGCACAGTCTCGTGTAGTCGCTTGGGTATGCTATTCCAAGTAGAGAGGTAGTGTGGGGACAAAATAGCATGCTGTAAGTTGGTGGTCATATCATGATACACACTCTTAAAGCAGATATGTGCTGTACCAAAAACTGTACTTTACACCAAAACTACTGTGTAAGTGACCACAGAGCACATAGACTTGTAGACCAGAAAATTTCAAGTGGAATAGTCCATAATATTTCACCACCATAGAATAGTATTATACAGTTCTTTTTCTCATTTTAAGTTACTCTTTTATTGGAAACTTCAGCTTAAACAGTTAAGTTTAGTAGAGGTAAATGCAGGAGATCGCTGAAAGTATTTGAACGAATGAACTCTTGCAACTGCTGTCAGCTGTGCCTGTAGCAAAGCCCTAAAGTAAAATATAATGCCTTGTGTGAAGTCCCATAGGCTAAAAAGTGGATCTTGCCAGGTCCCTAGTAGTCCTGTTGGAAAGGTCAAATGGTTTGCATGTTAACTGGATATGAAAGAAGTTTGACTTATCCTGGGCTATTTTAAGGAATGAGCTAACACAGTATCTAGTTTTTTCCCTGATAAGCAATAGAACAATGTGAAGTACTTACTCTGGGATGGCAACAGAAACTTTTATTTTGTGCTAATTATTTCATAATTCTTCCGAAGACCCGACTAGTAATTTAGATGCTAAGCCTTGGTTAGCGTAGGGTGCAATAATTTCATGAGGGTGAGATTCCCTGTTTGTTTGTAATTGGATTGTGTAGTTATTCTTGCACCCAAAATTTATTCAGGCTGTGGAGAAAATAATCCAAGTTTCTCTTAAGTGTGATGCTGTATTGGTAGCAATATCATTTGAGATTTTTAAAAGGAATTCTGTAGAGCCAAGGCAAAATGCTGTAAATATAAAAAATGCAGGCATAAATAAAAGTGTATTTTTGTTATTAAAACGATTATATTGCTTTGGTGCAAATCCTAGCTATAGAGCTATAGAACATTTTGTTTAGATCCCTTGGAAAAGAAAAGCAGCTTTGCTGTGCAAAAGCTCCCTCTGCCAGGCAGAGCAGCTCAATCTCAAAGTTTATAGTGCATCTGCTATTAAAGATTTTTTCTTTTTAATGTGCCTCTTATACATAAGCCAGGTTTAGTTTTGAGTCTAGTGTTTTCTACCTCTTCTCTTTGTGGTTCTAGACTTTGCATTACGTTGTGAAAGACATGGAGTGGCAGATTCATGGGATTGTTTGTCTTCAATTTGCATGTGTATCTGGGCAATACCTCCTGTACTGTTCTAATTTTCTTTACCTGATGGCTCTAAAAGGAAGGACAAAACCAAAGAAAAGCAAACAAAAAAATCAGGGGAGATTTACAAACCACAGAACTTGTGGAGGTAGGGTTGGGCTTGCTTTTATTAGACTGATAGGGAAATAGAAGGCTTGTAAAGCTTTAAACATCAAAGACATCTTGATAAAGTCAAAAAATCACAGAATAGGTCAGGTTAAAAGGGACCACAGTGTGTCAGCCGGTCCAGCCTCCCAGCTCAAGCAGGATCATCCCAGAGCACATGGCAAAGGATTGTGTGCAGAGCGCTCTTGAATCTCTGCAGTGAGGGACACTCCACAGGCTCTCTGGGCAGCCTGTTCCAGGGCTCGGTCACCCGCACAGTAGACAAGTTCTTCTTCACACTCATGTGGAACTTCCTGTGCATCAGTCTCTGGCATTGGCGAGGTCCCTTCTTGGTCATCTCTACTTGAGGCTGAACAGGCCCAGCTCCCTCAGCCTTTCCTGGCTTGAGAGATGCTCCAGCCCCTTAATCATCTTTGTCAGCCTCCACTGGACCTGCTTCATGAGCTCCATGTCTCTCTTGTCCTGAGGAGCCCAGAACTGGACATAGCACTCCAGATGTGCCTCACCAGGACTGAGTAGAGGGGCAGGATCACTCCCCTCGACCAGTTGTCCATGCTCTTCCTAATGCAGTTCAGGGTCCTCTTGATTCCCAGGGCACGCTACTGGCTTATGGAGAGCTTGGTCCTTAAGGGCCCCCAAGTCCTTCTCCACAGAACTGCTCTGCAGCAGATCAGCCCCCAGTCTGTACTGGTGCATGGGGTTGTTCCTCCCCAGGTGCAGGACCCTGTACTTGCCTTTGTTGAATTCAGACAGTTCTGTTGTATTTCTACAGCTGCTCATCAAATCACGGTGTTTGGAATCTAGACCAAAAGAGTGTTCTTTGCCCAGTGTCTAAGGTAGTATGCTAGCAATTGTTTAGAAATGAAAAGGCAACTCCCAAAATATGTACTGAGGATATATTTAACCCTTGGAGGATGGTGTACTAATTCTTTGTGAGGGACTGATTGTTGGAGTCGTAGCTTGGTCAAGTGTAATGTAAATAGTCATCAGGGGCCACAGTCAGTCAGCTTTGCAAAGGAAGCAGTAATGGCTGGAGAGCCTTGCATCCTACCTGTCTGCGTGAGTTCCTCTCTTCTTTAAACCTTTTCTTAATGCTGAGAGGTGTGAGGAAAGCCCCCCTCACCAAATATTGGCGCTCTCAAGAGTGGAAATAAGCTCATGTAGTAGTACCAAGTAGTCCTCGTGGATGGGAATTGGCCCCCACCCCTGTAAGTGCAACTCACTGGCTGAAGAAGGTTGGCAGAGGAAAACCTGGGCTTACATTTTCATGATGAAGCTTACTTAAAGCCAACTCCACAGATGAAACTCTTCCTCCATCAGTGCCCTAAGCAGGGATAGTAGGTGGGACTGGTGCAGCAGAGGTTCTCTCAGCCCAACAGGCTTGGCTGTGGGAGCTGGGTCTGCTGGCACAGTGGTGGCAGATACCTGGGGACAGTACAGGCTAGAAGTGCGGAAGCCAGACTTGCTAGGACGTGTCTGTCAGCATACTAAGCTGTGAAAACTGCCACTGAATGCTTATTAAATAACAACTTCTGTCAGCTATGAACACATTCTATTCTCTCTGCTTTCCAGCTGTCATATTTTGGCAGCTGGCTAGAATCAGAAGTCATTGTAGCTGGGGCTTACATGAATCTCCTTTGAGAATGTAATTTGTAAATTAAATCAGTTTGGTATTGTGCAGATCGATTGTAATCCTGTAAATGCTAAGAACCCAGGCCTTGGCACCGGAAAAACACTCAAGGAACAGTGCAATTGTGGGCATATAAGTTGTTTCCATAAGATGATTCCTGCATAAGGCTCAGCCTGTGTTGATGTACATCACGGCTCAGCACCCTGCAGTTTTAGTTCTTCAGCCTGTTGTTACCAGGAAAAAAGAAGCACAGACTTGCTTGGAGGAGGCAGCTGACCTTTCCCAGACAGCTTTTTACTTTGTCTCAAAGATGCGTGAGCCAGTGATTGTTAATCTGAGAGAACTGACCAGTGGAGATGTTTGTGTGGCATCCAGAGAGCTCAAATAGAAACAGGCCTTTGATCAGACAGTCAAACTCCATCAGTAAATAAGGTGCTTTAGTAGTGCTAGCTCTTGCCCTGGAAATGTAGAGATGCTCCAACCCCTTCTCTCTTTGCAGTATGCAATTGCATAAGTTCTAATTTTTAGGCTAGAGATTACTACCCTCAGAGCATGTCCTTTTTTTGGGTAGTTTTACAAAACTTCTGAACTGCTGGTTAAATAATTGAGCTTATGAACAAAACACAGATGAATAGGTTTTTTTGACTGAAAGAATAAATTCTATGTAAATGTCTAGAAGTGCAATTCACTTTCAACATGAAAACCTGAAGATGGTTTCCATGTGGTGTGCACTTAAAGCTTGGAGGCTTGAATTCTTGCAGTATCTCTCTGGATAAAAGTATCGCTATCCCTCTTATGTCAGAGGGAATCTGATACTCAGTAGCCAGTGGAGTAGCTCCTTTGTGCGGCTATTTTCTTCCATTGACACATCTCCACTTCAGCTTTAAAATGCAGAAACTGCTGATCATTGAAACTTAAAATTACATTAATATCTTTTGATACCTGAGCTGATGAAAACTGCTGCTGTTGACAGCCCAGATCAGTTTGTACCTCTGTCCTGGATGGTGTGGGACGAAATAACTTGAAATTGCTCACAGGAAACTCTTTGACTGATTACAGCAGTCAAAGGAAGGGTTTAGGGTAAACCAGTTGGTGTTGATGCTTTACTTCCTGCCCTCCTAGTGATGTGGAAGGCCAGACTGGTGGGGTGTTCTGCTACTGCCTCCTCCTTGCAAGTGTAAGGCACACTTTTGGTGTTGGGATGGAGGCAGATGGGTGCAAGAGCAGGATTTTGGATGCCATAGTCATTGACGTCAACTGGTTCCTGACCTCATCAACAGGATGGAGCGCCTCCAGTGCTTCTGCTAACTCTGAATGCCTCCCCTGTCACTCATTCACTCTGTGCTTTTTTTCCTTCTTAATTGCATGTCCTAATTTTCCTGTTCCTGCTTTCAACATTCCATTTCAGAATTCCATTTCTTTAGCAAAGAACATATTCCCAGGGCACAAAATAAGGTTTTGTAGAGATTTTTCTGTCTCTCTTTGCCCTGATGATGATTACCTAATCAGCCTCTGTCTTGCAGCAGGGACTCGTTCCTGTAAAAGAAAATTCTGTATGACTTGGAAGGGGGCTGGGTATGGGAGATAAGGCCTCACAAGAGGGAATGCCTCATGAAGAAAAATATTACACAGGGTAAGGGGATAAAGATGAGTGTAGTGGAATATGTAACTGCTGTGCTTCTGGAGAAGCATATGCTTGAGAGGGGTGGCATGCAAATAGTTTAGACTTAAACACAATGACATTTAAGTAATATTAGTGTCAAGTCTGGGAAACATTGTGCATAACAATGGGCATTATGAGTTAGGAAATAACCTCACTTCAGTATTTAAGATAGCTAACCACTCCAATTGAATCAGAGTTGGTTTTCTAGTGCCATTTTTTTCAGTTTCTGCTAAATAGGTTTGAATCCTTTAGTTTGTTGCCTGTTCTATCAGAAAAAGGAAAGTAGAAAAGCAAAAACACAATTTGCACTGCCTTTAAGTTTTGTCCTTCCTTTTCTTAGCCTGAGGACCTCTCTTACTGCTGAAGTAAGTTTACCAGGAGTTTTTGCTCTTAGTTATCATTTAAGAGAAATACTGTTCAGAAACCATTATTACCTGTGGCGCTAACAGGGTTTAGGATTTGTAAGGCAAATGAAGGGATAGGAATAAAGGAAACAAGAACTAGGTACCAAAAAAATCACAAGCTAAAAAAACGTACAAAACTAGTGAATATATAGTATGTTTGTCAGAGAGCTCCAAGTGACAAATGATAAGGCTTTGGACTCTCTAAAGCAGGTGGTGTAAGCTGCTATAGGGATACCTTGCCTCTCTTTTGAATTCCATTAGTACTGCATTGCAAGTCTGTAACCATCCTTTTCCTTCCCATTTTTCCATACTGTGCCAGTCCTTGCCAGAGTGTAGTATGTCCTGGGTTTACTGTGCCCAGCATTGGGTTTCTGTTAAATCAGAAAAGCAGGGCTGTATATCAGCAGCTTTTGGTGCAGCTACAGGAAATCAGCATCAAGAAACAAGCTGCTCTTTCATGAGCACTTGGGTACCCCTGGATTCCTGAATAAACACAGTCAGCAGCACGTGCATGCTCTGGGTTTCCAGCCCAAAAAGCACTGCTGGCTTCTAGGGAAAATTCTGTAGCTAGTGTTATGTGTGAAGTGGAGAAATGGGTCTAGAGATGTCTTTGACTTCTAGTTTCCTGACAGATTCTTGACCTTCCTGGGCATGACTCAACTATGTGTTCCAGTTTCTTGCTGCCCAGTGTGTGGGGCTGTCTTTTGGAGCCTGCCAGAAGATCCCTTCTGTGCTCCCAACACCATGGCAATGCTAGTGGCTTCCTTCCCTCAGCAACCTCAGGCTGTTCTGATTCAGGAGAGCACGGGGTGGGGTTAGGTATCATTTGCCCATGAGGCTGTTACAATGTGATAGGGTTAAATGTCATAAAGAAGGTATCAGCTTCATTGGCTTGATCTCTGTTCATCAATAAATGGAATCTACAAGCGAAGTGTTGGTTAAAAAGCTCACAGAAGATACCAGTTTGGCCATCTCCCCCATCCCTTTTTTCACACTGGAAGACTAAATGTTGTTGTTGAAAGGCTTGAATAAAATGGAGCCAAAATCTGTGTCATCAGAGGGGCCTCACTTCAGCGCAACAGATCTGAGTTTGTTTTGCCAGTCATCCCATAAGGAGGGGGAAGTGATATGCACCAGTAACCTCATCTGGATGTTAATCAGGACCACACATAGCTGTCTTCAACCTCTTGCTGTCTTCCTGCATGTTGAAGAGATATTCCTAAAGCAGCCCTTCCAAAATCGCTGCAGTCAAGGTTATAGAGGAAATCAGTTACTTTTGCTGCTGCTGTTCTTGAGTGTCAAATTAGCTGCGAAGTTTAGGGAGGGGAGCATTGCAGGGGGTTCTATCTCCCAGTCCTTTGTATTGATGTACTTGTATCAAAATCTGACTTCAGTTTAAAACATCGAAATAATCCTTTGGTCTTGCATTGCAGATTTAAGAAAAGTAAGTTAGAAAACCCAGCAAAACCTCAGAGTGTATCTTGGCAATAAAATTGTGAGATTAAAAAACACTACTTATTTCTAGGGCCTGACTCATGGTTTTTGAATGTGTGAGGGTGGCAGTGCTGGCTGGTCAAGTAGCATTATAAATATTTCAGGACTTTTGGGCACAGAGCTGTGCCAAATATTTTTCTCATGTTTGGTTTTTTTTCCTAATTCCCGAAGCAAATTTTTGCAGATCTCTTATTATCTGCGTTGTGTGTGTAATTAAACAGACAACATGTCAAATCTCCAAACTTCTGAATATGATGCATCAAATTCAAGTATTTAAATCAATTACATAGTGACCAAAGTGTTGTTGACTGTCTACAAGCTGTTTTATTGGGACATAAGAAAACAGCAGTTTTATTATGTACGCAGTTGCATATATATGTGGTGGAGGAAAGCAAATTATGGAACAGCTGGCTTGCTGGAGATCTTCAGAACTAAACAGTACATGGCCTGTGTGGTAGAATTTTACCCTGTTACGAAAATAAATTGGGCAAATTGGCTGATTATTAATGGTGGCTCCAGCTTCTGGTGTCAGCATATGCAAAGCAAAAGCGGTGGTAGTGGTAGTGTGTGGAATAATTGAATAAGTCTTCCTGCCTTCCAGGAAGCCCATGATGCCCCAAAACTCTTTCAGCCAAGCCCTAAATGAATTATCCTCTGACAGATTGTGCTCTGGGGGAGTATATTTCTATTAGTTTTTACAAGGCATTGCAAGTTGCAGCAGGCCTGGAATGTTAAAAGATGGAGAAGGCTTTCAGTGGATGTGTGTGGGAATTTCTTGCTCAAGATTTTATTAAACACTGGGATGTGGGAAGCTGCAGGCAGAGAGGCAGCAAGTTCCCCACCATGCCATGGAGCCACTTCTGGCAGTGTGAGGAGGAGTGGGCAGCACAAGCATTGGCCTCATGAATTTCTTGGGTGTGACTTCCCAGGAACATTGAACAAGGTCTCTCCAAGCTTTAAAATGAGAACTGAGCTGGTAATGGCTCTTTTCCCAAGTACTGAATGTGCAAATGTGAACAAGTTTTTCAGTGCAGTACTGAAATAATGAGGTTGTGAACTGTGTATGGAGAGCAGTGTGTGGAGGGTCTCTTCTGCTTGCAGTATTTCAGATGAAAAAGATAGATGAATACATACATTTATTTCTGTAATTTGTCTGTCAGAAGAAGCATGTTGAGTCCAAACTTCCATGCTATTTAATGAAGAAAGTTCTGAGCTTCCTTTGTCTTTCAAGGATTCGGAGTTGCAGGTTGGGTCAGGTTGGAAAGGACCACAGTGGGTCATCTAGTCCAACCTCCCTGCTTAAGCAGTTCTAGAGCACATGGTGCAGGATTGCATCCTGTTCTTGAATATCTGCAGTGAGAGAGACTCCACACTCTCTGGGCAATCTCCAGTGTTCAGTCATGTGCACAGTAAAAAGTTCTTACTTGTATTCAGGAGCTGGAACCTCCTGTGCATCAGTGTCTGCCTGTTGCTTCTTGTCCTATAGATGGGCACCACTGGGAAGAGCCTGGCTGCATCCTCTTAGCACTCCCCTTTTAGATATTTATATATCTTGATGAGGTCCCCCTCTCCTGGGGCAGCTTCACTGGTTTCTTCTGATCTGGGGGAGACGAGACTTTAGCTGATGAAAATTCTGTATTACTTCACAAAGCTTCTTTGCTTGTTGTGTTTGCTGCTCTTCCAACAAGTATGTGTCATGTGAGGGAAGTCCTTGTAAATAGGGGATGAAGCAGGGCAGGCAAGATTGTGAGGAAATGCAGGAATAAGGAGATAGTGGATAATAGTAACCCAAATTTTTCTTGAAGGTGTGTAGGAAATATACTACTTGATTTATAAATATATGATACTTTCCAAAAGCTCTACAGCATAAAGATACTGGAAGTAGGTATGGAAAAAGTCTAGGTGATGTTGCATACGTATCTGGGCTGAGCCCAGTCATTGTAATCTGTGGGGATTGTAATATATGTAAACTTTCATGACTTCTCCTTTTGCAGAGAGGAATGTTGCTTATAGTGTGTGCCTTATGTCTCCATATGCTATTGTTTAAGTAACTGAGAGCAGAATGTAACAAATGTGTAAGCAAAGTACTCTACATGGTTATTGCAGGACATAATTTCAATGCATTTACTTTGAAGCTGGATTTCAGTGCAAGACACGGCTCTGTATTGTAAGTTAGGCTAGCTCTTGGATTTTTAACTAACACGTTGTGGAAAAAAAATTAATTAATACAATCGCCTTAAGGGAAACTCTAACCTTAATATCTTTTCCTTTCTTTATTTTATTCACTCTTGGTATAGGGGAATATGACAACTGGCATGATGCCTCCTTTTTGAATTGTGCTATTTAGCATTTCTGGCAACTGGATACATGTGGAAAGCTGTATAGTGACCAATCTGTTTCTCATACCTTTTGTAGTCTGTTTTTCATCAGATAGAAAAATGTTAATACCCCCTGAACTTTCCTCCTTTGGCTCACCCAGACAGTAATTTGCTTGAGCATTTCCTGTATGTTGTCTCTGGGTATGGAGCTCATGCTTTCCATCTCTGCTGCATTACAGATCTCCACCAGCGTGGTGCCTCAATCCCAGGCTTCTTGGGGTACTTCCTAGGACAGTCCAGACTTGCATACTGCAGAAAATTTGCAGTGTGCAAACTTGTGGAAGGAAATTTATCCTAGTTTGAAATGAAACTTGAAAAAAATCAGACTCATAGAATGGGTTGAGTTGGAAGGAAGGGACCTTAAAGATAATTTAGTTCTAATGCCCCTGCCATGGGCAGTAATACCTTTTGCTGGACCAGGCTGCTCAGAGCTCCATCTAACCTGGCCTTGAAAATTTCCAAGGATGGGGCATCCCTAACTTCTCTGGGCTACTTGGTCCTGTGTCTCACCACCATCACAGTGAAGAATTTCTTCCTGGTATCTAATCTAAATATCCTCTCTTCAATTTTAAATGCTTCACTTTGTATATTTGTTGGAATACTGTTGATATTTCCTATATATCTTAGCAGAGTTTCATAAATTATCTTGTCAAACAGAAGTCTGTCTACAAGGAGTTACTGCTTAGAAAAGAAAAGCTTAGACAATCCTATTTCTTCCATGTGTTAAAATGTATTTTGGTACTCGTAAAGGAATATTTTCATAAGTGATAAACAGTACCTTGGTTTTCAAGAGATTTTTTCTTGCTTCTATTAATGTGCTTTGGCTTTGGAAACTTACAAACAAATGAAGAATACAGCATAGAGCTGGTTTGGCTGTTGAGTGAATATTTTACGTTTCTTCAGTGTGCATGAGAAATTTTGTGTTCTTTGTTAGCAAATTCCATTCAGCTCTGCCCACTGTACTTTAGTGTATGAGCAGATGCTAAAATTTGGACACACAAACATGCAGGTATTGGGATTCATATCATTGGTCTGGAGTGGTCACCCCCTGCTAGCACTCTCCATAATCGTCTTACCTTCTACCACTTTTCCTCTCCACTGTTGTTTTTTTTTTTTAACTTTTTTTTCCCTTACAGCAAAGCTGAAATAAGAAGGTGGTATTTTCCTTGCAAATATGCCTTGCTCTTCCATTTCACTGCTGGTCTTGAATGCTGCTGAAACTGTAATTAGTTTCTCTTTTCCAATTCTTCTAAGACTTGTGGCTCTCCTGAGAACGCAAGTATTTTTGTGTTGGGGGAAAAAAAGGAAAATATCAGATTATTTGAGACAGGCTAGCAAAAAAAAAATTAAAAAATGCAGGAATCAAAACACAAATAGTCACACCCTTTAGGGGAGGGTGAGATGATATCTCTCAAAAAGCTCTTCCTTATCAGCAGTTACTGAAAAATTTACTTTGGTGCTCCTTAGGAAATATTTTGAGTTATTAATGAACTTTGAGACTTGATTTAACGTGTTGTTTTCTTTAGTCAAGAATGTCTCGAAGATCTTGAAAAGCCAATTTTTAAATTGTTGCAAGGATTTATCAGTCTCATGTTGACATAAGTAGGCTTTCTTGTTTATTAGTTTTTAGTGTAGGTAAAAAAAGTGCATGTATATGTCTGCCTGCTTTATTTTAGTGCTGCAGAACGGTGAGGAGGGAGATGTTGCAACACTAAGTTTTTTGTTCAAAGTACAGTCTGATCTGCTGCCACTGGAAAGCTGTCATGCCAGCCCAGCTTTTTATTGATGCATACCAGCCCTGACACAGAGGTGGTAACAAATACCTGCAAGGGTCATGCCTTTAAACATTTTTCAGCACCGCCCTATTACCAAAATCTTCAGTATCAGTGTGTATTTATACATTACAGCTGAGTGTTGCAGTTCAGTTTGGGGTAGATTCAGTGTCTGCAAGCACCCGCTACAACTCTCCATGCAGGATTAGAAACTGGCTCCCATGAAAAGCAGGATCTGCGCTGGCACCTTCTGGGGCAGGTGTGGCTCGGGCTGTGTCCTACAGGGCAGCTTCATACATGCAATAGTTTGCTGTGGCATGGCCATTCTCCTACTTGGCAGCACTGCAAACAAACAAACAAAAAAAAGGTGATTGCTAAATTACGCTTGAATTTGCAGTGAAAACCGACCTGATTTGTGTGTTTTCAAGCCCTGTCCCTCGTGTGGGTCTCAAACAAGAAGGGATGAATTTCACTGTCAAGACCAGACAAGTGGCAAAGGTCTCAAATTCTTTCCTGTTGTTTGTTGTACTCGCACACCTGCTGGAAGCACAGCGTTTGTTACCCTTCCTGCGAAGGAGCAGTTTCAGTGCTTTGTTCCGTTTCTGCCTTGCCCTTTAGCGAGAAGTATGTGTGCAGGTGATGGCGCAGCTGTGGCACAGCCTGTCCCTGCTCCCAGGCCTGTCCCTGCTCCCGGCTGGCCCGTGTCCCGGTGCCTCACACACACCGTGTGTCTGTGTGTCTGTCTGTGTGTGTGTGCGCTGCTGCGCCCGTGTCCCGGCCTCCGGGCACGGCCCTGCTCTGCCCCTGCTGACCTCTCGCACTTGCTTGTGTTGCTGGCTGAGCCTTGCCCTGTGAAACCACCCAAGCCCTGCATTTTTTCCGAAGTATCCTTCAGGTGGATACTTCTGAATGCTTTTCTTATTTCTGCATTAAAACGAGGCCTTTGTTCACGCTTAAGCAGTGAAGGCTGGAGCTGTAAATCAAATCAGGAGAGTGTAGATCATAGTTAAGCTCAGCTGCAAGCTCAGCTTATCTCTGTTCAGTGTGAGACCCTTTTCCAAGAACCTATGGCGTTTTTTCACTGCCTTTGGGATGCTTCTGCACATCTGGATTTGGCAGAAGCATTAACTGTCTTCTGTAATTCTTAAAACCCTAAAGCTGTGGCACTGCTGTGCTTCACCAGAGAACTGGAGATGAAGCCAAAGGTTTATTATAAAGCATAGCTTTCTGTAACACAATCTATAGCAGAATATTAAAGTGACGTGCCGGCTGGATGTGCCGTGGTTTTAAATAACTTGCATTCATGTCCCCCGAGTACCAGATGAAAGTTTAGACCCTTGCTGGGCAGCCCACACCACACTTGGAGTACACTGCTCAACACGTAGGCTCTGAGGCACCAGTGTCTGTTTTGGAGATTTTTCTCTATCATTTGCTCTTCCATTTCTTTTTAAATTGGACTTGGGGATGGTATTTTATTTGGGGTTTTGTTTTGTTGTGTTGTTTTTTGGTTTGTTTGGTGTTTTTTTTTTTTTTTTTTTTTTTTTTTAGGGGGCAAGGGGTGTTTTGGATTGGGTTTTTTGTTGCCTTTTTATTTTTAAACCAAATTAAACTTGCACCTCTGAAGACAAACCTCTCACCTCCTAAACCATGTCTGTCTGGAGATAAATGGCTGTGAGCCATTTAATTCCTGTTCCTTACCACCCTCATGCCTTTAGTAGCATTAAATAAGGCTAAAGTGATTTTATTTTTACTTCTGGATGGTATATATGAGGGAAACAACATTTCACCAAGATTAGACTTTTGGGCAACTGTGCTAAAATGTGTTAATTTGACCTTATTTAAAATTTGTAAATACTATTTAGAGATATTTAATTATGCAGAAATAAACAGTCTGTCATTCCATCAGTGGATCAAAAAGATCACATTTGTTGGAAAAAGAAATAGAAATGTTTTTCATTGAGGGACAGGGTTGGTGAGCTTTGTGACTAGTACTAATTTCTTCATGTGGTGTATCCCAGAAACTTAGAGGAGCTTGCCTGAAATTGCCTTTGCAGTGATGTGTATTTATGTGGTTTACACCATCACTAAAAATTCTTTTCCAGTCTTGGGGTGTTTCCTCTGGCATTGCAAGTTTGAGCTTTATGGTTTGGGAGCTCCTTAGCTCCATCTCCAGTAACCTTGAGTAGGAAGGCACAGCCTGGAGCACTGACATAAGTCTGTATTGCTTCAATCCTGTTGCTCCCCTGACCCCGTGTGCCACCCCCAGCCCCTGCCTGTGCTTCCACCACTGCTCATCCATTCACATGGTATGCTAAAAGAGCACAGAAATAGACTTTGTTTTCATTTTTGATGGGTAATACCATTAGCTTTTCAATTAGGGATATGTGCTCCTTAAAATTTGGTTTTCAGGAGAACTACCTGTAACTGCAGGGCATTATGTTATTGAAATGTCATGTTTAATGATATAAATTGGAAGTTAGAGCACATTCTTCTTTTGTTTTGGGGAGGTTTGTGTAATTCTGCCCCAGGGACATAAGAGTTTCCCCACCTGTGCTGGGAAATGAACCATCACCTGTTGCTGACCTAGGTTAGATTCAGTGATACAGAGGGAGCTGCTAAATAGCGAATGCATACCTGATAGTAATGCTTCACTTCACAAATTATTTACTTCTGATACCCTCATTTTCTGTATTTTTTGTGCACCTTTTTGTATGCAGGGCTCTGTGTTGCTGTCTCTCCTCTGGGCTGTAATGAGCACACTTTCATGTGTTTGAACTTGACAGATGATTTTGTTCTTCATTGGGTTGTGCTTGATCACTGTTCCAACCTGCCTCTTCTGCTGCTAAGTTGCTACATCTGCCTTGTACTCCTTAGGATGATGAAAACCAGCCTGCTTGTGTCTTCTGTGCAAAAGGGGAGGAATGACAGCTATTTTATGTTCAGTGAGCGCTGTGGTTAGTGTTTAGGAAGTGCATGTGATGTTAACAGACAAGCAGGGAGGTCTGGTGTAACCTCAGGCAGGTTAATCACTCTACACATTGACATTTGAGTGCAAACTTTAAGCTGCACCAGGAGTTTTATACGTCTGGTTGGTATTTCTTTTATTTTTTGTTTGTGTTAGTATCTTGCACTAGCCTCGAAGAAGAAAGATAATGTTCTGCTTTAAGTTTTGTTTATGCAGAAAAGTTGTAATTTTTTTTCCCCTCCTCAATTTAATAGGAATGTGGAAGAAACTGTGCCTCTGGCCTGGTACACTTCTTGTGCTGCTGTCATTTTTATTTGAGTTTTATATGCTTTCAATTCTCAAAGGCTTGAGCTTCCTCCTTCCAGTTAAGTGCAGTGGGTTGAAGGAATGAACTGGTTTTGCTTGGGTGTCTAAAGGGCTTGGAATTTAATTTCTTCAGAAGTTGATTTAATCTTAATCATGCTCTTCAATATGAGCCTTGGCTACAAAATATAGTGCTGTCGGTGCTGGTCCTTCTCTTGGCACATTTAGTTTGTTTAGTTAATGAGACAAGCACTTCAGAAGCAGTGAAACACTTAGTGAAATTCATGTCAGTAAGAAGCTCCCGAAAATAGGAGACAGGTCCTCTGGGTGCTCTGGGGTGGCAAAATATCCAGAGACACTGAGTGGATAGGCTCTTGGCTTCTGGGGATGAAGGAGGACCTGTCCCCTTGGGATGGGTGCTCTCCTGGGGGTTCTGACCACATCTGGGAGCTGGTGGGGTGATCACCTGGGACAGAGACCTTGGAGTCAGCAGGTGACTGGTCCTAGTGTGAGATGGGAATTGTTTACCTTGCACTGACTCAAGGTGCAGTTGGCTGCTAACTCCGTCAGGCTAACAATTATCCTTTTATTGCTGCATAAGTGACTCCTTGTGTTAGCAAAATAGTGGAACACACAGACAGGAAAGGGTGGGATTGACCCTGTTACTGCTGCTGCAATCAATTAGCATCGCAGTAGGAGTGCCCAAGTGCCCATATCCATATCCATCATCTTGTGTTCATTCATTCATTTGGAAACACTTGCAAGACACTGATTTTTCCCCTTCCCTTCCCCACAATTCCTGGTTTGGATGCTGCTATTTCCCAGGCTTTGGGAACGTGTGTGACAACATGCTGCACTCAGTGTGTGGCCCTGGAGGAGAGCATGTTGACTTCTCCTTTATTGGTGGGAACACTGAGCCTTTTGTATTGAGCTCCTTAGGAGTGCAGTTGTTAAAGCAGTCCCTGTGCCATGGTAATGGTGTGAGGTAGAAGGGTTTTGGGGAGGTCTTGCACTGGGGGGATGGTTAAATATAAGATAAATTGGTTAGTATCAGATTTGTAAGGGGATGTTGTTACCATTGCTATTATCTGGCCCAAAGTTTGCATCAGCTAGAGCTCTTTGCAAAAATCTGCAGTTCAGCACCACGGTCTCATCCGGGGTGCCCAGGCTCACACCCTCCATATTTCTGTAGTGACTTACTCCCTCAGATCGTTTCCTTGGAACAGATGGCAAGTTGCATGAATTTTTCTTGTGGTAAGGGAAGGAATACTGTATTTCAGCCACAAATGCTCTGTCAGTTCATGCTCTTGAGTAAGATACATATTGCAAGAAGGATCTTAAGTGTCTCAATTTGACCTAATCACTCTGTCAGGTCACAGATATCCATATGTGTATGGAGAAGAAAACCTACAAAGCTACACTAACCTGCTGTTCCCCTAATCTCATTTATAAGTGAGCATATTTCTGAGGAGATATTTTACTTCCAGGGTCTCCAACTTTATTCATGTTTCTGCTTTTGTCATGCTCATTGTTCCCTCTTGTTAGTGTGGTTTGGCTTTTGTTCTTCATCTCTATACTCAAAAAGCACTGCAAAACCTCCCCTCAGAGAGGCTATATTGTATCAAAGGTGAAGTCCTATTGAACTTCTAAATAGTAACTTTGTTAGTGTGTTAATTCATTTTGTGTCAAGAAAAGGTTGTGCAAGATATTCGTCTCCTCCTTCAGTTCTCACGTTTGCATGGCTGTTGAGTAGGCGACTTGTAGCAGAGTGTGCAGAGATCAGAATACTATGGTGTGCAAAAGGTTATTATAACCCTCTCCAGTTAGTGCTCAAGAGGTTAGAGGACAATCTTACTGGAAAACTGGAGGGAAAAGGAAAAAAGGCATCTCCAACTATGTTGCAAGCCTTTCTTTTACAGTATTTGTTTCTCACTGTAACCAACTGCTAGACTCCCACTGAAAGTAATGCAAGTTTAGCTTGCATGTGCTTGTTCCAGGTCAGCTTGAATTGCTTTATGTGAGTGAAACAAAACTTTAAAGTGAGAATTTAAGCATATTAAAATAATTTCAGTATCAAATTCAAGAAGGGACAGGTCTTACTTTTTTTTTGTAGCCATATTATGGTGCAATTTATTCAAAATTCTGATCACAGTGTGGTCTTGTTTTAATTTAAGGTGTGAAAATCCTTTATTTTCAGCATGCCTAAACATATTTTCATCGCTGTAATTGTGCTAAGTTGCTACTTAAATCTAGCAGCTTATAAGACAGAGAAAACACCCTGTGCTTCCTGGAAAATCAAACCTTTTTGTGGATTAGCAGTACAGGCTGTAACTGAACACTAGTGAGAAGTATGAAATGCTTCCAAGACCATTCAGTGTCTGGAAGAGCCACTTAGGGACTGAGTGTGCTGTAAATCTAGGACCTCCCTCTGGTAAGTTGCATAATTTTAGGATATATGATGCCTTCTAATAGGTGGCCGGATAGAAATGTTAATTTCAAGAAAGATGTGGTGGAGGACTGTGTGAAGAGCTCAGATCCTTCAGTGGCATTTTCACTGTTCTGTTGAACATTTCCTTTTAGAAAAAAGTTGAATGAAAAATGATGCATTTTTGATGAGAAAGCGTTCCCCTAGAATTGGTTTGTTAAATAGGCAGCAGCTATGCAAACAGGGTGTTTTTGGATCAGGCTGATATGAATCCTTGATGTCACCAGCTCATTGACATGAGAACATTGCTCACCAAAGGACACTGGCTGCATGTTAAGTCTCACTTTCTGCTTCCATGTGTGTTGTTATTCCTGCCTTCTACCTGCAGAAGCAGGACTAGAGATGCTATTGCTGTTTGGTGATTGATAAAGTGTGCCTTTAATCATGGTCTTGGGTGAGAAGCCGTTGGATCCTTCTGGTTCTGGTGGTCAGCCTGAGTCTGTGATAGCCTAAGCATAACCCATCTTACCCTGCCTGATGTTTGTGGAGAGAGGGAACAGGCAGGACTGTGATATTTCTGCCTTTTTTTTAATGCTCCCATAAACTAAAGGTGGAACATCAGTTATTTTGGAAACTGTCTGCATTCCCTGTCTCACTTCAATATATGGAGGTGGTTTTGCTTGGTTGGGTTCTTTTCCCCCCAACCCAAGTTTTGCAGCTGAAAATTGGTTTCTTTTGTCTTGAGGAGCTGTTCTGCAAACATTAATGCAGCGCTGCTCAAGTCTCACTGAAGTGAGTTATATGCTGGTGTGTGTTAAATTGTGTGTTTGAATGTTTGTCACAGCTGATGGATGCATCCTGCTGTGGGGAGGAGGACAGCAGTGGTCCCAGCTGGGATGAACCTCCAAGCAGGAAGCTGCATGAAGGCTAAGTAGCCCTGCCAGGACAGTTTTCTTGCCCTGCTTTTCAACTTTCTTGGATATTCCCACTTGCTGTTTTTGGTTGGTAGGTGAAGAGATTTTCACTGCTTTAGAGAGGACAATTTTTCTTGGATTTGGACTGATGTGGAGAATCTCTTTTGAGGATAAGCTTTCAGCAGTGAACATCCAATATGATTTATTCTGAATATATCATCTGATTTTGAGATTGTCTTTCTTCTGCCAAAGGATAAGTTGTCTCTCACACTACCAGCTTTCACCAAGGCCTTACTCATGAGTGGCCTACACAGACTTGAGGTATACAAAATTGAGTAACAATCAGGGTAGTATGGCAAGAAAAAAAAACCAAGTCATCATGGCTGTAACCAAAATATTGGTCAAAAAGAGCATTATTTATAAGGACCAGAAATTTTGCTCTTCGTTTTGTATAGTTGGTGCCGAATTCAAGAAAAGCAAGATGGAAACAAAAAAAGCAAGTACCCATTGTTATTTTTTAATAAAACTCTTCCAAATTGCTTATTTCCAGCAATTCCTTAAGTAATGTTTACTTTTAGAAGTTACTTGAAATCGAGCAGGAGTCTTCCTACAGTAAAAGTTGTTGCTGTGGAATAGTTAGTGAAAAAACCCAAAAAGTTTCATGGACTTAACGTGTCAGCTGTATGATCATGTTTTTCAAAGCTTCTTCTTGTGTGTTGGTCAGGCTTTTGCTCTGTAGCTTTGAAGGCATTCAAGAGGCTGTATCTGGATCTCAGAGGTTGAGAAGAGTTTAAGTCATATGGAAACCTTTGACTCCAGTGTGAAGGATCAATATTTTGTACAATTGTCAGCAATAATAATAACAACGTAAAACATCCCCCCCAAACAAACAAAAAGCTCACACCAAAAAAATCCACAAAAGAAACAACAAATCAAAAAAATAAACCCAAACCCACCAAACAAAAATAGCAGAAAAACCCCAAACCTGCAGGCTTTCCATACCATCTGTCTTGGATCAAGTTGGACAAATTAATGTATATTGTGTTTTGTTGTTTTACTTGGAATTGTTTCCTAGCTTTGCCTGTAACCATCAGTGTATATAGGATTTTTTTTTTCCAGAATGCTAGAGCAGTCTTGGTTTTAGTGCCAAAATTTAAGACTTTAAATTATTTAAATGTTTGTGTCCTTAGATGTGACAATATTGATTGTAAACTCTGCTTTGGATTGGGAGCGTTTCTTTTTCTGTGTCTTAAGTTTGAAATGTCCTGATTTTAGTATGGTAATGTAGGGCTACGTACATACAAGCAGTGGGGGAGGGAAAAAAATAAAGTGGGAAAAAAAAAAAAAAAGAAGAAAATACACCAGAGAGCTGTTGTGGCTAACAGGCTTAAGCTTACAGGATTCCTCTGCAAGCTCAGACTTTGAATGGTTGGACACATTCTGCTGCGCAGTGTCAAGCTGAGGGCAAGTGGTAGACTGTTGCAGGAAGCCAATTTGAAGGGTTGAGTTTTCTTCTTTGTTTTTTCAGAGCTATTTGATAACCAGCTTAATTCATTGTTTAGCTGTGTGTGTAACTTTCAGGTCTCCAGATGTTCAAGGAAGAAAAAAACGTGTTGCGGCATAACTCAGACTTTAGGTTACTATAATTAGTTATAGTGCAACTCTCAGCAGCGAAACTCAGAAGATGGCTAAAATATAGCAGCAAAAAATTTTGTTAAAGTTCTCAGCTGCATCAAGTACGCAAGCATTTTCCTCTCTGGAGCCTTTTCCTCTCTGGAGCTTTAGTAAGGAGGTTTTGCATGGGTTTATGTTTAGTCTTGCATGTCTGTAATGTGTTTGGCAATCAAATGGTAAAGAAAATTTACTTAATGTGAGGGTCTTCATTTTGCAGTCAGAAGATTTGTCCTGAATAGCTCCCTGTTTGCTCTGGACAACTGCTTTTTGTTGTACACTGCTTAAAAAAATGCTGATAGTTTTCATGTGGTCTTCTCGTGCAGGTCTCTAGCATAGAGGACAAATGCATTTTATATAGAGGTGTGTGTAAAATAAATATTTATACAAAAATATTTTCTTAAAAAATATATATGTATACTACTGTCTGTAGTAACATATCCAGTGTTTACATCCATAAAAATGTATACACAAAACCTCCACACCTGGAACTGTAAAAAAAACCACATGGAAGTAATGTTCAAAGTCAAGCAGACTAAAACAGTGTATTGCATGCCTGTGTACGTATATATGTAAGTAATTTCAAAATGGAAAATTAAATTTGAAATTGTTATATGTCCTCATGAGCTTTATTAGCTTATGATAAAGATTTGTGGGTCTTAGCTAAAAACAGCTGTATGGATTTATTAAATAATATGCAACTGCTTTAAAATGTGTTTCTTGTTTTGTGTGGGCTTTTTATTGGACTCTTTTTGTGCAATATTTCATATTTGGGGTTTTAGCCAGTATTTGACTGGCTTAAAACAAATTATTGCTATAATATTCCCTTCATGCATAAAAGGCAAGATACCCACAAGGACTTACTAACGTCTCCTGTTTTTGTTTTATTTCGTTGTGCTAGAAGTTTGCGTTTGACTAATCCTAAGGAATTCTCTCTCCATTGCACGGAGGACACATACGTATAGAACTGTGCTTTCCTGAAGGTTTTGGCACTGTCAGCATATTAGCCATGATTGATTCATTTGTTATTTCCATGCACTTCAGAGCATGCCTATGTGTCTGAAATGAGTTGTCATCTTTCACATGTTTAAGATTGCCTTTTTCTTCCATGTTACCAAAGGGAGATGCCATAAGCCTTTATACTTAAAATATGAAGCCCCTATTGATGTAGCGTGGAGGAGTTTCTGCACTCTGATGCATTTCTTCTGCATTTCCTCCATGGGTGCTGAGCTGCATGCTCAACAGAGAGCTGGCCCAAGGGCAGTTCAGTCTCCAGCCTTTTCTGCTAGTTCTGTGGGTGTGGTGGCTCTTATTGCTGGGTTTGGGTTTCACCTTGAAATGGACTTGTACAGTTTTTGCAGAGTGACACTTTGGGATGGCATTCAGGTGAGTTGTCCTCTCTGGACAGACAACTTGAGCCAATAACCAATTCTTGCAGTGTCTGAACTTCCCTCCATTTTCTCCTTACTTATATGGTGCAGCTTGGCATTATCTCAGTTCTTTGAAGCAAGCAGGTTGTCTTCTGCTTTTTTTATGTGTGCCTGGATTCTGGATAGGGGAAAATGAAGCAATGGCTGGTGTATCATGAGGGACTCAATTTGTAGTAGCATTTTCTTGCCACTGGCTGTCATTTTTTGTCAGATCAGTTTTTGGTTCACACACTCTACTTCATTCTCTGATTTGCTGTCATCTGTAGAATTGCTTCATTAGTTGCATTTCTTTCTCACTGCTGCCATGTACAAGGCTCTTTGGCCTGGGAGAGGTACTGAAAATAAAAAATAAATATATCTTTAAATTACACAGTATAATGTATTGTGCTATTTGTATTTCAAAGTCGGATATTCTGGCAAGCATGGGGTGATTGCATCACGTTTGATGCAGAGAAGGTGTATCCCATTAAGAGGAGCTAAATCATAACTATGAAAACCTTATGAAAACAAGATGACACGTATTTGGCTGCTAAGATTACTAAGGAGATGGATGTTCAGTTAGTTGAACTAATTTTATCATCTGTGAAAGAATAAACATAACACTGTCTGGGAAGAGAGGACATATACCATTTTATGCTTTGCAGACGTGTTTGTCATACATATGTCATATGTATGGCCTTGCAGGATGGAAATTAATTTCTTCAAAAGTAGCTGAGCTCAGTCTCTTTTGTCACTTCACACTTAAGTTCTGTTAGAGAAAACTAACTCTGGTTTGCTTTGTATTTGTTTGAGATATTGGCCTCAGTAATACAACTTAGTAATTTTCCAAACTGTTTACTCCAAAGGAGAGTGGCTTGACGTTTCTGTTCTGGTACAAATCAAGTGGCTTCTAAGGTGTTGCCTGCTTGACAGTCCCAAGAAATCATGTGCTTTAGTTGTGGAGTTAATTTGTGTTGGCTGTCAAAAAAAATCCACTAACCCCAAAAAGCTAACCAGTACTGGAGGAGAGATGTGCAGCTCCCAAAAGCTAAAGCAGCCATACAAATTTTGTGTTGTATTTCTAGCTACACTTTCATTCCATATTTTCTGTCTCTCTGAGACATTAAGTAGGCAGTATTTTTTTTCTACTGGCATATAGTTTCCTAGGGAGAAACCTGGATCAGTTCTGTAAACTCTCTGAACAGAAGAATAATTGTCAGAGAGAAGACAGCCAGTTAAAATAAATAGAGCTCTTAAGGCATGCTGGCAGCATGAGAACACAACTGAGCTCCTTGAGAGAATGCTTAGTGAAAGCTGTAAGCATTCTCTCAAGGATGATAGGGCCTTAAATATCTTCAGGCATTCAGACACATGACTGTAAATTGTTTTCCATCACTCAAGTGTTTCAAAAGTATTTTTTGAAATTTTTTTTGGAATTACCCATGTCCTTCCTGCAAATATGATTCTAATCACGTCTGAATTATTTTGCCTTAGTTCTTTTGACAGCTTGTTTTTTGGCATTGTGACGTTATTTCTTCTCCAAATCAGAACAGTAGTTGTATCTTGTTATTCAAGAAGTTATTGCCCATCCTGTCTTGGTGGCAATCTTTTTTTTTTTTTTTCCCTTCTTCTTCTTCTTGTGTCTTTGTTCTCCTGAATGCTTCTAGAGGCTTGGAAAAGCAAGATCAGATGCTTAGTCTTGTTACATACCAATAGAGCTACACTTGAATAGAATAGTTTCTTTATTCCTCTTCAATGTGAGTGTGACTTTTCACTCATTTTAATAATCCTTTGAATTCCAGTCGGTGTTTCCACATTAACTTGTGTGTTAGTACCTGGATGAAATGTTTAAGCTATGTGCTAAATACATGTGTAGTACCAGAATTTATTGCTGTATATCTAATTAGCTACTTCCTTTTCACACCAGCAAAAGCGGGGATTGTACTTTCTAGTAACTGCTACTGGACTTGCAGTAATCATGAGATAGTGGCATTCTGTCAAAAATTAAAGCTGAAGGCACCTTTTCTGAAATTGTTTCTCCTTCCTTACATCCTGCAGCAGTTGGATTGTTGTCAGGGAAGGTAACAAAGTTTCTTGCTCACAGAAGAGCTGAGCTGCAAGGAGACCATGATCAGTCAAGCCATGACAAGTGAGAGATGGCACCAGTTAATAATTCTTCTGGCATTGGCACGTGGAAACTGTTCCTGCTTATTAGCAACCTGTTCTGGGGCAAGAGAGGGAAGCTGGGAGCTGCTGCTGGCATTCAAGTTAATTTATTTGATGTTAGGTGGTTGTAAAATAGAAGAGCACATATTCAAAAGGCCTGTACATGGTGCAGTTATTCCACTTCATAAACCTCATGTATATTTTTGGATCGTTTTCTGCATCAAGCCAATTGTGTGTAAGAGTGATTTAAGCTGTGTGGTGCCTCTCCTGTTTTAAGTAGTCAATGTCCTCTCATGCTCTCTGTAGGTGCATAGCTCCCCATTTAGTGTGTGCAAGGATGGATAGAATGAGTAATTTGTGCATGCAAACACGTCATTGAAAGTGCCAAAACCAAGTTAGTTTGGTTTTATTTGGTGGTTTTTTCGTTTATTTGTTTTTGAGGAAGACGGTAGATAAATATTAAAGGTTGTGATACAGTAAGAGAAAAATTTTAAAGAAAAAAGAGAGGGTTGAAACAATTTGCCTTTTTCCTAGAATGTAAACCCACAGGCTTGCTCAGCCATGTTTGCTTAGAGGGAAAACTCAAACTGTGTTCATTTTTCTTTGACATAATTTCTGAATGTGGGACTATAGGGATACACATCTCAATCATATTAAAATATATGTTTTTGTTGGGATTGCTGCTGTCAGAACTGAGAATGAAATGTGAGAGATGGTTTTGTGGTTCTTTGCTGGCAAAGTAGATGGATGCCTGTGGGCTCTCCCCATTTTCCCCTGGGCTGTAATGAGTGGAAGGGCTGGTTTGGGTCTGCTTCAACCGAGTCACTGCTGCATCACAGCAATGAAGCTGCCTATGGAGCAAAAGGGATGAAGCAGACCTGGGAGGACAGGCCAGGAGGCAAGACCAGCCCTGTCACCAGGACTGGGATGGCACCTGCTGTTGGGGTCCACAGCCAGACCAAGAAGAATGGTTTGTGCTTTGTCTTACACTTTTTTCCCTTATGCATTATCTTTAATGTTTATTTAATGATCGTGGTGTTCATGCCTTAGGTTGCAGCTTTATAAATCAGTCTGGAAACACCTTTAAAGTTATAGGGAGAAGAAGGAGAGAAATGAAAATGTAGCAGGTGGGAGTACAGCCACATGAAGTGAGGTGAGGGCAGGGTTTGCTAATGGTGATACATACTAAAGTACTCTGGTAATCAGATGGGTTTTCTGACCTAAGCTAACTTTGATCCTTGCTTTGTTTGGGGAAAAGCTTTAGCTTGTTTGAAGGACTGCCTCATAACCCCTTTTTATAGCTGCTTGTGTCAGCGCTTTCCACAGCAAACCCTGCATTAGAGTTCTTATAACTCAGCTGTATAAATTTGATCTGGACTTTAAAACTGGCATGTATGTTCTTGATTTGGAAGCGACTATCAAAGCTGGCTGGCTAATCTGTTGGCTGTGCAAATAATATTGCTGTAGTAAAGGCTTGAGGAACACGATACAGCTCTCGGTTTTCATTGAGTGCAAAGGAAGCTTGTTTGCCACAAAGAGCAGGTGCTCTGATGCTTTTTTTTTTTTCCCTCTCATGCAGAAGTTTTAAGCTGGACCTTGTGTCCTAAACATGTCAGGAGTCTGGAGTGTAGGATTTTGCTTCCTTCCTATCAGGGAAGAGGTGAAGAAGGGCTTTGGTGAGCCACCCTATTAGGTATATTATGCTGGAGCACAGTGTTACCCTATTTGTGCATGTGGTAGTCAGTGTTGGCCCTGAGAGTTCCATGCTCAGGCTCTGTGGGTTGTGAGGTCCTGGGGGAGCAGGAGTCGGGTCAGATGTGCAATTTTTGTGGTGGAGCTGGTGCTGCTACAGAGCATTAGTGTGTCCCCCCTTGTATTTTGGAGTAATCTTCTGTTCCTTTCTTTCATTAATTCTCCCAAAGGGGCACTTTTTAGCTTGCTTTGTGCTCTATGTATGGCTATGAGGTTGCTGTTAAAATACTGATTATCAGTGCAAGGTGATACTTTGGTCAGGTGAAACGAAACTAGGGAAACAAACAGTAACAGGTAATGAGTGTATATATTAGCATAAAGTGTGTTGTAACAAAGAGATGAAGCCCTGTGGTTTGGAAAGGCAGAATGCTGTTTGATAAAAGAGTTTTCCCCTTTGTTTAGGTTGTGATTCTGCAAAGTTACTCTGTAATGTTTTGTCTCTAAATGAGTATGTTCTATTTTGGCTTTTTTACTTATTTAAAATACTTTATTTTAGGGAAAAATGTAGACTAAAAGAGAAGCGGGAGAAGTAAAGATCTGGTTGCTTTCTGCTTTGATAATTCATGACTTTAAACTGAATTTCTACAGCCAACTGTGGATCAAATGCTTGAGAGGTAAAAATCAAGCTGGAGGGATATCAGCTAGCTCAGGGAGTTTTAAATCAGGATCAATGAGTTACATTCTTAGAGAAAGCTGCAGATGACATTGAAGGATGTTTGTGCAATGGGAGAACATATCCTGTTAGAGTATGAAACTGTTTCTTTGGGAAAATCATTGTCATGTACCATCATACAACATGGTTGCAGCTAGGATAGATTCAAGGCAAACAGTTTGGAAAACATAAAAGGCAGCCTCTCTCTCTAGTCAAGCAGACCTTTGTCCTTGGAGTAACTGCTATTTAAGTAATTCATTTATTACTGTGTAAAAGCAAAATAGTCACAGCTCAAAGAAGAGTTGCTTGTCAAGTTTTATTCTTAGTCATGTCAGGAAAAAATAGGTGGTTATATGTTAAATAGAAATTAATTAGGCTGCAAATGACATTGATTCAGAGATAGATGCACATATGTGTGCATACATGCAATTGCCCTGAAAGATTCTTTCAAAATATCTAATAAAAGCTTAAGAGTAAATGTAAAAAAGCTGTTGGTTATTGCAAAACAAAATAGTGTGCTGGCTAAAATTTAGCTCAATAAAACTGTGGTATTCCAGGGTATTTTGGGCTGTTTGCATTTCAAAACTTGAGTTGTAGCACTATGCTGAGATGACTTTTAGATTTTGAAGTCTGTCCTGGATCAAGAACTGCATTACTTTTGTTCTATCTCCATTTGGAACATGGTTTTGGACCATGCTTGCAGTTTTGGAATTCTCATGTTGAAAACCATAAGAGCCAACAACCATTTTTTAAAATTTTTTCAACTTTTTTTTTTTTTTTTTTTTTTTTTTTTTTTGCCAAACATAACTGAAATTGACATTAAATGGGTGATTTCACTTGTGTTTTTTTGAAAAGTGTGCTGAGCATCCCTGGATGGCACAGGCTGGTTTTTGGCTTTGAGCTGTGTAGCTGATGGCTGCGGAGGGGCAGAGGCTTCCTGCCAGGGGCTGCGGGAGTGAGTGGCCTCAGCAGGTGCCTGGTCATGAAATGTCTCTCCTCCTTGCCTCCCCTTCAGTCTCCAAATGAGCTTTCCAGAGCACAGAGATGTGGAATTAAGTAGGAGGAAACATTCCTGGCTTGGCAACTTTTTAGCTTTCAAGTCTGTGGTGTAACATCAAGGAAAAAAAGTCTGCTTTTTTTGTAGTTCTAATTATTTAAAAACCTGCCTCGTACTACAAACACAGAATTAAACCAGATCCATCAAGGATTTGAACAATATTTGCTGTGCTTAGAGATTGGTTGGATTATTGAATAGCCAGTTTTGTAATTTATTGCTGTACTCTTCTCCATGCATATCCTGTTGCATTGATTCCATATGGTGACACAGGCACATTTAATAAAGGTATGTTCTAAGGATCACCTTTTTTTCCAGACAATTCTGTACTTTATGGGTGACTGATGCAGGATAATGTTCCTATGGTTAAATTTGTACTGTAAGAACAAAATCACTTGTACAGGACAAAAAAAAAAAGTGGTACAAAAGTAGCTATGAGATAAACATGTAGGTGATAGTATGTAAGTTTCAAATGGTATTTATATGTTGAATACTTCTATAACTGTTGAATTTTTTTGGAATTTACTTCCATTGTGACAATAAATATGGGCCTCTTTTCTCTTGGTTTTGTTTTGAATATCTATGCAGTTTTGGTTCAAATGTGTACACAGTTTGGTATATGTAATTTTCATAATGTATACAAATTTATTTTTTATAATAGTAATGCACAGTTCAGCGTCTAAGAAGTGTCAAAACTGAAGCTCCCAGGTCCCAGTCTGAAAAAGATCCTTAACTATTTCAAATGTTCTAATTCCTCCTGCTGTGTTCAGTGTAGATGTTTATTTTTATATACTTGTGATAATATTCCTCTTGCACCAGTGGTAAAACTGCCCTTCAGTAGCTTCAGTTCCACTTCAGTATAGGTGCCTCAGAAGCCAGGGTTGCTGACCAGTACTTTCAGGGAATACTCACACTCTGCCTGAGATTTCCTAGAAGTATCAACCTCACCTCTCCTGCTTAGTGAGTCAGATCTCTTATTCAGAATCAGTAGGTGTTACTTAGAAGTCTTATCCACTGTGTCTAGATAAGGAGATTACTACTCTGGCATCCCTCTGTGTGTGCAGTTCTTCACACTCTTGTCCGGTAATTTGCTTGGATGTGTCTCTGACAGCCTCACCTATAAGGTATATTTAATTCTCTGTCTGTACAACAGGACCTCTGGACATAGGGACTCATCATGCTTCTTAGGACCTATTTTCAGGAAATTTCATCCTGGGGTTTTGCTGAAATGATTTTACAGCAGTCTCCCACATGCGCTTGCCAAGAGTTTCATCCCCCGCAGGCAACAGTTTAAGAATGACCTCTTGAAAGTCGGGTGTTTGGTTGTGGGTTATTGTGTGCTGCCCACTATAATTAAATAGAAATGTTCGGCCTTTTTTTTTTTTTTTTTTTTTTTTAATTAATAAATTTGTTTCCATTTGCATTCCTGGGGATGGTAAGGCCTCCCACCCCTCCATGAAAGTAGTTACCCTGAAGCTGGCTTTTGAAGTCTTAGTCCTGATCTGTGCGTAGGCTGCTTTTTTCCTTTTTTTTCATCACAGATTACAGCACGTCAGCATCTTGTGCATTTGCGCACATTCTGAGAAAGCTAAATTTTATTCACTTGGGGAGTCCAATCACAAAGCACAGCGATCCATTTGACCTTTAGCTTTTAGCACCCTTACGTTCCTTTCCCTTTTCCAGACCTTGCTGGCAAATGTCAGCGTGCTATAACATATCGGTTTAGGGATCTGTTTATGGCAGGTCCCACCCCTCACCCAAAGGTTTGAGGAGCTTTCCTATAAATAGCTATGTTGGTCATAGCTTTCTATATGCTTGTGGGCTTCCCTGATTGGTGTTTTATAGTAATCAGGCCTCTTAGCTCACAGTTTGGGTATGAACACCCCATTTTGGAGGACTTTCGACTTTTTTGTCGAAGCCTTTTGTAAAAAGATTCACAATACAACTTGCAATTCTTATGACTTCAGCAAGTCAAATAGTTTTTCTGAAATCAGGGTGTCTCCTTTTCCCTTTGCCTCTTACTTTACTTGCTTGCTCCATTAACTCTTCCTTGTTAGCACCCCCTGGTTTCAACTCTGGCTAAAATAGCTATGTTGATTCATAATGCTGAGGGCCTATTTTGCTATTTTGAATCTGAAGATATGACAAGTCTTCCTTGATCTCAGGCCTCTTCTTTCACCAGTTTAACACCAAATGGGAGAGTTTTTCTGATTTTGTTGAAAATTTTCTCTGTTATTTTTTGGCTAATAAAGATTGCTACTGCAGTCAGCAAGTATGGGATTGATGTTGAAAAATGCCAGCAGTAATGCACTGAATGTGAAATTTCTTGGGTTTAGTTTATATGTTGTCAAATGGTAATGTTTTTTGAGTTTTGCATACGTTTTGCAACATTACACAACATTTTTTCTCAGTTAAAGTATTTGTCTTCAGATGCCATCCAATACATGTCACAGCTGTCCTGTATTTCTTGTCACTTGGATTTTAGGAAAGTGACCTAACTGTCTCAGGTAGGCCGATGGGACACCTTCCACAGGTTTACCCCACACAAATGCAGAGACTGAACCCCTCATATGTCATGCGTTATTACCTCTTCACCTACAGACAGTTTTCAAGATGTAACCTCACTTCTCCTGTTGAAGTGAACAGTGTGGAGACTGGTGACTGTACTTTGTAAAGTAACAAGGAACCAAAACTTCTTGGTCCTGCATGAACTAAAACAGGGGCAGTTAAAAAGCGAAGGAGATTAAAACCTTTGGCCTACCTTGGAGAAGTCATAGAATCATAGAATTGTTAAGGTTGGAAAAGACCTCTAAGGGCCACCAAGTCCAACAGTCAAGGTAGCAACACCACCATGTTCACCACTAAACCATGTCCTTAGGTGCCTTACCCACCTTACCCACATATTTTGAACACTTCTAGGGATGGTGATTCTGCCATTTCCCTGGGAAAGCCTCTTCCAGTGCTTGACGATGCTTTCCATGAAGAAATTTTTCCTGGTATCCAAACTAAACCTCCTATAGTGCAACTTGAGTTTACTCTCATCACTTGTTACTTGGGAGAAGAGACTGACCACCATGTCACTCCACCCTCTTTTCAGGCAGTTGTAGAGAGGGGTGTGGTCTCCCCTGGGCCTCCTTTTCGCCAGGCTGAACACCAGCTCTCAAGTCATGGTCTAAAGCACCATTTTGGCTCAAGGTGAAATCCACTTTTGGAAATGAAGACACAGTAATTCTGCTGTTTGCAGCACTTCCCTAAATGCAGGGATTTTCTCAAGGAACAGGCTCACGCTTGCAGGCAGAGGACAGAGTTGTGAGGCTTTGCATGCACAACACCTGCAGCTACAACATCTCTGCTGTAAGATAGGAAATACTTCTGGAAACATAGAGGGAATTTATACCATCCAGGACTTTTTTTTTAGCCCGCGATAAAGTGATGAGCAGATTGAGGACCAGGGATATAAATCAGTGCATAGACCTTACCATGTGTTGCTTTAATTTCTGTTTCTGTTCTTGAGAATGAAGGTAGTTGAAACTCAGTTGCATCAGATGAAAAGATTAATTTATTGTTCAGTTGGGAACAATAATGTGAAATTTACAGAGGCTTCTGTTGCAATATTGTTTCATTCAAGTGGACCTAAGGCAGTTGAACTGAACTTGGGCAGTGACCTTGATCAAAGAGTCAGACTTCTCAAGAGGCTTTTCTTATCCTGATCTGAATATACTGCAGGTCATTGGAGCCTGTAAACCTACTGAGAGAAAGGCAAAACAATGCCCTCAACCAGCCTGTGTGTGATGTTGAACTTTTGACTTTCTAGTAGTTGCAGCTGGGGAAAAGTCAGCTTCACTATTCACAGTCTTCTCTGCACATGACCAGTCCTTGGCAAATAAATGAACTTTGAAGAGATTTTTAAGTGGGAAATCTAGAATGGAAAAAGCTGGTTTACATTCTTTCTCTCTCCTCTTGTGAGAAAAATTTCATGTATTAAGAGAAAGGTGGCTGAAACTTGGAGTGTGGGAAACTGTGAGTGCCTATCCCTGCTTGTGTGTCTTCATGAATGTCCATAGCTTCCAGCCAGTGAAGTAGAAGGAGAGTCTGATTTTGAAAAACAGGCTATACTTTCCTGTCATTGAAATGAAATAAGAATGAATGCCTATAGGTATTGCAGCAATTTTCACAGGACTCACAAATGAGAAAAGAGATATTTTTTTTCTTTCTATGAAACAGCACTCTGAATAAAATATTGTGATTTTGTGTACAATATAAACATAAACCATCCAAGTTTCTCATTTACCATTCTTGTGATGTTTCAGCTTAATGATGGTGGCAAGGCAGCCCAGGCACACGTGGGAATTGGTGATGTGGTTCTCACCATTGATGGGATAAGCACGGATGGGATGACTCATCTAGAAGCACAAAACAAGATCAAGGCATGTACAGGCAACTTGAACATGACTCTGCAAAGGTAAGATAGCTTTTTCTTTGTTTAAAGAGAATTGATCATCATCCTAACAGTAGTTTGGAGGATAAAAATGTGTAAGTGGTTTGGCAAAGTCCATGGAGTTAAATGGCAGTGATTGAAAGATATGCTACCATAGCCTGCAATCTGTCTTGATTTACAGCATTTTAGAAAACTTATTAGATGTTAATTATGTGGGTAGACATTTTCCATCCTTATATCACCTATTCTATTTCCTCTTCCTTTTGAGTTTCAGTTATGTTTAATTAATTGTTGGAGAGGAGGAAGCACAACGCGTTTCCAATAATTAATCTGTTTAAAAGCAGGTCTTATTAATGCTTTTTTCCCCTCCCCCAGCTAACTAGGAACAATTTTTTGGGTCAAGTTCTACAGCACCATTCTTACTGACTAATAGAATTATGGATTTAAATGGTTAACCCTTGAGTTAAATGGATGAAAGCGCTTCTGCTCAGAGTCCTCCAGATGTTTCCACCATGGTGATACCACTGTGTCACTAAGCAGCAGCCTCTCTTTGCTAATTGAAGTGCCTGCTATGGAAGTTACAGCTTGGCCCAGTCTCATTACTAAATCATAGAGTTTATTGAATCCCAGCACATCTCTGGTATAGCCTGGGGCTGTGTTTTGGGAGTTGTTGCAGGACACTAGTAGAATGCTCACATATGGTTTATTGAACCTGAAGTAGAATGAGCAGCAGCACAAGCAATAAATTCCTTCAATTCTCAAAAGCCTCCCAGGGCTAAATATTGTTTTTTGCTAGAAGACTGCTATTTTGATGCAATGATGTGAGTGAACGTGTTGGAGGAGTTTGGCCTCTGAATCCATCACATAGGGAAAAGCCTCTCTTCTTGTTTTCAAAGGAAGCAGCAGCAGCTGTACACCATGACTGCAATTTGTGCCTGCCTTCAGCAATGCAGTGTTCCTTGATGAGTGCTGGTTGAGGTCCATAACATATCCCTTCACCAGTTGCTGACTGTTCTTTGTGGCAAGTTATCCTTTCCTCACATGAGAGGGCTATGCCTTTCTGAGAGTTAATCAGTATTAGGGTAAAAAGAGATGACATGGTTGCAGATGTGACAAACATTCGTCTCCAGGGTGGCGATGTTTGTTCCCAGCCCTAAGTGACGTTTATTTGAATGTTTGTGTGAGTGCTTTCTTCTCTAAGAGGCTGCAGTTCAGCCCTGCTTGTTGTTTCTTGTTTTTCCCGTTGTCCTGTGCTTTGGTCCTTAGCTACCCTGACTAAGGGATTCCCTTTGCTCAACCTGAGGAAAGGAGTATCTTGTGGTGTGGTTCATGCCTAGGGCATCTCTCTGAGTGAAACTTGTAAAGGTGGCATTAAAACTTTCTTGATGAAAGACAGGCATTATACCAGCTCATTAGATACATGTTGTATCTAGTGTGTCATTTGCTTTTCTGACTTCCAAGGAAACCAGCAGGTCGCTTAGAAATGCACTTTCCAGGACCCAGTGAATCACTGCAAGCAGGCGGGTGGGTTGGCCCACTTTCTGCTGTCACCACAATTGAATGGGCAGGGTTAATATCAGATATAGGAAAGTAATGGCAGGTGTGTCCCAGTCAGGTAGTAACTTGTCAGAGGCTGCTTCTGGTTAGGTACAGAGATGAGTGGTTTGAAAATCAAATTAATCATGAGTTAGCCTGATCCCCTCTTGTTCTCACCCTTCCTACCTAGTGTAGCATCTGACTCACCAATGTTGGCTACCTGACAGCTGAAGACTAAGTCCGGATCAGAGCAGCAGAGATCAAAGGAACAGCCTTGGTTCTGGCATCTGGGGGTGCGACAGATGTCCTGTCTTGTGGCTCTGCTGCTCTGCAGTCTCATGGTCTCAGCTGTTTTGAATTCTGCCTGTATCTAAAGAAACCAAATGTGTAGACAGTGTTGTCCTGGTTCCTCTACCTGTGAAAATTTCATTGCCCTGCTGTTTGAGATCTGCTTTGGTTGTTTATTTGTTCTTTATAGCCTGGAAGATGCTTCTTGGAGTCAGACTGACTCATGTTAACTGGAGATGCTGGCTGCCCATGCAAAGGGAGCTTGAGAGAATAAACAGGGTAACAGGATAAGCCATTTTAATATTGAGTGTTTGCCATAATTATATTCTTATCTTCCTGCCTCTTCTCCCAAAAGGAAGCAGAAATAAATGAAATATTTTAAGCTGTTACTGTTCACATGAAAGATTAAGGAGCTACTGTCAATGTGAAGCAAAATCTGCCCTTCAAAATATGGATTGGTGCCACAGAACAGGAAAATCTAAGGCCTATTTTATTTTGCTATTACTGCTTTTTATTTATCTTTTGTTTTTACACTTCTGAGATTTTATCTACTTTCACACAGTCTGCTGATAGTTTGAACTACAATGAAAGGATGTTGAGGTTAGTTTTGTATGTGTCCATCAATTCTGAGATACTGCCCTGGTTTGCTGCTGTTTTAAAGGAACACAATGGTTAGTGTATTACTTTGAGGATGTACTCCAGCACCCCAGTTTGCACAGTGGTCAGGGCATGGCAACACTTCACCTTTTAAAAGCTGCAAAGGAAATTTGTTTAGTCTATGGCAAAGGCAAGAGAGGAAATTCTTTATTATCAGAATCCTTATTACAAATATTTTAACTTGATAGTTAACCTATTTAGGATTTCACTTGGCTTCCTCTCTTCTTCATGTGCAAAGTAGAAAAAATAAAATTAAGAGAAACTGAACGAGGGGCAAGAAGTAGCTTGTCTGGAGGTTGGAAGGGATTTTTAAAGTACTGCCTTCAAAACCTTTACTTACAGATTTAAAGCAGTATATGCATGTACCCCTTGTGAAAAACCAGTTTAGATGTTTTGTAACTTGTAATTGAATGTTGGCAAAATATTTGAAGGGCAAATAAAAGCTTCCCTTTGTTCTGTGCAAGGTAATATTGCAGCCTGTTTTTTTAAAAATTGAGTTGTTGTGTGCCCTGGAAAGGAACTGGAGGTGCAGCTGACACAATTGCAAGTCCACTTTGCTTACAGGTCGCTCAAATACAAATGGACAAAATTGTCCTTTGCCAGCCCTGTGTGCAGTAGTAGGTGTGTAATATTTGCATGTGTTGGCAAGTATTTTCAGGTGTAGGTCTTTAAAATCAAGAAGTTCTGTAAACAAGTCTCATTGTTTAGTATAAAAGTTATATATTTTTCAGTTCTGAAATAAAATTTGAATGTAGGCATGTTACCTGTGCATTGTTCATATTATATGACTCAAAAATATGGCGTGGGTTTTTTTCCTGTTTTCTTTATTTTAGATAACTTGTGATTTTAGCTTCTTGATAGAAGCTAAAATTTGTTTCTATTCATCTCTCCCTTTCTGAGATCTTGCTCTTTTGTACCCCAATATTTTATTTTCATTTAAAGCTATTCCAGTTTCCCATGAGGACAGATGGAAACCAGATGCTTGCTTCTTGGATATATTTTCAAGTTCAGTAACTTAACATGGACTTTTATAAATAAATCTCTAAGTTTCTGAACAGCTAAAAGCCACCACCTATTTTTAAAATATTATTTTTGGGGGCTGTTTCTCCAGATACTTGCCTTAATAATTCTTTGGGAGTGAGAAGGATAAAGAATTGTGGGTTTCTACAGATGAATGAGATCATGATACCTGTGAAACTTCTGGGAAAAGTGTCAGCAATACAGGGATAAAAGTAAAACAGAAAAGATGGAAAGTCTTGGACTTTGTTTTTCCTATAATGATAGCAAACATATTTACCTCTCTATTTAGTAAAATAGATCTGCACAGGTATAGTTTGATTTGTAAAGGAATTTCTTTCACTCGTCTGTGAATTTACTAATTTAGGACAAAAGGCATTGAAGATTGCTTGGCTTGGGAAGCAAAGGAGGGTTCTCCAGGTTGTTTACTCTTCTATTGCTATATTTGCAGTGTACTTTTTTTTTATTTTTATTGAAAAAATTCTTCTGATTGCAGTAAGCTGGCAGTGAGCTGTTAATGCAGTTCTGATTCCAGCTCTTCAGTGGCAGGACACAGCTGCTACAAAGCAATAGATGAATTTCAGTGATTGCCATGGGTTTGTTGGGCTTTTTTCCTAAACCTTTCTAAAGCATGGGGTTGCCCAGGTGTCATAGGTGAGGCTGAGGCCTCCTGGTATTTTTGATGTCCTGCAGGACTCAGAGACAAAAATTTAGATGAGCCTAGGGCTGAGTTCTGCAGTTGGTAAACTCAAAAGCCATGATATTTGCTTTAGCTGCCTTCCTGAGTATGAGTCTTTATCATACTGTCCTCCCATATCTTTTTGGTTTTTCTTTCAGGAAGCATGAAGTCTAGGCTTTTAGCTTAAGGGCAGCTGACATTCTCATGATTTAAGATAGGGTAACAAGAAAAAAATGCTGTGGATAATTTGAATAATATTTTTTAAGATAGTTTTTCATGTTAACCAATTTGGAAAAGGTTTCAGCAGCAGGACCAGCTTACTATGCTTTTTTTCTTACTATTTTTGTTTAATTTATAGACTTCACTTTAGATGATGGTTAAAACTCATGTTTTAGTTCTATGAGTCATAGGTTCCTTGGGTGGGTATTTTGTTTCCCTAAACCATATATGGATAAGCTTGAAGAAAACTATGATAAGAATGCATTTTGAAGTCTGATTTTTCTCCCAACTTTAGTCATCATCATTTCCCTTACATAGGTATTTTGACTTCAGTTTGGTTCTTCAGTGGTTTGCTTTTTTAGAAAAATAGAAGCTTCATTGTCCTAGGCCAGTTGAACAGAGACAGTAATAATTGGTTGAAAGACATCACAGCTTCTGAGTAATACTTTCAAAATCTGAAATTTTTTTTGCTGTAATTCTTTTTGTAATGCTAATTCTTACATAACTTGTTTCAGGGATGTGAAAACCAAATGTTGAATGATTAAGGAAATAATTTCTTTTTAATTGAGAGAGTTGAGACTCAAAACATTTACAGAACTCAGTTGAGGTAGTATGGCTTGAAATATGTAAACAAATTGTATATTGGTAGCTCAGATGCTATTCAAAACCTTTGGCAACTTATTCCCCAAGGCTAGTTTGTTACTTTCAATCATTAATACTAGATTTCAGTAATTATGCCTGAAAATAAACCAGGTGAAAAACAAACTGACCTTGCCTTTGCTTGTTTAGTCATGTCACTAAGCTTTGAGGTGGCAGCTGTTCCAGGTAGCTCAGTGGGGCCTGGTGAGACTTTAAACAATCCTGCAGAGCTTTCTGTTACTGACCACAGCCTTTTTGTGCTGTGCATTGCAGTGCAGTCAACTGCGTTGTCTTAAGTCCTCCTGTTTTATCTCACTCTGAAATTAAGTGATACTGGGTTAAAACCTTGTCCAAAGAACTCAGAGCTAATGAAAGATGCTGGGGCTTTTTTTATCCAAAAGTTGTTGTATAAATCTATGCACTTGTTGGAAGCAAGGTAGGAACCTTGTGTTCCTAATTTAGGAGCTGAACAGATTTAGCTAGCTAAGCCATGCCTTTGGAAAGCCTGGCCACACACTAAATTAATGTAAGGGTACAGCTCTTGCTTCCAGCTGAAAATCAGTCTCGTTGTATGTTGCACTTTGCTGCTCCTCAGGTAGCAATTAGATGAACCACAAAACATGCTGCAGCTACGTCAATCCAACAAACTAAAGGCTTGCTTGGAAGTTCAAAGGAGAGTTGCTGGGATGAAAATGGAAGGTTGCAGGGTGAAAGACAGAGTTCAGTGACTTGTACAGGATGATACCTCCCCATCTGCCAGGAAAATAGGTGGGACTGAGGGCGAGTTAAGCAGTAGTAATAGCAGCCTTTCTCCCATTGTGTACCTTAGAGTTTTGCTGGGAATCTTTGGAGCTGCAAAAGACTTGTAAAGGCTGTGCAGTTTCTTGAGGTTGCTGCAGTGAGTAGCATGGGAACATAAATACAGTAGTAAATATAGACAGTGGACAACGGCAAGTGCCAAAAGCAGATTGTTATTTACTGAACACCAAAGTATTTCCTTCAAATTTAAGTTTAAAGATGTTTTTTTCACTTTTAATTTCAGGTGCATCCCCCTCTGGCCCCCATATAGTTAATATAACCTCAGGAAGTTGAAAGTCAAGCAAAGGGAGGTTAAAGAGGAAACATTTAATGTGTTGGTTTTTTGGTTTTCATTTTATTTTTAGTTTGTTTGCCACCAGGGAAATGCAAAATATCACCTCTGAGTTGCAGCAATTGCAGTCATTTTACCATTATGTTTTTTGAGGTTTTGTCTACATAACTTCATCATGGTGGGTTAAAAATCAAGGGCAGTCAGATCAGGGGGTATTTAGAAACATCACCTTCCTTTGTGTGAAAACAAGGAGACCATCATCAAGAAACTGTTTCTCACAAGCTGAGACCCTGCAAGTTCAATTTGGGATAAATTTTCAAATTCCTACACTCATAGTCCTTGTTGGAATAAAGGTTGGTAAGGTTGCTAGGGAGAGTAGCTCAGATGTTACAGTCAGCAGAGCCTGATAAGGGGCTGGGGAGGAGATAAATTGGGGCATCATTCTTTGAAGGGTAGTGAGTGACTGTGGTGAAAGTTTGCACCTGAGGAGTCCCTTGTGAAAATGGAGGGAGGAAAGGTTTGGATCCCAGAAGTTCCCATCTGTTTGCCATGGATCAAGTCGTAACTAAAGTGCCTTAATTGGTCATCTTGCTTTTTTGCCTTAACCAGTGAGAAACATCTGTGCCATTGCTTTATAGGAGCTGTTGCATAGCACAGACATCTGACAAACAGAGCAAAACGTAATTCTGAATTTGACTCTTAGTTTGTTGAAAATACTGCTAGTTTTTAGACAGGGAAGTAAAGTTGGGGTTTTTTTTTGTTTGTTTTTTTTGGGGGGGGAGGGGGTTGGAGTAATTTTGCTGATCCTATAGATGTTTGCTTTAAAGCCCAAAACCATGCATATCTTTCAGATATGTTTGGGTTAGCCTAAAAATAAATGCTAATCACATGTTTTTATTCTATAGACAGCTTTCTTTAATTGCTATATTTAAGATCACTATGAAAATACTTGCCTTCCATTATAGTTCTGCTATAGGGATTAAACCACTCTGGTGTATAATTATGCTTTTAGAAAACAAAAATTAAATTGTTAAAGCAAAAAAAAATGCAGTGCAAAAAACCACAAGTTTTAAAAGTGGCTTTACACAAGCAGATGATTAGAAAGGTAGTAGCTTTGGCTTGATGTTTAGGTGTACAGTAGTTTAGAAGCCTATTTTCACTCTATTATAAAACTAAAGTAAAACAAAATCTGACACAATTGATTTCTGTCTGTGAAGACAGGGACAGTGAAGGTTTATTCAAATATATTTTTCCTGAAATGGCATAATTCAGTAGGAAGTATCTGGAAATTAGATAATCTTATTTCATCTTGGCATGTGCTGGATGGACAGTGTGCCTCAGTATGCAAGGTGAGCATTGGGCTTGCAGTGCTCTGCCTAATGGATGAAAGACATGATAATGATAAATGACTGCTTGTGATTTAGAATAACTTTCTGAAATACCAATAGCTTTCTCCTGTCTTACAGAATTAAAAAAAAAAAAAAAAAGTTGAGGAGTATCCTTGTGGACAGCAGGGAATTGCTTAATGAACTCCACATTGTTCAGTTCATATGCTCTTGCTGTAAGCAAGAAATAACATTTGCAATCTGAAATTTAATACAAAAGCCATCTAGGCTGAGTGAGGTTGTGGCTGGTGTTACTACAAGTCTGACTGTTATTTAAAAGCATTTTCCAGCTTGCAAACCCCTTTAAGTTAGTTTTGCTTTAAGTTGCTTTCTATTCTGCAAGTGGCAAAGCCTTCTCATTGCTGTTGAAGAGTGGAAGCAGACCGTGAGATATGTGCTCAAACACCCCCACATTAAAGAGATCTTTAGTAACATAGATGTTTCTGAGGAGTGGATTGAATTTATTTCCCAAACATTAAATATATGTATTTCAGGAATGTAGGAACACAACTAAGTTAACCTTCATTATGGAAATCTAAAAAAAAAAAATCTCTTGAAAGCCACAGGAGTTAATTCTGTTGACTATCATTATCTCTGTGATGTACAATAAAGCTTCTGCTTAAGAGGTACAAGTGCCAGTTTCTACACGAGGGAAAAGGAGTCTCCAAGTTTCCACTGACAGTGCAATATTAAGTCAACCTTTCTGTGATTTCTGTGGGAATTATATACCAGGTGCTTTGGACTACGCCACCGTTGTCAAGAGCTGTTGTGGCTGTATAAGTACAATCCAGGCACTTTGTAGTTTTCTTTCTCTCTTCACACAGGAGATGCTGAAAGGTGTGTTGATTTTTGGGGGTGGGGCGGAAGGGGCATTGGTTTGTGGTTCAGTTTGGGTTTTGTTTCAGGAGAGGACAGAAATGGAGCTGAGGAATAGTTTAGATTTGGAAGACTGATAGGAAAGCAATGTTGTTTGCCCTTAGTGTGATTTCCTGGCTAAGTCCTTCTTTTTAGTTTTTCTGAGGAAAAGGTTCATAGCTGTGTTTCAGGAAGCTCTTTCGGTTACTGCTTTCCTCCCATTTATAAATAATCCCCAGAGGGGAGTGTAGGTTTGTTTTTTTTTTCTTTAATGAGTTGCAGAAAACCATCAGAAAAGATATATTCTTAGGTTTTTGTTATATTTTGTTTCATTTGAAGTGATTTTAATGATGTACTATTCTCCAGGAGACCTTTGATGCAATTCTGGCTTTCATTTCCTTATTTTCTAATGGACTTCCGTGGTATTCGTGGTGACAGTCACCAATATCCCATAAGCACTGCAGCATAATGTAGAAGAACATGTTTTTGTTGCTCTAGTAACATTACCTGCAGCAGGTACCTGATTACAGCTATTTTAAAATGCTATATTACTTGCAAAAGGTTTCCATTACTGATCTTACTATATCAGGTGGGGTTTTATTTGTCAGAACTGATGTAGTGGTTAAGCATAGGTCTTAAAATTTTAATTCCATTTTTGTTTTTGCAGCAGACTTGTCTGGGCTTTAAAGTTTGATTTCTTAAAACTAGACATTTCCTTTTAAGCAAATAACCTTTATCTGCTTTTCATATAGTCAGATCTGATCTTGCTTGATAGCCATCGCGGCTCTGAGGGCTTCAGTAGAAGATACTAAGAAAAATAAAGTATCATGATGATAAATCAGGGGTGACAATTACCAGTTATTTTTGCTTAGTTCCTTGTGAAATGAAGTTTGTCTTCTCCCCTCAAATATTCTATTATTGTTAAGAGCCCCATAGGCAAAGACTGCTTGTTGCAGTTCTTTTTAGATTTTGTTAATGATGTAGATCTGCTTTCAACTGTTACATAATGTTTTGGTTTTGGAGTGCACACATGTTTCATTTCCCAAAGTGAAGTTTCCTACAACGAAGGAAAACTAGAGAAAAGGTGTGCACCTGAGTATTCTGATGATACTCTGTGGACTTCCACAGCCCAGTAAAATAGAGCTGAGTTTTTCACCTTCTAATGCTGCTGTTAGTTCAGTATTAGAGGTGAAATCCAGCTTTGCCTGGTGATTGAATAACAAAGAGTTGTGTATAGATTGGTGTGGTTTTTTTTTTTTTAATATCCCCAGTGCCTCACATTTTCCAGCGGGGTGTGTTTTGGCCTGACACTGAAAAGGATTTGTTTCAGTGGATGTGTTCTGGGCTGAACACTCAGCCTGAAAAATAACAAGAGAATTAAAAACCGTAGGGATTGCTTTGTCAGTGCATTGTATCAGTCAACCTGTTAGTCTGGTATCCAGACCCGCTGTGGCTGCTTTCCAATGATTCAGCGTGAGGGGGGAGTGAGAACTGAACCATGCCTTGTAACGCCTGCATGGTGAGAACCAGGGTGCTTGCACAAGATATGTGGGTTTGATTATCATAAACACTTGTAACTAATAATTAAACTGGGGTCTTAGAGGCGTTGTTTCATGTATCTATCAACATAACTCTCATCCCAGACAGCCTAACAACATCAAAGTGTTTTTGTTGTATGTAGATGAAAAATATTTTCTCACACTGATTTTTTTTTTCTCCCAATAGCACTTTCCTCCAACTTTGGTGCACAGTGTATCCCCACTTTTACCTAATCCACAGTGAATTGTTCAGGCAGAAAGTAAGACAGTTTTCTTTACTTTTTTCTGTGCAACCTTTGCTTTTGGCAGGGTCTGCACCAGATCTGAGCCTTTGTCATCTTTGTGGTTTGAGACTTGAGACAGGAAGTCTTCAGGATACATCTGACACTTCAGTTTAGTCACAGCTGAATCCTTATTCCCAGCAGGGAAAAAAAAAAAAAAAAAAAAAAAAAAAAAAAAAAAAAAAAAAAAGCCCTTTGTCTCTTCAGTTGCTCATGTGCACATTCTTTCATTCATGGAGATGCAGCAATTTCTGGCCTTGAAAGGACTTTGGCTCCCTGCTGGGTCAGGGGCTCAGAGGACATGCTTTCCTCCTGACCTCATGGTGCTTTTGGTAGTGTCCTGTGCTGGAGCATCTGCCCAAAAGGAAAGTTTCTCTTCCTTCCTGTGATGAGTAAGGAGATTTGAGAGACCCTATCTCAACTTCATAAGAATTGTGAATTACCCTTTTAACCTGATGCATTTGTTTGGTGTTTGTGCCACAATCCTCCTCTGTCTTGCACATGACCTGACACCACAGGCTGCTGCTGGAGGTGTCAGATCCTTGCTCTCCCCAACCCCGAGGCAACTAATCAATACAAGGGAAGTGCTCCTGCCAGTTTCAGGGAGTTCTGAGAAGTGGGAATTGGGCGGTTAAGCAGGGAAGCAATATTATATTATATTATATTATATTATATTATATTATATTATATTATATTATATTATATTATATTATATTATATTATATTATATTATATTATATTAGAAGTTTATATATAGTATTTCAAAGAATTAGGAATCTTTCAAATAATGACATTTTAACTTTTAGCAGAAGTGGCACATCTGCAGCACAGAGATGCTAGGCTTGGATCATTGTGCTGAATGAGATCTCTTCTGCAAGGATTAGAGATGACAAAAACTTGCCTTTGCTCTGGTCCATAGGAATTTACCAACAAAACAAGTAGCAATAAATTTATAGTAATGAAATTAAAAAAAAAAAAAGTTATTGAAATATCTCAAGAGCACTTAAGTAATAATTTGTCCACTTAAAAATCTGAGCATTTTTCCTCACTTGCTTAAGTTCTCCAAATGGATACAGTGAGGGACTTGTGACCACTTGAAACAGAACTGAACCTGGATTGGTTGGTTTGTTTTTACTTAGTGACAGCTACTTACCTTATAAATGGAGTAATTTATTCTTGTTCTTGCATATTTTCTCAGTTTAGACTTAATTCCACTTGATGCTAACAGTGTTTGGTCCCTTCTTTGTAAAACACTGGTGCACGTTAAGCTGTAGCTTTTTTTCCAGCATTCCTGTAGCTGTTTTAGCTGAGCAGTTTGTCTGTTAACATGAAATCTGCAAATCATTTCAATCTCTCTTATATTTAAATATATAACAGATTTATATGCTTTCATATTTTGGAATCTTTGATATTCTTCTCAATGCCTTAAACTTCTAAGTTTATGATGTCTGCTGAGTATTTTCTCCCACGGTTTTGGCAAGCCTTGGTTTCCTCACATTTCTAACTCTTGCCAAAATACAATTTGAATATAGCTTGGAAAACCCCGACAAAACAAACAACAAAACCCCATGAAAATTTGATGTCATTTTAATGTGTGTGTAGCTGAAGACAAAATCTTCCAAAATAAAATAAATGTGCAGTGTGAGAAGTTATAAGCCATTGTCTCAGAGACACAAACTTCATAGAGAATTTATGTCAGCAGCTAAGACTGGTCTGAAATGTTTGATGTTGCCTTCTGTTTGGAATAAAGTCTTCACCAAAGAGTTAAATGGGTTTTCTGAGTGGCAGTTATTTTGGGAGGGGTTGCTTCTTTGGCCTGTTTAACCTGTGGCTGATTGCTGCCCTGTAAGAGAGACCATCTTGGCAAAAGGGAATGGGTTATAGATGTAATGTGTGTTTCATTGTAGGGAGGAAGGACTTTTAACACTCAATGTCTTTTGGAGGGAAAATTACCAAACCTAGGGTAGTCAGTCTTACTAACTGTGTAGTATCCCTTTTAGCTCCTAAGCTTCTATGCAAAAAATGGAATGCAGTATACATTCTTAAAATGTATTACGGAGTTTAGGAAGCCAAAGTTTTAATGAGGACAGTGACTTCAGAGGTAACTAATGCTGCTTGATTACTAACAGATTATTTTTCCTTTACATACAAAGCCCCTCCACATGAGCAGACTGTAAGTCTCAGTGACACATGGAGACTTACTAAAATACACGTACTGGGCTAAATATAACGTATAACAGGTTTTACAAAAAAGTGTAGTATTTTCCATTCAAGGCCCTCTCAAGTACTAAAATTTTTAAGTGTGCCTGCCCTCAATACTGATCTTGGAGATGATTGACCACAACAGTTCCCAGTTACCTCCTTTCCAAGTCTTGGAAGGGAGGTGATGACTGGACAAGTCAGTCATTTTCCACAGAATCTTCTTACCTCGTGACTGCTCCATTAACCTGATAATTAAGTGAATGCTAGACTAATACTTTTTTTGCGTTGCATCTCTTGGAGCTGCCTATAAAGGAGCAATGTCGAATAACTTGAATATGTAGAGAGTATGGTTATGGGATTTTTGTATCTTTTGCACTTGGCTGAAGGGAGCTGTCCTGGAGAAGAAAGCTCCTAGTGCAATTTGAGCAAGTTGGAGCAAGGGTAGATTGAAGTTTCCCTTGTGGCAGGGCACAGTACTGTGAACAGGGGCTTGTGTGGAACTTGGAAAAAAATCAAGTTTCAGCACAACTCAGGTAAACAACACTGTCATTAAAAAACAATAACAAAGAAAAAAGAAAAAATAGTATTAAATCTCAGTTACCATATTGAGGGTATTTTGGCAGGAAATGGAACTAGGGAGAGGAGAATTAGATGTCTCATGTAAGTGGCACTTCCTAGCCACTTTTGCAAAAAGCTGTTAGGTTGGGTTTTATTTAGGATCCAGATAAATTTCAGAATATCTTATGTCAATTAATAAAATCTGAGTCTCTTTATTTTAGTCAGAAAGAAATGATCCTTACTTACAGTAGCCACTAAAGCTGGCTTGTTTTTGCGATACACCGTGTAGTTGTTGCTTACAAATCCTGTGGCAGGCAACCTCACGTAGAGGTGAGTGGAGGTAGCACGCCAATGCTGAAATTAGTCCTATATCAATTCACTATTATTGCTGGTAATTTTACAGCTGGTGAGTGGTGTGGGGGGAAGGTTGGGAAAATCATGAACTGGTTTAGTGGTTTAATCTGGTAGATTTATCTTGGTAGGAAGGATGGATTCATAACTTACATGTCTGTTTTTTATACTAGAAAGGACAAAGGTACTTTGGAATAAAATATGGTTATAAAGTTTTGAATTCCTCTTGATGTGGAGGAAAAGAAAGAATCTTTGTTTAATGAAAAGAATTTAATCTGCTATAAAAGATAATGGAGCTTGAGACATTTATCAGTCTTCCTGGAGAAACGTAATACCTTGCAGGGCTAGACCTGAACTGTTTCTGCTATCAACAAGTAATTAGCAGACAGAGCACATTGTTGATCAAGATCTGACTAAAGGACACTGTGAAACTATTCCTTCTGGTTGCCTTTTCTTTCTTTCCAGAAGAGAGATGAAAAAGGTTGTAAATTGTTTGCAGCTTTTTCTGAGGATGTACTCTTAAGTCAAATTTTTATTTTAAAATTACACCTTGCATTTTGATCATTATAGTTTTCTTAGCTGAGGTGGGTTTCTTTTTTGCCTCCCATACATTAGCACTGGAGAATGACTATGTTAACAATAGCTGCACACTGTGGGTGAGGCCAAAAGGAAGTATGAGTATGAGCTGGAGTATTGCAAACATTAGATATTTACTCTTGACTACCCTCTTCATTGTATAATTCTCCCCAATGATTTTAATCATCAAAAATGTGAAGAATTCATCTGATTCTTCTTATGATGCCCCATGTTTCTGCTGTTTGGTTTTGTATTTTTTTAAACTCCATGGAAAATTTGTCTCATGGTTAGTCACTGAATTAAATTACCTCTTGACATTTTCAGCATTTTTTTTCCTGCCTGTCTATCAGTCTGAGTGGAGTTTGTTTGTGATTCTTTTGTTTATTTGCTTTAAGTTGCTCTTCCTAAAGAGGCTCTGTCAGACATAGCTGCTACAAGTGGAGGTAAGAAAAAAAGAAAATAAGAGATGCGGAGCATATCATTAATGGTGTAATGCTATTCCCTGCCTTAGGTCACTGTAGATTGCTAATGGTCAGGCAGGGAGGCAAAAGGGAAAACTGGTAGAAATTGGCAGAAACTGAAAAAAATGGGCAGGACCCAGGTGATCAGATTTCTGTGATGGTAGATATGAAAGTCTTTCAATAGGGGATTAGAGAGCTGTTGTAGTCAAATCATTTCAAACTCTCTGTGCTTCTTGAACTGGTAAAGCCTGTAGGAAAGGCTTGGGTAGATGAGGACCAACTGTGATGAGAGCTCTCCAAAACTCAGGCTTTGTGCATGTGGCTGTTGGAGTGAAGATGGCTATGGGATATCACCTGTGGAGACTAGAGGCTCACTGGCACTACTTCATTGGTGTCCAAACCATAGTAATCCAAGCTTTGTGTAAACACACAGAATATTTTTCAGGACTGTGTAGAAATGTTTCCTCGATTTTGCAGAAGACTGCAGGAATCTTAAGTCTTTCACAACTCAGTGATTTATTTTTCTCCTAGTTCATGGATGTTTCCTCTTGAAGATAGCAGTTGGGACAAGAAAAATTGTATTGGTCACTGGTCTGCTTAATATAAGTGTGTTATTAAGAGATGTCTGTACTGTTGAGCTTTTCATCTTTGTCCAAAGAGATTGCTCAAGAAGTGCCTAAAAATTCTTGTAGGAAGCAGCTGAGACCCATGACTTTTTACCATTAAAAAATGCCTTCAGGTAGTAGAAAGTGAAGTTGTACATTGCCCCGTGGCTTGACACGGGGGGCCTTTTAGTAAGGCAGCATCCATATAAAAATTATTTGCATGCTCAAATTAGCCTCCGACTGTTTTTAACTAATATTTTCTGAAGTCAATGAGCCAATGCTTTCAAAGCTCTTATATTTCAGGTAAATAATTAAAATGTTCTCCCTACAACTGCTCTCAAATAGCAATTTTTTTTTGTAACATTGAAACAGTGTGTAAGTTCTTCCATGTGGCTGGTGGGCATTTGCCATTTAGGCTCTCAAGTAAAACTCTTTACCCATTTCTAGTTTAACCTGTGCAACTCATACAATACCTTTCTGAAAGTTCAGGGGCTCATTAGCTAGCATGTAAATTGTGATGCCATTGACCTTGCATATTTATTTTAAGCTGTGTCTGTAGTTATTTAGTGAAAGACTTAAAGAAACAGTCTGAAGTTGGCCACAGTTTATCTTCACTTCTTAAAATAACACACATACCTCAGTGGCATGGTCTTTGGTGACATTTTAATTCTATTGGCACACTTTGAAATGGCCAGCTGGGACATCACAGGCAGACATCACTTTTGAAGCCTTTCAGATACCATCTAAATGCCAAGCTTTTGAGTAGCAAAATAATGCATTTATATATAGATTAAACACAGTAATTAGAAGTGCCTTGCAACATGTCAGTAATTGTGAACAGCTGCATCAGAGCAATGCAGCTGTTAAAACTCCTTCATGGCCCAGATTACATGTATTTGGTCCAAATTACTCACGGGTATATCTGTATGCTTTTGAGGGAATACAGAGGATCATTTGGGATGCATTCATTTGCTGAAATCAGTCCTTGATTATATTTTATTAAGAGAGTGCATGATATAAGGAGGCTCATAGACATGTACAAAAATAATCCAACACCATTATTGCAGAGCAAGCAAACACCACTCTGAGTTGTATGGTGTTTGTGTCTAATAATGCTGCAGTGCTGCTGCCTCCCTTCAGGCTTTAGCTGGATCTGCAAAACACACAGTGCTGCTACAGAAATACCTTATCATAGAATGTCTGGGCTTGGAAAGGATCTTAAAGATCTGGCTCCAAGCCCCCTCCCCCGGGCATGAACACCTCTCACCTAGACCAGGTTACTTTGGAGGCCTGTCCAACCTGGACTTGAAGACTTCCGGGGGTGAGGCATCCACAATTTCTCTGGGCAATCTGTTCCAGTGCTTCACCACACTCACAGTAAAGATTTTTTCCTCATATCCAATCTAAAACTAGTCTCTTCCAGTTTAAGGCCATTACCTTTGTAAACAGTTCCTCACCATTTTTCTACTTGCCTTCCTTCTGATCTTGAAAGGCTGCAGTAAGATCACTCTGGAGCCTTCACTTCTCCAGGCTGAACAATCCCAACTCTCTCAGCCTTCCCTCACAGGAAGCGTGCTCCATCCCCTGATCATCTTTGTGACCCTCCCCTGGGCCCGATCCATCCGGCCCATGTCTGTCCTGTGCTGGGACCCCAGAGCTGATGCAGCCCTGCAGGTGGGGTCTCACCACAGCAGATCAGAGCAGAGGGGCAGAATCCCCTCCCTGCTGGCCACACTGCTTTGGATTCAGCCCAGGACACAACTGGCTTTCTGGGCTGCAGGCACACATTGCTGGGTCAGGTCCAGCCTAACATGGTAGCAAACCAGTTACAAAACAGAGACAAGAATGCTGGGACTGCTCTAGCCTCTGCTTTCATCCCAGTGTGCAGCTATAAAAACAATTTGTAGTAACAGCTAATGTTGTTCTGTGCCTGTTGCTGAGACAGGTTTTGTGCCAGAGAGTGTTTGAGGACTGGAACATGAAGTTGAAGAAATTCTTTCATTGTGATGGAAACCAGTCTTGTCATCGTTGTTGTCATCATGTTGCCTTGTGTCTTGTTTTTCCCTTGGGGTTTTTATTAGAGGAAGTTTTCAGCAGCCTCTGATTCAGCTGCAGAAAGTTATGTCCTACAGAGGAGACCAAGAGCAAAGCTGTCAAGGTCACAAGCTAGGAAATGCAGGGGAAGCCTGTATTGATGTGGGAAGCTTTGCTTTGGAAGTCTGATGTGTTTTGCGTGCGCTGTAATTTCCTAAGGAATGCAATAACGTCGGTCTGGTTTTGCCTGTGCTACTAATTTACAAAGACCCTGATTAAAAGCTTCCTGAGCATTGCATAACTGTACCGTTTGCAGTGCTCAGGGACACTGATCTTTTACTTTTGTTTCTTCTCTATACTAGTTATGTAAGGATAAGTGTTTTTAGAAATATCTCAGAAACCCAATAATGACTCTCTGTGAACATTAGGCAAAGCTTTCTTGCTGCTGCTTGAGTGTCCAGTGTTAGGGTTAAGTCCAATCTCCATCGAATTTAACAGTTTAGTGAGACTGCCAGAAAGACAGTGGACTTGAAGAAATATGACCCATGTCCAAAAGTTTTCTGATCAAAAGTTTTTGAAGTCCTGTTGGTTTACTTGCTAGATCCTGAAGTAGCCTTGGCAGTTGCTCGGCAGTAATGCGTCAGCAGTGGTGCTTCCTGGCCAAGTTCAGATAAATGGAAAAGCTTGCATTTTGGAAAGTTTAAACATTTCTTAAAATATTACTCTCCTTACCTTTGAATTTGAATAGGGTCTGAATATATTTGAGAGAGACACTTTTGTTCCCTTTTTCACAAAATGGGGTGGGGGGCATATTTGGTGTCATCTGGACTGTGGGACATGCTTGATGGCATTTATTTAAAATCTTCTGAAAATGGACCTAACAACTGGGATAACAGGAACAACATTAAGAATGGGAAAAGAATGATTTTCACTATTTTCTCTACTATGAGTTCTTTGTGGATCAAATCTGATAAAGTATGGGTAATTTACCTGACCTAGATGCCCAAGTTCATTTTATCTCAGTCAGCTGTGTAATCTGTGTCCTTTTTTCTTTCATAAACACTCATCTCATTATTTGGCTGCCTCAAATGATGTTGCTCGTCTCTATTTACACTTTTGTTTTCCAAATGCAGACTATGCTCCACACCTGTTGCTTTCCTTTGAAAAACACATCTCTCCAACATGCATGGTTTATGATGCTAACTTGCAGGCATTCTTTAATTATAAAAGGATATGTGGTGATCTGTCAAGGGACAGTTGTCTCTAATGGATTAAAAGAAGCTTATATGGTTTAAATATGAGCTATGCCCTTCACATGCTGAAAATAGTTCAAATTAGTTTGAACTGGCTACATAGTGTATTTAGTACCTATGCAGGTAACTGGTTATTTTCTTAAGCTCAGATGGTTAATTTTGCACTTCTGTATGTGGAATGTAAAGAGTAGGGGAAAAAATCTCCTCAGACAAGTAAGGGAACTGACAAGCGTTGGTAGATAAACTGTTCCCAAGCTTCAGCCCACAGGAAAAAATGAGGCACTGGTTAAATAAAACCTGTCCTCTGCCATGCAAGTTCTCAGCTGTTGAGAATCAAAATTTTAGTGTCCTGACTCATCAACTCTTGCCACCTTCCTCTAGTAAACAGTAAAATGAGAGTAAATGAATGATTGGCCATTTGGAAAATAAATGACTTCCTGAAAGATAGCGATAGCTATCTTTCATAAAAGCATATCAGCTTAAGAATGATGGGATGTTTGGTTATGCTGGGAAAAGCAGGCAGGTTTTCAGGTATAAAGTATTTTCTAGAGGTCTGGAAAACTGCTAAATACAAATTGAGTAACACCACTGTGAGTCAAGCTAGATATATATCTGTTACACCATCTCATATAAAATTAAGCAGTAGCTGCAGAATTGAGTGTCCGAGTAAGAGCTGAATTTTACAGCTGCATTGTTTTAAGGGCTTTTTTCCACACAATTTTTTTTGAATAATTACTGCCTTTGAAAAATTCCAGGATATTGTCAGTAGAAAGTCATGTCTGTGGCAGAAAACCCTATGAGGTAATAAAAACACTTACTGTGCCTGTCAAATATTACTCACTTACTTCGGCTATGAGGCAAGACGAAAGTAATGTTTGCAGCATTGTGACAGATCTCAACAGGCTTTGTGACCATCAGATGTTTTCCATCAGTGATTAGTTGCCCACAAAAGCAACTTAATTGCTTCACATGCTCTAAGTGTGCTGTGACTGTTACCACCTAAGTATTTTGAGCTGAGAAGGATGAAAGGTATTTTTTTTCAAAAACTAGATGGTGGGAAAGGAAAACTTCATAGTTAGCTGAATGAGTTGGAGTCAGATGGGCTTATTAATTTTTCTCGCATGGTTGTTGTAAATAGCAGAATAATTACGGGACTTTGCTTTATGCACCTTCGCCTAATAATTGGTGCCTTGGCCAATTTATTGACTACCAGAATGAACTGTTAAAAGTCACTGCTGCTTTGCAATGTTTCTTGCTTAGCTTCTGCAGAAAACAAAATAATTTCCAGCTGCAGCTCATACTGTGACAGTTGATCTTTGACTTCTCTTTCCCTTGAAGGCATGGTGAGACCTCTTGGCTAGGTTAACTTAAGGTCTTAATGCAAACAATTGAAAGAAGAATATAAGGAAACCCCCAAACTGAAGTTGTTAGGTATCTAAAACTATAATAGATAAGCTATTTATGACTCAACATGGCTTTCTCAGCATGTTGGACCTGTAATATATGCTAAGCCAGTGACCTTAAATATATAACCATACAAACAATACATGGAAATGATAAAGTGCAAGAAAAGCAAGGGTCTGTAGTGGAAAAGTTAACAGCTTCTAGCAAATGCGTGCTCATTAAATTGATACAGTAATAATTCTGGCATGTAGTTTTATAGTGCTTTAGCTCTGCTATCCACAGCCAGTGCCACCTCTGGTAGTTTTTCCATTTGAGGACGGCCTGTGGGAGCCCCCCAAAGACATCTGCTGCAATGAGGGCTGGTTCAGGTATGTGCTGGCTGCAGTGTCCCTGGGGTGAAAAGGCCCCTGACAGCCTTTGTAGCACTTCACCAGTCAGGTCCTATGCTCATGCACCTCGAGGATGAATATCCATCCCTTGCTACTGGGGTGACATGGGAGGGGGGAGAGAGGTGTCTGAGAGCCTGAGTGTCATAGATATAGATATGGATAGTGATATGGACACTGCGCTTAAGGTGCTTCACCAAAATCATCAGCTTCAAGCAGCAGCACCTTGTTATTCAAAAAGTCTCCTATACCTTTTCTCTGTATCTCCCAAGAGCAGCTTCACACAGCTCTGGTTCTGTCTCTCTTTCTTCTTCAGTTCTGGCTCGCTCCTGTCTGTCCTACGTACAGTATCTTACCTTTTCTGTCCCTTGCACAACCTCCTGTCCCTAGATCTTCACAGCACAGCCAGCAGACTCCAACTGAAATCTTCCCAGCTCACTCACTCTATCACGACACCCATGGCTGTGAGGGCAAGGCTGTTTCCACTCTAGGATAATTAACACAGCTGTAACGTATCAGGGGGAAGACTGCCTTCAGCAGCATCTCCTTTTGTCTCCCCACAGCTGAGTGGGAAAGAAAATTGGCTGGTTTGCTGGTTGGTCCTGCTGAGAAGTCAGACAAAGAGAAGTCAGTCCTGACCTTAATGGGAAATAACTGAACCCATAGGGTGTCCTATGAAAACCAATGCAAGTTTATCCTTTTAAATAGATTTATTGTCATGTTTCTTTATTGGTGACTACTGTCCCTGGCTTTTCTGGAGCAGTCCCAGGCTCAGTAACTTTCCTGACAGCTATGCGGTTGTGATGGGCTCTCCACATGTCTGCATATTGTAGTTAGGATGTTGTACAGCTTGAAACACCACAGATGGAAATTCAGAAGCTGAATATGAGGTTGCTCATATTGTTCCTTGTATCACCTGAAGTGTGGAAGAAGCAGGAGGTGGTAGGACAGCTGGGATTTTGCCAGATTTCGGAGCAATACTTCTGGAATCTGGGTGGGTGACACCACTTCCCATGCTCCTGACCTAGTGAAGGGCAGGGCCCTTCTTTGCTGTTGCTGCCTGACACCTCAGAAACAGTTTTCATTCCATTTGGTTAATTGCACTTCCACGGTCCTTCTCAGACTTCCTGCAAATAATGAATGGGTGAGCTGCTTTGTAGAGGAGAGGTGTGCTTAGCTCCCAGAAAAAGTAAAATATAATCTAACAGCTCTCTAAATTGCCAGCTTCTTCATTTGAGAAAAAATGCTCATTCCTACACACATGCTTAGGGTAAAAAAAAACCCAAATCAACCAAATAAGGGCATGTTGGGGACTGGGGAGCTGTTTGTGGTGAATTTCCAGTTAAAATAAATATGACTACACTTTCAAATTACTTGGGCTATGTTTTAAACTAAAGAGGTAATTTAAACTTTAGTCACCATATTGTGGAAAACACTGGAAAAAATAATTCAGTGCTTAGTCTTGAATCTCTTAAATTATTACTTAGATTTGATGACAGACTAAAGTCGATGTGAAGCTGAGCCCTTTCTGTTAAGGATTTTGGAGACTGACTGGATCTGTGAGTTACTAAGACGTATGCTCTTCTTTAAGATATCTGTTTTTAAAAGGTAGTTTGCCGTCTAATAAGGGCTGATAAAATCAAATGTATAAATTACAGTTTAATAGAAGCCCAGCTATAACAGTTTTATCTTGTCACTTGCACTTAGCTGTTACGTCAATACTATTACTTAGCAAGACAGCTTCAGGAAGGCTTAAAGAGAAGAAAAAAATAGTTATAGAAAGGCATAATTGATAAACATTATCTTGATTATTTAGACTTGCTGAGCTACCACTTGTATCTAGGCTGCTTTATGACTTTTCTAGGACGATTGGCAGCAATCTGCCATCCAGGATTGTAAGGCATCAGCCAGACTTGGCACTTGAGCTTTAATTTGAGCTTTACCATTTACCATTTGAGCTTTAATCAGGGGAGTCATGGGCAGGTATGTACAGACGTGCCCTCCTAGACCAAGCCTAACTGTGACGTGGGAGCTCCAGGTTGCTAAACTTTCTGCCTTTGTGGAAGCAAAAATCATGTTTTTAAAAGCCTCTGACAGACAGAAGGTAAGTGAGATAAATTCTGCGGTATTTTTTCCTTAGCTTTTTGTTTGGTTTTTGGTTTTGCTGTAATAGAATAAAATATTATCTGCCTGCACTTAAATTCTCTTTACAAATGTATTGGTAGGGTTGCCACAGACCACAGGAATGAGACTATGAGAAGTAGTTGTCTTTGGGAGGTCTTAGAAACAACTAAACCTTTGTGGGTAGGAATACCAAAGCAGAGGGCAGCTTTTTTCTTTCCTAAAGTATCAGCACTGTTTATTTTAACACATCATGATGAAATCACAAACCTTATTTAAATTTAAGAGGAGAGATCTAAATTTGATTTGGCCAACTGTCAAGCAGCCAGTAAAGCAAGAACACAATTTTTCTTTCTTTTACCTGACCTAGTGTACCCTGATGTGCTGAGGGAGGCACACTATGAGGGTGCCAAATGTACCAGGCTGTACCATATACCAAATGTAAAAGGCTGACAGGCACATTCTGTTAATTTATACCCTTTTAAACTTACTGAAAGTGTAGCATCTGCTGAGAGTGACTCACCAACTAGCTCTGTTCTAGTGCCCAAGCACCCTCTGGGTGCAGCACTGACATTTCCGTTGCTTGATTGTAATTAACACTATTTGTCATAATTTGGTATGTTTAACTAAATGTAAGCTAGCGTTATAATGTAAGCTAGCATTATAAACAAAGGAAATGACTGATGAAATAAAATGTTGACAGCCATCTCTTAGCAATCACAATGACCAGAGAACAGATTTGAAAATATTGCTGTTTCTTAAGGCAAAAAAAGGGAGAAATTGCCTTTTCTTTTTTTTTTTTTTTCTTTTTTTCCCCTTTTTTTAGTGACTGCAACTGATTCTGATTTTCATTGAGTTATAGTTAAGAATGATTTTGCTACCTCTGCTTTTCTATGTGTTGGGCTGTGGACAGGTTTGCAATCTTGAGGCTGCAGATGCTTGCCCTGGCAAGATTGCTGAAGTGCTGTTGTACTAAGTGATGTTGCCTGGGGCAATGTGTGCTTCTACAAAACTGTGGGAAACACAGTTATATGTTTTTGTATTAATGTATGCAAGGAAACCATTTCTGAAGATGTTTAAGTTGCAACAAGAAGCAAGCTTTACAATGTTCTTATTCTTCTATTGTTGTGAGCCAGAGCAAAATTGGTAAGAAATGAATTATGTCTGTGATGGAGAAGGGGCTTTTGTTTAAGGAAAAAAAGAAATATATTTGGATTGTTCTTTTTTCTGTGTTTTAAATTATGTCTACATTTGTTTTTATTCAGATAACCCCTAGTGAAAGTCATGGCTTGTTAATATATGTTAAGTGCTTTCTGCTTGTCATCTTTGTTCCTGGCCGATTTACAGAAAGCAATTTTGACCCCTGTCAATTGTCTGCTCTCTAGAAGTAAAATTAAGCTAACCAACAGAACTGCAGACTACAATGGAAAGACCATGAAAAATTCAGGTTTTTGGAAGGAAGTGGCTTTTCAGGGATGTAGCATCTGCTGCCAAAACTTGTCTCCTGATGATTCACCAGCTAGGAAAAAAGAGTTAATTTTGAAAATTGGAAGGGCAGAATGCAAGACAGGAAGGGAATCCATCCTCTTTTCCATCCTTCTATTAGAAAGGTTCAGCTCAGAACAACATAAAGTTTAGAGGAAGTTTTCCATCATTGACTTCATTTGGTGGACGTAGTGGTGTTAGGTTTATGGTTGAGTTCAGTCTTAAAGATCTCTTTCAACCTAGATGATTCTGTTACTGAAGGTGTTGCACCTTCTTGTTGTATTTCTCTCGAGTTTGAACAATCCTGGTTACAGAAGAATGAGAACAGCAAACACAGCAGCTATGTTGATAACCAGAGTTCTGTGTTCCCCTTGTTCATAGAAGGGCTCACATAAGCACAGTTACCTTCCTGTGACTTCCTCACTGAGTTTGTCATCTGCTTTTTAAGTTATGAGGGTTTAAATGGATGGGGGATGATGGGGCTTTAAATGGAGTTCAGAGGAGACAGCTCTGACATGTCCTTTGGATTCTAGGTTCAATGAAATGAAGATTTAGAGTTTTAGTGGCTGAGGGTTTGCTTCCATAATGTTTATTATGGAGATAATGGTGTTGCCATTGATGATCAGTCCTTGGAGATGGTGTATCAAATTGTACTCACTGCAGAAGCATGCGGAACAGTAGTTTTAGCTTTAATAATATGTTCTTCCACTTACTGGTAACTGCTAAATAGAAGGGTTCTGTCAAATTGCTTGTGGTTTGTTTGGGGTTTTTTTTGTTGGGGTTTTTTTGTGTGTTTTTTTTTGTTGGTTTTGTTTTTTGTTTTTTTTTAGCTGGGTGAAATACTTGGAAAGTGAATGAATAATAGGGGAATTTAAAGAATGAATAGTTTTTGCTGGACCTACTGCTTACAGTGAAGAGTGGACTAATTCATTTTCCTAATAAGGCTGGTCTGGAAATTGGAATGTTTTGAATTGCATTAAATGTCATGAAAGTATTCATCAGAGAGGATTGTCTTGTGGTATGTTTAGACAGCAAATTTGATCATGTTTGGTCAAAATAAGCTGTTTACACAAGCTAAATATATAGTTGTGGGGGTTTTTTTCCCCTCCAATAAAAAATGAATGACTTTGATATAGAAGCTGTCCAAAAAGTTTGTGCACTTTTATTTTCAGTAATAGACAGTAAGCAATGACTGCAGCTGCTGTTTTTGTTGTTTATAGTAATTCTTACCAAGTTTGATACAGTAATCATTTGCCAAGGTCTTTTGTGTGAGTTGTTTATAATAAGCCTAAATACTGAGCTCTTATGTCTTTGCTTTGTTTGTATGTTATTGAAAGTATTGCATAAACTACATAGCAGTAGGCTGAACTGCTAGTTTTAAATCATTCAGAAAATACTATGCTTCAAGCCATCCTGCTTTTTCTAGTAAGTGGTAACAGGACAAGTGTGTCATCTCTTTCTGAAAACCTTTATCATCAGTTATTCATACATTCAATGGGACTAAACCTGCATGAAATCTTAATATGTTTAATTGCTGGGTGGTAAGTGAAGTGCTAACAGCTAGGGAATATGCATGATTCTGCAGTTTAATTACTTTTTGGCTGTGCAGTTCAATGGTATCTATGAAAATATTGTGGGAAATGGCCCCGAAGGAAGAATTTTCTTAAATGTGTGTGTTGGATGTGTTTTGCTTTTCAACTTAAAGTGTGTATTTCCTTTCGTACTGTCTTGTCTAACCACCATGCATTTTTCACATTATGATCTTGGTGGCTCAGTTTGCTGGGTGAGCATTTTCCTTTTACAATATGGGATAAATCACAGATTTTTAGTCTGATGTCAACAAGGCCAAGTTAAACTGTTTTAAGTATGTCTGGGGCACACAAATTTATGTCCTTAGTTCAAGTATGTTTGTGGGGAAAATGTTATGTTGTTTGTCTGTTTAAAAGGAACATCGTGAACATTTTGATTATCAAGCCTTTTTTTTTTTTTTCTTCTTCTTCTTCTTTTTGTCTGGTATTTTTGAAGATGAATTTTGAAGACTATGTCTTCCAGTCATCTGGTAGTAGTGATGTGAAATCATTTTTGCCCAGTGCTGTGTTGATGAGTATAGAGGTAATGTCATCCATTTCAAACTCAAATTTTATTGTTTTCTAAAAACCAAAGAAAAATAAAGATGTTCCTTTTATGAGACTTAAACAAAAGTCCAGCATTAGTGAAGTTGTTGTTGTTTGTTTTTTTTCATCAAGCATGAGATATGGTAGTTGGCTTGAATAGTTAATGTCTTCCTAACTCTTTCTGTTGGTCCAGGTTAATAGATGCATAGAACATTTTGACTTACTGTATTAAAAATGAACAAGTATACCTAAGATAGAGATGGTCTTAAAAAAGAAAGAAAAGTTTCCATGCGTATCGGCATTTTTTTCTCCCTTCTTGTTGCTTTTGTTGCTGCAAATTGACAACTCTGCAATTAGGAGTGATTAATGATGCACCCCAGCGCTGTGGAGGGCCAGAGGTCAGGCTTTCATAGGCTGCACACTCTGTGGGAAAGGGGAGAAGGGACCTGTTCCCCAGAGCAGACAAAACCCTCCTTCTGTTGAGAATTGCTGTTGATGTGGACATAATGTGTGTCAGCAGCCATGCACAAGTGGGGAAGGCCAAGTGCAGAACATCATCTTCTCATGCTATTTAATTTTTCCTTTTTTTTTTTTTTTTTTTTTTTTTTTTTTTTTTTTTTTTTTTTTTTTCCCTGCCAGCATGGCATCTGGATTATATATATATTTCACCTTTTTTTGTGAGGTAGATACTGAAAAACAGTGTTGTAGATTTAACTTGAATACTTCTTGTTTCCCATAGAGGAAAGAAAATTAAATATTTTATGTATCTATGGCTGGATGTGGTGAATAGAAAAGGGAAATGCTTAAAGAATTCGGTTTTTTACAATTATATTTATGTTTTTCTTTTCCAGAGTGTCTTCTATACAAAAACCTGATCATTTTCATGTGACAAAGGTATGTTCATCATCAGAACCAAGAAATGTAGCATGTGGCACTAACTGATACCCACCTGTCAAATCCTGTTGTTGATAACCACTGGCATTCAAACTTTCAGTATAACATGCTTGTTTTCCATGTGTCATGTTAAGAGTATTGAAGCATTTGGATCTTTGATTACTTTTTTCCCCTCCTAAAAAAGAATGGAGGGACCTGGAAATGATTATCAAAAAGGAAAAAAAAAAGGCAAAAAGTGAATAAATATTATTCTCCAACTCTAGGAACTTTTTTTTAAGATATTGCTGGTGTTTTCCCTCTGTAGCTAAGAGAGAAACAGAAGCAGGTAAAATTTTTTTGGTAGTGTTTTTTAAATATTTTCTGTGGGGATTTGTTTATTTTAATGGACACTGAAATCTTCCCTAGTATTTGAGAGAAGCTTATCCAAATACTACAATTTCAGAGAACAAGTCCCCTCACTTTCCTTAAAGCCCTGGAGAATTATTTGTTCTTGAGTTCTTCTAATGTTTTATTCTATGAAACAGTTTCAAAACCCCCTTTCTGACAAAAATGCTGTTTGCAAACTTGAAAATATTTATAAATAGCCCATATTTTAAAAGTCTCTCCAGTGGGCATAATTAATGTGTAGTATTTTGCTGTTCAGCTGACCTTGACCTTTAAAGGCCACAGTTTGGGAACCACAATGTTTAAATGTAGTTCCCAGCACAAAAACCCAACCAAACAAAAAAAAAAAAAAAAAAAAAAAAAAAAATCAGATTTCTTGAGTGTATTATCTGAAATGGGTATGTGGAGATACTGGGGAGCATCAGTGTGCTCTCGTTCCGCTCTTAAAGGTCTTAGCAACAGATCAGTGTGTGAACACTTGCACTTTCCATTTGTGTGGGGGAACACGCGTATCTCAAATTGGGTTTGAGACATGGAATTTGGATTTTCCTAAAAAGCTCTAGTTTTTTTCCACGTGAGTTACCCAGTGGGTTTTGCAACAGAGTGGTTTTTCAGTTTCTTGTGAGTTTGATTTGTGGAGTGTCTCTTTTGTATATGCCGAGAGAAGCTAGCATTGTGGAATTTCGTATTGACTGTGCATGTTGGGATCGTTCCCTCTCCTAAAATGCACGGCTTGGGTTGTTTTCTCACACGTTTCATGGCTGCAGTTTTGGTAAAGCTTGCTTCTGTGCTTCTCGCTTGGTGGGTCATCTCCCCCGAGAGCAGCTGAACCCCCTGCTGAGGAATGTGCATGCGTTTGGCGTGGTTTTGTGTGTTTCTGTTTTGTTTTTCATCCCACATAGGCAGAGCCTACCGAAGTAGTTAAGCCTGTGCCCATTGCCTCTGCTGTCGCACCCAAAGTCACTGCCGCAGCGAGCGTGGCTTTCAATAAGACCCCGAGGCCGTTTGGGGCTGTCACCTCCTCCAAGGTCACCTCCATCCCGTCACCGTCCTCCGCCTTCACGCCGGCGCAGGCGTCGGCCGCAGCCCCGTGTGCCGTGCCCGGAGTGCATGCTAACGCCAAGCCTAACGCTGAGCCGTGGCCTCCTGTGCCGGGCGCTGCTAAACCTGCAGTTCCTGTCCCACGGCAGCACGGTGCCGCCCCCAGCGCCTCGGCCGCCGACGGCGCCCAGGACGCAGCCGAGGGGCCGCGACGAGGAGGCAGAGAGAACCAGGGGGAGAGTAAACAGCAAAATGGGTAGGTGGGAATTTTTTTTTTTGCTGTGAGGATCTTTCCTCACAGGAAAAAAGCCTGGCTTGTTTGAGGGCTAAGGAAAGCACAGCTTGGAGGAGTTGTTTACTCCTCGGAAGTTGATATCTCAAAAATTACTTTAAAAGTGATGCTTCAAAGGGCCCAGCTAGACTTCTGCTGATGGTTTTCCTCACGAGTGACATATCAGTTTATAGAGTGTCGCAGCTAAATTGACCAAGGACCATGGAATGCTTTACACGACGTGTTCTATCACCGTGTGTTCTGGACCTTACAACAAGCCTGGTATTAATTGCAATGTCCAATCTCACTGTCTATTTTGACACCCAATGCAGCGACTGAAAGCAGCAGGCACTCAAAAATGCAGAGTAGTCTGTCAAGAAGGATCAGTGGGTGCTGTGATGGCTGGGAACGAGACGCTCTAAAAGACCAACTGTGACCCTGGCAGAACCAGTGGAGAAGGGTCCCAGGAGGGAGGCAAATGGACAGATGCCTCATTAATTCTCTGCACAATTCTCTGCTTTAAGATGTTTTCTAGGAAGCTGAGGGGGTTAAGTGGATTTTCTGCAGTGCTATAATATAAATACCTCAACTTTAAATTTTACCTTCACCCTAAGCAAGCAATGCAGATTTAAAATATGAGTAATTTCCTTATTCAAATAATTGTTTATGTTGAGGTGGGCATCAGAGACCAAACATTTAGGGGACCATAAGGAGACATAAAAGGCTTTATCTGGTGTAGCATCTAGACTAGTAAACAATAGACTAGTAAACTAAATTAAGCCCAGCAGCAGTCCTGGGAACTCAGACTTGCAGCAAGATTTTGGCTGGGGATGCCTTGGGCTCTCCCAGAAATTCCTGGGCAGAGCTTGGGAGCTGTAGCACCTCAGGGATCGGTTCCCAGTGCCTGCCGTGCTGGGGGGAGAGGAGGAGGCTGGGCATGAGCCAGTTGGCCTCTGTGACCAGCAGTTGAATTAAGTAATAAAAAGAGCAGGAGGGGAACTGTAGGTTTGTCTTCAGTTTTAAGAATGTGAAACCTGGGCTTAAAACCTAAAAGCTATGTTTACTATTTCCCAACCCACAAAAGAAAGGGACTGGAAGAATAGGCCTTGTGCCTCTCTTCTCTGGTATTCACTCAGTGTAGAAAGTGTATGAAAAACCCTATGGAAAGGTAAACATCCATGCCAACTAAAATACTGAATAAATTGCCGTTTCAGTTGAGTTTCTTATGGAGTAAAAAAAACCCAAAAAAACCACAACAATTCTTTAGGTACTTATTCCCTTTATGTTGTTGTAGGAATATTTTCCATGTGTGGACTCATAATGCAGCCTCTATGCATTTTATATCGCACTGTAGCCATGGTAACTTCCAGCCCTTTCTTAAACAGATGGCAGGAATCCACTCTGCAAAAAGTGGATTGAAATTGAGAGATCCCAAGGACTTGCTCACTGCTGGTGCAGTTGTTGAATACACTTCGGCAAACCCTCTCTTATCTTTCCAGGAATACTGTTTCAGCAAATAACTGTGTAAGAAGTATTCAAAAGCAGCAATTAGTACTGAAAAAGAGGAACAATAGCAACAAAATTAAGTCTTCTGGAAGGAAGTGCTGCAGGCACAGAGTAGGCACTTCACAATCAAGATAGGATGACTGGGTGAGCACTGCTATGTGCCCTACCTTACTTAGAGGATGAATAATACCATCAAAAAGGATGAATAATCACAGCTGAGGGGTGAAGAAATCCCAGCCTCACTATCGGCCTTGCAGATCTAGTTTGGAAAAGTTTGAAAACATGTCAGAGTTGTAAAAACCTGCTTTATTTTGCAGTCTTTCTTACAATATTGTGTTTGGGCTGCCTAAGTGTCCCGCAGTCCTAAAGCACAAAACAAAAACAAGCGGACAAAACCCACTAAGGTGATTATATTGGTCTGCTACTACACTACTTAATTTTACCTAGAAAAGTTAAGTTTCTACAATGATGCTTAAATGTCTCCCCATTTAAAATGGCATCAATGGCATCTATACAATATCAGAAACATTGAAGTTTGGAATAATTTTCAGTCTGAAATTAATTCCATTTAGCTTCTGTGGCTTGTATGATTCATTTTCTCAAAACCTGCAAAAAACCAACTTGCACCTTGTTCATAGATGGCACTGCTTAGCAAATGCAGTTCTTTAAACATGCACCTTGTTGTACTCACAATTTCCTCTTGGCTTCCCTCAAAAAACATTCAGGATATAAACTATTTGACTTCAGGATGGGAAAGGAAGTTTAATTTCCCTTGTTTAGTTCTGCCTTAGAAAGCAAGCAATTTGCTTTCACTAGCCTGTGTGCAGTTGCACTTTTGTCAAGACCTTTTTGCCAGCTCTTGCATGAAGATGTGCCTGCTGCTTAAAACAGGTAAGATGTCCATAGACTTCATTCAGTTTAAGTTCAGCTGGGCTAAGGTTTTCTCTTGTAGGTTCTCTTGATGTTTATAAGCTTGACTTTACCAGAGCTTGGATTTGGAAACTCCTGTACTCTTTTAAGAGGCAAAGAATTAATTAACACATCAAATACTTTTTTTTCCTTTGCAGATAGCAGCAGCGACAAAGTTAGTATCACCAGCACTGGACTTATGGTTATTTTTCCTATTGGAATAACCAGCATGTATTATTCTGGTTTTGCAAAATTACAGCTCAGAGTTATGTATTTAAATTTTGCAAAACAGCTTCAGCTTTTCTTGGTGTAATACATTATTTTATCTGCATTGGACATGATGTGACTTTGCTTTTCACTGTGCTACATTTTGCAGCTCATTTTTATTCTACAAAACATTCGTGTGGTGTTTGTGTGTACTGATAAATTCTTGGTGCCGCTGTGGTTCGTTGGTGTTGGTAATACAAAACTAGTAAGTGGTGAAATACAGGATAAAAATAAAAATTGCTTTGGGAACTGTGGAATGAAGGTCTGGATTCTGAATTCATACAGGAAAAGAAAACTAACGTCCAAATACTCCGATCTGTGCATATTAGGATGATAAATGATTGAGGGTTTTCTGGCTTCTCTCTTCTCCCCTTTGCCTCAAGGCTGTTAGGAGAGAGCCTGTCTCACTGAGTTTTCCTTTGTCTCTGGCACCACCTTGTTGCCTCAGTGAGTCATTGCTAGTAGATTCCAAAGCTTTAAAAAGGAGACCAATAGGACAAGAGAAGTCAGCAGGATTTTTTTCTTTATACCACTTTCAACAGATGTGAAAGACTGCTTAATTCACTGGGGTAGTTGCTAGAATGCAGTAAACTGCATGTAAATAATTGCATTTTCATGTATTTCCACACCCTTAATTACTGCTTTAACTTCCAGATTTCATTTTTGCTAATAACTGTTTAAGATGCTTTACTCCAGTTTTCTCTATTCTCCATCTTGGAATTGCCACTGCTTTTGTTTCTATACCTCTTTACCTGTTAATAACTTTGGTATGTGATACGTGCTCCTCACTAATAGTGTGTGTCAATAAATTAAATCTTTTGATATAATTTTGTACCATACCTTTCACATTCTTTCAAGTATTAAGTATTTTTTTTAAGCTTGAGTTTTTACTAATGCATTCTATTTAATGGACTTAATTCTTACTTGTTAACAGTTAACATCATTCCTCCATCGTTTTCCCTCTTGAACCATAAAAGTACAGTGAGGAAGTAGTTTCAAAAATAAAAGTGACTTTTAAACTTTTTTATTGGGTTTTGATTTTTAATACTTGCTAGAAGTTTTATGTCCTAGGAGCTAATTTTTCAGTTTTCCTCCTGTAAATTATGTAAAAATAAATGTACAAGTAGAGAGTCTTACAGACTAATGCTTAGGAATAACAAATGTAGAATATAGGAGTAATTTATATAGTTTGAGTCTTCTGTTCCCTTTTCCCAAATTGACACATTCTTTACATCACGTACTAGAATCAAAGCTTTTAGATCCTGTACTCTTGAAAGTCTTGCTATTGCAAGGATTGATAATAGCCTGTAGGTTACTGTAGGGAAGGTTTGCAGATGGAGCAATCACCCCACTGTTTTTCTTTTGAAGAGGGCACCTCCTCATTATGCCTCAGAATGTGGCCACCTGTGCTTTCAGATGGCCTGGTTCTGATCTAGGCTTTGCCAAGTGCAAAAGACTTGGTGTGTCCTGGGTGGTCCTTGCATGTGCACACATCTGTGCTGTGCCCCTTCGGACCTAGAGGGAGAATTTGTCAAGGGGCACCTGATCTGAACTAGGTAGACTACCCTGCTTTAAGCAAAACAAATTCCCCTCTCATCCCTATAGGGAAACCACCATGAGTTTAATTAAAGTATGTGAGTTCTGTGCAGTGGTGTTAGTGGTAGAATGAGAATATGGCTGTTAATTGGATTTCAGTGCCTTTCTTGCAGAGCTAACTCAGTAGAATAATTAGCTACAGTTCTGTTTCATTTCAGCTTTCTGACGTTATTTCTTCTTTTCTTTTTCTCCTTTTCCTGTTTATGCTGGGAAAACTTTCTCTTGCTGTCTTACTCTGTCGCCTCCAAGGAAAAACCCGCCCAAACGGTAAAAGTTTAAGCATGTGGATGTCTTGATAACACCGTCTTTTACTGTTTCAAGCATTCCATCAGTGAAACAAGGAGAAATATTTCAGTGGGGTTAGAGTAATTATAAGTGGTGTGTTTGGTTCAGAAAACTGCATCTGTATTTAGCTGGGCTTCGAGCGCTGCCTTTCTGCATCCCAGTGCAGAGGCTGCCTTTAAATGCTGTGAGAGGTCGGGGTTGCAGCCGCGCGTTTGCCGCTGGCCGGAGCGAGGTGCTGCCGGACGCCTTGCGCTCACTGCTGTGTCTGTCCCTGGCGCAGCCCCCCGCGGAAGCACATCGTGGATACCTACACGGAGTTCTACCACACGCCCACCCACAGCGACGCCAGCAAGAAGCGGCTGATTGAGGACACCGAGGACTGGCACCCCCGCACAGGCACCACCCAGTCCCGCTCCTTCCGCATCCTCGCCCAGATCACCGGCACTGACCACAGTGAGTACCTCGCTGCCGTCACGGCCAGTGCCCCTGCACAGACTGGTGCTTTTAAAGGTGGGGCTCAGGGGAGATAGAGAAAGGGAAATAGTACTGTAAGGCCTTGCCATTACTTAGTAGTAATGTTGTTCCTGATTGGGCTGAATTAGAAAATTCTAGATTGTCACTCTGTTTTTCTAAAGTTCTTTCAGTCTTCTGATGTTTTACTTTTGTGGTGGAGTTTCTCACGCACTTTTTGTGTAAATAATAATTGTTTTGCATTCCTTTCTGGAGGAGAGAATTGATGGGTTGACCAGTGTGGTTGGAGAGGACAATTTTCTTCCTCCAATCCATGGTCACTGTTTGGATTCTATAGATGTCGAGGCCTGTAAATAAACTGCCCCTTTTTTGCCTTGGACATCTCAGTGCGTGAGTGTCGTTCATTCGTGTCGTATTGCGACACTAGATAGATCCTAAAATTGCCATTTCTACTCCCAAACGTATTGAAAGGTACATCTTTGTTGTTTCTTTTCACCCCATATCACCAAAATGCCGACCTTCCTGGTCAAATTTAATGCTTCAGAAAAATTAGGTGGTTTCTGGCATGTAGAAAGTCTTTGTCAGTCATACAAAAGTATGTGATCTGTAATGATGTAACCAATCAGAAACATAAATCCATAGTTCCTCAGTTTATTACCAGGTTATGTTTCCACCTGATGCTTTTGCAATGGTGTGATTACATGTATTGGTGGAGTGGAACAGCTGATGTGGTGAAAATCATTCCCAGTCATATAATATTATGCTAAAACTTGAATTTAATGTTATGTTGTCAGCCATAAGTCATTGGCTGAGATTTGTGATTTTGTGTGAAGGCCTTCAGAGGTGCTGTCAGGGCCTTTGAGCTCTCATTCTTCAGCTTAACTCAGCTAGAGCTGCAATAAAGAAGGCATTGAGGCAACTGGACCTCCTCTCCAGGGGGAGGTTTGATTAAATCAGCTATTTTTAGAAGCCAGTGATAATGTCTCCCAAAAGAAGGGTTATTGTCCATGTGTGATAAATATTCTGACTTTGGACCTGATTGTTTTGTGGTCCTGTGTTCAATTCCCTTTGTCAGTCCTTGTAAGGGTAGAGCATGGGACCTGAACATCAAATAACATGTTATCCAGTAAAGATGGATTTATCATGTTGACAAATGCTGTAAGAAAATTACTGCAACTAGATTTGCTGGCCTTAAAATCAGGACTGGGAATTTACATTATCCCTTGTGCAGACCTCCATAACTGTGGTGGGAAATAGCCTGGCTGCAAACAGATGCTTGGATTATCACCTGATATAAACCCACTGGATGTTCATCCAAAAGAAATACCTCTTAACTTCCATTCATCTTCACCTTCTCAAATCACCTTTCTCAATGCCAACATGGAGAGTGGGCCAAGGGGAAGGACAGAGACCAACAGAGCCACTTTTCAGCAGTCCTACTAGCTGAAAAGGGGCTCTTGAAGTTCATAGACATAACTCACATCCATTGGGGCGTATCTAGAATCAAAGAATCCTAACGAGCCTTGTAATTTCCTGCTGTAGTGAATGCATTGGCACAGCAGAGAATCTCAATGTTGTGGTACAGTGTCTTCAGTGCCCTAGAAAATAAAAATTTTCTGTTTTCCTGCAGTGAAAGAACCAGAAAATGAAGCTGGGAAGAAGACTAAGTGAGTTGATGTTTTACATTTTTATTAATTTAATACTTTGCATGTTTAAATTCTTAACTTGTAGTGTTTGGTGCACTTGTGTGACATCTGGGTGTTTTTAAAATGTTCCTTCCCTTTTTGTCTTTTACTTCAGCATGTAATAATTGAGATCTTTTGCTCCATAGACAAAATATTTCTTAAAGCTGTTGGTGCAGTCCAGTAATAATGTTTGTGCAGGCATTTGTGTATAGGTTTTCTGTAAACTTGGACCAGTTTGGTTGCCTGTATGAGGTCAGCTTGTGTTTTCCTTTTCCAAGTCTAATCAGGCATTTTTGATTTGTGAGTGTGGATCTGATTGCTAGACATAGGTGGGAAGTATTGCTGTTCTGGCTGCAAGTGAGGGTCAGCTGTCTCCTTGCTTTGGGAAAAGCATTGTTCAAAAGGACCACCAACCAGTGGCTAAATCTAATGGTTCTTGAAGTCAGTGAGACTTTCTTTACTGACTTTGACTAACACTCAGTCCAACCTTTTGACAGAGAGGAAGACAATGCGATAGGGGTGGTGCATGGAGTTTGCATGCTCACTTGTGAAACTGCATAAGACAAACTTTCTTTCTTTCTTTCTTTCTTATTTCTCTTCTATCACTTCTTTCCACAGGGAAAAGGTTCCCATCCACGTCCTTAGCCCCAAATATACAAAATTACGTGACTGGCACCATGAAGTCTCAGCACGTGTTCTTAATGTCCAGTGATTTTACCCAAGTTGCAAAAGCAAAATACAAACACTTCCTTCCTTTCTTCTTTTCCATCTGCTTTGCAAAAAAAAAAAAAGAAAAAAAAAAAAAGAAAAAAAGAAAATGTATTTCAGTAGCCTTTCTGCAAGAGAAATTCTAGCCTTTTCTATACTTTTCTAACACTTTCCTACTGATGTGTAAAAAATGGGATGAAAATGTTTTTGTGCTAATCATTAGTTGAAAAAAGTACATATTTAAAACTTAACAACTTGGGTGGCTGAATCTCCCAATGTGGGGGAGGAGATGGCTGTTTCAGTTCTTTTTTTCTGCCTGGAAGAAGTAATTTGCATTGCTGAGTTTGAGTTCCTGTAGGCTGTTAGAAAGCAGAAAATTTTGAACAAATTAATAAGAAATTGTGTTACCTTGATTCTTGGGCTGGGGGAAGAAGATGAAGAGGGGATTCTATGCACTTATTCCAAATTATCATACCTACCAAGAAAATTATCTTGGATTTCAATAGATTTTCAGCAGGTCAATTTTGAAGTGGTTGTAAATGTTTTACAAAGTACAGCAAGAAGAAAGACTGCTTTTAAGCAAAGAAAAGAAAAATTTAAAAAATAATATTCCAATGTTTTGAATTGAAGTGAAAACTCAATATAAAGATTTTGCTGCTTAGACTAGTAAAATGTTCATGTTTTGGAAAACTTAAAAAAGAATAATTGAGCAGAATGTTGCTGTGTAAGAGCTTCAATGCATCTTCTAGCAGGGACAAGATTAGACAGAAGTATTTATTTATTACAGAGTGAAGCTTACAGGCTTTCTTGCATTTGTGAAAGCTTCACAGCCCTGTGGTTCTCCTGTAAAATAATGTATTATAGTAGCTACACATCCATTAATTTATGCATTTTGAAGCTTGAAGAGTATTTTAATAAAAGTTGCTTTTATCTTAGCTCTGTCTGTTTTTCTTTTGAGTCTCTCAGACTCCTTGAATAGTCTTCTCATGCATGGGGGTGACATTTCATTGCACCTTCACATCCTGTAGGAAGAGAAAAAAATTGAATCCTAGCTGCATAGTAGAAACAATCTGAATTGTTTAAAACCATCCCAGTATTTTAGTTCCTGATCATCTTAAAAATGGGGCATGTGTTTGTGTTCTTGAAATTGACACGAGATTTGCAGGAATTAATAAAATGATTGACCCATACAGAAGTAAGAGTTACACGAAGTAAAGCTCACTTTTGGCTTTTGCAGCACTTGTTGAACCAGATGTAGTGTGAGACCTCAAAGGTGACTGTGAAGCACATGTCAAAGCCCAGTTTCTCACAACTGCTCAATGAGAACCATTGCAATTGGTTTGGGTTTATGCAGCTGACCAACACACTCCTCTGGTGGAATTAGTCCTGTGAACAGATGCTTCTGCAGAAGACTTGGTGGGGTTGGTTTTTTTTTCCTTGTACAATGTCGGAACTTGAGAGGACCTTTGGAACTATTTTGAGTTTGAGTTTCCTTTTCAGATGGTTTATTCTGCTATACAATACATCAGTAGCTTATGGTATTTGTGATTTTATCTTTAGGAAAAGACAAACAGAAAATGGAGACTTCAGGTAATAGATAAGTTATCTAACACTAACAGTCACCAATGTGGATGCCTAACACTGCACAGATTTGCCCTGGTAATGATGGCCCAAGGGGTATCACATCTTGCACACCTTTTTGGGTTAACTGCTTAGGGACAGTAGGGGAAAACATTCACTTCAATAATTTCACTGAGGTGTGTTTTCATGAGAAGTGCCAATCAGTTTAATTTCCATGCCCTCCCATCACATAACTTGGCAGTGAGTACTGTTACTAAACCCAAGTGTGTTACTGAATGCACATACACCACAATATAATAATTTGATAAAGTACTGCATATTAAAGTGGGAATGTGAAGTAGTGTATTTAAATTGTTGTGCTGGGTTTATATCATTTCTTTATGAGCAGAACGAAATGTGGGCATTTCAGAGACCATTGATGCAATGAAAACTGTGAAAAGTTAGAAAGGTTATCACTTAGATTCTCTGTAAAGGTTTATTTTTAAGGGCAAAATAGTTTGACCTACAGGTATTTTTATGTTCTGGAGATGTCCCTAGGTAAAGAGAATATTTTCCTGTTGTTATTAAACTTGCCATTATGTTTACCTATCTTATCAGCTCTTATCATTTGGAAGGGTAAGTTGCTGTAATGAGAAATAGAAGAATAAACCCTCCCTAAATAATCAGAAGAACAGAAGCCTCTGTTTTGAGTAAAATTAAACACAGTCATGGAGTGTGTCTTTAAAGGATATGAGAATAGTTAGAGAGAGACTGCCAAATTATTAGTTTTCTATAAAATCATTGTAAAAACACCACTAGTTCCAAAAGTGTTTTATGAATGTGTGAAATTAATTTCATTTACTGCTTGAAATATGTCATTCCTTCAGCCAAAATCCCCATTGCACAGAACTTACTGGCATTAAATTTTGGACTTTTGTTACTGTTCCCAAAAATTTATCCCTTTTTCATTTCTATCTCATGTCTGATTCCCAGCATACATCTGAGCTTTGAAAAATGAGTGTTCTTTTATATGAACGAATAAGCTTAGATTTTAGAGATCTGATAGAAATATCAATGTGACAATGAAATAAAAACTTCTCTTTCATCAGTGATCTTCAGTAAAACATCCCAATTTAATAATATCCATCTTTTCAGGCAGGGGTTGTCCAAGACAGATGTTCTGTGTGTTATTTGTTGTTTATTTCTAACTGTAACCCATTAGGGATTTTTGTTTGGATAAAATAGATTCTTCAGCAGCTGGAACGACAGGAAATAGAATTTGAAAGCCCTCACTGAAATGTGTAGATTACAGCTTTTAAACTAGTTTTACTTAAAACTTAAAAAGGCAATGTCTAGTCTTTGTATGAAGTTTATATGTTTTAGACGATTTCTATTTCTGCAGTACTCTATTTGCAAGGTTTTGGGTTGTTTTTTTAATGTTCACTTTTAACCCTCTCTTTTTGAGCAGCCAGGTCCAGATTTGGTTTTGCCTTAAATTGTAGAGTCAATTCATTGTCCTGAGCGAGGATTTTCCAGATTTGTGGTTTAGTTGATTCAAGCGACTGGAAAATACTTGTCCTACTCTTGGTTGGTCTTGAAACAATCTGTCATAGAGTCATGTATTTATTTTTCTCTCCCACATGTCATAAATATATGTAAAGTATACCTGCAGATCTACCTGCTGGAGCAGGGACCCAGGATACCTGTATTAATTTGAATAAAAACTCTATAGCTACCCTGACTTTGGAGATGCCACCTGCACCAGAATTTCCATCCACACCTTTACCACCTTTGAGGTCTGCTCCCTGGTCATTCTTAAATCTGTTCAATAATTTTCAGAGCTTAAGGCTCCTTACTTTAATAACATACCTAACACAATTCTGCATACTAACACAAGAAAAAAAAGGTGGAAATGCCTGCCCCTGTGGCTAATTTGGTGTGCTTGTAGTTTACTTTTTTTTGGTGTATTACAATGAAATGTCTGGCAGCTGCTTTTCTTCAAGTAGAGCACTTTAAGACAACATTTTCTAGTTGTTTTTTTCCTGTAACAGCTGAATCACAGAAAGGATATGAAAAATATGGAGAAATATATGGTGTAATGTTCACAAAACTAACACAACCAAAAAGTTGTAGCAAAAAGCATGTAAAGCTTTGGGGTGAATCCCACTAGCACTTGTGTCACTTCCAGTATTTTCTAAAATTGTTTTCCATCACATAATATAATCCCAAATATATGTGTTCTATCTTATCTATATACTGCTTGGCTTTCTGAGTTTTAAAGCAGCAGGACACTCTCAGCCTTCACTGAAAGTGTGATACTTCTTAAGTGTGTTTTGCATCATTTTATCCTCTGAATTGTGTTTTACTGTAAATTTCTTGGTCTTTTTGGAGGCTTTTTGGGGTTTGGGTTCTTTTTTTCTTGTCAGTTTACTAACACTTTCATGCACAGTGTTTCCTGTTCTACTTTAATGTAAATTAAAATTCTCTTTCTCTGTGTGTCTTCACTTGGGTTTATTACTGTGAATGGAGTGAAAGCAATGCTAGACCAGAACCTGCAGCTGCTCTTTTGCCAATAGCAGATTCCTGCCCTGATAGTGTACTCTCTCCCAGACTTTCTGAACCTATTGCTGCACCAGCTCCTTCGAGGTAAATCATTCACAGGGGTTTTGATTCAGTTAATAATCTATCCTGGATTGTTAACAGGGTAGATTAAATAAACCTGTTACTTAAATCTGTTAAATATCCAAGTTCTAGCTTGGATTTCTCTCTTTGGAGGAGAGAGGGTTGTTTGTCATTCACTTAAAATAAACTTCATTAAGCAGCTGTGACTAGCATTTTCCTGAAAATGGTAGGAGGGGGAAGGAGAAAAATTAAATAAAAATGAGAAAATGCATGAACAGTCTTATGGATACTAGTTAAAATAAGATACAGTATTTAGTCTGTGTGTGTGTTGTCAGTGGGTGTCCACCCTATCACTTGGATTGAGTAGCTTTTCAATGTTCTCAACAAGTCAAAAGTGAATATGGATTTAGAAATACAAAAATAATTTTCTAAAATGTGAGTTACATCATTTACAGTTCGGTTACAGTGTTGTGTTGTGATGCAGTCACAGCAAACTAAGAGATTATCTGGCAGATTTCCTGTCACTAGCCCTGGATAGTTTTATTGGCACTTGCCTTGGCAAATTGCTGGTGCTTTGAGGGTCATCTATGAGTACTAGACAGCAACAGTAATTTTAGACAGAAGACAGCAAAAGTAGTTTGGATGGTGTTACTGTTACTGAAGGTTAATAATATTTTCTGATGGTTTATCTTACATTGGGCAGATGTTTTTGAGTTCCAGGTAGCATGCACAAGCACAAAGTCGTAACATGAAACAAAGCTGTTCCTATAAAAATGAGAATTAAATGAACAGTGCCTGGTCCTGCCAGGCCTAGACAAAATAAAGCATAAAAGAACATACTGTTGCCTACACTGTGTGAGCTTTCTGCAGTAGGAAAACTAATACTAAGATTTGGAACTGAGCAATTTTAAACCTTTAGAGCAGTAGTCTCAACTAGCGGAGAGATGAGGGGAAATCTGACACCAAAATAAAAGTCTATTTTGGTATCTTTTGAGGACATTTTTGTTGTCTGGGAGAAGCAGGTATGTTCATGAGCTAACATGAGCTTAGGCAGGAAGGGATGGAGATTGATGGGCTGGTGGGTACCTTCATGGTGACATTAGGTTTGAACCAATACAGTAAAGAAGATTTGGTTGTGGCGTTTTTAGCAGCAAATTCTCTTAAATCAACAGAGATGAAAAATACACGCAGAAGATGCATGACAATAGCCCTGGTGATTTTTTTTTTTTTTTTTAAGCAGAAAACCTGGGATGAAAAAGGCAGTGAAAAAAGCACTACTTCAGTAATTGCTTTACATGTCTACCAGTGAAACTCCAGCATTGTTACACCTACTTGCCCCATCCATGGATGTGTTCAAGGCCAGGTTGGATGGAGCTCTGAGCAAAGTCTTGTGAAAGCTGTCCCTGCCCACAGCAGGAGGGTTGGAAGTAGATGATCTTTAAAGTGCCTTCCAATCCAGACCATTTTACGGTTATGCTGAGCTGTAGAGGTCTTGCAGATACCACTGCAGCTGCTGTGTTCTGAGTACCAAGGAGTTTTCTCTAAATCCTAGCTCTGCATCTGAGTCCAGGTGAAGGAAGTTTAATCTCACTCAAGACCTATGGCTCTAAATTTATTTGGCAAAATTAACAAGAGGGCAGCTTTAAAATGTGAAATCTGAAAAGCAGCTGTGTTCATGGTGGTTCAGGATGCGAGCCAAAGTATCTTTACAAATACAGAAATAGATGTTAAGAATTTTCTGCTCAAGAGGGGCAGAAATTGGAGCAGCTTCTGCAGAGCTGTAGAGGGAGGGTGTGGGAAGGAGAACAAATTATTTGATAGAGCTGTTTAGTCTGGATTCTCCCCTGAACTGAGAGGTCATCAGCGTAGCCACTATAATTAATGTTTATATTTTGTTAGTGAGCATAGGCTGCTGGTTTTGTAATGCTCTTTTGAGTGGGAAATAGAACAAATCTGATCTTTTTAGTAAAATGGCACCTATTGGAAATCTGCATGGAGCAATTCACGAGTGCCATGTCAGGCTTTTAGTAAAGCAGAATTGGGCCATCCAAGGGTGAGTAGACTTGCTCTTGCTACTGATGTCTTGCATTTTTTGTCAAGGACTGGCATAGGTCCTTATTTTCTAAATGTGCTGCATCTTTTCTTGGCTGAAGCTCTGTAAATTGTACCACCCACTACTTAACCACCAAGAAGGAGAAAGCTTGCTGTGAAATGTATGGAGGATCTGGATTTGATTTCTAGGTTAAAGTTAAATGAGCTGCTTATAAGGTAGACTTCATAATACTTTTTTATTGTAGTTTTAGTCTTTATTGAAAGCCTTAAATTGTTGTATGTCTGTATAACCAACTACTGGAAGTTACACTGTATTATTAGTCTATTTCATATATGCGATGTCCTCCTCTAAGTTTAACAGTAAAATATTTAAGAGCAATTACAGCCTTTCCAGAAAGCTGTAAAAAATCATCTTAAAAAGTAATCCTGGCAGTGTTAGACCATGTAAACCACAGAATCTGGTGCTTCCAGAGAAAGTTTATAACTAATATAAAACAGATGCGATGCCAGCAGGTCTTTAGATTGTATTTTATGTACATGCTTTTTACAGTCATGCAGATCTACTTTTGTATTTTTTTTAATGGGATTATTTTGGATATCAGTAGACTTAGTAATTATAGTAATAATAATGATACTATTGCTATAGTAATAGTAATAATAAAAAAGTAATAATAGGTATTAGTCCTGAGTTTTGTTGTGCACTTTCTGATAAGTGGACAGCCAGGAGCGTTCTCTGCAGAAATATTAGTCTGGGAAGAGGTCTCAGGCTGACCGTAGTAAAACTGTCAGAGTTTTTATGGTTGTTTTGGTGTGATGACAAGCAAGAGGAAGTAAAATATGGGAGAGAAATATTGCTCTCTTGTGGTGAATGCTACTTGTCCTTCTGCTTTCTTTTATTATATAGAACTTTTGTTTGAGAACCTTTTGGAAGTCTTAGGCAAGTGTACACCTCATCTTCCCTTCAATTGTTCAGGTTTTAAATGCCAGCAGCCAAGTAGCCTCAGTGTCTAAAGTGTCATCTCCTGACAGTAGGTAGTTTCTTGTATACTGATTGTTCTCTTGTTCAAGTTTGTTATCTTTTAAGCAACTACCCAAATAGTTTGGCTTTGTGGTTAAACAAGCACTCAAGCTTTACCTGTAAAAATGCCACAAGAATTGTTTTCAGCATGGTCTGATTCCAGGGCATGGGTATTTGGTTCCTACAGAAGGAGGTAAAAAAGCCCTCATCTGCTACTCACTTATTCTTACAAAAGGTGCAAGAATACCAGCTAGAAAGAGTTGTCCATTGCTATTTTGTATTTTTAATCAAATAAGAAATTTCTTCTCTGTTTATTATCTCATTATGATTACTCATGAAATTAACATCAACTAGGAAGATAACCATGCCTGCTCCAGATGCAGCGAGCTCTCTGCTGGAGGATGAAGCACCTCCTGTCCCCAAGACATGTGCTGTGGCCACGCAGACCACTGAGCTCCCCCTGCCTGCTGACCCAGCTGGGGGGCTGCCTTCTCCAGCCCTGAATGTGGGAACAGCCCTCGGGCTATCTCCTGCCCTTGCCAGGTACATCTGAGCCAGAAGGAAAGGGGTGTTAGAAAGGTGCAGTCAGAAGCTGTCATTTTAGACACATTGAATCACAGAGTGGTTTGGTTTGGAAGGGACCTTAAGGATCATTTAGTTCAAATGCTCCTGCCATGGGCAGGGACACTTCTCACTAGGCCAGGTTGCCCACGGCCCCATCCAACCTGGAGGTGAACATTTCCAGGGTTGGGGCATCCACAGCTTCTCTGGGCAACGTTTTCCAGTGCCTCACTATCCTTGTAGTAAAGAATTCCTTCCTAAACCTAATCTAAATCTCTCCTCTTTTAGTTTAAAGCCATACAGTTTCACCTGATTCTTTTTTTGATGATGATGCCGCCAAGGTGGAGCAGCTTAAAAGTTTCCTGACCATCATAATGCTCTGGAAATTTATGTAATAATTAGAAATCCAAGTAGCTTTTAGGCAAAAGTTCTAAAAATAGTTATAAATTATCCTTCTTTTGATGGAGGAGAAGCATGGGTAGGATATTCAGTTAGGTTTTGTTGGCAGAAGTTGGTGACATGAGGAGAATATAGTCACCCTTGCCACAAAGGGTGTTTTTAAATTGTCTGGTAGCCCAAAGCTTTGGAAGGAGAATACAAGCTTTAACTTGTGTAGTGATGGGACATCTGGAATATAATAGGGAGAGAAAGTGCTCTCCTCAGTAATTAACACTACAGGATAACTGGAAAAAAGCACCTGTTTTGTTTGTTTGTTTATGGGTAAGGATGGCTTTAGAAAAAAAATTGAATTAACTCCTGAGCTTTAGTATTACCAGAGGTGTAATAAATGAGTGATTAATGACTTCTCTTGCTGCTTTTGGGCAGGTATGAAGCATCTCTGCCTACTTGTGAAACAAATTCTTTCAATAAAATCTCAAGCTTTCAGTCTAAATCATCTGTAAGTCATACAAGGTAAATCTTCTAAGGTATATCTACAGCAGGCTGCTAGGTGTAAGCAAGCTATTCAGGCAGTGGTTTTGCATTTAAATCTGGGAAGTGGTATATAGTTGTATAGGTATTAGGGGTGTTTTGTCCATCTTTGTTGTTACTTTAAAAACACAAAGAAATTTGGTGGATAATCTTGAAATTTTAAAATAAAAACACAAGTTAGAGGTTAGAAATTGTAGGAGTTACTTTCGAGGCAGTCTGGTTTTTTCACTTTTTTTTTTTTTTGTCTGTTCAAATTCATTTCCACCTGTAAAATAAGTACAGAAAATAAAAAGGGGTTTTCATGCTGAATTTGGCAAGGGTTGCTGAAAGTGGACCTGCAGAAGTTACATCACCAAATATTTGAATTTTCTATGTTTACTATATATTATGAAAAAGAGGACAAGGGCTCTTTAGGGCTAATTTTGTCCACAACATGGAGACTTAAATGGATCCATGTGGTGAGTTCTGGGTTCAGTGGGAATGAACCAGGCATGCGGGGCAGATTCTATGATTTGAAAGCTGACAGATGCTAAAGGCTCACTTGATGAGGGGAAAGTTTTATTTGTGGGTGAAATCAAAATTGCTGTTCTCTATATTAGTATTCAAGTTGCTCACACATTGCCTAATGTCTCTGTGAGATGGAAACTTCCATAACTTTCCAGTGGTTAATGTGGTCTGGTGTTGTACTGTATCTCTGTCAATCTTTCCTACTTTCTCTGTTTTCTCCTGCGTTGGCTCAAAGCTTCTGTGCTGCAAAAGTAATGCTGGAAGATCCTTCGGGAAATCTGCCAATCCTTGGACCCTCTCCTCCTCCAGTTCTTTCTCCTTTGGAGCAGAGATCAAAAATTAAGAGCATAGCTGCTGCTGCAGTGTCTGCTGCTCTTGCTGTCCGGGCCAGGTAGACATCAACTTCAAAAGGAATGTTTTATAGGTTGGTTTAAGGAGGTTCCAGTTCACACAAGAATAATTGGTCCCTGGCAGGGTTGTGAAATCAATCGACTCTTTCACAATAGTGGGCAAGTCATTAGATTATGTCCAAAGCTCCCATGCCCTATTTATAGTTCAGCTGCTCTGAACCTTGGTGAGTAATTCTACCATTCTGTTCCTCATGATACCTGTTTTACAGTTCAGTTAGTAAATTAACTGTAAATAACATTTGTGTTATGTGAGTGACACAAGAATAATCTGTAACTTTGAGGAACTTTTTGATGCTTGAAAACAATAGCATGCTGAGTTCTATCTAAATCTTTACTGTGTTGCTTTTTATAAAGGCTTGCTTAGAGCAAACATTTTGACAAGTTTTTTAATCATCCATTCATATCAGTAAAATATTTTTTAATGGACAATAATATATTTTTAGAAATAAAAACCCCATATTCTTCTATTTCTAAATTACATAGATGTCCTAAGGTACTAGTGAATTACATACATTAGAAAGCATATGCAAAATCAGAAAATTAAAAAGATGGAAAATTTTCCCATTACTTTTTAAATTTTACTTCATTAATGGTAAAAATGTATGAAAAACATGTTTCTTGCACCTTAGTGGGTTGTCTTGTGCCTCCCCTGAATTGTGCAGCCTCCACTTTGTGGGCTGCCTGTTTGGACATAATTCCTGCATCAGTTATCCTGGGTTCAGTTTCTCCATATAGACTTTTCATAAGGGATTTTTGGGTTACCAGTGGTCCCAGCCATCCTGAACTTTGTGTGGTCGCCTGGTGTGCTTATGGGGTCTTTTTACACACTTGCTAGACTCTACGAGCCTAGTGCCTACCGCTCGCTGCTGGATGCCCTGCTCATCACGCCTGTCGCAAAGCCTCCTCTGCAGGCCAGCGCACCCTCCAGGAAGTCCACAAGTGCTCTGGAGTTTCCAAAGAGCAGGAGGTATTGTCCAGGTGTGGTGTGTGGTTGGCACTTAGGACTCACAGGGAACTGGCTACTCCTTCAAAGCACATTTCTGCTGTCTGCATGCTTGTGCCTGTCCTGGTCTTTGACATGAGGTCACCAGCTCCAAATCCTGTTGGTTTCATCTCTTTGCACGACTAATGTACACCCTGGACCTCCCAATGGTGTTTGTGCAAGTCCACCGCACTAAATCAGAGCTTTTCTCTCCTCACTGGCTTCAAGTTCCCTCTAATATGCGTGGTGGTACTTGTGTTGTGTCGTGAGCCTCTGAGGGAGGCAGTGTCACTCTACAGAGGCAGCTGGAGAAGAAACAAGAGATTCTGGCTTGAAACTTCTATGTGGGTGAATTATTTGCCACAGTTCCTTGAGCAACTAAGCGTCACGTTAGGCTATTTTTTAGAGCTCACTTTGAATGTATGAAATCAAATAACTGGCATGCAGGCCAGCAAATGACTGTTTTAAAAATTATTTGCTGTCTAGGCCCTTTGTTCCAGCGCTGATTCTATTCAGTGCACAGGACTGTTTGTTCTCCTTTCTGACCGCAGCGACATTAACGCTTGCTTCAGCAGAAAGCTGCTTTTATGACTTCAGCTGCACAGGCAGGAGTCTGCTTGGTTATTTTGCAGGGCAGTGTGTATTAAATTGTGCTAAGAAGAAGTAATCTGTGGGTTTTCTTGTACCTGTTTATATTTTCACAAGAGTTAGACCCTTCTAGAGATAAGGCTCAATTATAAGTAGAGCGAGATCCACTTGATGTAGAAATTTATGTTGAGTAACAAGTATTAGTTCTTTTTCTTCTGTTTCCTGGCTTCCAAGGTGACCTCAGTCTCTAGAGAGGGCTAAAGTAGCCCCAGCTTCAGGGAGAGGAAATAGTAAGAGGAATAAGGGAAAGGGGAAATAAGGGAAATAAGACACAAGCCACCTTTATTTATATCAAAATTTCTAACTTGTAGCATATCCACTTGAAAAAGGTAAAAAAAACCCAACATTAACAGAATTGTGGTGATATGATACAACTTAAAATACCAATTTTATTTTTGCCACTGAATGATCTTACTGGAAAACCTTTATGTAGGCATTGAAAGAGAGGAGTTCTGATACCTGTCTGTGCGCTACAGGTGAAGCCCAGGCCATGCTATCAGGAAGATTTCATTCTTTAGCTGTGGTGTTTGGTGGTACTTTAGTAGAGTGAAAACAAATGCTCTGACTTCCCTTTTTTCTTTCACTGACTAACGTGCATTGTTTATGGCAAGTGAAGGTAAATTATTACAATAATGGAGACTTTCTCCTTTCTGAATCTGTAAGTGGCTTTCTGTTTGTCCATTGTTTGCTCACCACCTAGGGGGAAACTCTCCCAGTGTGGAAGAGAGAGCAACTCTCTATTTGGTTTTTTTGGAGATGCACTCAGTGTTGGGATTCTCAAAGTCTCTCCATTCAGTTGCTGTCCCTTACAAGTACATGGGGCTGTGTGCTGGAAAAGGCAGGAGACAATGGAGAACTGGTTTCATTCTTCCACAGTTGAAGTCCAGTTTTGGAGGGGCTTCTTCTCTTCCAACTGACAGAGGTGGAGAGAGATGTGCCAAGGAGCCAGAAGGTACACTGGGAGTACAGAGACCATATAAGCCTGCCCAAAAGACCATATCAGTATTGGATGTATCAAGATTCATTTTGAATGGCTTGAAATAAACATCCCTGGATTTTTAGGGGATTTTAAAGGTAACTTTTAAACTTGTGAAAAATGAATTTTCTCTTAAGCCATTGCAATAGCCGGGTTTTCCTGGTTATTCAGGTTGCTGCCACAAGGCTGTCGCATGAGGTTTATCTAAAAAGGAAGCATATGATTTTCAGGCTGTTAGGGACATCCCAAACAAGAAATGACTTAAAATTTGGGAGCAAATGATGTAGCAGTACAGTTAGTCTGAGAATGCTCTGCATAAAACTGCATTTTTAAAAGGATTTTCCCAGGAATAACCAGTGTTGCCCTGAAGATAGCATACAACAAATGAGGGTAATCATTTCTGATTTCCATATTATCATCCATAGTCCTGAGCTGCTGGCACTGGTAAGGAAGGGGAGTTTACCAGCAGATGGAGCCGAAGAAATGAAGCTTTGTGTTATCTTCTTCTGATTAAAGAACCACAGTCTTTGCTATGGCTTGAGAAACGTGTAGGAAACGTGTAGGAAAACAAGATAAAAGAAGATAAATGCACTGTCAGTAACTACATATTGTTACTGAATTTCAACAAGGATCAAGCAAAACTAATCAACTATGTCAGAAAAAGAATAATAGATTTGAGAGAAATGTACCCATTGAGTGTGAAACCAGGTATTAAAATGTCTTTGCATTACAATCCATCTAGTGACATACTGTGGTATGTAAACAAATATAATGCCAAAAAGTTGTTTCAAATGGCAGCTCACTTCATCTCACAGTAAAATAGTTGATAAGAAAGGAGAGCTGAAATCTTACATCCCATAACTAAGGAGACAAGTATATGGCAGAATGCAGTAGACTAACTAGTTCAGAAGAACATTTGGCTCAACCAAGAAAGCCAAGTAAATAAACTACTTTGGAGTTTTCTGGCTCTTTTATAGCTTTCATAACTTTCATGAAAAGGTAATGAATTATTTTACCAAGGTGGTTTAGGCTTCTTTGGATTATCTCTGGGGACAAACTCAGGAAGTTTGTAGCTATAACAAAAGCAGGGTGTTGATTCTGTTCTGCAGTAAGGTTCCTCAAGAAATATTTCCCTTTTATCCCTCTCACTTCACTGTCTCTGCTCCAAAAAGCTGGCTGTCTTAAACTGCTCTGTACTGGGTAGCTGCCAGAGTACTTGACCTTTTTCTGACTTAGTAACTGGCCCGAAGTGGTGGTGTACATCCATATTTTTTTCCCCACCAGACTCCTCTGTAATGGGCTTTTTTGAGGGTGTATAACAGCTATGCAATCTTTTACTAAGCTAAGTGTTTCATCCTAATGGCAATAGGGATAGCCTTGAGTTTATGAGACTTGCATGTTTTTTAACAAATGACACATGCAGCACAGGAAATGATGTATTTAATATCTTGCATGACCAAGAACTGGAGCTCTGCCTTAAAATTAAATCTCAAGGTAGAAACACTGTGAAATTTTGGGAAACACTAGCAAGAATGGGTATTGACAGCACTTTCGTTTTTGGCATGGCTTTTGGTTTATCTTCCTGATACTGTGCTATATTCAGTTCCTTTAAAAAATGGTAGTCTGGCCTTGTGAGGTGAGCACTGATGTTAACTCAGGGAGAATACTTACTCTGAAAGGTGCTTTGAGTTATTTATGTGTATAGAGCACTGCTTACAGAGGGGTTACATCCTCCCTCCCTGTAATTTGATACAGAAATACCTCCACCCAGATGACTTTGTCTGCTCCTCCTTTCCATTACTTTGCTTTTCTTCTTTCTTGAAGGATACTGGAGCACTGTTAGGTTAAGATGAAATGTAAACACTGACTGACACCATGAGCTTGTAGTAGGGGTGGGAACAAGGTCAGCACTCAGCGCTTCTTGTCTTCTGTTTTTCTATTGTTGCACCAGAAAACCCTTGCAGAAAGCCATCTGTATTTCCCTTGTTCATGGACTTTTGTCATCATTCTCATACCTACCTTTTTCTGGTTTCCTATATATATTTTTTTTCAGCTTTTGTGTATTTTGATACTGGACAAAATATAGCACATGATTTGTATGACAAACAATTGAGACCTGAGATCCAAGTCACAGAATTCCTGGCTATCTGGAGAAAGAATTTACAAACTGTCCCTTAGCTATTTCATGACCTGTCCTGTCAGCAGATATCCTCACACCACAGGGTACCTGTTCCTTACTTCCATAGTTGTTATGGACAACAGAGCAAGTTAGTTTAACAAGGTACTTAAACTGTCATTTATAGCCACAGAACTATTAGTAAGATCCTGATGCACCAGACTGAGCTCAGGGCTCAACTGATAATTTTTACAGATGAATAGCCAGTATCTTGGGCTTGCATGAGGAGAAAGTCTAGCCAAATCCCTTGAATCTGCTTGGGAAAGTCCAAGACTTGGCCCTTGTTACCACTTTAGTGCTCTTAGAAGTTGCATGACAGCAAGCTCAATTCCTTTTCATTTATTTAGTAGGTTCTCCTTTGGCTGCTAACAACATCTCCAATATTAGCTTCACTAAAGTTTGTGTGAAGAGATTCTGGGCAGCAGTGTATAGGAGTTGCCATAGAAGGATGGAGGGAGATTTAGGCACTGTAGCTCCAGACCATGTGTTTTTCTCCTCTGTTCTTGTTTGTTTGTTTTGTTTTGGTTGGTTGGGTTTTTGGGGGTTGGTTGGTTGGTTGGGGTTTTTGTGGGTGGTTTTTTTTTTTTGCGTTTGGTGTTTTTTGTGGTGTTGTTTTGGTTTTTTTTTTTGGGGGGGGTATTTGTGGGTTTGGGTTTTTTTTGGTGGGGTTTTTAATGGTTTTTTTTGTGAGTTTGGGGTTTTTGAGGGAAGGAGAAGCATTAAAACGTCTAAATACATTCAGAAGGACTTTGCAGTGCAAGTTTCTTAAAATGCCTCTGAAATGTGTTCAGCCTGATCTCTGAAAAACTGATGCTTATATCATGTGTGACTTGGACCCTCTTCCTCCATCACAGGATGAGGAATTACTGCTTGATTTTTTTAGAGTTTTTTTTTTTTCCCCAGTTTCCACAGTGCTTTTGTTGACCAGGAGACAGGGTAAGTCTGAGTAGCCTTTTGTGAGCTCTGAATAAAGTTTGCACTGGCACTGGAGCCCTGTGTGTCCCTCCAAGTTTCCCAATTGCCTCCCCATAAATTGGTTTGTTTTCTGTACACACACTTACTTTGATAAAATAAGGCTGCAGTGTGTGGTAGGAGCTGTTCTCCATGGAATTTCAGTCATTCTGTTAAGTGTAAGCTAGCATATGTAAAAAATAGAGGTGTCTTTGGCTTTCTTCTTTGCCAGACATTTTTCTTGGGCCGATTTTGCAATCGGTTTCCCTTGCAACACACTTCCAGAATTATTTTGATTAATCTTCCCATAGCTTATTAATCAAACTTCTCATGGGTTTTCAGGACACAAGACTGAGTCTGACAGACTCATGTTTCACCGTTCCTTCATTCTTGCAGTGTTAAAACCCCCATGCCCAAAGGTTGACAGCAGATCATTCGCAGCTTGCAGGAAATGTTGGCTTGCAGGGATGAGCCTCTTGCATTAGTTTTCATCATGGAAAACTTTGATTTTTGCTTGAAGTATTCTTCAGGTGGAGAAGGAGTAGTTTAAGAGTAATGGAACAGTGTTAAAATGTTAATGCTAGAGGCAGAAGATAGGTATGTAATTAAAATAGTACAAGTGTTCTGACATGGAAATGTTCTTAACCTGAAGCTGACCTATAAGTGTCAGCTGGGACGTCTGAGAAAGTACTCACACAGAACTTGGTAAATACATAAGGTTTATCATTCCTTCCTCAGCTTCCCAGTGATTACACTGAAAAGCACATGGGAGCTCTCCTCCGTAATGTATTTATTTTCTTAAATTTCAGTACATTTTTTGTCTCTTCAAATCCTGTATTTTCTACATGGTGAAACTTGGGTCGTCATTGTACAGTATCCTACTGAGTTGCAAAATACTAGTGGGGCTAATTGTGGGCATTGTAAAACCACTTGTAGAAGATAACTGCACTTCTGGAAAGATCAATCACTATATCTGTAAAGCTGGATAACAATAACTGGAGTTTGAATGTTTCTCAGTGTAGAAAAACATGAAGTGTCAAGGAATTAACTTTACTGCATGAATTGGAAGTTCAGCATTTAAAAGGTTAAACCTCTTATGAGTGAGATGCTTCTGAGTGTGCAGTGCATCTTTGAAAGTGAGACAAAGATGGATCTGTCTTTCTGCAGAGAACACTGCATGTGCACTCACAGGCAGCTGATTGCAGGATGTAATTTCTGTAATTCCAGAAAAAGTGCATGATTTCATGCAGCCTGCCATAGGCAGGCAATATTGCACAGCAGAGACTTGCCAAGCTGCAGTAGCACCCTGCCTGTTAAATTAACAGGCTATGGTGGTGGCTTGAGTTTATTCAAATTTTACTTTTAAGAATTAGACACACAATAAAAAGATGTCAAAGACCTATCAGAAGTTTTGCCCTGAGGCCAGCAACATCCTCTCTGTCAGAGTGATGGCTTCAGGCTTTTCCCTTGGGAAGCTCCTTGCTTGAGGTTCCTGGCACATAAACTTCCAGAGGTGATTAAAAAAAAAAAAAAAAAAAAAAAAAAAAAAAAAAAAAAAAAACCACAACCACAGAGGTAGCTTATACCTGGGTTTATAATTGTCTTTAAGTTTGGGATCATTAGGATTTCACCTAAATTCTAAATGAAAGCCTGAGTGTCTCCAACATTCTGTTGCTTCAGGAGCTGGCATGCTGTGTCATTCACAAGCCTTAGAATTCAACCACAAAAATGGCAGTGGTAGAGTTTCCGATCAGCACTGCAATGAGCCTTGTGGGGCTCCATCAGAGTCTGCTTCCTTGCCATCTTCTCCCTGGAGGGTACCTTTTCTGCTTCTCTGAAATCCATTTTTGCTTGTCAAGTAGCCTCTGCTGTAAAAGAGAGCTGCTGAGTCAGCAGGATTTTCTTATTTCTGACTGATGATTTGTATTTATGACTTACATTTCCAGACAAAAGCAGTAAAGAGGTGCTAGACTTGAAAAATTATTTGACAAGCAGTGATGACCCTCTTGGATGGAGAAGGAGGAAACTTTCTCTTTTTAGCACCAACAGAGTTAACAAGGAATTCTCAAAATTTCAGTGGGGCTCTGGCCTAGAGTGGGTTTGATGGGTTACATGTCAAATATATTCAACACTACAGAAGGATGTTTCTATAACAGTGGAGTTGCAGACATGCACTTTTTTCATTGTGGAAGCCAACCCTAAACTACCTTGTCATTTGCAACCAGAAAACTGCTGCTACTTCACATCAGAGGGTACTTACCTATCCTTTTTCTTTCAGTCTGCATTAGCCCTTTCATGCCCTGTATCTCCACTGCCTCAAAATGTGCCTGTAGTAAAGACTTGGAACACGAGTCTCACAGGAATAGAATGTGTACCTTCAATGCCTCCATTTGAGCTATACAAATGTCTTTAATACCCTTTCAACATTTGAAGATGATGGAATGCAAGGTCTCACTTCGTGCTTCACTGGGCTTGTGCACACTGCATACACCAAATCCACCAGGGGTGGTTCAGCACAGCTACTGCTGTCACCAAAAGCCTGCAATTGCCATAGCTGTTACTCATTAAACTGAGCATTCAGATTTATTCTCCAAACTGTGAACAACTTTTTTATCCCCTACCCTTCTTTAGAAGAAGATTCTAAATACATGAATTATTTACCCTGTAAATCTACAGATGAAAAAAGAAATCAAGGTTGTGAACCTGTGTTTTGGCCTCACGGTGTGTTCATGTTGTTGCATGTCATATGGGTAAGGTAATACTGTGCATGTGCAACACTTGTAAAGTAAAAATAGCTTGTGGATTTTTACTTTACGAACTTGGCACAACCTGTAATTCTGGGAATGACCCTGGTGAAAATACACATGGTGCACATGTGCTGTAAATTTATTTTTCTAAAATAGAGGAAAGAATTCAAGGCTTTTAGTGTGTTATTGATGGGTTTCCAAATCATGCAAAATATGGTTTTAGAATAGTATTTCATGTATGTATTTGGCTGTATTTCACAATGTTGTTAATTTCCTGGTTTGGGCATACTTTTGTTTTGTAAATAACCTTCATTAGTTTTTTCTCCTCTACTTTGAATATTTTAAATAAAAATATTTATTTCCATCTTCCTAAAGGCAAGTGAGAAGTGAAAAATTTTCTTGCTAGCATTGTAATTAGTGGCTACTTGCAGTCCAGGTAAATTGTGATTAAGTTCAGTTTTCATCGTATGTTTTTAAAGAGCTAAAAGAGTTCTGCCAACCCTTAAAATACAAAAGCAGCTGTAAAGTGCTCTAAAGAGGCAATATAAAATATTGTGCATGTTGTTTAATGCGTAAAGAAACGTACAGCTCTCTTAAAATGAAAATAGTGAAGGGGTTTAGCTGATTGTATTGACTTTTGACAGACCTTACTCAAATGTCCAGTTCTTAGAAAGTAGCTGCAGTGTGTAACTACCACGGCATTGTTGGTGCTGACAGCACCACTGGGTGCTCCATTGTTGCACCAGGGTGAGGGAATGTCACTCCACATCTCCATTTCACAAGTTCTCTGGTTCTAGCAGGAGCCAGTTATTTACTCTTCCCTCGTTTCTGACCAGTGATTCCCTGGAAGCTGCCCAGCCTGTCCCAGTGAGGAGTGTCCCTGCCTGCCAGGACAACGTGGATGTGAGACCTGCTCCTGCCAGCACCGCACCTGCCACAGTCCTCAAGCCAACGGCACCCCTGGGTTCTGCCAAGGGCTGGCAGCCTCCAAACCAAGCAGGTAACTTCCAGAGAGGCTTTTTCTTGTTCACCTAAAGACCTTTGGATGGCTCAGGAAAACAAACTTCACCTTGGATGTTAAAACAGCAGGCTTCAAATGGCTGTTTGTGGGTTTTGAGTACAGGCCAGTTTGCTTGGAAAAGAGAAGAAAAACCAATTTAGCCATTTTAGTAAACCACTAGCCCGTTGTAAGCAGCCTCATAGATACAATTAGTTTCACAAACAAGCAAAATCAGGTGCCTCACACCTCTATTAAAAAAGCGTTTATACCAATCAGTTACATATATATACACCCCACAGTTTCATCTTGGTGCTTCCCATGTGACTGTAGATTCAAGCATATTCCATGCTAGTTCAGGTAGGAATATTGACATGTGTTGATATTATCCATATACTGGTGTTTTCCAAGTGATCTTTTCAGAAGTACTAATTAATAAAAAAAAAAAAAGATAAAAAAAGGCTGAAGCATTTAGAGTGTTTATTATGTATTTGACATCTATAGATTTTATTTGAGCAGGGTGCCAGGTTATTATGCCAGATTATTACGTAGGTTTTTGTTACAAGTAGTTTGTTTTGTTTACGTAGATTTGTGTGGAAGTTCTTTCAAGGACAATTCATGTTGCTTCTACCTTAGAATGAATTTTGGTGATTTCTGAACCTTTGAACCCACACCAGAATGTCTTCTATCTGGAAGGCATTCTGTTTTCTTTATTAGCAGTCCTATGTTATTAGATAATACAGATATGTTTATGTGTGTAACTGTGTACTTAGGTTTTCACAGTATTACATGCTGTAGTTACTTGGGGTAATTTTTTAAGCTGAGTTGGTCTTTGGTGCTGAATTAAACCCGTGTAGTCATTTCAAAGGATCTGGGAAATCTGTATTATTAACTAAGCTTTAACTTCAGATTTTTCTTGCTAATATGATATGAATAGTCTCGATTCTCTTTCTGACAGGATCAATTATGCTAAATAGCTCTGTTTGATTTTGTTCTGTGTAAGGGTTTTCCCTCATTAGAAGTATATCCAGTCCCAAAATGGAACTACAGAGGCCCTGGCATAAAAACAAAGAAAAAAATATGGTGTTAATGCTGTGTATTTTATAATGGCTTTGGCACTTCTGATTGAATGACTGCTGTGGTTGGTAACAAGTATGATGTATTTTGGTTGGGTTGTGCAGTTCTGTAGAAAGCCTCAAGATGGCAATGCACTGTCATTGCTGTACTTTCCTGGGTAATGGTGAGTTTACTAACGAGGGCAAGGTAAAGGCTTCTTAAAATTTAGATCAGTTTAATTCTAGCATTGTTTTACTTCTCTGAGTTAGCCAGCATTAGAAGGGAAAAAACCCTCAAAATGAACAGTAACAACAGAAGCCTCAACACTTTTTAAAGCTATGTTTATGATAGTGTGTGTGCTTAAGGCAAACTTTTGTGGGAATGTCATAATCCTGCATTTTTCTAAGTGACTGGTTGTCTTCACGTTTGATATAACTTTCTGTCTCACCAAGTGATGAGATAGAAAGTCTCATCTTTCGTTTGCATAGAAACCACCCATCAGTTTGGAGTTTCTGGAGTACCACACTCATTTTTAGTATGTTGGTAGGTAGGTGTTCCACTACTAAATCCTACTAGCATATTCTAGTATTAAGAGAAGTCAAATGTTTGAAATAGCTTTTTTTTTTTTCTTAAGGTGTTCATGAAGGAGAAATATTTAAAAAGTTTAAATACTTGATTCTGTAGTACTCTGAAAATCTATGCTCTTGTGTAATGTGAAAATATCTTTTTTTTTTTTTTTTCATCAGGTATACTGAGTATTCAGGTGAGAGGGAAAGCCAGGCAGAGAATTTTTGATTATGTTCCAGAACATAAAGAGCTTAAACAAAGCTTAGAAAGTTCATACTGCAGAGAAGCTGGTGGAAAGAAATGGTCATGAGGATGTCAGCTTTGTGCTGCCTTGATGAAGCGTTCTGAGATACACTGTTTAAGCTCCAAAGAGCCAAAGCCATTATCTCTCCCAAAAATACTGGCAGAGCCAGAAATAAAAGCCATAGGAGAAGAAAGCATGGAAGATTCCGAGTTCCCTAAAATTGGAAAGTACGGGGAAGATAATGCAGCAGTGTGAGTGGCAACTGCCCAGGAATTAACAGGGTGGGAGGAGGTAGGATGTCCCAGGTGCCTGAGGAGCTTCAGTTAACATTTGCGTCTTAGGGGCACAGAGTCACCCATTGCCATGGGAAGCCAGTCTGTGCTTGTCCCCTGTAGGTGGAACAGCAGTCAGACAGGTAAAAACTGTTTAAATAATTGAATGTTTTGATAAAATTATTCAGGTGTTGAAGAAAAAGAAATACTGTAAGTGAGTGTTTCAGAGAATGCTTGGGCTTCAGCTTGGGTTTGTTTCCAGTCTGTGAGCATAAAGTTTTCCTTAATGTAAAATTGCCAGTGCTCCCTCCACGGGCCAAACAAAATTTGGCTTCGTAGGCCATAGGCCTGATAAAGTTTTAGACAAAAAACCCTTTGATTTCATAGCTGAAGCCTACCTTAGGAAAAAGTAGAAGGAAGATACAATCTTATGTAAATATATAGCAGTATGCTATTAATAGCAGAAATTTATTGGGAGCACAGTTTTGTAGCTCTGATGCCACTCAGCCTTCATCTGAATAATGCCCAAGTTGTTTCCAAAGCAAAAAAGGCATGTCATAGGGTTTTGTTTGTGCCTGGGGAAGCTGTAAGATGCTGATTGATGGTGTGGCATGAAGATTACATTTATTAAATTGTCTGACCACAGAGGTATGTCATTTGGGTAGACAGCACCTTTTCAATTACTAGCTGCAATCTCTCTTGGGTGGGCCACACAAAGAATACCTTTTTTTTTTTTTTAATAAAAGTATTACGACTTTTGTTTTTTTAGCTTCAGTGTAGCGGTTTGGGGTGATTTGTTGATTGTTGTTGGTGGGTTTTTTTGAGATTGTGCAGAGATGCCTGAAGGTGTCAGAGGGATTTTGTTGTAACATCTGAGCTAGTTCATGACCTGACAAGAAAACGCTCTAAAGTTGAATGGCTGAGATAGTGAACGTGGAAATGCTTCAGGGATTGGATTTCTCTCTACAGAAGTCAGTCATGATCCGAGTGGATCTCAAAATGATGACCCCTTTGGGCCTGAATTATCCTCATTGACTGTGGGGGCCGTTCATGGAGTACCCATGAACACTACTATTCTAGTTGCTCACTATGCTGGTAACAGAGATTTTAGTCCTCTTTGAAGCAAAATCCTAATATTACAGGATTCCTTAGTGGTTTGCTAGAGGAAGTGTGGGATGTCTGCCTCTTGCTTTTTTAAGGCATGGGTAAGAAGCTCAATAACCTTCAATTTTTTTCTATTGTTAAAACAAGTAAAAAAGCACTGTTACTGTGTGTTATGTGTACAGACTGGAATTTATAATAGTTCTTCATTTTTGTTGAACTGTGAAGCTCTACTCACCTATCAGAGGCAGAAGATTTTTACAATATTATGTTAAATTCAAAGAGTGAAGTAACCCAGAGCATCCTGGCTGCATTGCAGTGAGCCATTCTACTATTTGATAACTAACTATGACTCTACACTTATGTAGCATTGCTCACCCCCAAGGAACCCCAAAGCAATTTCTAGTCCTGGGCAAGGACACGGTGCATGCCCAGGAATGGCTTTCACTCTCCACGGCCGTGCAGCCACCTCATGGGTGAGAGTTGACAGCTGCTTGTCAGCATGCCGTGACATTCCACAGCAACTTGAAAGGAAGTGAACAGCACCGTGGCCAATTGAAGCTGCCGGGACAATTTCAGGAGGTATAATTGCCCGGTAAGCACAGCTCCACCACCTGGAGTCAGTCCAGGAGACAAACTGTTCTCGTGGAGAGTGTAACAGGATCTGTGATGGTCAGAAGCGGTCAGGACTTCCAATGTTAACATTTCTCACGTGAAATTGCCTCCCCTTTCCTGACATCTTTCAAATGCTGTTGCTGGGAGGTGAGCTACTGATGCGTGGGGACCGTGGGGGCTGTGTGCCAGGCACAGCACTGCCAGTCCCACACCCTGCCTTCCAGTACAGGAGCTGGGCAGGCAGTGTCCCGCTTGCTTGCTGGGGTCCCGTGGGATGGCAGGGGGCCTGTGGGGAGCTGTTACAGCTGGTGGCCAGAAAGGATGGTTTGCTTCTTGGAAAGAAGAGTTTCGTTGCAGTCGATGCCCTTTGTTCCTCCTAGGATTTGCAGCTGAGTTAAAAGAACGGGATGGGGAAGGTTTGTGGTAGAAGCGTTCAAAGCTGGTGTTTTAAGTGTCGCTTTACTCAGATGTGCCAGTTTCCTTATTCCCAGGGTCTTTCTTTGGGATATATAATCCCCTTCCAGCAGAGCTGCTAGGGAATGTCAGCATATTTTGCAATATGCACAACTGTCAGTTGCCTAATCCTGAGCAAGCACATGTGTTAAGCACATGATCCCTTCAGCAGAGAGAACACACTTAGAAACTGGCTGCAAGCACATAGAAAGTACTCCCCAGACAACCTTGTTTTAAAAATTCTGTTATTTCCTTGAAGTTGTTTTTGTGTACTTGGTAGCCTTGCATTTACCTCCTCTAGAATTATCCATAGCTTTCTTGCTGCATTTTCTTTTTTATATCCCATTCCTGCAATAATATTAAAAAATTTAAAAGCAAAAGGAAGTGCAAGCCTGTTCCTAGACATGACTTGACATGGTGCTCTACTGGCAGCTTGAGTCTTTGTTTCCTTCCTTTCTACTTATTCTGCTACTTATTTGGGATAAAAATGCACGCTATATCAAACTGTGGAGTTTGGCCATCAGGGCAGACAGTGTGGAGCTGTGGAGAGGAAGGCACTGAGATACATTGTACTATCACAAAAAGCTTGTACTGCCAGTAAGTCTTTAAGGGATTAAGTACCATAAAGGGATGGGCTGCAGCACTTTTTGTCCTTGTCACTTTTGTTTTTCTGTGTTTCATTTGTAATTTCTCCAGCCCCTATACCAATTCTGTTGATTTTACAGGCTGTACAGGCTGGTAAGTTAAGTTAATAGCTTTGGGAATATTTCTGCATGGAAAAAGCAACCAAACTATTGTATCAGCATTACCATGTTCATAAAGTTCTGCAATTTTGTTTTTAGGATCCTCTCATACTAATTTGTTTCCTTTGTAGAACAACAATTTAAAGGCAGGACTAATTATAGGAGTTCAAGGAGCTACTTGCCTGTTGAGGACCGTGGTCTGAATATGGGGAACAAACTGGGTTAACACTGCTAGTCATTAAGACAAATTCTTACATTGTTGGTAAGGCCTCTGTTAAAAATAGATCCCAAAACTTAAATAGTTCCACCGTTTTTCACTGAAAAAGATTGTTATAGGTTGCTGCTCCATGGTGTACTCACCGTTCATGAAAGCAGAAAGCCTTCTCCATAAAAGTGTTCTGATTGACAGGTCAAAATACAAAACCTTTCTCATCCTGGTCTATGGACTGTAATTTTTCATCTAATCTAAATTATTATATCATCATGTGACAACAAACAACAGGAGTTTGTTCTTACAAGTTAATTAATGTGAAGTCACTTAGCCAAGCAAACCCCATTGTGAAACTGGAGTAATTTATAAATGTTAACCTTAACTTGACGGCAGTATGAAATTGTAACTCCTGTAGAGTTGCTGAAAAAATGAATGTGTTTCTAAAACTTGAATGTTTATCTTTAAGAAAGGGCAGATCATAGTAATGATGCAGAAATGTACCACCTGCTTTTTAGAGGCAGAATGGCCTGGTGTACCTCAGTACAAGATCTGCTGAATAGAAATTCAGCTTTTCTGTTACAAACACGACCTTAGACAATTTTCCTGTGTTTTGGTTTTGCCAAAATCACGTGCTGTTGCACAGAGTTGTGCACTTAAATGAATTATTTGCATTAGTTGGACAGATGTGTGTTTCTCTCTGTTTTCCTTTAAACAGAGATGCAGAGATTTTTTTGACTCTTTGGTTATTTCACGTGCTATCGAGTGGGAACATTCACTGACTTCCAAAATTTGATATTGGTTGTCTTTGATTTGTTAAAAAGTAACTTCATGTTAAAGACTGACTGGCCAGATCAGTTCCTCTCCATTAGGTAGCACCAGCTCAGAGCAGTGATGTGTCCTGTTCAGAGGCACAGGTATAGGACATCCAAGAATTATGCCTGATATTTGTTCAGCAAATGAAAAGGCAGTATTCCTCTGGTAAATGCATTCTCACTGGACTTCAGTGTTAAACATCAGCTTTGTGAAGCTGGCAGATAATCTGCATGAGGCTGGACAGACATGCTCTCTGCAGGCATGGCCAAGCTGTCGAGTTCAGAAAGGAACTAAAAGCAAGGGAGGTAAAATCTTATTTGTAGAAAGCTACCAAATGCTTTCTATACTGCCACTGCAGAGAAATGCAACACTGTGGTACAGGACTTGGTTTTCTCTTTCTTGAGTCACTTTTTCGATAAAAGCAACGCCAGTTGTGCCAAATTTGTGATGGTTTGTGATGTAACAAATCAGAAGGAGACAGGCTGAGTGAGCCAAAACCACCATACTCATTTTAATTAAGATGCTTTACAGCTAATTTGCCCGGAGCCTTTCCAGTTGAAAGGCTGGTTACTAAGGCAGGAACTATTCCCTCTAGTTGCAGGGGCTGTTGAAATGGGGCCGAGGTGGCACCTGTTTTGATTTTCCGCGGGTGCATACCAGCTTTCACCCGGCATTTAAAGACATGATAATGGTTTAATCTGTCCTGTTCTGCCTTTAATCAGCAAAAGGAGTTTTGCTCTGGCTGTGTTTCCAAGACTTCATAAGAAACAAAAGGAACAACTACGGGTTCAACAGGTGTTGAACTTTGTGTTTGTTGGGGGGAGTTTTTTGGAGGCTTTGTTTTGTTTTTTTCTCACCTTGTACTTGTCCTGTAGCATTGTGCACTGAACTTGTGTGATTTTGTGCGGGCCTGGGAGCGGATGGGGTGTTGGATTCAGCCAGTGCAGTGAACTGACAGCAGAGCTTTTCAGACACGTTGCTTCATCCGGCCATCTGTTTGGTTTTGAGGGAAGGAACAGGAAGATTTCTTACACTACAGATATATTAAGAAAATTCAGAAAATTTGACATCTAAAGCTTTATGTTTTCCATTTATAATACAGTAGTTTGATTGCAGTGTATAAATCACTGAGTTAGAACACTAAAATGAAGTTCTGGCACTCCCACTGCTTCAAGTAGCATTGTTATTTATAGATATTACATGGAGGCTGATGTTATGTTTAAGTGAGCGTTAAACAGTTCAGGCTGTTGTATTGTTGCTACGCACCAGAGAACCTCTGTCAAAGTGACTTTGGCACCGCCGTGTATCCGCCTTTCTGCCTTTGTCTTCCAGCCCTTTCAGCAGTGTTTGCAGTTATCCATGTGCTCAGCGATGGAACAACCTATTGTTAGACTAACAAGGGCAAAGTCACACTGGGATTTTTAAAAAAGAAAAAAAAAAAAAGGCTGTTCTTTATCCTGCCTAAAAGATTGTTAAATATTAAACTAGCCATACCAAGGAGTTTGGTGAAAGCAAACACTGTGGGTTTGCTAAACTTAAACCTAATAAAGTAGAAAGTTAATAGTCAGGTACAGAGTGTTTTTGGTTTCAGAAAAAAAACCAGCCATGACAGTACATCACTGTAAATCAACAATGCTTTAGAATGTTTAATTAAAAAGAGTGAAGTAAAGCCTACAAAACTCCAAAATTTGGCCACAGACATCTTCTCATGACTTGCAGAGAACTCAAACCTCTCTGGTTCTCAGATCAGAATAGCTCCTGCTGGAGTGTATAATTCTTATGAAGTATTTATTTTATTTATTAATTGTGTTTATTTATTTTAGTTTTAAATCTTCAGACCACCCGCAAAAGTTTCTGTGCTTTGTCCCATTTCAAGCAATAGAGGTGGCAACAGGAAAATATGGCATGAGATTGTGTCATCAGGAGGCTGATTTCCCATTACTAATCAGTCACCATTTGCAATTAAAAATGTGCATGCACCTTGACACATCTTGGATACTGGGGCATGTGTCTCCCCAGTACTCCTTGAGAATAAAGCTGATGATCGTATGTGTAAAATACAAAAAGCAAAGTATAAAACACAAAACTACAGGAGAGCTCAGACTGGTTGTCAAGTCTTCACTTAGACTGGGTGTAAAGATTTGTACCTACTTTGGCATTCCTCATGTGCCCTGGTAAAATCTTCACATTGCAAGGAATAAACCACCTGCATCAGTTTGCTGGGCCTGATGTTTTTAAATCAAGTGATTGTGTTTCAATCTGAAAGATTTCCAAGGGAATAAAGAGAAGAAAGGAGAGGAAGAGAATACATGGACTCAAGAGTATCCCCTTCCTCTCTGCAGTTAAAACATATTGTCCACTGGAGTGTTAAACTAGCTGTTGAAGTAGAAGGAATATATGGGAAATATCAGTGTTCCATCTAAACAAGAAAACAGGCTTAATATTTGAAATTCTCTGGCTGCAAGAGAAGGAATATTGTTGGGAAAAGTACTGAGAATTCATACAGATCTAAGTAGGGAATTAATAGTGGGGGTTTTTTTAAATCAAAAGCAAACCAACTAAATGAAAATGTCACCACAAACAAAAAAAAAAGGTCTGTGGGTTGCAGGGGAAGCAATGAACCTTTGGTGAAATTACTGAAGTGTTAAAGGTATGTTTGTGGCCTGTGGAAAGAGAGAAGTGGCCAATAAAAGCTATCCTCCTACTGGTGTTCAGAAGGAAATGAGGGAGATAAAAGGCTGAGGCAAATCAAGCAGTGAGGAAGGGAGAATGATCTATGGTGAAAAAAAAAGAAATAAATCTAGAGAACTGTAGAAGGTTTACAAAGAAGCCATTATATCAAATAAGGTATTTGATATAGATACTACACTACTGGTGTATTTTCTCTAATAAGAGTATGGATCTGAAGGCAAAGGAAGCAGACTGACCCCTCTTCTTTAGGAAGAAAAATCCAAACTGAAAGAAGCTTGAGTCCACTTCAGAGCAGGAGTAGAGGGGAATGAGACTGTGCAAGACCAACAAGGTCGTATTGTGATTACCAGCAAAGAGAAAGAGAATCCTTCAGAGAATACTGTGGACACAAACTGGGAGCATGGGCAGGGAACTTCCTCAACACTAAATGCCCAGCTTGGTTTTGCTTAGGTCACAGCTCTTGCTTGACACAGTATTAATTTGTGTGGCTTCTATTATGTTTTGCTTAAAAGAAAGTTTTTTGTTATAACATGATGGACTGTCTCCTTCTCTCACTTTTTAGTGCTTTAAATAACTTGGAAATTACTGATTTGACAGCTTTGTAGAGAAGGTTCATGTAGACAAATTCTCCTCCTGGCCAATAGTAACTTTGAAGTTAGGTATTGTTCAGAAAAGCATCATTCATAAAAACAGCAGTAATGAAAGCTGTAATGAGACCAAAGAAAAGAGAGCAATTGTGATGTTTGTGCCTTTTTTTTTTTTTTGCCCTTAAGCAAGCAGAAAGACTTTTTTAGCTACACAGTGCAAACGAGACAGCTGATATGTCTGAATGGGCTTTGGGATTCAGTAGATAACCCAAACAGAAGTCAGCTAGAAAATACACTAGAAGCTGCGCTGCAATTTGATTTATGGCAAAGGCAGTCTTCAAACAGATTTGAGTTTAGTGTAAATTCCTGGCTTCTCATGAAATGGGATCTGAAAATTGAAAAACCATGTGTGATGACAGAGGAGGAAAGTGCTATTAATCAACACCACTTTTGTTCATGTCTTCAAAGCTGTTCTGCCACCTTTTTCATTTTTATCTCTTCCTAGGTTTTCATCTTAGCAAGCATTTATAATCTAAAGTGAGCTACAGTAGCAGTGACTTGTTCAAGATCAAGTGCCTCTATTCCTAAATTCTTTCTATTCAGGAATGTTCAATGTTTCAAGAAGAAAGATGTTATTTTTTCAAGATATTGCAAATTCATTAATTATACATGAAATATAGTCTTGTTCTAAAAAAGAAATAATAAAACTAGAAAAAAAGCAACACTTATGAATTGTTCTGATTTTTGCTCCATCAGGTTCTGATAAGGAATCCAAAAATATATCAGTCTTGAAATGAGACCTGATATGAGAAATATCCAATTACCAATTAATTACCAATATTTTGGCAAACCAACCACTTAAACAAACAAACAAACAATATATATGAGTATATTTCTTTGTTATACACAGAAAGAGTATGCAAAAGCAGGTATTGAGTCCATATCAGCAGGTTAATACCAGGTCTAATTATAGTACAAAAGCATCGGTGTTAAACAGAATTTCTCTTCCAGATGTGTTGTCTTAGCCTACATGTGAGTAGAGGAGGGAGTTGCTGAAGTTCATGGTAATGTTTTGATTAAACTGTGTAGTGCTTGGCTATATTCTGTAAATAGCACAATATTGGCATTCTGTGGATTCAGTGTTGCTTAAATCTTCTCTGTGAATTAGTATGGCACTTCTCTTTCAGCAGGGAATGCAATGTTTTGCCTGAAAAGCAGTTGCAACTTTTCTGTAGGGCAGAGGCTGATGAGCATTATGTTAAAAGAGATGAAAAAAAACAATTTTTCATTTTTTCCCTGGAAGATATGAAAAACAAGAGAGGACAAATAGCACGAAGATTACCAGCTCCACAAACTAGATTTTTTGCAAAGCTATATACTAAGCCTTGACCCTGGTGTTGGAGAGCTGCATCTTTGCAGCAGAAGCATCATCCTGCACTGTCCGATGTCTCTGTCATTGCTTGGTTGTTTGCCTCTGAGTTTTCACTCAGGTCTTAATTTCACACTTTGATTTACAAGGTTTAGCAAGGCTGCACTAAAGCTAGGGCACCAAGTAAACGCTGCAGATTTCTTTTGCCTGTGGTTGCAAACAAAAGGCTATGGAAATGCAGCCTTTTTTATAATGTACTTGAAAAAGAAGGATCTCTCCTCTTGACAGGGAATAACTGCTCCCATAAACCCATGTTGTTGAAGCTTGTATGTTACCAAGGTGCATATATATCAACAGAGGGAAAAGAAGAGCAGAGGGCTGTTTCTTGACTACCCTTACAACAGTATCATTTGTGCCTTTCGTTTTTGTAAATGCATTTTTCAAACTCTATAAAAGCTTATGTCTGTTCTCCAACTCTGAGACCCTGAGTACACGTGGAAGTGTGTAGCGTATACATTTCTGAAAGTGTCAGGGTTTTATTTGTGTCATGCTTTTATAAGGAGGATGTGAACATGACCTTTGGAGTGCTTCAGACTGGCAGAATCCACTGATCTAGACCAGTGTTTAATTTCAATATAGAAACAAATTTTGCTTATACAGTACTCTAGTTTAAATTCCTACACATGTTGTATTGAATGTATGTTCTTGTTTAACACATTAATAATGATGTATGATCTATTGCACTCACTGTGAAATTTTTTGAGTAGGTATGTCATTTTCTCCTGCCTGTGTTCACACACTGATGTTTTTGGCTTCAGCTTTTGTATCTAAAACAAAATAATGCCTTCACAGGTTGTATATTCTTTTACCTAACTTCTTCAACATGTTAAAATTTGTCCACTACCTCTACAAGTTAGCCAAAACCATTCTGTGTTATTTCACAGACATTTCATAAAGTAGGTAGGACTTTTTTGGTAACTTGCTGGGGGAGGAGGGGAAAAAGGAGTGCTCTTTAATACATTCCTTTAAGGAGGCAGGTATACACTGGACAGTGATGTTAGGCAAATACTGTTGGTTGCTTGCATTTCAAGTTAATTTACTTGGTACTGAAGGATGGTCCTCTAAATGCTTTTGGCGTTCTTTCCCCAGCTCCTGTCAGTGGATGGACATCAAACAGTATTAAATCACCTGGAACAACTGCCCCGAGTGAAAAAGCTGCAACAACACCTCAGCTAAATGAGCAGGACACGCTGGTTCAGCGGGCGGAGCATATTCCAGCGGGGAAGCGCACTCCCATGTGTGCACACTGTAACCAGGTCATTAGGTGTGTATCTGCTTGCTGGGAACACTCTTTGGCTGTGTGGCCCAAGAGAGTGGGGAGGAATGGAGAGAAATCCACTTGGTCACCAGGGTTGCTCCCCAGGCTCAGTATTGGAACATACTCTGCTTAATATCCTGCTTTGTCAATGATCCGGGCTGGGGTCAGGGGCACACTTAGTCACACTTGCAGGTGACTAAGTTGGGCAGGAGTGTTGGCCTGTTGGAGTGTGGGAAGGTCCTGCAGAGGGATCTGGTCAGGCTGGATTAGTGGGCAGAGGTCAGTTTTATGAGGTTCAATAAGGCAAAGTCCTCTTGTCTTTCACGTGGGTGACAACAGCCTGAGGCATCACTACAGGCTGGAAAGCTGCCTGGCAGAAAAGGACCTGGGGATGCTGGTCAACAGCAGCTGAACACGAGCCATCAATATACCCAGGTGGCCAAGAAGGTCAGTGGTATCCTTGCCTGTATCAGCCACAGTGTGGTCAGCAGGACCAGGGCAGTGATTGTCCCCCTGTGCTCAGTTTGTCCCCACACCTCAAGTGCTGTGTCCATTTCCGGGCTACTCACTACAAGAAAGACATTGAGGGGCTGGAGTGTGTCCAGAGAAGGGCAACAGAGCTGGGCAAGGGTCTGGAGCACAGGTCCTGTGAGGAGCAGCTGAGGGGGCTGGGGGTGTTCAGCCTGGAGAAAAGGAGGCTCAGGGAGGGCCTTACCCCCTCTACAACTGCCTGAAAGGAGGTTGCAGTGACGTGGAGGTTGGTTCAAAGGAGTCAGCAGGTTTATAGACAAGCCAGCGGTCAACAGTACTTTTATCATTCTTTTTTCATTATGGAAATAATGAAAAGTTTCTCAATTGATAGGACATAGCCACAAGATGTGATGGGGAGTTTTAGACTGGATATTAGGAAAAAGTTTTTCACCAGTAGGGTTGTCCAGCACTTGGACAGGCTGCCCAGGGAGGTCTTGGAGTCACCACCCTGGAGGTATTTAAAAGACACGCAGATGTGGCACTTAGGAACATGGCTTAGTGATGGACTTGGCAGTGCTGAGTGAAGAGTTGGACTTCATGATTTTATAGGTCTTTTCCAACCTAAATCATTCTATGATTCTGTTCATCCTGCAGCCTCTCTCACAGCAGGGCTTTGTTTTGCTTTTGTGGGTTTTGATTCTTCAGTCACAAGTGTTTTAAGGCTTCATTTCAGTAATGAGGAACACTGTTTTCGTGTGTGGTTTATCTAACAAAATCAAGAATGAAACTACTTTGGAGGAAAAATATTGTGAGCTACTGACAATCACAGTCTTTACAGTACATTTTACAGAGAACCAGAAAGGTGGATGGAATGGAGTAAATGTAAACCCAAAGAAAAGTAAGCAAGTTAGTTTTCATGTATACACCCATTCCAACAGAATTAGGACTATTAGCTAGTTGAAAACCAACCAGAGAGCATAGCCTTAGAAAGACTAATGTTGATTTCTAAAGTGTAGTTTCTAATTGAGAAGAAGAAAAATAACATCCATAGATGAAAAGAAAGTGATATTTTAACAATTGCTAGGACTGGATTGATAATAATTTCCTGCATTGCTGGATTTCAAGCTCTTTGATGGGCTCTCTGGCCTTTGGACATTATGGTAGCTATTGTCTTTGACTTTTATGACATGGGTAGAAAACATTAAGCAACACAAACACAAGTTTGCCAATAGAAATTAAGTTAAATAAGTCCTGCTGATCCCATAAGATATCCTAGCATTAGCCAGAATTTTGTATGGAGGAAGAATTGAATCTGGGTTGCATTGTTCAGTCAGTGATTTCTGACAATTAGTCATGATTGTCTCATTCAGGGAATTATAATTGCTTGTATTGCCAGTGTGCAAATCATCCTCATTTTCATCCACCTTGCATTTTATTTTTGCCCTAAAATAGCAATCTCTTAGGATTATTGAAAGAAATGTATTCTTCAAAATGTGTTCTTCTTGCTTATTCAGTCATTTTTATTGTTGAACTACAGGGGGAAAGTAATGCTTTTTTAATAGTATTTTTAAATTTATTTATCTATATCCTGTGTTTTCAGTGGACAAAATAAGAGAGCCTGCATTATGTTTCACCATAATTAAAGAAAGACTTTTTTGATTAGAATTTTGAATAGATTTCCTAATCTGAAAAATTAGGAACTCCATAAGCTGTATAATTTCCATTCATTATAACAGAAAATCAGCCTTTCCACCATGGGTTTTTGTAGCCTCTTGCACCCTGGCTTGGATTCTACATCAGAACCAGCCAGTGCAAATCACTTGATCTTTAGGGGTGAACTGAGTCCAGCTTATTTGCTTCCATGAGAAGCAACTTTTTGTTGTGGTAGTTCACTAACAGTTCAGTTAGCGCTGGGCTAATTTTAGAAGACTCTTTACTAATGGATCTGTGATGTTTTGAAAAAGTTATTCCTACTTCCACTGGATACATCAAGGAAATAAAAATGTATGAACCTAACCCCCTTGAAACAATAGAAAATACTTGCACACATTCCCAACACAAGTGCACCTATGCACCTTAATCCAGGTTCTTTTGCTTCATTGTAAAATCAGAAATTAATATCAGAAAAGGCATAATTATTTTTGGGATGAGATTCATCTGATTTCTTGAACAGCTTGACCTATATAATAATTCTGTCTTTAGTATTCTGTCCATTTTGTTCTCTGGGATTTGGATTTGTGTCGAGTAAATAACATGCAAGAAACCATTCACTTTCTTTTTTGTACTGTTATTTTAGTTTTAAGCCAAACACAAAGTGCACTGTATGCTGCATCTTTCATACAAGAGACTTAATTGCCTTTTACAGTAGTTGTGGTTTATCAGGGTGTGCTGGTGCTTTGTTCTATGGGATCTCAGTCCTGAGCAGTTCCCTTCTCCTCTTGGCCCTTAAATCACTTTCTACTACTTCCCACTCCCCCATTTTGATCACAATTTAAAAAAGAAATGAGCTGCTGCCCTCTAAGTAGGGCAGAGTATTGGTCTGTGGAGCAACATTTATTCCTTAGTGGATATGTGAGGACAAACTGCAGAGGCCCCACTTGACTGTACTTAAGCCATTGTCACCTCTTGTAAGTGACACCTTGTCATGAATAGTAATTGGTACCCACATCTGACTTCTTTGTAATTTGCTGTTGGTGTTTAAATCCTTATATTTCTTCATATGTTAAATGCCTGCTCAATTATTGAAAGCAAGTGTTCCAAGATGAGTTGATGCGCATTAATCAATGCCAAATATGCTTCATGTTCACAGCATACAGTGGATGTGGAAGACTGCAATGGCATTTTGAGTTCAAGTTTTAGCATAATTACACATGCCCTCAGTGGTAGCTTTACCCATGAAAAGGTAGGAGAAGGATCAAATGGCATTGCATTGTACATCTGTTTTGAAGCCAAAATACGTTTTGGAGTTGGTTACTTTACACTCAGGCATAGAATAACCATGGTTGGATGAGCCAAAACCTTTCTTATAGAGACCTTATAACTTTTTAATATATCTTCAATTATTCACACAGTGACTGTCTGAAGGTTCCATTTTTTTCCAAAGCTTCATTAAGTAAGCTTTTCTCTCCGTGTCTAAAAGAAGCAAAGCTAGAGGCAAACTACATTTCTCTTGAATTTCTCTTTCTACTTGCTATGACGGTCTGGCAGACTTCTGGCATTTCCTGATGAAGACTTCTGGTTCCCAGACAGCCTTACCAAGTTCTGCACTGCAGAGTTGGCTCTTCCTTTGAAGTCCAAATGTGTTTTCTCTGGATCGCCGTTGAGAACATACTCTTTGGCATGTCTGCTGTGAATGATGATTTGGCTTTGTCACCTTTCCATAAAGCTTAATTGTTTTTAAAGGGAAAAGGTACAAATGGTGCTTCCGTTCAGCACCTCCTATACACAAATTGTATACTGTGGCATTTTCAGGGGAGGAGGAGAAGAAACTTCCAAGAATGTAGAACTGCTGCATGGTTAACTGTGAAGTGATTGGCCTTCCTAACAGATGTAGAAATCCTTTTTGATCTCTCTACCACCAAATTTCAGTTCTGGCTTGCTATCATAATATAAGCCACATGAGAAACTAAGTTACTGGCATACCAATATAATGCATCACAATCATGCTGATGAAGTTATATTCAGTTATGAGTGTTAAGTCATTGAAATTGCTCTTATATTTCCTGTATGTTGCTGACTTCTCCTTTCAGTTTGCCCCAATATCATTGTTACATGCAGAACCCAGATGTTTGAGGTGACTACTAAGGTCATGTACCTGGTGATCTTTGGAGCATTAGATTCTGCAAACGCTCTTGTAAATCAATCAGAATCTCTTTCCAAAAAATAATCAATAAATGACTAGTTCATTTTCATCTCTGAGTTCTGTTCACGTGGTCTAGGTGGTGATGCCAGAAACTTGTTCAGAAATGCTGAGCATGTCAAAGTAGCCTGGGGTAGAGGCACATTCATACCCAACTGTTGCCAGTTGGTCATCCCATATCCCATTTGGACAGTAGGAATGTGGGGTTTTAGCTCTGCTTTTACAGCTATGTTGTAGTTGACAGAGGCATGTGGGATTTTTATTGGTTTTGTTTTTAAATAGGGAAGAAATGTAGGATGAAGTCATCTACAGCCATCTTCCTAGCATTGCATGCCCCTAGCTTCTGTCACATTGCGTGAGTGTGGGCATCCTGCCCTCTTACTCAAATTGGGACTTTAAGGTCCTTTTCAAATTAATAGAGGAAATAAATACCTTTCATTACTGGAAGCTATCATTTTGATGGCAAAATTATGCAGAGACTGGGAACACCTCCAAGTTCTGAATATCATGTTTTAGTGTATTTTACATGGCAGATATTTTTTATCCTGTTTTTTTGGTGGTTTTTTTTTCCCTTCCTTGTGCTTTGGGGCAGCTTTTAAGTTGCAGGTATCATTAAGCTGCAGTATCAGCTTGACATGTTTAAACTGCGGCCTGATTGAAAGTAAAATTGTATTTAGAAAGTGTTCTTCTGGACGTGTGTGCACAGGGAGCCAGTGCACTAATGGAACACCTCGTAGACATTGTGCAGGGCACAGCCCCAGCTGTCTGGGAGCTTTGGGAGAGGAGCTCTGTAGGTGCACATGCAGGCTGTTCCCTGTCCGTCTGCGTTCCTGCACACTGTCCTGAGTGGCTGACCTCAACATGTCAGGGCTGTAAACTCCGAAGAGCTAAATGCAGCAGATGTAAAAATTCCTTCTCCTCCTGTTGCTGGCATGCCTGCTTCCCATTGCAGAGCTGAGCCTGTCATTTCAGTGCAGATGGCCAGAAACTCAATCCTACCTGGAGCCAGGAGAGCGTCTTTAGTGTCAGCCCCACGTTAATGAATCTGTTAAATTAGCCTGCGCTGACACGGTGCTCTGAGGGCACTTTGTTGTACATAAGGGCTTGTATTGTTTGATCAGTACATAGCTGAGAGGGCACTGATGTAAAAAGGTGCTTGTAGAGCAGTGGGAGGGTATCGGGTTAGGTCAGTGTTTGCACTGCTCAGGCATCCGCTGGGAGCGGGGCTGGAGAGCTGCACTCAGCCCCAGCTCCCTCCTTAAGGAACTACAAGCTTCTCTTCAGGAGCCCTTTCTCACTGCATTCCCTCCAATAAATGGGTGAATAGAAGAAACTGGCCCAGATTAAATATGTTCATCATTTTACAATTGGATTATCCTAAATCTTTGAGTCTATCCTAAATCTGTTTGAGTCCTTTGTCTTTGACTTCTCATCCTGCTGAAAATACGTAGCATCACCAGAGAAAATGTAGAAGAGAAATGACAGTCTTTGCACTCTATCCTTGATGAAGTTGCCCTCTCTCCTTACCTACTTATATTTCCATTTTAGAGTCAACATAAGCAAATTTCAGGGCGGGGAGGGGGGGGGTGGTGTTCGTTTTTTTCTTGTTTGTTTGGAGTTTTTTTCTTTATTGCTGTTGCTTTGTTCATATGAAAATCTTACACAAAAATGTTCCTGTAGATGACTTGATTTCCAAAAAAATGTTAAGCAGCAGGCGCTCAAATTAGTACCTTTCAGGGTTTTTTCAGTGCAGTATTAAATGAATCACTACATGAAGGAATTACATCTTTATTGGTGTTGGAAAAAACAAGAAATCTGGTGAGGGACATGAACTTGAACCACAAAGTTCATCTGAAACCTAAATTCTGGAAGGTTGAATGTTGGTGGGATCTTGAAGGCACCTCCTTAAAGTAAATATGTTCACTAAAGAGATTAACATGCTGAATATATTTTCAAGTAAATATAGAGAAAATTATATATACCTGGGACTCATGAGTTACAAGCTGAGAATTTTTTGTTGACTGTAAAATGGATAAATATATTTTCTGTTAACTGTATTGCATTAACCAGACAAATGCTATTAGAAGTATAGTTATTTTGCATTTGCAAATGATAGAGGGAGCTGGGTGTTTGGGAAAAAATGGACCTATTTTAATACAAAAAAAATCCTCCTATAACTGGGATGGATTATCCTGTAAGAAACTTGTTGGGTAGGACAGTGATTGAATTTTTGTCTCAGAAGAAACTGATGTTATCTGTTCCTAGTGGGGTCAAGTCTACTTATATTTGTAGTCTCCATATGAATGCAGACTATAGGGGAGCTGATCATATCACTGAGACAAATATCTCTTTGGAAGAAATGGCATTGAGAACATGGGAAACATCATTCTTCACTTCCCTAGCAGACACTTCAGCGATGTATTTAATGTAGTTCTAAAATAAGATTTCTGAAATGCAATGAAGTGAAAAGAATTAGTGTTTATTGGGGGCTGGCATTTCTAGGAGAGAGTTCAACAGAGATGGATACAGTCAACACTTGGGGGGGCTTTCTTAGAGCCTGTAGGAGGAAAGAGGGATGGAGCAGTGTATGTGTGTGAACAGTGTGGTAGTGACAGAGCTATGGCAGATAAACCGATTAACAGCTTTTGCAGCTGCCAGCCCAGATGTATTTGCTGACAATATCTCTTCTTTCTAATCAGAGGACCCTTCTTGGTGGCTTTGGGAAAGTCGTGGCATCCAGAGGAGTTTAACTGTGCCCACTGCAAAACCTCCATGGCGTACATTGGATTTGTGGAAGAGAAAGGGATGCTGTATTGTGAGGTCTGCTATGAGAAGTTCTTTGCCCCTGAGTGTTCAAAGTGCCAGAGGAAGATCCTTGGGGTAGGTGACCAGCAAGTGGCCTATGTTTTGGTGGGAACAATAATCACAGTGTTCAGTGCTTCTCTGCAGTGAAATTCCATTTTACCTGGCCGACTGCATTCTTTCAAATACACTCTTGACATACCTTTTCTGCTCTCATTACGTACCAGATACATCTTTGGATCTTCTAATGCTGAACCTTTTCAATCTCTTTGAGAAAAGGTGCTGTAGTCTCCTTGGCTCTTCTAAGCACAACTCCTGTTTTCATGAAGCTGTTCTGTAGTTGCTGAGATTACCAAATTTTCCTGAGCAAAATGCTTTTAATTGGCAGCTTTTTACAGAATGGGAAGGGGGAAGTGGGAGAGGGAAGTAAAAAGAAAAAAATCCTCCTTAGGTGAGCTGAGCACTGAAGAACAGACTGCTTGCTAGACGAGAAGTACTGAAATATCCCCAGTGTTAATGTAAGATGGAAAGATGTGTTATCCTGCTGGGCACTGATACTGCTCATTTGAGCCTGCCAGCTGATCAGCTGCTGTTTCACTGCAGACAGCAATGTGTCTGCATTCTTGTGTAACTGGGGTCATGCAGGGCTCTGGCAGCACAATTCTCAAGTCATATTTGGCACTATAGCATCTTCCAAAACAACATAGAGCAGTCATAGTTTTCTGTGTGATGTCTTCTGATTAACTCTTCATGGACTTCAAGAGAAGGCAGAGATGTTTCTTATTTCAGGGGACCATTGTGGGGGTTCCTGATTAAAATTAAGAATTTGAACAAATGAGTTGTTAAAATTTGTCCAACTCTGTGCCAAACCTTCCAAAAACCCCAAAGGATTGTTCATGAAAAATAAGGAGATGTACCATAAATAAGGCACCTCATTAAGTTTAACACTGCAGAACTTGTGCACACAACCCATTTTCAAAGTAGCACCAGGAAACGAAGTATTCTTGAAGTGAATCAAGTGTAGAGGCATGGCTACCACAATCTAGTCATCACATCGAAATAATGTGTTCCTAACACTTTTTCTAATCCCCACAGGAAGTAATAAATGCTTTGAAACAAACTTGGCACGTTTCCTGCTTCGTGTGTGTGGCCTGTCATAACCCCATCCGCAATAATGTCTTTCACTTAGAAGATGGTGATCCCTACTGTGAGACGGGTAAGAAGCAACACAACCAAAGCTCACTGCAGCTGTGCAGGAAAGCAGAGCTCAGTAACATTGGGGGGAAATAAATAATTCCCTTTTCTCAAGCTGCACGTTAGCAGTGCCCTAGCAATTTCATGTAACTTTGAGATGTCAGTTCAAAACAACAAATGCTGCTGTAAAGTTTGCAGCAGGAGTAGTCGGTGAGGATTTCTTGATCCAGCAAGTTTATGTAAATCTGCTTGTTTACCGAACGCAAGCAAATGCCAGTGGAGTAATGTGTTTTTCTCTGAATAGCCTTATTCACAGCCTGAGGGACTTCCAAGAGCAAGCAGTCTATCCAGGTAGTTTTTTGCAGGATCAAGGATAAAAAAACTGTCAGAGGAGAAATACAGTGGTACAATTACAGCACTTGAAAGCCTGATGAGAAATATTACATGAACGATGTGGCCTAGAAGTTCAGAGCACTTCTGGTTTGGTTTTTAGCACTTCCAGCTAATCATAATGTTTTTTATAAAATCGTAAAATGGTTTGGGTTGGAAAGGACCTTAAATATCATCTGGTTCCAACCCCCTTGTCATGGGCAGGAATGCCTCCCACTAGACCATGTTGCTCAAAGCCCCATCCAGCTGGCCTTGAACATCTCCAGGAACAGGGAATCCACAGCTGCTCTGGGCAACCTATTCCAGTGCCTCACAGTAAAAAAAAAAAAAAAAAAAAGTCTTCCTATTATCCAATATAAATGTACTCTTTCAGCTTAAAGCTCTTCCCCTTGTACTGTAACTACCTGCCCTTGTAAAAAGTCCCTCTCCAGCTTTCCTCTGGGCCCCCTTCAGGTACTGGAAAGTGCTGTAAGGTCTGCCTGGAGCCTTCTGTTCTCCAGGCTGAGCAACCATAATTCTCTCAGCCTTTCCTCAAATGAGAGATGCTCCATCCCTCTGAACATCTCTGTGACCTTCTCTGGACTTGCTCCAACCCACATTGGGAGCTCCATAGCTGGATGCAGCATTTCCAGTGGGGTCTCAGGAGAGCAGTGTAGATGGTAGAGAATCCCTCCCTTGCCTGCTGGCCACTCCTCTTGTGGTGTAGCCCAGGATACAGTTGGCTTTTCAGGCACATTGAGTGCACATTGGTTGAGCCTCTTGTCAACCTATTGTTATTAATTTTTATTTAAGTTGGTTTTCTAGTTTGCTTAAAATTTTCCATGTACCCCTCTGAGCTAGGAAAGAAGTAAACAATTTGTAAAACTATTTCCACAAAATGGAAAGGAGACCAAACTGTATCAAAGCTGTTTTCACAGTGCATGCTGTGTTGGAACTGTCAGTTGGACCCTTGTTATGGTTTTCCTTCTACTCTTAGGAACATTGCAGTTTCACTAGATCTAGAAATGGATTGACTAGAAAAGATTTAGCATGAAGTTCTAGTGACCTCTTTGAAGCAAAGATTTCCTTCTAAGCTGATCCCAGAGTTGTTCACAGTGGGTTCCATGGAGAGTGCTAGGCACTGTAAGCATGAGGGAAGTAGGCTAATTTATCCAAAATTTCTTTTGTTAGAGCTGCTTTAATGAGATGTTGGCAGATACAGAAGGACACAGTAGGTTATTGCTAACTTGGTGACAAATGTAGGGTAGGGTGTTGCTCCTATTGAATTTGTGGAGCAGCAGAGGAAATGGGTATATGAGCAGCATCCTCCAGTGTGACAGCATGGTGAAATTTCATCCTGAAGCAATGTGAAGCCCCTAATCCTGGAACCATTTGATGATTCAAAAATAGTTCTGAAGGAATCAATAACTCCCCTTTGGGTGGAAAGCTCATGACACGATTTGTTCTGTTAAGGTTCAATTCTTGTTCCTGCCACCAAATGACCCAAGTGTGGTGTAATGCATTGATTTGTGCTACTGTTACAACTTCTGTGTAAAATGTGCCTTTTTCTATATTGTGAGTGGGGGAAAAACTGTGGCAAGATGTCAAGTGTACTACACTTCTTGCAAAGTTTATTTCTGAGATAGAAAGTTGCTAGCGCAAGTTAATGCAGACACAAGCTGTGAGGTGTTATTGGCAGTGATACTTTGTAATGGCTCTGGCTCACTAACTAGATGTTAATTTGAGTTATATTAATTTTTCAGACTTTCAGTCCAGCTGGAGTTATGAGCCTATGACTAATTTTAAAGAAATAAGGAGTAAATGTCATTGCCAACTTTCCTTCTTCCTAGTGCAAAGGAGAGTTCTAATTTTAAATCTGTATTTGAAATTATAACACCATCAGCGATTAGTATTAAAAGGGGGATTAATCTGCAGAATGTTCTGGGTTTAGATGTTAAGGCTAAAATTAAAATAAAAGTCCAGATATCTACAACTTTGAACTTTTTTTAAGTGCGGAGTTAGTAGCCTGGTTTTGAAAATGCTGTGTGCAGGAAGCACTGATATGTGACTGTGTAAGAAGTCTGCCTTGGAAGGCTACTGTGGTATCGCAATTCAAGCATGCAAAAGAAAGCTGATGCCCTTAGTTCTGCCTTATCTACTGCCCTTTCTTCAGAAGAAAAGCCAATAAACTTATCAACAGAACCACAGGCCAACTTACAAAAGGGTTTAACTGCTGGCACCAGGAAAATATCAGAAAGATTCTGTATGACCACAAATGCAAAGAGCTGAAAGAGTATGGTCAGGAGACCGTGTCCTTCAGGGGTTTTGCACAGGTCTGTTGTACCGTTTGATATTTTTGTCTTTCTTCTTAAACACTTAAAAATTCATTCCTGTAACGTGGATTAATGGAGGTGATCAGTGAAGCAGTTTCTTGCCAGTAACAGCCATCAAGGGCTTTGCTACTCCAGAGCACTTGTGTTCTTCATCCTGTTGAGATGTTTCCTATGATGACTCATTTTCAGGGAGGTCATCACACAAAACACTGTCTTAGTAAACAGAACCAGGACTTTTCTCTTGGGCTTGACACATCTGATGATCCTCTGTGGGCTCTGCTGCAGTAAGCATTGGAGCTTCAGCAGATCTGTATAGTCTAGGTGAGAAACAAAATCCACTTCTACCCCATTTCCCATCCCTTATAATTTTCCTTTGAAAATGATCCCTGGCATCTGATTTTCATCACTGTCAGAGGCAGTGTTACTATGGTAGTAGCACTCTGTTACTGGTAGATGGAGTCCAAAGCTTCATTATGGCTGTCACTTTGACTGTAGTTCATCTTATGAAGATGAACTACAAGATAATACTGCATGACATATTTGCTGTGATAGTGTGCTGTTCCCAAATTCTCTCATATTACAGCACTAATGCCACTGTTGTCTCTGCAAACAAAACATTTGCTTCCTAGAATGGGGCATTTGAGAGTTGAAATAAATTTAAAAAAAACAGAACTTAGGCTGTGGAATATGAATGGTTCAATGTTATTTGTTTTAGTCCCTGCTCCCTGAGATTACTGGAGAAGCTTATTGTTCTTCATAGTAATGAAGGGGAAGGATTTGTTGTTTTGATTGGTTGTTTTTTTAAAAAAGCCATGTAATGTACTTTAGTGACTAGAAAGGTATTCTGATGGTATTTGGTAATTCCAAATTTCTAGACTCTAATTAGAACAGAAGCCTAATGATTACATGGTAGTGCATTCTGGGGAAAAAAATTTGCCAGAATGTAATTTGGAGTTCATTAGTCTCTGAGAATGTCTGTAGTGTGAAGTGCTGGGGTGTGCTTTCAATGCAGAGTTGGAGAGAAGGTAAGGAACATGTAGAGTTCACATGGGTGTTCTCAAGGAGTGCATTTCCCTCTCCAGCACACTGGAGATCTCAAGGAAATGAAACACCAGGAAGATGGAAGCATTGCCCACTTGAAAGGATGAGGAAAAAAAAAACTGAATTAGCAAGAAGTCAATATCCCAGGCTTTCAGTCTAGGAACTCTTAATTCAGTATACTCAGTTAAATAAACCTCAGCAAGTCCAAACCTATTGCCGATGAAAGAGCAAAGCTCTCAAAGGGTCAGTCCTGCTTTTCTGCATGTGCTTTAAAAGCTGTTTGTTTCTCTTTGCAGATTACTATGCCCTCTTTGGTACGATGTGCCATGGCTGTGAATTCCCCATTGAAGCTGGAGACAGATTTCTTGAAGCCCTGGGCCACACTTGGCATGACACTTGCTTTGTATGCTCCGTAAGTAAAGCTGGTCTGCCTTTAAACAAACCCTGGCAGCAGTGCTAACCTGACCCATATGGGAGTTAGCAGCTCTAACCTCTCTCAATCCCCTGAGCCCAAACAAAAAGTGCTTTCCCAGTTATTTGGAAGGTGTGTTGCTATTTTGTAAGCCTTTGGCACGGATGTGAGCGAAGGTGTCCTGGATTGCAGCCCTGTGTCCCAGCATTTAACCCTCGGCGTTTACTTCCTTGGAAGGTCATAAGGGAATGGGCTGTGTTTCTAAAGTAGCAAGAGTGCTTTTGACATAAGGACACTAACACTGTAGCCAAGGTATTGCTTGCTAATGTTGTATGACCAAAAATAAAAAACAAACAAACCAAGAAGCCCCAATCTTAATGATTGGGTGGGTTTTTTTCCTTAAATTCTGAATCTAACTCTGCTCCCAGTTAAACACCTTTGTCTTAGGAAAGGTTATGTTTTCACCAACCACTGGTATTACATAGAAAGAGGATCCCTAAAAGAAGAGGTAATTCTTACTCTTTGAATATATTTATGCATAGGACAGTACCATGATCTGGCATTCTGAATAGTTATGGCACAATTCATCCATCTGAATTGGGTGTTCTTTTCTTTTTTATCCCGTTTCAGGTATGTAGTGACAGTTTGGAGGGCCAGACTTTCTTCTCCAAGAAGGACAAGCCACTGTGCAAGAAACATGCCCACTCTATCAACATCTGATACTTGGAGCTCATCTTGTGTAACAGATGTACTGAGCAGAAAGGTTAAAATGTCCATGTTCAATAATTGGTTAAAATTATTTATATACAATTTTTCTAAAATGGAAGAGAGATGTGGAAACTTGCATAAGGGATTGTATACTAATTTTTCAGAGTGTTTATCACTTACAATTTTGCATCATAAAAAGAAAGGTATCAGGAATTGCATCCAAGCCAAACAATTAGAGTGTCTTCATCTCTATGCTTTGCACATTACTGTATTTCATGATTTTATGACCACATTTATCTCTATTTCATTATGAGAAGTGAAGTATCTGTAAAAGTAAATACCTTATATTAGGAGTCTTGGTCTTGCTGCTGTTTAACAAATAAAAGGAGACTGGATTCAGCAATCCCATTCATTTTATTTTGGTGATGCTTTTAAAATGTGTCCAGAAGTATTGCAGCTAAATTAAAAGGAGCTCAAAGTAAACATAAGATCACACAAAATATATGGTTCCAAAACTTTTTTTTCTTTTTTTAATCTGATATGCATATACAGAAAGCCTCCTACACAATTAAATGTACCTGTGCCTTTGCACTTAAATTTCTGATGGGTTTGCAAGGGTCAGAGGTTTTTTTAAAACATTTAAGTGGCTATGCTGGTGAAAAAAAAATTAGAAGATGCCACTTAAAACATAAGTGGGATACTTCTCTGTAACTCGTGTACTACCAAAACACTAGCCAAAACCCCTTGCTTCTGAGGGTGTGTGTGATAGGATGAAAATGTCAGATCACATCTTAAGGGAACAGGGATTTCGACTCTTCGGTTTGCAGTTCAGGTTTTAGTAGCTTTAAGTGCCTTGGAAAGGGGAAATTGTGCTGAATCTGCAGGTAAGAGTGTTTTGTGTCCAGAACGTGAGATTCTGGTGTTGAATGAGGGAAGCTGCCGAAGTGCAGCTGAGGACATTGGTTTTTTCTCAGTACATTCTTTACCACGTAGCTCATGAATATGTATATTGGTGGTGTGCCAGGTAGCGTACTGAAAACTTAACTTTCTTGCTCAGCTGTTATGATTTTTATTAGTTTAGGTTTTATTTTTCTCTTCCAAATGTAGGGAATGTATTGTTAAATGATATTCCATTGGTTTAAGCAGCTCAGCACCTCTCAGGTCTTGCAAGGGAGCAGAGAGCCAATGCTGTCATTACGCATTTGCCATGAGCCAGATGAGCCAGTTCTGTGCCTTGATGCGAATTTTGCATCCACGCAGAGAGGCAGTGCAAGACCAGTGCACCAGCTCAGCCCCCCTTAGCCTCAAATTAGGGCTTAACTGGTTTAATTGGAGCAATTGCAGGCAGCTAGGGAGGAGGTGGTGCTCCTCTGCACAGGGTGAATTTGCTTCAGCAGAATTGCACAACGGAGAATTTGGCTCTCTCGGGACCAGAGCAGATTCCTGAAGGAAACTGAATTTACTTGCTGTTTGATTCTACTGGGGTGTCAGAGATGCATTGTTACTCTTTAGTGCTCTTTCTAGTAGACATTAAAAATAACCATTTACTGGTCTCATTGTTGTGGGGCGGGTTTTTTTTTAACTGATTTGATGGATAGTTTTATCCATAAGACTGTGGATAAAAAAATCACCAAAATTTGCCATGGTCGAGTAAAGCAATTGTAATGAGGAGCGTCCACAAAAGAGGAGAAAAGAAAACCAAAGTTGCTGTACTGAAATATGAAAAAATATTTGGCTTTTTATTAATTCAGTGAGACAGGATCACATTGTGGGGCTGTTCCACTTTATTTCCTGAAGTTGTTTTTATTCAATATTACCACTTTTCTTTTTTTGACTTCCAGTGGTACAGAAGAAATTTGGTAAATTTGGTGAATGTTGGTAACTAAGAAAAAATTTGGTGGTACGGTATAAAGCTGTTTAAAATGTTTACACTCTTGTAGATGTACCCTTTTGTAAGTTTGGCTGAAAATCAGAAGGGTGGAAGCAGACTGGACAAGATACAATAACATAAAAGCCAGGTTGCTTTTAAAATTAAGTGGAATGTGGAGAAATGAGACCTACAGACTAGGTTTCAGTGGAGCTTTATTGCACATATTTGAGGAAAGAGGGGGGAAATGCACAGGAAAAGGCGTTCCATAATTTCTGCAATTCAAACCTTGCAATTTGAATGTAGGATAAAAACTTCTCCGTTTGTCATTGTCCTTAAAATCCAATTAAATTTCTTTTAGCCTCATAATTTTAATTGGAGTTTTATTTTTTAATCCATATACTCTAGGGTTTGAAATTTTGCAGTTGTTAATGAATTTGAGGACAAAAGCCTGAAGGGCTCCAATAGAACTGCTTCATTTAACTGCTTTGCCTTTTAATTTCTGCTTTTATCTATTTGTTTAAAATTTTAAAGGAAGCATAGAGTCACTGATAGATAATGAATATTTAATGGCTTTACCAAATTATATAAAACAATTAAAAGGAACATAATTTTTATCGTTATTTTAATAAGTGAGATTTTAGTAGAGCACTTTATAATAATGCCATATATCTCACTGAATATTTATTACCTTTTGTTGTTGTTGTTGTTTAGAACTATTTCATCTTGGTATTACTTTGTTTTATTTGTAATCCTGCCTTTACCTCTAGAATCGTTTGGGATGTGAGGGTATGTGTTTAAATATACTTCTTTCTACATGCACACATGCATTGAGAGACATAAGTATATATGTGTGTATTTGAATGCAGACTTGACATAGCAAAAAATCATTTGGGGATTTTGTGAGAATCCCAACTGTTTTTCACACAACAAACATATAGCATTCATGTTATGAGGGTCAGGATAGATAGATTAGTAGCCTGACTACTGGAGATCTTTGCATGCATTTTCAGTCAGTCATTGTTTTTCTTCTTAAACTGCCTGTGAGAGAATTTGGCTTAACTCTGTTTGAAGGTAGAATGTCTTTATAAGTGAATAATTGATCCATGATGACAGTTTCAGTATGTTGTAATGAAATAATTCAGGATTACATATAAATATAAATGCTTAATATAACAATGTGATAAACTTAAAAGCAGGAGTTGAGTTGTGGTTCAGTGTGTGTTGTGGTCTGTTAATTGTGTACCTATTTCTTCACAGAGCTGCTTGCATCATCTAGCCATGTCAGCTGCTTTGCAAACATTGTTTTATGCTAAACTGCCAGCTGTTAAATCCTGGTGATTTCTTTGCTTGTGTTTAATAATCTTTGGCATTAAATTTTGGCTGTTCACATTTGCAAATTTAATTATAATTGAAAAACATAACAAGCAAATAAACCCTACCCGAAACATAAAATTCTCTGTCTTCAGTTATTTTGTGGTTGCTGAATATTTTCCTGAATCATAGCCAGTAAAGATAAGCCATTATTTTACACATGAATAGATGGCATTTGAGCTGCTTATTCTTCAGGTTTTGTGATTTTTTTAGCTTTGTTTTACAGGGAAGGACCAGGGAGTCGTGGTGACACCAAGAGCCAGTGATGGTGACCATGAGCCAGTGATAACTCCTCTGAGACGAGGAACACCACCAGTCTCCTGGGGTCCATTAGGCAAAGCATTGCCAGCAGATGGGAGAAGTTATTCGTCTCTGCTCAGCCTTGGTGAGACCCATCTGGAGAGCTGAGTCCAGTGCTGGTCTCGCCAGTACCAGAGACACAGCTGTAGTGGAGTAAAGAGGAAGGAAGGTGGTAGGGGGCATGGAACATGTCATAAAAGGAGAGGCTGAGAGAGCTGGGACTGCTCAGCCTGGAGAAGAGGGGCTCAGGGGAGATCTTGTCACTATGTACAAATACCTGGATAGGGGAGTCAAAGAAACAAAGCCAGGCTTGGTATGTAGTCAGAGGACAACTGTGAGGATGGTAAACATTGGCATGGGTTGCCCAGAGAGATTGTGGAGTCTCTCTACTTGGAGATAACTCAAAACCTGACTGGATCCAGCCCTTGGACTGGTCCAGGTCCCTTCCAGCCTCGGAGAGTCTCTGATTTTTCATCTTTTCTCAAGATGGATGGAAAGGCATAAACACTGTGTTGAATGCTGTAGAATATGTGACAATGTAAAACTTATATTGGCCAGTTACTGTTTATTTGCTATCCTTTCTCCATTCTGCTGCCTGTCTAGAATAGTTTGCACTGTTTCTCTGGAAGGCTTTAGTATTTTTCCTACACTGACACTGTCCAAGGAAATGGCAGGCATTGTCTGATACTGTACTTAGCCTTGGCATGCAGCAGTCTGTGTTTTCAATGTGGGACACTTAACTGTCTGCTCTAGCATGGCCAATTCCTTCATGATAATACCAGTCTGGCAAGAGTCCCCTTATCCGAGCATCTCTGAAACAGGCAAACGGTCTGTTGTTCTTTACCTTTATTTACACAGGCAAAGGAAAACACTGCACACAGCTCTATAAAATTTAGAGGCAGCTTTACTGAAAACTTGCCTCCCCTCCAGTGTTTAGGCTATGAGCGAGACAAACGCAAGTCTATTTGCAAACAGTACGTTAAGCTCCAGAAGCCAAATTTTTAAAGGCATGAAGTCTGCATTTGACGTTTTAATGGCAAAGGTTTGGTTTCTATCAATCACAACGTCATGTAGCATTAAAATGCACCGACCAAAAAAAAAAAAAATAGAAAAAGAGATCTGTCATTCATTCATTAAGATGCTGTAATCCAGTGTAAGATTTATAGGCTTAAAACTCAATGGTGTGTTTTCACAATAAATCCACTTTCACTGCTCAGCACAGAACAAATCTCTCTGTCACTCAAAATATTTGCTGGTCAAAATGCCCTGTATGAGATCTTCAAAGGGTTCCTCACAAAATTGCATATAAATCCTTTTACCAGCAAAGGCTTAATTTAGGTTCAAGTTTTACTTTCTTGGGACGTTGGTTAATATCTTGTGCTCAGACAAGATCTTGGTTATATCAGAAACACATAGGGCCTAATTTATTATTAGCAGTCTGGTGTTAATTAGGGGGAATTACCAGAAATAGTTTGCTTGATGGAAATTTATTATGGTATCACACTTTACTGATGGCGAAATAGGAGTCACTGAAAGAGTGCAGCTCCTTCTCATAACCAGCTAATTAATAAGGTGCCAAAATTCCTCTGAGAAGGGTTTGGTCCTGACTATGGGAACCTCACAGAGCAAATGGTTCCTATGCAGTATTTAAAATTTAAAAGAGGAAAAGAGAGACGAGAAAAAGCTGCCCAGCAGAAGTCTCAAAAGTGGTATGGCTTTTTCTTGAATTTATGAAAGAAAATATTTAGCTGTGTTTCCAAGCTCATTAAAGAATGGCTTTTCTCAGACATAAAAACAACAGCTAATTTATAATCTCATTTGGTATGCTTGAACTTGGTTTTCAGTTTTACTTGGGCATACTGCACACTACAGCTTGTAATTTTATGAATCAGGCTTATAATGAGCTTTTATATTACTCTTTATTGCGTTGCTTAATGGTCTTTTTCATTATCATTTGCCAGGAAAGTTGAGGTTGGCTTAGAGAGGAAGCTGAAAAATAGCACAGATTTCTGATAAGCCCCAATCTGTTTCATGTATGGCAGTTTGGGGATAGAAAACCACTGTGTTGTTAGAGATCTTGTGAAAATTGTGAGAGAATGGCATGTTATAATAAGATGGAGTGAGAGCAAAAGCATTTTAAATTTCTTAAGAAATTTAAAATCACCACACTAAAATTTATGCATAGCTGATTTTTAAAAAAACACTTCAGATGATAGGGTATGCAGTTGTAATAAAGCACTTTTGTATTTGCACTGGAAATACTCCGAACTATTGAAAAATATCCAGCATTTTGGATATGCTTTACAAGCTTTCTCCTGTACTGTGGGATTAAGGATTGTGTCATTGTGCTCTGAGTAATATTCACACTTTCCATAGATCAGAGTTGTTTCCTTCTCAGCTCTCCTGCCTTTGCTTTGCTTCTTCTTACTGCTGGGCAGTGCCATTGTTTGTTTTAAGATACTTCATTACAAGATAATCCTGTCAGGTGTGTCCCTTGTTTCTCTTTGTGATGCATCAATGAAATGTCAAATGTTCCTTTGGTAAATGTAAACTTGCACTTAATTTTGGCATGCTTTTCAAAGGGTCAAGTTTTCCCACCCAGAAGTTTCCGCTGAAAAAATAACTCGAGATACTAGACCAAATTGGTAATTATATCCCACATAAAGTCTTTATGTCCCTTTAAATCCATCAAGCAAAAGGGTCCATCAATGAAAACAAGTATAGGGCCAAAATCATGAATAACCCAAACAGGTACAACCTCACTGATTTCAACTTACTCCCCTCCAAGTTAAAAATTACTGGTATCAAAGCAACTTTAATTTTATGCTTACATTTGCCCAGTGAGCAAGCTCAGAATTAAGGATTTGGTCCTTGGTTTTATCAGGATTTACCTAGGATCCAGTCTTAGACTTACATTTGAACAAGCACAGTGAAGTTAATCTGCTGTGTGCCTTTTTGTTACACACTTGCTAGCCAGTGGCAGTCAGTAGGGGATTACTGGGAAATTCAGATAAGTGTTACCTGGAGAAGAAAATAGGCTGGACTTTCTTTGAAATAAATCAGTTGTATAAGTGGAAGTTAAATGATGCTACAATAAGCCTGTAAATTTGTCTAGACCTTGCATGTTATTTTTTGATGCTGCTTTTTCATTTCAGTGTCTGTGGTGGAAATCAGTTTCTGAGCGTGCTCCGACAAAGCCTATGATATGCTACCCACCAAAATAAGTCTTTTACAAGGTTGTAGAGCTTTGGCATAACTTTTCTAATACCATATTCATCTTAAAGGCAGTTGCATGGCTGTAAGTAGGAGAATCTTGTATTTCTCTGCTCAGTGGTAATTGGCACTCAAGGATTGTGGTGTCTTGTGGGAGCACTGCATTGTTTGTTTATACAATATGGTGTATTACCATGAAACTGGGAATTATAATTTGGAATGTGATGGGAGTAATGTGGTGATCTTTGCTCCACTGTACAAAGCAACTGCAAGCAGTTAAATGAAAATCATTATATGGGAGCTGTGGATTGCCCACCTGCATCCAGACCTCAGCTTCTTCCTTAGATGGGTCCTGCCACTGGCAGGAGCTGCAATCCCAGCCACTCCATCCCAACAAATGCCCCTGCTTGCTGCCTCTCTGCCATTCATCTCCCCTCCCTCCACGCAGCAGCACTGTGGTGACCTTGACCCTTTGTTCTCCCACATCCAGAGACCCAAAAATACATCTTTGGAGGCTTCTATATAGGTTAGGTTTTTAAATTAAGGATAAATAAGGATAAATCCCATTCAAGGATAATCACTGTTGAAGGCAAGTGCAAGCCTACTTTTACCAATATGTCTCTAAGTGAATTTAATGACTTACTTATTTTTCAGGGAGCATGTTGAGAGAAGACTCTAACTTCTTCCTGGCAGGGGTTTGCCAAATCAACCGGGATGGAAATTTGTATTAAAATCAGGTTTTTCTGAACAGTAACAGTGTTTGCTATTGTGTCCCTCATGTCTTGCCATGATGTACATACAGTAAGGTCCCATCTTACTCCTGGAGGGGAGAAAAGATGTACTGCACAGCAATTTTTAATTGTGCTTTCAGTCACTGTAAAGACAGAAGGAAAAAGTGAGCTGCAGCAGAGGGCAGGACTCAGAGCACAGTGACAAGAGGAAAAAGGAGGTGACAGTAGGAAACAGTTTAGAAACAGGGCAAGAGCTTGTGCAAGTCAGGCTGTTTTGTCAGTTGTTTCTTGTCAGAGATTGATGGGCACATGGTCTGAAAAAGTGGGATAATTTGGGCATGGCAAGGTAAAACAGCAGGCAGGAGCTGAGGATTCTCCTAAGGGTAACCTAAGGGACACACAGACCTTGCAGCATCATGGTAAGGGACTTTTTCCTCTCTATTCTACACTTATAGTCATCACCAAATTCTGTGCATTTTTTTTTTCTGCCAGCTTTTTTCTTTGAGGTTAAATAGCTTTTTTTATCTTTGTGATGTACACGAGCAGAAGCAAATCCTTTTTTTGTCATCAGATGATCTGGGGCTGCCCAGAGGCTGAAGTGAGATTTATTTTACTATACAGTGCTGGCTGTTGCTTCAAATTACACCATCCCATTCTGTGCTGTCTGTAGGTAGCAGCCCTATCTCAGTTCCCCCAGGGCTTTGGATCTCTGAGCTTCTCCCAGCTCTTGGCATGGCCATCTCTGCTAAAGTCCACTTGGAGATTTTGCACAGCAGCTCTGTGGGGCTGTGGGAGCAGAATGCACCTTGAGCTGCTGCAGCCCTTGTGCAGTACTATAACTTGAGGGGGATGAAATGGATTGCAAAACCTCACCTAATCACTAACATTGTTTTTTTGTGTATCTCTTAGGTGTAAAGTTGGAGCCTCTGTTCCCTAAATGCTGCTTAAAATGCTGTTCAGTGAGGCACTGAGTGCCAGAGCTAAACCATGTTCCTGTGCAGGGGGCATCCAGCTGCTTTGGAAGCTGACACATTTGTGGAAGCTTTTTGGTGTGGCTCATGGATAAACAAATCCATTGCTTCTTTGGGTTATGTAGATTTGCATAGATTTCATATCCCTCTCTATGTCAGCTGGATATTATTAACTGCTTAAGGATCTGATCTCTCCTTTGTCATTTTGTCAGTGCTGCTTTGTTTGGAGTTCCTGTCCATCTGGAAGGACACCCTGCCCCTTCCCTGGCCATGTGCCCCAGCTGTGGTTTGAAATGGCTCTGCACTCCTGGGTACCACAGCTGGTTGGTGGGGATGCTGGAGGAATGAAACACCTCACCTTGTGCAGTCTCAGGCAACTCTGCTTGGCCAGGCTGCTGTCCTGGGCCATGGATAAAGGAAGCATCCAGGAGCTTCTGCTTTTCCTTCTTTGTCCAAGCTTCCTTCACCTGGAGCCCGTCCATCCCCAGCAGGCTCTTGTGAGGCAGGATAGAGATGGGGACCTGAAAAGCACATGGCATGAACTTGGATAACATTTTAATGCACCCAGCATTTTCAGTGTTTGGGAGTGAAGGACACAGCTTAGCTCAAAGAAGTGCATTTCATCATAGAGAAAATGGGACAAGAACCACGCAAACAAACATTTATCTATCAGTGTGCTCCCTGTTTCTCACCAAAGAACTTGGTCATGTAATTGTGTTAGGTGAGCCCTAACATGCTGCATGATAAAGATTGTTTTCTCTAATTATACATAGTTTAATGTTTATAAATGATAACAAAAACAGGGTAAATTTACTTCAGTTTTGATCCATCAGCTTTCTGGGAGCTTGTTCATCTGAGTTCCAGCATCCTTAATAATTAGGATCTACATCTCAGCCAAAACATGCCATGCAGGCAATGGGAATGCTATGGAAAACTGGAGCATGCAGTAACCAGAGGCTCTGTGCAAAGAGGACTGAATTGGCACCATCTGCTACCTAACAGGATCTTACTTTTCAACCTTACAGATGTCCTTCTAATGGAATATAATCCACACAGCAAAGACAAATGCTGTTTTGTTTATATCAATGTTCTTAGTCTGGTTCAAAGCTCAGACTGTTAGAGGTTTGAGGTGTAAAACTAAATCCAAGAGAATATTTGTTAGCAGTGAAGGCCAAGCACAGCAGTCAGTGATATGACCTGAGTAGTGTAAAATCTACAGGGCCTGTGTCTGTAGCTACAGAAATGAAGGCCTGTCATGGTTTAACCCCAGCCAGCAACTAAGTAGCCTTCAGCTCCATGGAAAAGAGCAAATAGAGATGGAGAAGGAATTGATGATCCTGGAGAAGAAGTGGTGCTGGCAATTCAAGCAAAACAAGATCAAAGAGGAGATTGCTTTTTTTGCTTTTTTCCTAATCTCCACCACCCCCCTCAAGCTTAGACGGAAGCATTTGCTTCACTTTTGTCACAAGATAAATTAGCCAGAGATATTAAGTAAACTGTTTATTTTGTATTAATTCCAGTGGGTCTGGTTTTAATTTTCTTTCTTTTGTTATGGTTGTCATATGGATAATACTCTGCATATGTCTGCACAGAATAGAAAACCTATGTTCTGCCTTAAAGAGGTAAAGCACAAAGCACAGCCTGCAGCCCTCCTCTCATTCTTGGTCACTGATTTCAGACAGACTAACTCTATTACAGCACTCTGGGATTTGTGGCCTGGATTTGGACAGGGAAATGCCCACTGGAATAAGGCAGAGACTGCAGGTAGCACTGTGCTTGTTATAAGGACAGTGTGCCTAGAACCCAGCAAAGCCCTGAAGCATGTGCTTCCTCTTAAATATGTGAAGAAGTCCCCTTGAAGATAACTGCTGTATTAGACTTTGACTTCAAGCAGTCTGTCACAGGTGTCTTTAAAATAATATTTGTAAGGCAAGTTTATGAATGTGTATATTCCTAACCAATTTTTTTAAAGTTATTATTGTTTTGAAATTGAGCAGGCTTCTTCTCTTGCATGCAGATCCAGGCAATCTGCACATTTTCTAAGCTACTCACATTTGTCATTATGTGTAGAAGGTGAGTTTTATCAAAATGATTCATAACATTATGATGACACTGCATGGCCGAATTTGAGGGTGGTAACAAATGTAAGTGATCGTGAATCAGTACAATCGCTTATGTGATTCCAGTTCCAGTGGAAATCTTCTCCTGAAAGTTATGGCTGCCTGAGAGCCAGCAAAAGGCATTTTGTGCTTCTGGTCCACTGACATATTTAGTATTTGAAATGATATATTTGCATAGCTCAGAAGAGCTGCACTCATTGGTACTGTGCTATCCTGCTGCTTCCCAGGTCTGTGTCCGTGTGCCATGTACTCTGAGGAGTAACAAAGCTACCTTCAAGTCAGCAGCACTGACCTCTCAGTTCTTGTTGTGTGGAGGTCTAAGATGTCAAATCTAAAACATGTCACTGATACAGAGCTGGGCAGATGCAAGCTAAAGGAGTTTTATGCTGGAATTAGAGGAGGAAATAGATATTAATAGATGACATGAAGAGAAAAGAGGCCATCTGAAGCTGGTTAGGTTTGGTTCTGTTGCAGACGCAGCAGCAGAGACAGGAACTGTGCAATTGCCACAGGGCTTGGCCTAGATGACTGCAACTGCTGATAACAACTGCATCTTTTTATAAGAAAGCAGCTGCTGTTTTTCTAGGTTATATCTTTAAACCCCTGGTATTTTGTCAGTTTTCCTTCTTGAGCTGGAGAGGTTTTTCCATGCATGATGTCCTTGGCTTTGTCCAGCAGTCTGCCCAGCTGGCAGGCACCATTTTCCTTCTGCAGTGCCATGGAAAGGAGTACAATGGGACCAAGTGGCCAAGCAGCCCCTGTCAGGAATTAGACCACCTTCATGCATGAGAGTTAGCTTTTAACTTTTGAAACTCCATGTGAGAATTGCACTGTGTGCTAGAAACCCGACACCTGCAGTTTTACAAGTGAGTCTCAGGTGTCCCTCCAATCCACTAGAGCATAGTAAGAAATAAAAGGTTTACAGAGAAACTTAATTTAGTGGCAAATTATTCTAACAAAACTGATATCCCAGAGCTTGCTGGGATAACTTGCCAACTGTGGCATAAAATCTTTGCAATAAGGCAAGGAAGGACATGGATATCTTCAACAAAACTAGGTTCTGTAGCTGTGGTTCCTAATTCATGACCACCCAAGGTAGGATCAGCCCCATCACATTTATCATGCTTGCATTTCACGGGTGGTTCAGGCTGCCAGTCTGTTTTGTGATGCTCCCAGCTTCCCTTCTTCCCCGGGAAAAGCTGAGGAAGACAGATGCAGGTGCTTTGTAAAGGAGAAAGGAGACAGCAAATGTTTGCATCATTGTAGAGCTCACCTAAAGATACTGTCCAAGAACACCTCTTCAGAAATGAGGTAATATTACAGTGCCTTTGCACACACAATACCTAGGAATAACTGAAGGGAATTTATTTAATTGTAAAGACCAGAGACTGTGGAATTGAAAAGGGTTTGGTGTTTCTTTCTGAGGAGACTACATGTAAAATTGCTGTATAAATTATATATAAAATTATATTGTCTTACATTTGCTCAGAATTTGGAGCCTCTCTAAGGTAGGTACTGTCTGTCTAACTTAGAAATGTCAGAGCCCTTCCCAGCAAATTTCGCCTGTACTGTATTTAATTTATGGCACTTATGCATAGCAAAAATCACCCTTTTAAAATGAGTTTCAGCAGGAATTTTCAGCCCTTGTCTTCTTTACAAGAATAGTTCACACTGGCATGTGGCATAAGTTTACCCATGTAGACCAAGATGAAGGGAAGTGCTGCCTCAGATCTCAATATGATTATTTGCCCATCTGTGTAGTCCTTTTTTGAATATTGCCAAGATAGGAAATATAAAGTGGCTTAAAAATGCTAAAGTCTTTAATTAAAAACTAAGCAAAACAGTGACATCTGAAGCTACTACTATGGAGGGAAATAAAAATTGAAACAAAGCGTAGGTAAGGACTTTGATATGATTAGTCAAATGCCAGTGGAGCCAAAACTCAGGCTCTGAGGGTATTTTGAAGAAAGCAGTTAAAGTGATGGTTGCACTGCCTGCTTTCTGGGTGCTGGGATTGTTAGCAGAGTATGGGGCTTTTTCTTCCAAAACACTAACACTGAGAAGCTGGAATAAGAGAAGCGGTTGGGATGTGCGGCATTTTCCGGGGTTCCCTCTCTGCCTGGCAGAAAATGAACCAATAAGGAGCACATCCACTCTGTGCCACAGAGCAGCTGTGGCTGAAGCCAAGGCCTCAGGGGAGATACTGCTGTAGTGTCCCCAGTCTTGGTCAGCTTTAGGAGCCACGGGAGCAGGATAGGTGGGAGCAGCCTGGCTGCGATTGCCGTTCCAGCAATGAACACTTCAGTCCTGTTCTCTCGCCTGTGCCATGGCCTCAAAGGCAGGGCAGGGCTACCCACTCGTCCCCTTCCCCACCCTGCACCAGGGGTGGCTATCCCTGCTCCAGACCAAAGGAAATATGCCCCAAAAGGCAGGAAGGTTAGCTCATCTGTTGCTTATAGCCTGCAGTCTTTGTTTACGACAGCGACTATATTGGGAGTTTTCTTGGAATACGTGGTTATAAACGGTCATGGCAGTTCTTAGAAATATCATTTCAACTCCCTGTGCTCGTAACAGATGCCAGTGCATTCATGCTCTGATCACACTTTCCAACCTTGCCCTCATCTTGGAGGCACTCCACTCCCTTCCTTCCCACAGACAAAGGATTCTGGGCTGTGAAATGCAGAGGGCAGTGACCTGGCAGATGAATGAGGTTTGTCATACACATTTCAACACTTGCCACATCTCCCAGGAGATGCTTGTTACCCAACCTGGAGTGACTGCATTTGAATGCAACACCAAAGGACAAATCTGCACTTCAAGTATTCAGCCTGCAACCATCCTGTGCTGGTCCAAGGGAAAGGGTGACGACTTTGTTTGATTCTACAGAGTAAAATGGATTTGATGGGAGTCTTTCTGAACGCAATCCAATTAACTGTGGCTCTTTGAGAGTAGAAAAAGGGGAATTGAAAAGGATATCACACTTTTTTAAAAAAAACTAGCAGTAAAAGGGGAATTGAAAAGGATATCACACTTTTTTTAAAAAAAACTAGCAGTTTGCAGTCACTTTCTTTAGATATCTTTTCCTAGCTGATATTTCCTCTGATTTATTCTGCTGCAGAAGTGGATCATTCAAGTGAGTTTTATGCAAGTCCTCTTGGCTGTCTTACAGTTCTCTGCATGTTTCAATATATTCCACTGTTAAAATTTTTAAAAGTAGGTGGGGAAAGAGGAAATTTCTGGTTAATATATAACAATTTCTGAAGTCAGTGTGCCTGGACTCAATTTTTCAGGGCATTTTTCCAGAGATCTAATGATGACAGAAAATAAAAATAGCCAACTCACAGGACCTTTCCTAAATCTCCTCTGCAATGCAGCAGAAGTTTCATGACCCTCCTCAGGTCCTTTTCTACTGTCACTGCAGAGAAACAAAACACTACCACAAGCACACAGGGGAAAAAAAAAAAAAGTGCTGTAATAAAGCTGCTATAGATGATGAACTTCTGGTAGCAGAAAGAGTTGAAGTTAATATGTAATCTTTTTTATAAAATCAGAATAGTCATGGCTGACTAAAAGGTCTAGCTGAGCTTTGCTTTCTAGAATAGTGGAAATGTCAGCTGAGCAATTGTGTTCATTCACAGCAGGCCACAGGGAGAGCAGCAGGCAGGGCTCACACACCAGGCTGGTGCTATTATTATTGCTATTACACACTCTGTGGGCAAATAGAGGCATGTCTGGAACCAGGGTATGCAGTCCCAGGGGTCTCAGATAAGTTAAGATGCAACTGTTGAGAGAAATATCTTGGATTTGTAAAAGCACTCTATTCATTTTGAAACATATGTATTTTGGATCACAAGTACGGAAAGCCTCACACTGATAATTTTTATGAAGTTCAACTACTGAAAAGCTACATGTGTGAAAAATGAAAATAGAACGAGATGGGGATGTTTTTCGGTTCTTTTTCATTCTCTTGCTTTTGAGGTTATATAGTAAAAAGATGTAGGTCTTGAAAAGAGTGTGACTTATTGTCTTGGTTTGGGAAGACAGGTGTCTGCCAAGGAAAACTGGAGTTTCCCTTGGAATGGAGAATGTAAACTGTCTCACTCCAAATTATTATAATTTTGCAATTAAGGGCTTCCAGGCAAAGATTTGGGAATAGGAGTAACAGTTTTTTACTAGGAATATTAAAAATACAAATGGAGTAGTACAAAAAAGACAAACAAAAATCCTAGAAACCCTGACAGAGTCAGAAATACAACCTGATATCCTGTTGGTCAGGGTGTTGGAAGCAGTCCAAATAAATCCTCCTGGAGTAACAGGTGTGGTTCTGTGGAGTAGAGATGATCCTGTAGAAAGGGTCCAGTGATGGTGAGATGGGTCCAGTCTGCCTCCAGGAGTCCAGTGGAATAAAACAGATACCTGATGTTCCTGAGTCCCAGATTTTATCTAGGCAGGAACAGCTGGCTCCCCCCACTGGGTGGAGCATCTCACAATGGGATGATGGAATGTTTTCAGTCATTGGTGAGCCTTAATGGCCCATTAACAGAAGAATAGTGGGAGGGAGGAAGGTGGTGAAAAGATAAGAAACACTGCCCCACCTGGTTTTAACAGCTGGGCCATTATCAGAAGGCATCTTCCCCCCTTTCCCCTGGAGTTATGAGGAATGGGTTATGCACGAGATAAAGAAAACATCTCCCCAACCGGTTTCAACAGATGGAAAAACAGAATAAACATTTTTTTTTGGTTACATAACCCAAGACACTTACGCATTTACCCATGAAATTAATTGCACTGTATTATCTTATTGGAATGTTGTGTTGCTCAGAGAGGTTGTGTAGTCTCCATTCCGTAAAGTTTTTGGGTCCCAACTGAATCTCTGAATCCCTGAGCAGCCTGGTGTGGCCTCACTTCTAGGCCAGATACTTAACAAGGTGCCTTCCAATCTGAATTTTCCTGTGATCCTATCAAGAAGACAAAGAATTACAATTTTAATTTCACACTTTCAGGTGAAATTTTGTGCATTTGTGTGTGAGAAACACTCTACTTGATAGAAAGTGAGGCCTTAACTGGATGAATACATAAGTTTACACACTTTCCAGGAAATGTTGATGAAAATATCGTCTCAAACCACCTTCCATTTCATTAACAGCCTTCTATGATTTTAGGTTCAAATGAAAATATTACAAAATGTGGAAATTAAATAAATTATGGAAGACAAGAGTGGTTAATGACTGACTAGCTTGTCAAATGAATTAACAGGATAGTGTGAGCTGTATTGGCTTAGTAGGCTGAGCTGCATGTATTAATGATAATACTCTATGCAGGATCAGCCTTATGAGCTCTTCAGTTATTGCTAAAGCAGGAGAGCCAATCTGCAATAATTCCAGGTTCACCTCATTCATCCCACCAGCTTCCAAATGTTATCTATGAAATTCTTACTCATATCTGTATTCTTATTCCTGGTTTGGCTGGCAAGAAACTCTCTGTGCTGCTAATCCTTATTTTACTCTTTTTTTCCTCCCGTCAATTATTTTGTGTTGTTATTACTTACATGATTCCAACAATATGCCTGGAGAAAAAATGGATGTTTAAGAGACACAATCTGAAATCTTACGCTTGTGCCATTCATAGAATTTCAAACTCTCCAGGAAAATATTGTTTCAGTTGGCCCAAGCTGTTAGAATGAGCTGCTTACAAAGCTGCTTACTCTTGCCTCCATGTGTGTGTACATCTTGTTTTAACCTGACTCCAGCCTTACATAGCAATGTTCGTGGAAAACTCCACTAAGGTTGCATGCCACATGTTAGCTTAGCAGCTGAAGGATGCTTAAATTCAACGGCAAGAGAAAAATTAAATTAGGTAAAGGGAAAAAATGACTATTTAGTGATTTAAAATCACTTAGACCTCAGCTGTTTTGGGTTTGAACACAAGAAAATGAAACTACATGGGCTTTATGTGAAATCTCTTCCATCTGTTTCAAACAGGAAGCCAAACTTTTTGTCGTGTGGTTAGATATGAATTTTTCAAACATGTTTTTCATAGATCCTTTCTGAGTTTATTGTGACGCCTTCCAGAGGTCACGGTACAAGTCACTGTAAATAGATTAAATTACCATTCCTGTACAAAGAGAGGAGTGTACACAGTCACTGGAGTAATCCCAGTCTGACTTCTCAACCTTTTGTGGTTGTTTCAAATAGCAAAGTGAAAATTTTCATCTGTGTTTCCTTTGTCTTTGGATTTTTCCAAGCAAGTCATCAATTTCCTCTTCACCCGCACAGTTACCCAAATCCTTTTATTTCAAGATAGTGATTTATTTTATAAAATTGTTACTAAAAGGATCTGAACTAAGAGTGACTCCAGGAGATGCTTTACGTATTTTGGATCCTTAAAACGACAGCTGACTTGAGAATAACATGACAGAAGAGTCCCTTGTCATCTTTCAAGAGGTTAAATCTTATGGATTGCAATTTATATGTGGCTGAGAGTTCAGCTCATTGTGGGTTGTTATTTTTGTTGAGTAGAGTTTCTGATAAAAGACGATAAGACAATCTTTACAAGGAAGATGTGAAGCACAGAAACGATCTCAAAAGCTTGAAGGTAATTATTATTTGGATTCATATTGTTTTCCTATAATTATTTAATGTACAGAGCCGGTCCTCTCTCTTCTGGCCACATAAACAGATACCAGAGCAAATGCAAACACAAGGTTTGAGGTGTTCATTACTGCAACTAGACATATGGACAGTATAAAAACCCAAAGCATTGCAGTTTAGAAAGAGGCCCACAGGTTTAGGGATAGAACAGCATCCGGGATTGTTGTTAGCTCTAGATGAAAAGTTTACTTTTGAGAAGAATTTACAATAAGTGTCATTTTAATGGTTGGTTCTAGGATTAGGATCTTGCCTCATGAATTTGCTGCACAAGAGATAGATAAATACACATTGATACAGATATTATTACATGTAATATTTTTGTGGTCATAAATCGGTTCTGAAATAAACTGAGAAATACTTATTTCTAAGTTTGATCTGTCATTTGCAGAACTGGAAAAAAATTGATGTCCCAGGACATTTCAGTGCTCATAAGAAATTGAGTTTGGGACACTTCTTTGCATCTGGGCAGAAACTTGCTCAACTGCTAGAAGTAAAAATAATAGAGAAAAGGGGAAAGTTCTGGGTTCTTTTAATAAGTGATTCAGGTTTCTTAAAGTAACATTAGAATATACTCTGGAGTTTTACATTTTAGAGAAAGTCAAAAGAATTACCTTTGTTGAATAGATAAGGGCAGAATGGTAATTGATTGTATCATACTCCTGGCAAACTATCACGTGGGCTGTCATGCCCATATCAAGTGTGCTTGTGGGTATAAAAATATATATGTTTACATAATGTGTACATGTATATGTGTGCACTTGGGTTTCTGTCAGATGAAACGGCCCATATGCTTTTGCCTGGGTTATGCCCAGCACATTCATTTAATTATTCAGCGAGAACATACACTACCAAGTTCTTGGACCTTTTTCTTTTATTTTTTTTTTCTTTGTAAAAGCTTTGATACTTCTTGGCACTGGCTTATGTAGTCAGTAGAGTGCATTTAATGGGTCAAAGGCATTTTTATTACCCTTTAAAATGTTTAACAGAGTTTCTATATAATTTCTCAACATGTTCTATTTGTTTATTTCTGTATATTTTTGGTATAAAGAGGCAACATTGTGGTGTAAAGATTTATTACCTTGGAAGTGTCATCATTAAAGAAGTATCAATCTTTCCATTATGTGCCCAATATATTTAGGAGCTTACATTCTGGACATGGAACTGAATTCCCAAAAGGTGTTCTGATACAAATGTCCCAGTAAGATGCCAAGCACGATATTTTTAAATCAAGTTTTAAAGAAATTGGCACTTTTAAATACTCAAAATCTGTTTTTCATATTTTTTTCTCAAGTGCAATAAAAAAAACACATCATTTTTCTCTGAGCAGAAAAGGAATTGATCCATCACTTCCAGACATTATCTTGGTTGTAACAGGACATTGTTGGAGATGAGACTAAAGCTCAGGAAGTGCCAGTTGCTGAATAGCTTAGCCTTGCTTTTACCATTATGAGAGAAATGCAAGTGGACTGTTTGATAGGAAACACATGAAAATTGAAGTGCATGTAATCTGGATTTTCTCATATGCTACACACAGGGAAAATAGTACATATTTTGAGTTGAAAATAACAGCAACATATTAGTCACTAAAGTCATACATTGCCTTGTGTTTCTGTTTGCAACACTGATTATTGGATTTGAATTTTTTTTGACTCTGCCAATTAAATATTCTGATGTGTACTTGATTCAGTGCAGATTTTTTGAGAAGGACTGATCAGGAATTAGGATTTGTTTATAAAATCCATACGAGGGAGTTGCACTGAAATGTTGCTTTCTTGTATGAGGAAGTCAGACATCACTATCTGGATTTTCTAGGTACAGTGGCCTTATTAATTCAGTGAACATGGGCGTAGCAGACCACCTTCTAGACACCTGGTGGGTGGCAACACAAGCACTTTTTACTGCCTGAGTTCCAGTCTGTTGCACAGCTCCATAGAAAGAAATGGTTGATGGTTATAACAACTCAGAGTCAGATTTCATTTCTGAGCTCTGCTGAGCTTTGCCTTTCAGTAGGCAAGGGGGCAGCTACAGCAACAAGCTCCTCAGTATTTGGAATCTCTTTCTCATCACTACGGATATTTTGTAAGGATTTTTCGTTTTTGTTTTGGGGGGTTTTATTGAGTTTTTTTTGTGGTTTTTTTTTTGGGGGGGGGGTTTGGTTTTTTGGGGGGGGGTTGGGTTTGTTGTTGTTGTTGTTGTGGTTTGGTTTGGTTTGGTTTGGTTTGGTTTGGTTTTTTTTTTTGTTTTTGCAAAGAAGACATAGCAAGAGGCCAAAAGCAGAGTTACCCTGTAGGCTACAAGTCCCCCTCCCAAATGGTACTGAGAAGCTGGAGCTCTGCACATGGAGAAAACCAGCAGATGTGTGGTTTGACCCTGACTCTTTCACCCCCTCTCCTACCATATACAGAACACAGAGGTTCAAACAGATGGTAGATCAGAGTAAAAAATACAGCAACTCTATTACAGAGCTCGGTAATTTCAAGTTTAGTACTATTCCCCAACTTGGAATAGCTCTTCAAAAAGGAGCAGTGCTTGGAAAAATACCAGCATCAAAGATGTATTCACTACTGTCCCGGTCCTATCGACTGTGGTTCCTCTCTTTTGGAACAGAATGGTCAAGGTATAGCCATTACATTTTAGATGCCTTCTGTTGCACAAAAAATGTAATTCCAGAATTGTCAGTGCATGTTGTGAGCATAGATGCACAATATGTGAAATTTATGAACATGCCTATAGGTATAGGCATAAATACATAATAGATAAATAAATACATACAAATAGATAAATGAATACATACGTAATAAATAAATAAATGCACACAGATACATACATACATATCTGAGAAGTTAGGAGTGAAGGTAAAATGTGCAGGAGGTCACTTTCTTGTTCAGTTTGCAGAGTAAAGCATTACCTGTGCACCTGTCCTGAAGGAACTGATGGAAAATAAGGAGATTGCCGTCAGTTATCCATAGTATATGATATCCTAAACTGGTGGGAGATAAATAAGTGGAGCATCAACTCCTTTTATCGTTGCTCAGGATTTTCTGTTTTTATCTTTGGTTACATCACCTCTCTGGAGTGGCTTTCCCAAAGAACTAGCTTTCCCATAAAGCCGTGGGGCAGGGCACAGCCAAGAAGCATGCCAGAAGCTCCTCCTGCTTGTCACTGGTTTCCCTGCCTTGGGAATACCTGTAATCCTCTCCCATCCTTGCACCTTTGGGACCTGCAGTGAGGAACACAACGGTTCATAAATCACAGCATATCAGTTTTTGCTGAGTATTTAAGAGCCAGTCCCAACAGACGAAGAGCCAGCCGGAGCTCGGACAAGGGAAAGAAGCAATCGGGTTCCTGCTGACATTTGGAATCTGCCGCCTCAGAAACCATCATTTTTTAATGCATGACTGAGAGCCTTATTTCAATTAGGGGTCTGTGCCATTGGCTATCAGCTGTGATGTTGTGGAGTTTGCTGTGACAGGATACTCCCTTTTCCCAGACCAGAGTCTCCACTCAGTCTCTTGACAGTCTGCCAAGCTTTGCAACTGGAATGTGTGAAGTTCAGTTTCGAAACAGTTTCTTTCCATCATTCCTGCCTGTTTTGATCTAGGATGTGAAACAGGTTTCTACTTTTGTTATAGGATTCTTGTTCATTCTTGCCAGATTCAAATTTATTATATAATCTAGCAGCATCAGATGATTGCCTAGGAATGAGTAGCAGATGCATCTCATGAAATACAGAATTCCTTGCTACAACCATGCATTGGTGGCTTGATAGCCACCACTACATGGATGGATTTGTGGCAACAAAGGCATCAAGAATTTCATAAAACCAAAACCAGATGTAATGAGCTCTGAAGAGGGTGTGATGCAGAGCTGGCCTGCCCCACCATAAAAATGATGGGGAAAACATTTGTCCTGGCACAACCACACTGTCTTGGTAATCCTTTCCTGCCTAGGAGCAACTCAGGACTACCCTCTCTGAGGGGAGTCGTAGCTATTGTCAGCATTAGTCTGGTTTCTCCATTTACACCCTGTTGTACTGCAGGGAGACTCTGCAGCTCCTCTTTAATCTACCAAGGATGACACTGATCCAAGCTAATGGATGAGGTCCCTTCATTTGATGAGGGGCATTGAGGATGTTGCCTGGGTTTTCAATCCCACTGCTGGCATAGTGAAAAAGAAGTTACAGGTAGTAACGCCCATGAGGTTGCCAACTGCTGCACACTTCAGAAACCTGGAAAGAACTTCTGAGAAAACTGGCAAGACTGGCATTTTCCATACTTTTTTTTTAATAATCACCTACAAAAACCATCTGTCTCCTACTGCTACCAGCAACCAGTGCAGTGGAAAAGACCATTAAACATCTTAGGAACCTCCCTTCAAAACTGCTCTGAAAAAGCTGGCTAAGCTGCCAGCTGACTCTCGAGGTACCTGATGTCTCCAGGACCTTTCCTGCTTCCTCTCCTGCTGTTATGTTCTCCCAGGTGCCTCAGGTGGTAGCTTTGAACATTTTACCCTCCTCTTCACAGGACTAAGCAACCCATCTGTTAGTATGGAAGTGAAACACATCAAGGTCTTTAAACAGTGCTATTTTCCCCTGAAGTCCTTAGCAGCAGTTGATCCTGGTGTCCCCAAAATGAATGAAGTGTAACACTAGTCTGTGCAAGCCTTTTCAAAGGCATATTTAAGTCTGAATGGACCGGGCAGGTTTTGCTAACAGTGTGTGGTACCTACTCCCATAAAGAATGATTCCCTCAGAATCATTCAGAATCATTTTTCCTCAGAAAAGGGAAAAAACCACCAAACCCATGACACAAAACATTAAAAGGCCCAACTACTGGTTTTGTCCAGTTGTAGGCATTCTCAGAAAATGCTTGCTACATACTGAAATGATTATGTTCCTCACAAAATGAAGTCACAGCTGCCTCTGCCTGTTAAAGAATAGCTGGAAGAAGGGAAAAAAGGCCTTCCTTCATTTTTATAAAACATTCTAGTCAGATTATTCACCAAGTGGGAGGATATTTCTTCTGATACTGAAGGGAATAGTCAGAATGTTCCATCTCTGAAAAGTATCCTAGAGCTCATGCTATAGATCTTTGTTTTGTTTCAGTTTAATTTGTCTCTTAGCAAAATAAAAATAACGGTAATAATTCTGTATTAATTGGCCCAGATGAGATGCATGAAAATTCCTGGATTTTCATCTTCTTCTCTCAGATCACTTGTGTAGTCACAGCGACCAGGGGCATGGGTGAGTCCTTCAATGCATAGCTGGGCCTAGAACTTCTTCCTGTCCTCTGCAATCCATCTTCAATTATGGAATAGTCCTAGCTAAGGCAGCCACCACCTTTTGAGTAAAGAATTATGAGTGGGATGGGACTCTCCTGAGTTTCTTCTTTCTGTCGAGTCCTAGGTACTTTCACTCCAGCCCCAACCCCTGACAGCCCAGTGTCTCGCTCTGAGGTGAGGTACTGCTGTGAGCATTCTTGATATGGGCTGTGGGGCTTCACAGACCAAAGCCCTTCACTGTGTCCCCAGTTATGTAGCTCATCTCAGAGAGGTCTGTCCCTGGATCATATCCTGGGACAGATATCCTTATGCCCCATGGATGTAACCATGGTGAGAAGAAAGGGTCTTTCTCCTAAGTCATAAACGAGAAATGTTCATCAGCAGTTCCTCAAGCGGATGTTAGTGTGTCACAGACCGACCATAGACAGACCACAGACCAATCCTCACTAAATTATTTGCAGGTTTCTCTTGTAGATCAACAGCTGGCAAGAGGTTTTCCAAAAGTGACTAAGAAATTGCATGCATTGTCTTGAGGATAATGAATGGATGCACATCTGGGCCTAATACTTTTCCGCCTTTCAGAAATTCCCCACGTTCCACAGATGTGAAATGAGATCCTTCAGATGTGAACAGTGCTTTTGAATTTCATTCACAGCTTTGAGGTTAATAACTTGATGACCACGAGGATGCCACTTAGAAAATAAAACTTCTTTGCCTTTTAGATTAATTAATGAAATTTAGTAATAGTGGTTATTGTATAAAATACGTGTTGGTCATTATTTTTCTGATGGAAAACCAGTATTTAGGGATCCAAACACCACTGGTACATTGCATTATGTTTTGGATATTTATACAGCAGCTATCAGAGTTTCATAAGTCCTTGCTGGTGATTCCCACTCTGCTTATTAGGGCAGCTCAGAGTTTTTGTTTCAGGTAACTCCAATTATTAAGACCGTCAAGAGCAAGTTGAACAAACCCGGGTTTGGAGACAGGAGGGACAACTTGGGGAATGAATATTGTAAATTATACAAACTGCAGCCAGTGAAATTTGTGAAATTTCTTCACAAATGAAAAAGCAGGAGGAGATATGTGGATGTGGAATTCTGTACTAGGAGTGGGTCACTTCTTTTCTTGAGACAGAGGGCATGCTTTGAATTTTTTTCAAGGCCATATGCTAATATTTGTCATTAATAATTGAATTTATCTCAATCTCATTTCCAGGTAAGAGCTGCTGAGTGATAAAGTGGAGCAGAAAAAGCAATATGACACAAGACTTCCATAGCCCAGCTTGTGTTCTCTATCCTACATGATATGTACCATATATGACTGCAAGCAGGTCACCACTCTGAGGCAAATTTTTGGCACAGACTAAGTCTGCACAGTCAAGATGAAGACATTTTCTTGCTGTTATCTATATATTTTTACAGGGATTTGAGTCAAAGTATAATTGTGTACCTTTGATTCAGGTAATGAACATGCAGTTGTTATTTACAACAGACTGTACGAACACCATCTCTCTCTCATTTCCTTTATGTTATCCCACTGTGGAAGCCAAAACAAGAGATTTTACTACTAAAGGCTGGGTAGCAGCACAAGACCTCAGCAGCAGGTACTGAGGTCTCCGGGCACAATCCCCACTGGATTTCCAGATCTGGCAAATTACTGCTTTATCTATGTCAGAATTTTTTAGTATTTTTAATATTAGGGTTTTTTTCAGTCATAGTGAGGCTCTTTCCAGAAATTATGCATGTTTCAGATTAGTGGATATGAAATAGTTTTTTCTGTTGTCCTTTCGTGGTCCTCTAGAAGTACCTCTCCACCCTTGTGGGTTGAAAACTGCTTATCTGCATGTATATCTGCACTGGGTTGGGTGTGCTCTTTTTACCAGGAATAAACAATCTCAGAGAATGAATAAGCTGTCACAAGCAGCTTTGGAAATAAAGAGCAAAGTCATGGAAAGCACGGAGCTAAAAAGGTTCTTTTTGTCAATGCTCATATTCATGGTTCATAAAAATCTAATTCAGAATGTTAGTCTACACCCCTCAGCCCCCCCCAGAAAAATCCATTCAGGCACTGTGCATTTTTCATTTGTGAGCCAAATGCTGACAACCCTGGTATTATCCTATCTCACAGTCCAAGAAAAATCAACTCTTATCTTATGAAAAAATATTCCACGTATCTAAAATATTGCAAATATTGCAGTTGGTTTTTTGTGTGTGTGTGTAGTTGGGGTTTTTGTGTGTTTGTTTGGTTTTGGGGGTTTTTTTTGTTGTTGGTGGTGGTGGTTTTTTTTTTTTTTTTTTTTTTGTTTTGTTTTGTTTTTTGGTTTGGGGGTTTTTTTTGTGGAGCTGTGTATAGCTGCCTTGCTATATTACAGAGTTAGTACAGCAATCTGTCCCTTGATGATTTTGTGCTCCTCTTAAACAGGCACAAAGAAAATAAGACCAATGCATCTGATGCTGAGCTTACGGAAAGACCAAGTTCCAAAGGATAGTGAATTAAAAGGAAGATTCCTGCTGTGTATTTGTTATTTGTTAGCATGTTTCTCTGTGAAAGACAAGAGCTCCTTTTTGCCCAAGTCCTGTGGTCACACATGCAGAGGGTCCCCAACTCAGGGAATTTATGTGGGTGGGAGGGGAATGGAGGCACAGTAAAGGAGGTGCCAGGGCCAAGCAGCCACAGCTAGAGCTGGCCACTGTACCCCATCAGCCTCCCTGGAAAAGCAAAGCTGCTGGCCTTCCCTGAAGACATCACCTTTAACTCAATCCAACTGTTTATTTAGGTTGACTTCCTTATCTGGAAGATGTGGGAAAAAGCCAAGGGGCTCCAGAGGGACCAAATATTAAAACAGCTCCTTTTTTTTTTTTTTTTTTTTTTTTCCAGAGAAGGACAAAATAAAATACTACCAGTGCTAGTAGGGGTGTTTTTTTTAACCTATCCTGTGCAATTTTATGGCAAAATTAAACATATTTTTCATTAAAAAATGAACTGCACAGTTTGGCCCTTTACATCTTACTTATCAATGGGTTTTTTTAGCCATTGGTCCCTAAGAGGAGCCCTGTAAGCCAAATGAAGCACTTTGGCATGCTGGAATTATTGGTGCTTACTACAAGCAGAGAATAAAATGGGAAGGTTTCACAATCAGTGATGGACTACAAAACATCAGGGAAGGAAAATACAGGTAGCTGATCTGGGGAAGGTGATCCACGCTCTATTCTGGCTCCCATATTTGTCAAAAAATCTGCCATGAAACCTCCTTCAGACAGGCATGTAGGAACAGCTTTTTGGCTCTGCTATTAGTCCAGCTTGTGTCAGGCTTGATGTCCCTGGGAGAGGTGTGAGGGTTTGAGGGGCACCAGCATACACATCTGGAGAGGCATACGTGTGTGGAGAAGAGTATTTCTTCCTCAGATCTGCAATCAAAAGAGAACTCTGAAGCCTGACAGCCACAAGAGTCAAATCTGTAGGAAAAAAGTGTGTACTGTACCAAACAGTGTTTTCTCACCATAAAAGACAGCTCTTTGAACAGGCTGGAGAGACCCCGGCCAGTCAGCCCTGTACAGCTGCCAAACCTGTCCAAAACGTGTCCAGCTGCTCCCTCATGATCTTTCAGGCAATGTCCTACAATAGTCCCCAAAGCAGAGCAACCAAAAGGAAGGAGTTTCAGAGGCAGGGTGGTAGCCCAAACTAAGCAAATAACTGTTTTGTTTGACATTCTGCCCAAGGCTTATAATTGAAATAAAAAGCTCTGACCTGTAAGAAACCCCGGGTGTGGTGGAAAGTGCTTCCTGGGCTGGGGGAAGCGGGCGAGCTGCCCTGTCAGCTGCCTGGGGCATGGGTGAGCAAATATACAGCCCCTGGCTGAAAAGTGATTATGATGGGAAGTATTTTGCATGGGTTCATACTTAAACGATTTTCAGGATTACTCAGGTGCTTTTGTTTTGAGGCTTCAGTAAAAACTTGTTCTTAAGGGCTGCAAGAATAATCCTGTGAAATCAAAGTTGCTGATGCTTTGGCACAAGCAAAGTTTCACTCATAAGACTTAAATTTTCCAAGCCCCATAAGCACAATCCAGCATGGCATAGTCCATTGATGAGGGCACAAGTCATTTTCTGCAATGTGCAAGTCCTTTTGAATCAAGATAATACAACATGAAAGGCTCCAGAAACAAAGCTTCTCAATATGCTGTCAGTGTGCTGTGTATACAGCACAAGGCAGTGGATCTATGACAGCAAAAATAGATGTATAGCCCTGGCTCAGAAAGTACATTTAAAACAACATAATTTATTATCTGAGCTATGGCTGACAACAATCAGCCATATGGCCCTTGTTTTGGCCAGATTTTTAAAATTTCACTGAGCTCCAGTCCGTGTCCCATCTCATGCTGATGTTGTCTCACTTTGGAGACTGTGGGAAATGCTCCAGGGTAGCTTACACAGGATGCAGAAGCAGCATCATTGCAATTTGTAAAAGGGATTGCTTTAATCCAGGAAACAATAGAAACAAAAATGGTGAGCATCTGCTCCAAAGGACAAGTCCCAAACATTACATTATCACTACTGGGAACTGTGAAATGAGAGTCCACTTTAGTAGTCCTCAGCATTGTTGCAGTGTTGGTAAATGGAGTGTATATTTATGGAATAGCTTTGTTTTTGATGGGATCAGTGTAGCTCTGATGAGGCTCATGTTTGAAAAAAGAGAATTTCAGTGAGGTATTTGAAGATTATGAACAGTAATATTTCATTATTAGGTGCCTTTATATATGTGCAAATTGGCAATATGACAGTCTTTTACTTAGTGAACTGATACTGAGGGTGATCTCATTGTTTTCTCATGATTTAACAAGGAATTAGTATCCTAAACAGTGGTAAAATGCATTCGAAAGTATTTGACCTTGACCAAATCATAGCTTTCAGTTTAATTTTATTTTTCATTCCTTGCAGGGACTTGATAAACCAGATAAATTGGCCCTGAGTTTTGCTATAACTTACTGTTTGGTACTATTTGGAATTTCTGTTGTGCCTTTCTGAGATACCCAAGCATAATTATGCCAGTTTACCCAGCACAGCCTGTTCCCTTCACTGCTCCAATATAAAGTGTCAGTTGTTCCTAAATTCAGTGACTTTCAGAATACTTTAAGAGAATACATTTTCTTGAAAAGAAAAAAGAGAGGAAGTCAACGGTGTCTTGTACTAAATTGTTTGTGCTCCAGTTATAGTTGGAGATGCCTCCTGTGGAGTGTGTCCTCAGCTTTTCTCAGACAGGGCAAGTTAAGGGAGATTGCTTCTCCCTGGCACCTCGAGAGAGTCTCAACTTTTGATGTTTGCATTTTTTCTGTGCAAAATAATAAATTGGAAAACAAGCTCCAGCCTTGAGTAGTCTTTCAAGCTCCCCACCTGTTACCAATATGAGTATCATAATGAGCCTTAATTGCCCAGAAAAGCGCCACATGGGACTTCCATCCACACATCCCACCAGGCAACCAGGGTCTCCAGTGAAGGTCAGGACTGAATACCACCTTCTTCTCTCCAAGCACAACTTTCTGCAGCCCTGTCTCCTGCTGCTCGCTCTTGGAGCCCCAGGTGTGGCTCACACCTTGTCACATCAAGGGCCATCAAAGGACCAGCTCTACCCAGTGTTCAGGTACTGTGGGGGGACAGGGTCCTGATGAGCAAGTGTATGACTGGTGCTGGGGGGCCCTCCGCTCCCCCTGAGCTGGGCAGCCCCTCCTGCTCTTCCCTGACACTGCAGCCTTGCAGCTCAGCATCCTTCACTCTGCTGGGGCAAGGGGGAGAGAGAGCGTATTAGAACAGTAACAGAAAAGCAATTTGTGCTCCAAAGCAATTTGTTGCCATCCCTGGCTGGCATCCTTTCCTTCTGTTGTGTCAGACACCCTGCTCAGCTTTGTGTCATCTGCAAACTTGCTGAGGGCGCACCTGATCTTGCTGTCTGTGTTGTTGGTAAAGATATTAATGAATGTCAGCCCCAAGAGAGAGCCCTGACGGACACTACGTGTCACCAGCCTCCACTTGGACATAGAGCCATTGACCATCCAGCAAATACCTACACTGAATAGTCTCTCCAATTTGGAGATAAGGCTGTCATGTGGGACTGTGTCAGAGGCCCCACAGAAATCTAGGTAGATGACCCAGCTTGATCTGCCCTTGTTGACTGTTGCTGCCACTCCAGATTGTTCAGGTGTGATTTGCCCTTGGTAAATCTGTGCTGGCTGGCTCTGGTCACATCCTCCTTGCATGTGCCTTAGCATGTCTTCCATGAAGATCTGCTCCATGATCTTCCCAGACACAGAGGCCAGGCTCACCTGTCTGTAGTTCCCCAGGTCTTCCTTTCTTCCCTTTTTAAAAGTACAAGTGTGGTTTCCCTTTTTCAGTCAGGACCATGCCTGGCTGCCCTGACTCTTCAAATAAAATGGAGAGTGGCCTGTCAACAGCATCAGCCAGTTCCCTGAACTGGGAAGTTGGTGTAAGAATCTGCAAAGGGATTTGACTTCCTCTGTATTTTGGTCAAACAGAACTTTGGTTCCTATTTCAGAGTACCCCAAAGGCAGTTTTTTGCATTATAGACTCAGTCTTTGTGTGTTGCCCTCCTGAGTAAAAATTAAATTAGCTTCCCAGAGTATCCCACTTGTACAATCTTCCATTAAAGTCTTGCATCTTTGCTTACCACCTAATGCACCTGGCAAACTCTGGTGGTTGCTTTTTATGTTTTCATGTGAGTACAGACTGTTAGATGTGTACTGTTGGCTTGTTTCTTCCTTGTGCCTTTTTTTTTTCTAATTTTTTTTATTATTTTCTTGCTATAAAGCCTTTTATTTTATTTTTTTCTTCCCTACACACAGACTTTTTAATTTACATTTTCTTTCATCTGGAATCTCAAGGCCTTTGATTCATATTTGCTCTTTGTTTTGATGTACGGAAAAACTTAAGACATACTTGGCTCTAATAGTTGTACAAATTCAAACCCTGGTAAGGAAGAGAAATTTTTGAAACCAAGTCAGTCCTGATTTATTTTAAGATTTAATTTACCCATAGATTTCAAATAAAAAAATAAAATCATCATTTATGTTTTATTACTGGATCTTAAAATAATAAAATCAGCTGTAGTTACACCCTTGTTGGGTGACATTGGGTGTTAAGGAGGAGAGAAAGCTGAAGTTTGCTTCCAAAGGATTCTTGTGAAGTGAGTTTGAAACATGGCTTAAAGGGTAATTGCTTTTCCATCATAAAATGTTTAAAGGAGAGTGATTTTCCAGGTGTTTGATAAACACTTTGTTAAATAATATGTCTAGCATAAAAGGTTCAATGAAAACCTTCCTTTTTCAGAAACTAAGCATTGCAAAGAGAAAGGAAAAAGCATAGCTCCTCCTATGTTGTAGCACCTTAACCAGGAAAATGTAAGGGGCTGTAACCAGAGTTACAGGGCTCCAGCATTTACCCATTTTTGACTGCATTTGGGGGAAGTCAAGAGGCAACAGTAACCACTTGAACTTTTATGGCTAAGATATTATTGGATTAATTAATTTTTTCGTTCTTTAACACTGTTCACAAAAATAATCTCCAATTGAAAAAACGCACGTAGCTTTCTCCAGACTGGAAAGTAAAAAGCCAAAACCAAACATGCATATTCTAAAATGCCTTCTCTGTAATGTGTCACTACCTTGAAACAGCACCTCACACGAGTAGAAATGTTTCTAATTTGTGATACTTATAAATGCAGGAGAAATGCTGATGCTTTAATCATGGAAGTCTTCAACTTGCAGCTGTGGGATAGTGGCTCTTTTCCTTTCCAGGAATGGTTTGAGTTTTCTCTCCCTTGTTCAAAACATAAAATGAATCCAAACTCTGCTCTGTACTTACAACTACACATTTTTGCTGTCTCTAAAACTTCAAAAGGTTAATGCTGAAGGCATAGACAAACTTTTTCCTAGACAGATTTGTGAAAAAATTGTCGGTGTTTTGTACAAAAGAAAACTGGATCCTCTGATTGCAAAGTAGAATTAAAAAACACTTTTCCTCCAGTGTGGTGTGTCTTCCTAAAACTTACTTTTTTCCCAGAGGAGTATCTGTTTTCAGCAGTAAAACTAAGGTCTGTGGGAGGCAGTGAAGGACACAACTCGGTCAACAGAACAAGTTTGCTTGTTTTCAGTATTTGCATCCTCTGAGCTTTACCTCTGGTGGTCAGTGCTTTCTGTGCTTAGTATAAATGTGTCTGCTGAGGAATACTCATGGAGCCCTTTGTGCTGCTTCCCTTCCATTTCAGCCCCCATGTGGGGCTCAGACACTGCCCAGAACATCCCACCCATTACTTAAACCTTACTAGGGCCACTCCAGCACGAGAGCTCATGGGTTGAAAAGGGCTGAGTAGGTAGGGATTTGTAGGCTGCATTTCCATGTTGTAAAACATTTTCCAGAACTGGCAGGAGCTGATCCTCTACAGGATAATTTCTCTTTCACTTTGGTTACTGGAAGTAAAATACAGAGATCTCATGTGTGTTCTCTTTGTGATGGATGGCGATGAAAGGGACTGTCCCTCATGTGCTGCTGCTTTTTATTGCTATTACAATAATAGCATTATGAAAAGGTTTAAAAGGGATTTCTGTTACTCTGATGCAAGAAAGGTTGTATTTCACTAGAAACAGTTTCTCCTCTGCTTTATGCACCTGGGCATGCATGATACTGCCTGAATGCTTGCAGCTAAACTGGGTGTGTTTATCAGTTTTGATAACCAAGCCTTTACAAACTTTTAATCTGTCTAAACAAAATGGAATAAACATCAGATTTAGCTGATACCACGTACTGGTATCAGGAGAAGAGAGAAGAAATGTGTTTCTGTGATGTGTCTCATTTTACCCAAAGGTAACATGGAAGCTATGAAATCAGTATTTACTATGCAAGAGTATGAGGTGCTCAGGGCCTGGACAAAGCTGCTCTAGGGGAATTAATTTGGTAAGAATGAAGGACAGCAGGGGTGGAGGCAAATAGACCAACCAGCATGCAAGGAAGTTATTTGTTGCTGGAAAAATAGTTCCTAGAGTGGCAGCTCCTCCCCTCTTGCTCTGTTCTGCTTCCAGCACAGCATCAGGACATGCAATGATACAACTAACTGTGGTCTCCATGCTTGGATTTGGAGATCCTGCTGATCTGCTGAAAAACATATTAGTTTAGTAAGCATTCATTAGTAGTGACTGCCAACATTTATGCCTATTTGCAACTTTTATCTGCTAGGACATATTTAGGGCTCTGAGGGACTTTTCCTACTGCTACCTTGGCAGCATGAGGAGACCATTTTCATTTTCATCATGTACTTATTATGAAATAAGAGCTCTCCATTATAGGTGGTTTTCTAGCTAGGTACTACACTGGGAATTTAAAAAAAAAAAATAAATCCCACTTTATTTATCCCACCAGACAAATATCCTGCTATTTTATTTGGAATGGGTCTCAGAACACAGCAGAAAAATAACTGTAATTCACTTTCCATGTCTTCTTGCTTCTCATAGAGTTTGGGTAATTCCATCAGTGGTTCTCTCATTTCTTATCTATGCCAAGAACTACAACTTCTGATATCCAACTGCTCTGTGGTCCTGAATTTGAAGACATTTCTTTGCATGGCTTTTGGTAAAAGCAAGCTATTTGAGTTTACTCAGTTTGGCCTTTCAATAAAACACCCTAAACCCAAGCAGTACCCTGACAATATGCTTGGATGTGTGGTCCCATCTCCAGCAGCCTTTATAAAGGACATAATGACATGGGGATCTGTGCACCTGAGCTGCAATACAGTCCAGGGGAGTGGCTGGGTTTCCTGGGAAACTCAGGATCTCTCTCATGAGAAGTCAGGGTAGGACAGTAAGAAATTTATGGACTAACTGGATTGACTGGACCAGGAAAAGATAGACAGTGTCTCCAGCCTCTAGTTGAGAGCTACAGTCAGAGTGCAAAGGGTCCTTTCTCAAATGATGTTTTTGTTTATTTGTATCTCTTCCATCTCTTACAATTTTCAATATACAATTACACTAAGTGGTGACTATTTTTTGTTTGCTTCTTTAATAGCATTTACCTCTGGGTTGTTCAGTTACCATTTTTTATGACTGAAAATTGGTTTTAAAGTTTTCTCTTTCCTCCTGATAGCATTACAAAAATTTAAGTGCTTTTATTATGATATTTTTCTGTATTTTAGAAGAGAAGCTGTAATAGCAACATTTGGCCAAATGACTGGCTTCTCAAAGTTTTCAATATGTAGTCAGGCTGCATAGGGGAGAATATGCAATGATGAATATTTTAAATCTGAGTAGAATGAAGGCACGGTAAAGCCAAGGGTGTGAGCGGGATGTGGTGGCTGGTTCCTGGATGCATAAGCTGTTTTAAACATTTTCTTGCAAATTGCATTTTTTTAAAATAATGAACTGAAGACAAACTTTCCTGCTTTCTGGACATTGAACCCATTGGCTTTCATTTGATGTAGTGCTCTGTCATTAACTCATCAAAGGACTCGCTCTTTGGAGCCTCATCAGGAGAAGGCCAGTATACTAAACCTCTGGAAATCATCTCTGCAGTGCAGAAGAGCAGCAGTCCAATGGATTGTGACATGGCAGGTCTTGAAGGCATAGCACATCAAGGAAGGAAGGAAAGAGTTCCATAACTTCAAGGGTACTTGGCTGTTATTTTTAGAATTATTTGACTGACAGATCACTCTGCAAAAGTGATGTGTATGGGGAGAGCTAGTAAAATAGTGCTGGAGATGGTTATAGTCTGATGTAACTCCAGTGTGATGACAATTCCCTGGCTCTTTATCCCTGACATGCAATGTTCTACTTGTCAGCTTTCTTTTGTTTTCCATGGCTTGTTTCTCCTTGCTTTCCACACCATACAACACTGAACAAATGAAAAGGATCCTTCTATGAATTAATGAATGCCTTTTTGTAGTTTTACATATTCCATTTTGGGTATAGGAGAAATGCATTGTGTGGCTGAGCCTGGGGCTGGCAAAATGGGTACCTGCAAATAAAAGGGCACCTAATTTGACATAAAGTGAGACCCTCTTTCTTCCCACTGCAAGAATGAAACAGTCTCTCAGCATGGGACTTTGCCTTGGGTGGGTTGCCTTGCCTGGTGTAGAAATCCACTGTTTTCTTACTCCCAATTTTCCAATCGAGCCTGGCATACTTAGAAAAGGCCAAACATGACCAAAGGAAGATCCCAACAAAGAAATGTACCTTTTCCTCTGCAAACTCTGCAGATTTCATCAGGCTTTCACCAGGCAGTCATATGGCCTGCTGGATAAAAGTAAAATAGCTTAAACAGTTTTCTTCCAAGAACTTCTTTATGGCTACTTCAAGACTGAGCCCTGATCCTTGTTTTGATGTCCAAGGGAATACCGAGAACTTTTGCTGTCATTGTGCGAAAGGTCAAATTTTATGCCCTGTGACAACACAGCTGCATTCAGGGAAAACTGCTGTTGTTATTGCATTAAAATGGTCATTTTATGCTCTCCAGAATGTCCATCTCTTCTCAAGGGTTTAAATCCAAGAGGAAATCCCACTAAGATCAAATAACATTACAATATAGAAAGAATAAGTACATACACACACCCTATATAGACATGACAAACTGTAAATATAAAAATCACACCTCTTACATGAATCCTCAACTAAGGAATTTTAAGAGGAAGAAAAAGCATAAGATACACTCCATAATAATGAAATGAAATTATTATAAAAGAACGATGATAGACTTTCTTTTAATTAAAACAACACCTGTTGGATTAAGTTTCAAAGAAGTGATCAAAGAAAATACTGAGCAAAAAACAAGGCACACAGTAAGTGTTTGGTAGATCAAAACATTTAAAATGTTTCAGAGAAGTATGAGATGTAAAAGGGAAAAAAACATTGGGGATTATGTTGGGATTATACTGAAACTTGACTAAAGGAGCAACACTCCTGAACAAATAGTACAACATTAAACTAATTAGAGTTTAGAATATGAAATTGTTAAAGTTTGCTATCTCAGCTGTTTCTTTAAACTGAAAAAGGGATTAATCCATATTGTAAAAATAGTTAGTGGTTCAGAGGGCAGAAGCTGTAAAATACTGCTGAAGTTTGGAGAAACAATAACAAAATCCACAAGAAAGTGCAGTCTGTGTCCAAGTCCTTGGAAACCTTAGGCATGCAAAAAGCACTTTGTGCAAGTCCATTTACTGGACTTGGGAGCAGTACTGCTATCAGCAAGGTGTACGTGGGTGCTTTGGCATGTACCCAAAATCCAGGATGTTTTGTCTGCAGTTTAAGACGAGTAGTTTAACTGCAGCTAAAATGGTCACAGGAAACAGATTTATTTTCAATTGGAGGGTGTTCTTCCCCACTGCTTTTGTCCTAGAGAGAGTCTTCTGGGGGTTTTTTGTTTGTTTGTTTGTTTTGGGTTTTTTGTTTTTTTTTTTCAAATTTACTCAGTTGATTTTTTGCACTATAAACTTTTTACTTAGTAAAGATGTCTAGTGTTAGTTCTGATGGCTTTCAAGCCCCATTTAAATCAGTAGGGATTGTGAATGCCAGAAATTCATGAGAGGACTACAGCTCCAGCTCTTTCCACACTGAAAACTTGTGGAGGATGTTATGGCTGACTGCTGGCTCCTCTTGCTGGTGAAAGATGCTGAGGCAGGCAGCCAGCCAGCTGCTCTCCCCAGGAGGGAGTTAGTCCCTGGATCTCAGTTTGGGAACGGCTGTCTTAAATAATTTTGTTCAAATATAGTGCCTTTTATGTTCTTTCCAATTCTCTGTCCCTCTCACAGTTACCATTTCACATGGGAAGCATGCACCCTTTCTTCTTGTTCCTCTCCTTTTATTGAGATGGGCTGTCAGTGTTTTATTCCCAGTGTATTACATACTTAAACACACATATATACATGTGCGTATCCTATGGCAGAGTGAGGGAAGAAGAAGTGAATTTGATCCTAAGCTTCTAGGGTTTGCACAGCAAATATGAAACAAGACTATGCTGCATATCCACAGACTCAAGCTATGCTTATTTATAATGTTTGAATCAAGTTTCAGCAATTAAAATGTGTTTTACATGTTTTTTTTATAAGCGTACTACTTCGTGTAGGTGATCAGTACATTATATTAGCTGATGGGCAAAAGCATTTTTGACATAGTGTAAGTGGTAATTATCTCTCTCCTAGGTAATTTTTTAGCTGGCTGATGAAGGTTTTTGATACTCTGTTAATCACAGTTTAAGGGCTGATTTGAAAATCACAGCACGGCACTACAGACACTGTACTCCGGCAAACAGATGGTAGAGAGCCATCAGCTGTAATCTGTGAGCAAACAAAGACAACTCAAGTTTGGTACAGAATTTTGAAAATTAGATGTAATTGTGTTATGGAAGAGTAAGAATGCTGTGAAATGATCTTACCCTGCCTGTACAGTAAAGAACAAGCTGTATTTAATCTGGCTTTATAATACCTTTTTTTTTTTTTTTTTTTCTGTATTACTGGAACTTTCAGCTTTGGTGCAGTAGGAAAATCATGATGTCTGATCAACAGTTAGGAAAATGGGAATAAATGGGTTGCATGTGTGTGTGTTTTCCTTTGTGAAATACACTGAATGACAAACAGACTCCATGAAGTTGTTTACTGAGGAGAAGAAACAAATAAAGCCCAAAGCCACCAGGCTCTTCACAAAACAGAGAGAATACTACTGTTTTGGAAAGTGCAAGAGAGAATTTGCTTCTAAAATAGAAAGGATTATGCGATTACGTTGTCTTTCCTAAACATAGACAAAAGGTGAAGCGATCGCACAATATTTGTTTTTCCACTGGATGGTTTATTTGAATGTGTTTAGGGGGCTAGTTTATTTGTGGCTGGGGGGGATTCTCCTCCTCTGGCAACACGTAGCATGAGAAGAAATTGCAGAGGAGTGCTCAACACTTAGAGGTCAGGAAGGTGAAAGCACGCCAAAAGCTTTGCTAGGAGGCTCAAACATTTTTGTGGTTTCATGTGTTTACCTTAGCAATGATAGAAGATTTAGACAATTACCCAGCAGTCTCAACAGTGTCTTGAAGGGCAACACTACATCTCCTCTTCAGTAATGTCACTGGGAGTTTGATATTTTGAGCATTTTCATTCAAGTGTTGTTATAATCAGGTCTGATATAATTAGGAGTTAAAGAATGGTGGCTGAAATGATCCAGTTAGAAGAGATTAACTGGAGCTTATGGGAAGAAGAAAGAAGTTGTGATGCCTTCATTAGAGCTCAGTCCAGGTCTGTGTATTTACTTTTGCTGCTTATTCATCATAGCTAAGAAGGGTGTTCATTTTTGAAGATTTGCTGTATGTTTTCAAGGAAATTGGTAAAAAACTTTCCCCTTTTTGCTGTGGGCTGGCATTGGAGTGCTGCAGCAAAAATCCTTGGTTCTCACATACTCAGTAAAGAGTTAATTAGTTTGGTGCCTCAAAGGAAACCACACTTTTCAGTTTCTTAGTGTGAAGCAAAGGTGTCCATAAGGCCTCTTTCTCATTGCCAACTGTTTCACTTTATGGCACTTTTAATTCAGTTACACCTTCCTTTTGTTCCTTTCCTATTTGTTTGTGGGTTTTTTTGTTTGTTTGTTTGCTGGTTTTTTTTTTTATCTTCTCCTTTTCATCCCTTTTTTTATTACTTCCTGAGGGTGTGTTTTTCTTTTCTCTTTGAGTTCTCTGTTTTCTAAGTTTTTCTTGTAGGTATTCAGTTATCTTCTAGGAAGGCCACTACTTTTATTTGCCCTGGTCTTCTCTTTTTTGTCTGTAGGAGATAAATAGAAGAGGGAAATCAAAAAGTGAAGGATCTCTGCTGAGAGGGAAACCTTGGGTTCACAATAGACAACATACCTGTGTTATAATGAGCTGTGGCTAGGATACAGGCTAAAAAAGTGTGGAGCACGGAGCACACAAGGACAATTTGAACACACCGATTTCAGTGTAGAATAGCAGTGCAGAAATCTTGCTGGAATGAGCTTTCTGCTAGTTTTTCAGCATTTCCAAATTTGCCTTGGCTACTAATAAGGCTTCCACCACGTCAGTCTCTATTATTAACTGAAGTTGTTTTAAAGTGGAAAGAAGGCCCCATGCCTACAGTAGCAGGGAGAGGATAGGTTTGAGCCTAAGAACAGAGAGACATGCAGCTGGAGATAGTTTGCCCTCTCATCTGTGTCTCTAGCCCAAAATACTGGAGTGATATTCTGCAAATTAAACATTAAAGGGGGATAGACTAGCTCCTGTGTATGTAAATGTAGCATTAATACATCAACCCACTTCAGCAGTGAGGGAGTATGTTAACTAGAGTGCGAGAAACTGAAATTAAATGAGGTTATGCTGATGTCTGCATGACTAGTGAGTGTGGCCCAGATGATCTGCCTTGTGAAACCCCTGGTGCTCAGGCCAAGGCGTTTGCACTGGCTGTGACCTCATCTTGTGCAGAGGATGCCTGCTGGCCTCACGGTGCACTAGGTGCACTCCCAGGATGCATTTTTTGGTTTACTTGCTTGCAGCCTGTGCACTGAGGTTGCTCCACCTCTGTTTCAAAGTGGACTGCTGATGCACACTGAATTGCTACTGTAGTCATCCCTTGAACATTCCCATTTTAAATTTGCATTTTCCCCCATCAGAATGTGTTATAATCGACTAAATTGTGGTCATAAGCTTCTAATATTATAACTTAAACTGCTGATCTGTTATTTCCTTTCAGCAAACATGGAAAAGAGGGAAGCAGTAATAAGAGAACACAGAGGTTAAAAAGCCTGAGCTGTAGCACGGGATGGTACTCGCCTCCCTGTGGTATGTAGTACAACTCGCGGCAGGAGTATCCCCATCGGGGCTGTGGTGCTGCCTACACTTAGTAATAAATTACTGCTAACGCTCTGAACACTATGCAGTGTATCGGCGATTCATCTTTCAATCGCCTGTTCCCACGCTGTCCGTTTTATCTCGATTGTTAATTCAGTCCTGGCAGTAAATTGCTTCGCTTCTCTTAAATCTCCCCGTCCCGGCAGCCGAGCGCGGGGGCCCTGGGGCGGCAGGGCAGGGCAGGGCAGGGCAGAGCAGAGCAGAGCCCCGTGCTGTGATGGATGCGCAGCGCTGAGCCGCCCGCGCAGCCCCGGCCCGGGGGCTCCGCGCCCGCGGGAGTGACCGGGGGAGCGGCGGCCGCGGGGGGGCGGGAGGAGGAGGAGGAGGAGGCGGCGAATCCTCGTCCGGCTGGCCGGGTGTGCGAGCACTAGTGGGAGCTGGAGAGGGCGAGAGGAGGGGAGAAAGCCCCAAAGCACCCCGAGCCCGAGCAGAGCGGCTGCGAGCCGGGTGGGAAGGGGGTGTGCGCGGGAGGCAGGCGGGGGGCGAGCGCGGCGGCAGCGCTGGGAGCGGCGGTAGCCCCGGCAGAGGAGGCAGCAGCCCCAGAGGAGGCAGCAGCCCCGCGGAGCCCTCGCAGGCGGTGAGGACGGTGAGGAGCCGGAGCCGGGCGGGGAGCGGGTGCTGCGGCGCAGGGATGCTGCGGTGGGGCGGGCGGGCACCTGCACGGCCGGGGTGGCCCGGGGTGCAGGGGGGTCCCGGGGATGCCGGGGGAGGCCGGGCCTGTGAGCCCCGGGGGCTCCGAGTGCTGCGAGGGCAGCGCCTCGAACGCGCCCGGCCACTTCCAGCCCCGCCGGGTGCTCGGGGAGCCGCGGCCGCCAGGGCCCCGTCCCGGGCCGGGCCGGGCTCGGAGCTGTCGCCTCGGGCTGCCCCGGGGTGAGCAGCCGCGGTGAGGCGTGAGGGGCCACAGCCGGGAGCCCGCTGGGAGCGGGCTGCCCGACCTGCTCCCCTCGGGCACTCGCTGCTCCCTCCCGGCTCGGCACCATCTCCTTAGGCGCGCACCTCAGAAGCTGGCGATGTGCAAGCGCTCCCGAAATGAAGTTTTAAATTAAAACGCCGGTTCGTCAAGGCGCGTCTTGTTTTGTAACTGAGGGCCCTGTGAATCTTTGGGAAGCGGGAATCTCTCGCGCAGCAGTACGGTATTGTTAACTCACTGGCTTCGCCGCTTGTGATGGACTGGCGTGAACTCTGATTTACCGGCCAGATTACAGCAGTCGATGATGTTGTTCAGAAACGTGGCGTTGAACCACTCGATTTAAGGACCTGCTGGATGTAGATTACAGAAGGTATCACTGTTTAGGAGTCTCTTGTAGATAACGCCAGAGGTCTGTCTAAGCGTCCTGGGTCTGACGGTGCAAAAAGCAGTGCCTGAGGGGGAGTAAAAATAAGATAGGCGTGTAAGGATAATTCTCCAGAAGGCTCTCTCAGCATGCAATGATTTGAAGCTTGGATGCTTTCTAAGGGAAAGCTGGTGTCTTTATGGCACTCACTGATTTTCCCTTTCCATGAACTGCTCTGAGTGCCCCTTGACCCTGTGTAAACTTTTAACAACGTGCTGTGAGAAGACATTTCATAGCTTTAACTTTACACTGTGTCAAAAACTCCATAGCATTTTATTCTGAACCTTTGATAGTCCCTATGTCTTGATGCAGAGTTGGTGCAGAATTGGTCTCTGTTCCTCTCTGTCCCATTCATGCTTTTATAAACTTCCAGTGTGTTCTCTGATGTTTCCTTTTCAGGCCAAAATGCCTCTCTACTTTAAAGTGTAGCTTAAGAGGAGGGAAATGAGCACAGAGACAGTTATTTTCTGCAAATGGACCATTTAGAATGAGAGGCATGTTAAAGTTAGGATGTTAAAAGCTTCAGTCTCTGGGAGTAACTTGTGGAAGCAGTGTACATTAGAGGACAGAGGACAAAATCTCCTCTGTCCGATGACTAGCATGGAATAGCTAGTCACGGAATAGCACCAGCTATTCCTCCTTTCTTTTACTGGCAGAGCCTGCATGTGCAGGGAGTGGGTTTCTTTCAGAGGCTTTTGAAAGCAAGCAAAAACCCAACCAGCATTTTACTATTAGAGTGATAGGATGGATTCATAATGTGCTTGTAAGAAGATTCTCTGGTTCTTGTGTTGAAATTTTGCATTGTTAGGAAACAGTTTTGCAGTTATTTCTAAATAAGGATTCCATCACAGTAAATACAACCTAAGGACGTTGACTCTCTTCCCAGAACCTACTGCCCTGCTTGGCTTCAGCTGAGCTGCCCTTGATTGACACTTGTGCAATCAGGGAAAAGAGACCCTCAGGCCTTTGGGACAGCTGTATCTGTACTTCTCTGTGTGTGTAATCCTGACTTACAGCAGTCCTTCCTGTGGGTCAGTATACTGAATGCTCTGGCTTCAAGTTGGCACTTAAATACATACTTAATTTTGAGGATATGAGGGGGGTCCGTTTTAATTGGTGCACTTGTGTAATTAAAGTGATGCATGTGCTGGGGTCTTTGCTGCAGCTAGACTGGAGCATTCATCTCTTGACAGAATCGAGCCCTCAAGTTTTGAAACTCCCTTTGAAAGAGCTTTGATTGGTGATGATGTAAACTGACAGATTCACAAAGGCTGTTCCCAGTCGAGTCTTTCTTGCCTGTTTCTGTCAGTCTTCCCTGTGTATTGCTTCCTACGGAACAAGACCTTCAATAAGTAAGACACAGTATCTGTTGCCAGGTGTAAGGAAACAATGAGAGGAAGCCTGATGCTCAGGTGGGAAATGATGTGGTACTACTCCCAAGAAATAAGATGAACTTTTTTTTTTAGAAGGTTTATGACCTGCACTGTTTCCTTAATCACTGATTGCTTGATGCTGACTACAAAGCACTTGTCCAGACTGTAAATCCTGTGGGCAAGGGGCTGCTTTGCTTTATCTTATGAATGTGATACTTGATGCAGTGTGCTGGGGAGAGTGAAGGGCTGCCTCTGGGTCCAGCCAGTGCTGCTGCTAACAACAGCCTTTCTAAGTAGTGTACAGCCTTCAAATAGAGTATGGGTCAAGCCAGAAAAGTCTCTGAAAACTTGTAGCAGGTATTTTCTACCAATCTCAAGGTAATTGCAAGGATAAGGAATTATATAAACCGGTATGGTTATCTTGGTTGTCATTACTCTAACTTACTAGGTTGGTGAGGATTTAGAGATAAATTAGTATGTGACTCGTAAGTGCCAAAAAGTGCTGATCTTTGTGCTGTAAATACTGCAAATGTAGAACAGAAACAAATTAGTAGGAACTATTGGTGGTACCCCATAAAGCAAACGATGAAATATATCTTAGACTTATTGCCATTCGGATTTTTGTTCCTTTTCAGAAGATATGAACTATTTTGAAATTGTCTTAAACAAACTGAGAATCTTGCTGCTGAGAGGCAAAACTTGGAGGAAATTGATTTGAAAACACTGCAGTTTAGTCTAAGGTTCCATGTGTCAAGCTGTTTTTTTCCCTAGTGCACGTTTCAGATTGGGCTTGTTTCTGATGAGCTCTTTCCTCTTGCTGTTTTGTTTTGGTTGAGGTAGGAAAAATGTAATGAGAGTTATAGGATAAATTTTGAAAAAGTCTTGAAATTGTAACATTTTGACGATATCTATGAATTGCATTTGCTATATATCAACAACCTTGTTCTTTTGAGAGCTTTAAAGGAGAAAAGATTTATCTATTACAGCATCTGTTAGTGCTGGAGTCTTTTGTAATGAGGAAATGATTTTGAGGTAACTAAAATACCTTATAATGTAGTGTTTGATTACATTACACCAGTTTTTTCATGCGTCACATTACGGAGTTTACTTTTCTCTGCTTAAAACGTCAACACCTCATCAAGCTGTAAAAAAAATAAATTCCTATGTGATCAATTATTCTTTATGATCAGCCCATGCCAGAATGTGCATGCACACCCAGGTGTGAGTGCTTACACCGTGTGCACAGAGAGGAGCGTGTGTCTGTGTCTCTGGTAATACAGGCAGTGTGTTTTAGCTGCTGTTGTGCAGACTGTGTTGCAGGATGGTGACAAGCAGCCAAACCCAAAGGAACATCTTTCCTTTGGCATTGTGTCTCAAGGCTGGGCTCCCCAGTTTGCTGCTGCTCCAGCTTTTCTCTCTCAGGATCACTCACAAGGGGCTGCATGCTCAGCCCAGCTGCCTGCTTTTCTGCAGCTTGTCACAGTGAATATCTCTTAGGCCTCCAAGCCTATGTCAGATTTGGTTATAATTGGCCAATAGACTCAAAACTTACTAGAGAGGGTCTGGCAGACGTGTTTATCCAGAGATAAGCAAGTGTAAACATTGCCTTGGGAAAGTAGGCCGAAGGAGTTATTTTCTGTTGGAGTCGGGATGCAAAGCAAGTCCTCGCCTGGTGGTACAATGGCCAGCAGGGAGGGCATTTGCATGGAAGTCACGGTCACAGTTCCCAGCCTTATGTAATTGGTATTTTGGAGTCATCTGTGGCAGCTTGCAGGGCTGCAGATACAGGTCCACAGAGTTTGCAAACTCTGAATGTAATGAAGAGACTGAAGCAGCAATGTGGGCATGGGGAGAGCACCAGGGAGCATCACGTGTTCCAGAAAGCTTTTCCACTAGCCAAGGAGTTGTAGTATGCAGGGACCGGAATGACACAGGTCTCAGGAAGTTTCTTCCCCTGAAACCGACTGTGTTACACATTAAAATTAATTCAGTGCTGAAGTCAAAATGCATTCCTACAAACCTCTACTCTGTGAAGCCATTAAGCAAAAGATTGCTGTTTCACAGACCAGGATGAATAAAGGCACATAATTAAAAATGTCCGTTCTTTAAAGCTACCACTTATTTCCTTAACACAAAACTAACTGTTGCTGTTTTGCTGACACAGAAAGAAATATTGGTTGGTGTTTAGAAAAAAACTTCACATTTAAAGCCTAAAATACAAAGTAGATTGCATATAAGACATATTTGTAAAGTAGCCACTTAAAAGTTTTTAAAAGGTTAAGTTATTCAAGACCTATTCCCTGAAGCTACAAACGTATTTGTTCATGCATAACTTCACTAAGGAATACTTATGTGAATAAAATTACGCACTTACAGGTTTGTAAAATGAAGACTGTAATTAGCTCTAGGTTAATTCCCCTGCTTCCTAATTAAAAACACACAGGTCAATTAAGGATCAAAGGAGACATTACCTTTGTGATTATCTTCCTTGGCAGAAACAGCTGTTCTGATATATATTTCAATTTCACTATAATCTGACCTTTCGTCCAATTTGCTTTCCCATATCCTTGCCAATTTTGGCCAAGGAAAAAGTGTTGTATTTAAAACAGACCATGAAAAGTTGAAATACTGAATCTCATAGTTGGGGCACATATGTCTTTTAGGGGAAAAAACTGGTGGGTGAAATTGCCTGGGATTTGATAATGTGTACGTGAGCTGGATTTGGCTACTTTTTTTGTCTCTCCTATGTACACAAATGCAGCTTTATTTGTAACTAGATAGTTAAATACAGTTTCCTTCATGTGTCTGACAATTTGTGATGATGGAATGGCCTGCAAAGGTGTGCGTTTAGACTACGGCCCTTATGTACAGGCTAAATCTTTGCTGGTCAGATTTGCTTCAGAGCCCGTTGAGTGTAGGCTCTGTATGTATGTGAGAAGATTTGGGCAAGGCAAAAAAATAGTTGCTTCCATGCCAGATGTATTGCAAAGTCAGGACAGTGTAATGGAGATAAGGTTAATTAGCTATTTGCATTTGCTACTGAAGTTGGATGAATAGGGTTTTTTCCCTAACAGGGAATTTCTCTTCAGGCATAACTATCTGGTAGTTTGTTAAAATGAGTAGAGCAAGACTTTTATAGCCTGCAGAAATACAATTAACTGTGTGCAGGCATCGTAGACTTCTTTTATTTTGTAGGCAAGTCTTGTAGGGTCTTGCCCTACCAGAAAATCGAAGCAGAGAAAACCCTTCAAGCTGAGGAGGGTTGGGCTGCTTCAAGGACATGCCATAGGCTGGGTCCTTGTCATCTCTGTATCTCTGCTTCTGTCCAATGAGGTGCAGTCACAGCTACTCCATTTAAAGTGTTTTGAGACCCTGGGTCAAGAATGAGGTCAAGTCTGAGCTGCTGCTGCTGTTGATGGACAGGATAAAACTAAAGTTTCTGAGGAGATTGTTTCACCTTTCATCATTAAAAATATTAACGCAAATTTGTCTTTTTCCTTTATTCACAAGCACACCTGGGTAGACATTCAGGGCTCCTGCATTCAGTGCCTTGCAACAATTACAAAATTTTAGCTTTGAATCTGTGTTGTGGTTAGGATTTAAAATACTGGTATGCTTGCTTTCTGAATGATGGCAAGAAGGGCTTTGTCTTAAGATTGCCTCTGTGATTTCTGCATGCAGACTAAAGCCTGTCAGTCTTGGTGGTTTTCACAGGACATCCATCACTCTCACATGAAGTGAACTTCTTATGGTAGGAAGCATTCATAGAATCCTAGAACTGTGGAATCATTGAGGCTGGAAAAGGCCATCAAGATCATCAAATCCAACAATCAACATAGCACCACCACCACGTTCACTACTAAACCATGTCCTCAGGTGGCCATATCCAGTTGTTTGAACACTTCCAGGGATGGTGATTCTATCACCTCCCTGGGTAATCTGTTCCAATGCAGATGTTCTTGATAACCCTTTCCAAGAAAACAAACAAACACCAAACAAACAAACAAAAACAATACAAAAAAACACCCCAAACTGATATCTAATCTAAACCAGTCCTGGTGCAACTTGAGACCATTTGCTCCCATCCTGTCACTTGTTACCTGGGAGAAGAGGCTGACCCTCACCTGGCTACACCCTCCTGTCAGCGAGCTGTAGAGCAGTATGGTGCCCCCTGAACCTCCTTTTCACCAGGCTAAACACCCCCAGCTCCCTCAGCTGCCTCTCACCAGAGTTGTGCTCCAGACCCTTTCCCAGCTCCATTGCTCTTCCCTGGACACACTCCAGGCCCTCGATGTCCTTGTAGTGAGGGGCCCAGAACTGGACACAGCCCTCGAGGTGTGACCTCAGCAGTGCTGAGCACAGGGGGACAATCACTGCCCTGCTCCTGCTGCCCACACTATTGCTGATACAGGCCAGGGTGCCCTTGGCCTCCTTGGCCCCCTGGGCACACACTGGCTCGTGTTCAGCTGCTGTTGACCAACACCCAGGTCCTTTTCTGCCAGGCAGCTTTCCAGCCACTCTGCCCCAGCCTGTAGCACTTCATGGGGTGGTTGTAACCCAAAGGCAAGATTTGGTATTCAGCTTTGTTGAATCTCATACAATTGGCCTCAGCCCATTGTTCCAGCCTCTCCAGATCCCTCTGCAGAGCCTCCTTACCCTCCAGTAGATCAACATTCCCACCCAACTTGGTGCTATGCACAAACTTCTTAGAGTGCACTTGATCCCTTTGCCCTGGTCATTACTAGTCACTGGCCTCCAGCTGGATTTAACTGCCTTCACCACCATTTCACAGTGTTCTCCTGGAAACAGCTCATGGTGTGGATGTGTGCATTCCTCACTGGGTAGAAAACTGGTTGGACAACTGAGCCTTTTGTCTTATCCCAATAGGGTCACTTAGTCTTTTTTCCACAGGTATTAATCTTCTTTTTTTTGAGATTGTCTTGCTGCAGCCATAATTACTTTATTAGCATGAAAAAGCAGCAGCAGCATTTTCCTCCAGAATTCTGGTATTAATTGGAAATGGATGGTAAACCTTGTGGGCCTGTCTCAGAGTTAAGTATTCTCATAGAGCACGTGAGTTCTGCTTGCCAACAGCTCGTGAGCAGCAGTGGCATCACAGAGATACACACTGGTATTTTATGGAAGAGACAGGTTTATCCTTTTCCTGACAGCCATCATAGCAGCAGGTAGGTTCACATTCGTGCCTTTGAAGAGGAGGAGGAGCACATTTTAAACCTGAAGCTAATTAACTTTTCTCTGATAACCATGTATGACAACTGTTTAGGCTTGTCTGTATTCCTTGGCTTCCACAACTAAGTCAGAGCCACAGGAAATACACCTCAAAATAATTGTTATAGGGGTTATGCAGTATTGTTGGGCTGTTTGATGTAGTAGGGATGCTGCTGGTTGAGGATGTGCAGAAATCAGTAGTTTACTCCAATTAAATGTGAAAAGAATGAAGATAACCTTTATAACTTTTAAACTCAGAAATCTATTGCCAGGAAGTAATCAAACTTCTCAGTAACTGAATTATGTAATCTTTTAAGACTGCTTTTGAAAAAAAATTTCTCTCCTGACAAGAGCCAACGTGATCTTAATGATACATATGGCTGTGTTTTGAATGTGTGCGATTTTCTTACGACTTGCTGTTTTTAAGGTTTTGCAGAAAAATACCTGTATTTGAAAATTAGTTTAAATGAAGATAACCCCAAAACCAACACAAAGAATAGTTTTCAATCCTCTGGACTGTAAACTTTATTCTTATTTTTAAAGGCTTGAATCGTGAGCTGTTAAATTTTTTGTGTGCAAAATGCCATCGTTTTTACTGAACTTGGCACTTAATTTGTGCATAAACGTTTTTCTAGCTTTCACAAAAGAATAGATTTCTGCACAGAAAATAACTGTGCATAACTCAATTTTTCTGATTCACCTTACCAGTTCAGACAACGTGACTTGGAACAGTGTGAACAAATGAGAGCCTTTCAAAAGAGTTTGGTCTATTTTTATACTGTCCTTCTGCTCTCAAATGCTGCACATATATTTGAAATTATTAATTCCAATGTAATTTCTTTCCTTAGCAGCATTTCAGCTGTTTCAATGAACCATCCTTGACATTTCTTCTCTCTTACTGCAAGTTTCACAAAAAACTGAAACACTGTGACTCTAATTGCATAGATGGATATATTCTCACAGGTTTAATCATTGATGCTAAATCTTTTTAGAAGTTGGTGGGGGCTTTGCATGCAGGCAGGAGTTGTCTTACGTGTATTTAAATGCCTTTTGAAATGTTTGGTTGGGATTTTTTTATGCCAGTCATACTTAAATGCTGGACTTGGCTTGAGATGAAAAGTAAACTGTAAATACTCTGATGGGCCAAAATCAGTACTGTAAAGGATAAACTAATGGCATGAAAGCTGAGCTAAGCTTTTAGAAGTGTTTTGCCATAAAATTAAGGACCTAAGCGAGCAGTTGCTGTGGTAATAGTTGGAGCATTTGAGGAGCTGCTGTGCCTAGCTCCTCTTTTTATTCATCTTGCTGAAAAATAGGGTCCTCAGCTCTCAGCAGGTGGGAATGTGCCTGGTCTGCATCAGTGCAAAGGCACCTGCCTTGTTTTGTCTCTTGCTCCAGCTGTGAGGGGACATAACCTCACTCCCTGTCCTCAAGCAATGTGAGGCAATCCTCGGGTGAAGTGTGGATTAGCCTAGCTGGCTAGCACAGCAATGAGCAATTGAAGATGCTATCTGCCTCAGAAATTAACTCCTTTTCTCTGTGACTCCAGAAAATCCTACACACGCAAATGGTGCCCGAGAGATGTCCAAGGCTAGAGCTAGAGAGGTTTAGATTTTATTTTTTTGTGTGTGTGTGCACGCGCAACTAATAGCCTAAGGAATACTTTATTTATTTAGGTATTTATTTATTTATTTTTGAAAATAGCAGAAAGGTAGAATAGAGAAGATCCAAACAGCAGAGGTCCTGCAAAGTTACCTCAGTAGGCTGACAACAGTGGTATAACATGAAGAACTCAACAGGCGGTGTGTTGCTGGTTCTGGGTGCTGAGATTCCCGCTGGGCTGAACACATATGAACTTCAGTACCCTGAGACAAGTCCTTGATGTTGTCTGAAGGTACAGCCAAAGGTGAGTGCTGTCAGTGTAATCCTGGGGAGAAGCTGCTCAGAAAAGGTCAGGATTGCTCCTGCTTCTCACATTAGCCAAGGACAGAAGGGACAGGCTACTTCAGGCTGCAGCTGTCTGTATGTTCTACTAATGGTTAAGAGATAATAGTGGGCACTGGAAATGATTATAATAAAATCCTTTAAGAATGTGCACAGCCATTCCTGTGTTCATTCCTGGTGACACCAACTCTGGTGTTGATGTTTTCCTTTCTAACAGATGTCAATCCTGTTACCTGTTCTCTGTAGGTGTAAGAACGGACTAAGCTGTGGCTTTTCTTTTTGTGGGGACTGGAAATTATCACAGAGGAGTTGCCAGCAACTTCAAACTACATCTTAAACTGTATGCAGTCTGTAAGCTGCGTCATCAGATAGGGAGAGGTGCTGGGGAATGAATAATAAATACATGTCATGAGTGGAGAATGATTTTGCCCAGAAAAGCTTTTTCTGAATCTCATCATCCCTGCCATATATTCCTTAAGGTGACTAAGGTGAAGCATTAGTCCAATACAGTATTTTCTTTGTGATGTTTATTTAGTGAAAGTCTTAGAGAAATTACATCTTCAAGTCAGATTTAAAAAAAAAAAATTGTGTAGCTAGTTCGAATATTTTACTGTGATTTGTTGTATAAATACTCCAAGAGAGAAATTATTTAAATTTAAAGAAATAATAAAAAAAAGTCTTGCAAAATACATTTAAAAATTATTCAACTTAAGTATGAGACTATCTTGTTAAAGGTGTTGTAAGTGATAACTCTTTAATTGACTAGTAAAACTTAAATAAATGGGCTGCCTATTTAATGCATGAAATAATTAATTGATGGAAGCTGTTACACTATTTCTGTAACAAATGGAAATGTTATTTCCATTTAAGTGACTTTATCTCCCCTTCTTCCTGTGTCATTTCAGTTCCCTTCCAGCCACTAACGTCTTTCATACATTTCCCCAGTTCCTTCTCTCTCCTGATGATATTCCTTCTTGAACAAAAGCAGCCAATTTCTGTGCTTGTTGTCAAATAAGCCAGTCTCAAAATTTTAAGATGCACTCATTCTTTAGAAGATACCCCTTTTGTGTACTTTTAAGACTTTTGTTGAGTGTTAATTTAGCAGTATTCGTGGCACTTAATGATAATAATTTCCCATCTGATGATAAATGCCTGTTTATAGCAGCTCTTTTCCACATTCATTAAGCAAGAAGGGTTATCAACAGAGTGATAAATGTAACTTTTATTTTTGTTTGAATGTACCATATACAAAGACTACAATCCTGTTCATCAGTGAATGCATGATATGCCTTTGAGTGCATAAAAATACTAGGAGTGTATGTCAAACAATAGAATATTCTTCTTCTAGACAATCTTGCTGAAATTTTCTTGCACTCTTTGTTTCTGCAGTGTTGTGCCTTGCCTCCTTCTGTCCCTCCTGCTCCTGAGTGAATTAGGTTATCATTGTGGGGAATGCCTCCTAATTCCTGCTAGTGTGGGGCTCGCTCAAAACCAGTCCTTGCACAGGAGATGTTAGCCAGAATCTGTTTTCCATCTTTGAGCATGGTAGAACTCACAATGGCATCCACTTGGGCCCGTTGTTTGAGGCCAAAGACATGATATGTAAAAATAATATCTTCTGCCTCTCTCTGTAGAGAAGCCTCATTTCATTGTAGCAGCCTTCTGGTAGCTGAAATAGAAATCCCCTGTAGCACAGATAACAGTCATGTGGGCTTTATCTCAGTCATTCTCCTTTTCTAATCAAAATCTGGAGGCACCTGCACTTCCTTTGGATCTGATTTTGAAAGTAGTGCTTGGACTGGATCCCCAGTTGCATCTCCAAATGCTTTTTACTGAGTTTTTCCAATTAGATGCAGACTCTGTGACTACTGCATTTTGCTGATCATCTGGCATCTGCAAAGCCTGTGAACTGCAGCCACGTAAACTCCCTTCGTTCTTCGAGACATAACATTTCTTTAGTAGTGTTACCATAGTAGATACAAACCACTCTGGAAGTGGTTTCCATGGGTGTAACTCTCTGCCTCATCTTAAAAGCTGCATGGTTTTTATTTCTTAGAGGTCCATCTGATGCTGTAATTGTCCAGGAAACAGGGCCTCACAATAGTGGGAATACAAATTATGTTGAGCTCTTTGCTTTGAGAGCTTCTCAAATTCCTGTCTGTCTTCATTATTGAGGTGTTGTTGTTGTTGTTGTTTTAAATTTTTCCAAGCCCTTACTTTTTCTTCATGTCTAAAAGGATTTAAAATGTCATTTAAATGTCTGGTCATGACATTTTCATGAGGAAGGTTTGCTCTCAAAATAGCATTTCTTGAGACCAGTGTGCTTTCTGTAGGTGGTCGTCAACATATGCTGGGGCCAGCTGACTAACTGACTAGCAAGATTGATATGTTTATTATTTATTGAATGTATAATTTTTTTTTCACTCATATTTTTGTTTTTCAAATGAAGCTTGGTATTGCTTGGTCTTTGTGCAGCCTAGGTGACTTCAGACCTTACTTCTTACCTTACTTGCCAGATGAGTCATTAAATATGGGAATGTCTCATCAGAAATTAATTTTTAATTTGGGAGTTCTTACACAAAACCTATGGGATGTTGGCTTCTTACCATCCCTCAGAGAAGGTGAACCTGGAGGGGATGGGCACTGGGAGAAACAGATAAATTGAGGCTTTTCACAGTGAGTATTTAACAGAACTACTGTTTGATTGATCTTTAGCAAAACTTGTTTATTCAGATTTAAGATCTAGCTCTTAAATCTAACCCTGCAGTAACCAGAAAGTTGCCATTGTGCTCGGGAGCAGGAAGACGGGGTACTTGATGAGATGGAGTTGCAGATGTTATGTTCATGAGTTATATGGAAGGAATTGCAATAGATGATAGGAAAGGTCTGAAAAGAAAGCAGCAGCTGATTTTGTTCAGTTCAAAATGACCCTGCCAAAAGAGGCAAATGATATCACAAACTGGAAGGTCATTGTTTCTTTATAGACTTTTAAAACACGTTTTTATCCAAAAAATACACTGAGAAACTTGAATGATGATGAATAAACCACTTTAAACTCATGGGAAACAAGCATCCTTAGCTATTCAGAAATCTTCAGAACTGCTGACAGGAAGGAGATCTGGCTTTATCTTAATGGATATGGTCAAATACCTCACTGTTACCGTCAGGTAACATTTTCCAGTGTCCTATTCTGGTTGACCAAAAAGTCTGGAAATACCGAAATTACAACAGCTGACTTGGCTGTTTTACTGACCTTGGGAGTGTGCAGTATCATTTGCCTTGTTATTTTTTGTTAATCAGCTTTTCCCAGCTATAGTTCCTAGATCATCAGATATGGAGAAGAATCACAATAGAATCAACAGTGTAAGAAAAATTAGTAATTTTTTTATTTAGGATATGAAAATTATTGTAACTGTGGGTACTTTCCCTTTTTAAAACAAAACAAAATTTAGAGTCTGAATAATTCTAGTCACCCTTCCTGTTTATGACCCAGAAATTCTTGGAGTGCATCCTCTTGCCTTTTAACACTTCGCCACAGGTGGACAGGAGATTTTGGATAAAAAACTTCTTGGATAAAACAATTGCTATTTTATTATTCCACAGATGCACAATTTTGTTCTCAGAAAATTAGCTTCCTCTTTTGCTTTTTCCTTTTATATCCTGGGATATATGATGCTCCATCTTTTTTTTCCCTCATAGAGGATACAAAGTGTGAGGGACAAGCTTGTGTTTTTAAAGAACATCCATTAACTTCAGACCCTTCTGCCATTCCTTGTAGCAGTCACTGGTTTCGCACACACAAATTATTTTTATGAGGTGTTTTGATTACTTCAGGATATTGTTTTGAAACATTCATGTCATCTTTTATTTAATTTGATATGTAGTCAACTATTGATCAACCATTATGGATCCAGTTCTTCAGCCCTTAGGAATCTTTTTGTTCTTACTCTCCAAATTCTCCAGTTTTTTGTTTCTGTAGTGTCAGGTGCTAGGTTGGTGCTGCACAGTGGTTGTCAGACTTTCTGACTGTGTTCCAGTATTTAACAGTGTAGCCTTTGTACAGATAGAGCTCACACAGGGAGATGTTTTTGTCCTCGCCACAGAATTCAGTTTGGTTGTATTGAAGTCTGCTGATTTTTAGCTGCAAAACCCAGCAGCTAAAAATCCAGTTTGTGGATTACAGTTATTTGAAGTACAATTTCATATAAAAAAATTTTCATTGTCACTGGCTATGCTGTGGCTCTGTAATTTAGCTGTAAAAATGACATCTACTTTAGTTCATAATGCTATTAAATTTTGTGCATGATTTTAAGTACAATATTGACAGAATTCGTCTCTTTTCTCCTCTATGAGATGGATCAGGTTGAGTGTTTAAAAACAGTCTGAAAGCAAGGAAAGAAGATGGATATGTAAACCAGAACAGTCCCACTAGCAGTTTTTGTTACATTTTGGTAAACTGCTTTTCCGTTGCATTCACCAAACACTCACCTGGAATGCGGTAACCTATTTGAGGATTTGTGGTGTGGTGTGTTATATACCACTCCCTCTGTATTTCCTTGTTGCAGTTGTGACTGGTCACTTTCAGTTCATGTCACCACATGCATGGAAGGGCTCATCTGCTATCTCACATCTCTGCAATTTTTTCATGGGCAGGGTGTTTTTGCAAGGAGAAGATTCAGGTGCTCCCTTCATGTGTGTGTGTAGTTTAATGCCTGCTAAATACAACGAGTTGGACACAGATGACACAATTTTACTCCATTTCACAGAACAGAAGTTGCATTTAATTGAGCTGCATCCATGTCACTGATGGTTTCTGGAATGCAAGAAGTATTTTGGCCACTTCCAGTGGCTCGTGGTGGGTATGGACAGGGATGCTGGCTCAGCCTGGGTTGGTGGTGTGAGTTCCCAGGCTGCCCGTGGATACTGGCCTGTAGTCACTGTTTGCCATGTTTGGGTTTTTCTTAAGTTCTTTCCCAGAGATTTAAAATGGTAAACAAAGTCACTCTCTGTAAACTATCTTGTTTTTCACTTTTCTCTCTCCTAAGGAGAGACTTTGCTTGTTGACCCTTGATGTGGCCAATGAGTCCAAAAATCCCACCTCTTAGGTGGGCACATTGTAAAAAGTATAAAAATAAGTTCTAAGAATAAACCAGCCTCTTTTTCAGAGCATCAGCCTTCTGAATCACGAGTCTGTGTCTCATTTATTGTGTCCCACAGCGACACTGGCCAAGCTGGCAGCACTCCTTGGGCACTTAGGAATTCCCTGGCAGCGCCTGCAGCAGGAGACAGAGGATACAACCTTTACTTACAGCTGTATGGCAAGTGGAGCCCATGCAGTTAAAGCAGTTTTGTTGTTGTGTGATTTCAGACATATTGCCTTGCAGGGTTGCTCTCTACTCGGTAACAGTTCCCTTTGTGTCCAGTTCTCTTGCCTCGGAGATTCTAACCCTTCTAAAAAAGATGGTTCCTCCAGCGGACTAGTTGTTGCAAGAGGGTTGTTGAAGATGTGAAATTGTATCTCAGACAACTTGAGCATAGTCAGAGCTAATAGTATTCAAATGCTGCCTTTGCTCCCTTTCAGTGGACTCCAGCTGTTCCAGTGGCCGCTGTTTTTTATCATTGTGCTGGACTACAGAGTATTACTGTTGAGACTACAGATGCTTTCTTTTATCTTGTATAAGTTTTCAAAGACTTTCCCTGCTGGCAGTTTACATCGCTCAACCTATTCTCTTTTATGCTTTCTAAATGTAATATACATGGCAGCCACTAGCTAGAGAATCATATGTAGCAGCTGGTTACACTCTGTATTTCTTTCAAGATCCTATGCGAAACTTCAAAGTTGACATCAACTTACAGGAAAAAAAAACGCCTGAGTATCAAAGAGAGAAAAGAGCAGAATACTCAATAAATGTTGGTGCTGGTCTGAGTGCTTCCACGTTGCCTTGAACACAGCTCACTTATTTCTTTAGAACATGCCCTGATATTTACATTACCTTTCTCTAGTTTTACTATTTTTCAGAGTTCATTTATGAACTGCCTTTAATCTGCAGAAGGAAGCTAACATGTTTTTATGATGTCATTAGTCAAACTTGCTTGTTTTTTAATAGGACCATAATTTCATTTGGCAAGTGAAAACTTTATCTTACCACCCTTTTACCTTTCTCTCTGTTTGCAAAGCCCAGGAAAGTCTTTGTCTGAACGCTGTGTTTCAAAGCAAAACAAGAAACCCGTAGACAAAATAATTCAACTCCCACTTGCAAAGTTGATTGGAATGGCTGAGCACTGTGTGTGTAATGTTCCTGGAGAGTCCTTGGCTCCCTCAGCATTGCAAGCCCCCCACAAGATCAGCAGCCAGGTGAAAGCAGCCACAGGCTCAGCGCTCTGGGTGAGTCACAGCTCCACTCCTGGGTGGTTTGAGAAGACTGGTGAAGAATATTTGGCTAAAATAAAAATGACATTTTCTGGTTTAAGGGCTACAGAGGAGAGCAACTTTGGAAATAATTACAATGATTTACGAGCTCTTAGTTAATGTGGTTCACCCATGAATTTGGGAATTAGCACTCCTCTGAAGTTTAAAGAAATTAAGTGAGTTGTAATTCACTTGAAGACAGGTTACTAAGTGTAATAGTTTAGCTAGGAGCTAAGACTCTCACACCTTATCTGCCAGTGAAGTCCTTTTTATTATCTTTCTTACTAGGTTTTCTAATAGCCTATTCTGACAGGAAAAACTGTGTCTGGGTCTGTCCACTTGATTTTTCTTCTTTCTGTGTCAAGCACTGGTTATGAACCCCAGTTGACTTTCTTCTCTAGCACTTCTCCCTAGTCAGTGCTGGGAAATGGACCCTCCTGAAGACAGTTCTGTTTGTCCTAACATGAAGGTGTTTTAAGACAGAGAAATGGATACTTGGAAGCCCAGGGTCCTTTTCTTTGAGGTATCAAAAATGCCAGGGCTTGTAGATGAACATATATATGAGATAAATTATACATTTTTAAAAGAAAATATTTATTTGATCTCTCTAAGAGCACTCTTTATTTCATTGCTGTTGTTATCATTTTTATTATTATTTATGTTTGAGGTGGTTTATGGTTTGAGGTGCAGAGGTTAAAATATGCCCTTTTTAAGGTTTATGGACCCCAACATCAAAATAAGCTTTTGAGATAAATTTCTTCTTCTCCTCCTATGTAGAAGCTGACTGCTCCAGCAGAAGCTACCTGGGGAGGGAGCTCCCTGTGCTCTGGGCTGCTGTCTGAGCCTTTCCTGGCAGCAGATCAGTGAGACTTCCTGAGTCACTCTCCAGTTCTCTGCCTTTTTATCTCTTACAATTCCTTTTGTAGAGGTAGCAAGTTTCTTCTTCTGAAGGCTGAATGCCTGCTTTCTGTTTCTCCTGTATGGAGGGTGTTTTCTGATGGTTTTTCTGGAGTTGTCAGGACATTTGTTTTCAATTCCAACCTGGACATTGTCACAACTGTTTCATACACTAGGGCTTGACACTGCCCTTAGCAGATATGCTGCTTTTTCTTCCCTGCTCTTTGTGCCTTCCTGCCTCTACTGTGGCATGCTGGTAGACAAAAATCAAATGCCCTCTTAGGCTTTCTTTGCTGAGGTGTGTTAGCCAGGGCAGGCAAGGCAAGGTCTTTGCTTCCTGGAAGATGTAGCTGCAGCAAGGCACTACTTGGGGAGATTTGTAGTGACACTGAGCTGTGGGCAAACCCCAGCTGGCAGCTCAGCCTCACACAGCCACCCACTCGCTCACCAGAGGGGGAGAAATTGGAAGGGCAGAAGTGAGGAAACGTGGGTTGTTGTAGAGGCAGTGCACTGGACACTGGAAAAGCTGCACTGCTAAGCAAGGAATTCATGCTCTGTGTCTCATGGGCAGGTGGGTGTTCTGCCATCTCCAGGAATTCAGGGCTTCATCACGTGTAATAGGAAGACCAAATGCCATCACTCCAAACATCCCCTTTTTCTTCTTCTTCCCCCACCTTTTACTGCTGACCATGATGCTGTATGGTATGGAATATCCATTGGGTCAACTATCCCAGCTGTGTCCCTTCCCAGCCTTTTCTGTAGAACTGTCACTGGCAGGGCAGTGTGAGGAGCAGAAAAGGCCTTGACACCAGTAAGCTCTGCTCAGAAATAGTGAAATCATCTCTGCGTTATCAACACTGTTTTCACCACAAATCCAACTCACAGCATCACATGAGGAGCTCCTCTGTCACAGCCAAAACCAATGTGTGTGTTTTCATCAGGAGGATGGGACTATGAATTGGGCAGATGGTGGGCTAGTGTAGATAAGAACAAGGACTTGCAAAATGAAAATGTGATCTATTTTTCAAAGGTTGGTGTCCTCAGTACAGAGCCAAATCAGATTATTTCTGCTGTGACGTGCTTTCTCTTTTGCCTTTCCCCCCACCCCAGCAAGGTTAATTACTCTGTCTGTATGTGTGTCCACATTATTGAAATTCCAGTGTCAGCAGTATGGGACTGGGGTTCTGTGGTGTGGCAGTGACCCCTGACCATTGGAGTGGCTGTAGTGATGTTTTACATCTTTTCCCCCATGGTCAGTCAGTATTCTCCTCTAATTATAATCAGGAGCATGGTCAGGAGCACCTTTCTTTAGATAAGGGGGCTCCTATGCTTGATGCTAAGGAGGACACATAAATGGTGCAACCTCTAAATGCTTTAAAAGATTTTTCCTGTTAATTTGTTATGAGTTGCTTCCATCTAGACAGTCCATTTATCTCAGCAGTTTCAGAATTTTGGACACCTGACTTTCACACCATGCATTTGCTTCCCTTTGCAACCCTCAGCTGCAGGGTCCAGCTTGCAAACTTTTGAGCATCCCTGAACAGTGTGTCGTCTGGTCCGACCTCCCTGCTCAGGGAGGATCATCCTGAGCACAGGATTGCATCCAGATGGTTCTTGAGCATCCCCAGTGAAGCAAACTCTAAAACCTTGCTGGACAATCTGCTCCACTGCTTTGTCACTGATGTTTAAAAACTCCAAATCCCTCTTGGTACTCCTACCAAAAAAAGATATTAACATGTTATGGACTGCTGTGATAATGTTGAATATTTTGGGCAGCAGTGGTGGTGGGGGAAGATTCTTTCCTATGTTTTGCTTTACCAACCTTCTCTCTATTGTTGGAGCAGAGGGGATGCCCAGGTAGGCTTATTCCACTTGAAAAGTAAATGGGAGAGAGGCATGAGCAGAGCCAGGCATGGGTTAGGAAATAGTATTGTGGGTTGTTGGGAATAGTATTGTGGAGTCTGTAGTAGTGTGGTACTCTCAACTTGTGATTTTGGTGTTGTGCACATTTAGTTCTGAAGACTGAGATGCCTCTCACAGAGAAATGGCAGGGTGGAGAGGGACTTCAGTGGGAAGCTGAGATGTAGTTTTATTTTTCCCACAATTTAAGTGTTTTTCTACCCTCATATGGTCTTACAATGTTTTTTCACCATCATTGTTTATTCAGTTCTAGTACATCATTTTGAAGATTAAATAATAAGATTCTGGTGAAGCATCTTCCATCATATTTTCCTGTAGTGAACTTTAGCACAAATTATCCTGTAGGGAAGCAAAAGCTGAAATGAATGGCAGTAACTGTCTGAACCCAGCCTTGATTCACCATACCTGCTGTTACCCGAGTAGATGCATTATTCATAATTTACATGATACTTTCCTGAAGGCAATATACTTGAAAGCAATGTGTGTAATATAATGTGTCATTATTCCAGAGCTCTGAAAATGTCCTTTTATAATTCTCCTTAGCAGTACAGTTTATGTGATGTGGAAACTATTTTCTGACACGTGTGCCTAAGCAGTGAGCTCTTTGTTAGATCCAATTAGAATTTCTCCCTTGATAGAGTGTGAGGCTCTAAACCAGTGTTATGCTTGGCCGTGGACAAAATTAATCCAGTCAGCTGGGACTCCCTGCATCAACCTTCTGCGATCTCATGGTATGGAGTCACTGATATGTGCCTTTCACATTCAGCAAATCCAAGATTCAGTGCAGGAGGCAGCAGCACTTTCCTGGCGTAGCAAACGGCGTGTCAGCACATTTAAAAATTATTACATGAATATGAGCTACTGTACAATAACACTTTCCCCTACAGAGTGGTGTAACTCCTCTCCCACTGGTGAAGAGAGTTTCTCATTTATCTTTTTTGATTTCTTTTTTGCAAGTGTGATGAACATGGTACTTTGTTCATGAAGATACTTAAACCGCATTTAAGAAAACCTGATGTATTTTGTCTTTCTTCTGCACTGTAAATTGTGAAAAAAGGCCCAAACCCCAAACATTTTGTTGATTGCCAATTATTTTGTTTGTTTTAGCGAGTATTTGGTTTAGCTAAGTGTTACAAAGGACTGTTTGAGAAACTTAGCTTTAGGTTGAATGTTAAGCACATCCATTTCAGATGGAGTAAAATACTTTCAAGTGTCATGGATTGTTTTTTCCCCATGTAGTTTCTATAGTAAACTCTGTGAATGAAGAGTTAGCTGCTGTTGATGGTTTGCTAAAGCAAAAGTGGTAAACGTGATCTAAATCTAATCCAAATTTATGGTTCTTCCTGAGAGCTTGTACAAAGGCCACAATTGTTTTGGCTGGTTTTGATGCACAGAAATCTGTGAGCATTGAAATGACTCAACATCTTATTGTGACATCTAAATGCTTTAAAACTGAACAGCTTTTGCTGATTAACAATGCTCTTCAAGCATTGCAAACCCGTGTTCCTCTGTGGCTGGAAGTGATGAGCTGCTCTTGGTGTTCTGCTCAGCCTGACTCTTCTTGGCATTCAGTGGCTTCTGCAGGTGCTTACCCAGGCTGGAGAGCCCTTTTTTACCTTGTTGATACTTCAGACAGCTGCTGTGGAGTGAGGTTAGGTCCTGTCCTGTACTTGTCATGTCTTCAGGTTGAAAAGTGCTAAATCTCAAACTGCTTTTGTTACAAAATCAGTATGTGTGTGGGAAAGCTGAACCAGTGCTCATTCCCTGGGAAATAACCCATCATAGAGTTGTTTCTCCTTGCTTCTAGCAGATCCCAGAAGGAACCAAATACTTCACATCATATATAGGAAGCATGACCCCTACACCTTGAAGGTAACTCTAAAAAAAGCCCCAAGTGCCACATACTAATTGTGATACAACATTTTACGAAATGCAGATAGACAGGCATGTATTAAAATCATCTGGACAGCTAAGACAGTGTTGGATTCTTGAAATACTTCTTCATGTATAAACAGTGGCAGTTACTCCTCAGGTTTCCATTTTTTTAAGTTAAGTAAGGATGCCACTGTCTTAGAAAAAGGATGTTTCAGTTATTTCAGTTATCTAGGTGTGGAGTACAATTTATTGCAATTATTAGCCTAGTTTTAAGTGAGAATTTGAGAGCTAGAAAATACTGTTAGCTCCACAGCCACAGAGTGACACAACCAAATTATATCCTGGATGTATTTTGCTTTTATCTGGAGGAATTCAGCTGCAGAGAAAGTTTTAGATTGCCCTGAAAAAAAGTAATCAGTAGATGACTGAGAGGTTTACTGATAGTAACAAATATTCCTGAGTGTAACTGGTTGGAAACCTGAAACTGATCAAGCAGATGCTAATTTATCTATCATGGGTTGTGCCTTTTGGACATAAATGTTGATATTTCTTTCTCAAGATGAATTGAATTTCACAGTGTTGTGGAAAATATGCCCATTTTATTTTTACAAAGTCTTTATGGTAACATTTCTTTGAGGTTATAAAAGATAGTTTCTTTTACTGTCAACTAAACAATATATTTTTATGTACCTTAAAGTATAAAAAAATCTTGAAAGCCGTTATTCGAATGTAAGTAATTTAAACAAGACATTTTTTGTTAGACTTAAGTATTAATTTTTATGAATCCATATTTTAGTTTCATGTCACAGCAAGTGGAAACTTACCAATGCTGAGAGCAACATCATTTTTAGCCCTCTATCTATTCCTAAATAGAAACTTCTATGAATCTTTGGAACAAAGGTAAAGTGGCATTGGCTTCACTAAAGCATGTCATAATAATTCCAGTTTTAAACAACCCTACCTGTTACAACTTTGTAGCTTGAAAGATCTGTTCATAAATTACACTCTGTTATTGGGAGAAATATTTTATCAGCTTTTTATTTTTCTGTACTAGATTTACATTTCCCATTTGGGAAAAAGAAAAAAATCTCCTGCCACGATTATTGCCTGGTTACATTCTGCTGCCTTGCTGCAAATTGTTAATCTATTATTTTTTTTCTCAAGTCATGTTGTTCTCTTGACTCCCTTGCTTCATCTGTGCCTCTGCCAAGCCCCATTAGTTGCACATCCTGTAAAGCTTACTGTGCTTACAGGATTGCATGGGGATATGGACAATTCATTCACTTTCCTCCCTTGTGCAAGGCATCACCTTCTGTAGAATAACTATGTCTATAAACCCAGTTCTGATAAAACTTTTGGATCATTGTTAACAGCTTTGAAAAATCATCCACATTGGCCATGTTACTACATAGGTGGGGTGACTCTTTGAATATAATAAATGAAGTATTTTGGGGATTGTCTTACAGGTGTGCTTAGGAGAGGAAAAACAGGAAGGCATACACTTCTTGGGAAGGGAGCTATAAACCACAATTCTTTGGGCATCATCTGCATAGTGTTGCACTGAAAGAATCTTTGTGCAAGCAGAGGAGCATAAGCCTCTCCTTTTGATAGACTTGTAGCAGGGGAGATGGGGTTTCACATGAACCTTTCACTGCATTCACTGTGTGCTTGGCTCACTGTGTTGGACCTCACTTCCAACAGTGTAAGGTGGTGGAGGTACTGGCAACAGGTCTCCTGAAAAAAGGACCTGCATCCAAGAGGAGGAATATGGAGTCATGAAATCAGAGTGTTCAAACTCTTTGGGTCTTATGGGAATACCCAGGGTACAGGAATGGATGGAATTCCCCTCAAGTAGTAAATATAAATTTACCGGTTGGTTACCACTACCTACTTCCCTTTTTCCTTTTTCTTGGAAAAAGCAAACATGCACTGGGAAAGTTAACGAGAAACCATTTGAAGGTCTTATTCTTCCAAAGAGGAAGGGAAGAATTAATTTTATTTTTTTTTTGCTTTCTTTCACATTGATTTCATTCACGTTTTGTGTTCAGGAAAGAGCACATTCCATAATATCTGCTTGAGTACTGGTTGAGAATTAGCCTTCAACTTTCCACTCCTGGACATGTATTTTTCCTTCAGTATGCAATACTTAGCTGCATGCCATAACCCAGTCCAACTCTGTTCAGACAAGGTGTTGCATTCATGTCAGTGTTAAGCATCAGGCACCAGTTTACCTGGACAGTAAATCTGCCAGTTCAGCTGTCCAGTGACGCTGCTCCACAGAGCCACTGGCACTTGTCAGACACACTGTGCCTAAGGTATGATGGATGCCTAAGGATTTTCCAGTTGAAGTCAGTCAAATGAGTGCAATAGGGATCTTGCACATATCCTTGGCAGGACAGAACTTGGCAAGCTTAGAAGTTTTCTGTTGGCTTTATTCTCTCTCTTCACATTTTGGGTTTTCTTGAACTTAGGTTTTGTTTTTTTTTAATTAAACCTTAGGGTTTTTTCTGCCTTTCTTAATTGTTTTGACCCTCACATTCTGTATTTTCATTTGCTTTTATCTTGTTCATCCACTGACCATGTGTCCTTCCTAAAGTAGATTATTCCTAATGCTTGTCTCATGTCACTCCTGATGTTTGTTAGATGGATATAAAGCTATTGGAAACTTCAAGTATGGAAACACATTCTCCCACTTTGAGTATTGATCTGTAATTTCAGAAATTTTTGTTTGTTTTTTAACTGTAGACATTAGAGAGTTTAAAAAAAGAAGTCCAGTAAACCATTTCAGAGATAAAATATTTATGAGAACTATATATTTAAAGATGCCTTTAAAAATCTGTTGTTTAAATTGCTTTTCCTTTTGGGGCAACTGCAGAAGCACTTAATAAGCTGGTTTTGAACAAGAGCTGGAAGGAAGTAAAAGAATTGCAAGTATTTTCTTACTTTCCATTTGCTATGAAGAGCAGTTTGTTGCTTCGCCAAGTCTGCTTTCAGTTCTGTTTAGTCCAAATAGGAGCCCAAGAAATTTTCTGTTGAAAGGGAAAATTTTTATGCAAATACAAAAAATTATTTACATCTTGCTTATCTATGTCAAGGACTGTTGTGCATATCCTAGCTTTTTAAAACATCAGTGATATCAAAAGCATCCCTAGAGCAGCTCAAGGCTGCACACAAAGCCATGCCAGTAGTTTTGAGGACTGCAAATGGTCCATGTTTAGGAGAAGAAACCAAGGACATATCAGCTGTCATGAACAGCAAGAAATATTTGAGTAACTTCCAAAAATGAGCAGCAGAGGAAAAACAGGCAGAACTGTCTTGATTAAAACAGGTTGAGACATGTATCAAACTAGGATATTGAGTAAATTGAGGCTGGAAAGAAGGTTTTTCACTTTCTACTTATGCAAGGGATGTGCTCCTGGCCTTGTGGTCCATGCAGGTGTTATGGAGCCTGTTCATAGATTCCAAATGCACCCTGGCCCTGACTTATGGACAGAGCTGTCCCAACCCAACCAGCTGGGCCAGGTGGGGAATGCTGGTGGAGACAGCATCAGCCCCGTGCCGACATGAGTCAAAGCTGACGGCAGAGGGATTGCTCAGCACCTGTGAAGATCAGCCTGTCATCTTAGAAGTGCCCAAATTTCACTTCAGGGGCCCAGTTTGAGCAATCCAATTTGGGTTTATAAGTTCTGTTATAGTAGTTTTGTTTGTTTGTTTGATTGTTTGTTTGGTTTTTTTTGGTTCGTTTTGTTTTGTTTGGGTTTTTTTGTGGTTTTGTTTTGTTTTGTGTGTGGGGGTTTTTTTTTTGTGTGGTTTTTTTTTTTTTTTTTTTTTTTTGTGAGGGGTAAGGTAGCTCAGTTTGGTTTGGTTTTCTTTTTAGTTCAAGGGCTTCTTGTGGCCAAATAGCCTAGTGCTATCTACCTTGCTTAAAGGAAGCAAGCTTGCACCACAGGCAGACAAATTTGAGTCCTCTTTTGTGTGTGTGTGGCTTTTATTTCTTCAGCTTGTTTATTGCTTCAGTTTGTTTCATTCAGCTTGGTTATTTGTTGAGACCTAACAGAACTCAGCACTGGATTCCAGTCAAAAGACTCTAAGAATTGTATGTCTGAATTCCTTTGGAATTTTTAATATTTGGGTGTCTAGTATTTAGATTTTGGCCTTCATATCCTGTTAATTTCAATGGGGTTCAAATTCCTTGTAAGGAGGAATGTAAGCTCTTGGCAGATTTGCATGTAATCAGGGAGATATGGTATCATTAAAATCCCAAATTCAGCAAATGGGAAACTTGTATCAACTGTCAGGTTCCTGGTCTGAGCAACCAGCTGTGGAAGTTCAAGTACAGCAAGTAGTTTTGCTCAGTAGTTTGTTGGGGTTGGTTGGTTGGTTGTTTTGGGGGGGGGCTTTTGGACTTCTTCTTTGAGGGAGGCTCTCCACTTCTGTAGCATCCTGGCAGTCCTCTTCTGCCACTGGTTTGTAGTAATTTTTCTAGAGTGGGAACAACTTTCATGTGGTGTTCCTGAAGTGCAATGACATTTCTGCTTTCCTATCTTTGCTGGTCACATAGCACCTGATACTTTTTCAGATCATATTTGCCTTTGAGATGTCTGCATTATGTTGGCAGGTCACAGTTAATCTGTTAGCAATGAGTATGGTCAACAAGGTATTTTCTGTCCTTGAACTTTTCCAGTTGATAAATAGCCTTGTTTCCTGGTGCTTCCATGCACCTAGCCTTCCATTTTATGCTACAGGGCTTCATGCTTACATTTCTCAAAGTTATCCATTAAATGCTGTGTGATAGTCTAAGTGGTCCTTCTGTGTGTTGATTGTATCTCCTGACTTTGCATTAGAAGCTGTTTTTAATAAGGTACTGTTGGTTTTGGGTTTTTATTTTTTTTTCTTGCTAAGTTCACTGGTAGAAGTATTAAATAAAATGACTTTCTGACTTTCTCAACAAATGTTTCTGGAGGTACACTAATAATCTCCACATGGTGTGTATTTTCCCTTTTTAAAGCTCTATAAGCTGCTCGGTCTGTTCATACTCCTAATATGTTCTTCAAGTCTCCCCTCTGAGTTCACTAAGGAATTCCTTATGTCATGCTAGCATAGGCTTTGTTGAAGGCTAGATAAATTATGCCTATAAGAGATGTTCACATTTTAGAAAAGAAAAAAGTTAGTCACACATTCCTCTCTCCCTCTCTCTCACTTTTTAAAATGCAGATACATTTATTCCTATTTACTTCAATTTCTTCAACATTTTTTTCCCCTCTGAGTAATTGTGCTAAAGCCATGCATTCTTCTGGGATCAGAATAACTGGACTTTCTTTGCCCAGGCTGCATTTTTTCTTTCTCATGTTATGGGTATTATATTTGCTATTTTCCAATCAGATGACACCACCCTCAGCATCAGAGACCTATTAAAATATTTCCTTTCACACCTCCTGCTTCATGGGCTGGTGCTTCCAGAGCTCTGGAATGTAGATTATCTAGTCCTAACTTCAATATATTAAATTCTATTGAATTTTGCTGTCACATGGGCTGTGTTTATTTACATGTCCATTAACTAATCTCAGAGAAGAAAACATAATTCTTTTGCTTTGTAAATTTCTATATTAAAACCACATATTTGGTAATTCACATTCTCCAGAAATCTTGAAAGCAGCTTGGTAAACATTCTTTAAAACTGCTTGTAGAATTCACTGGCCTGTTAATTTTATCCCAGAAGCCATAAAAAGCACAAGCCAATTGACAGTCAAAGTAATGTACATTTCCCAGAAATTCAGAATTGTGGGGTGAAGAGTCACTTGGCACAAGAATGGCCGTTTTCCTTCACTCACAGCTTTCAACTAACTTTTGAGTTTTGTTTAATCTGTCGCTTTGACGTTCCCCTTTGGTCTAGAAGGGAGAAAATGGATGTCTTGAAATCTTGCATGTGGAATTTTTCCTTTCATGTGTCTGATGTTCCAGCCCATCAAAAATGTTATTGTCCTTCCAGTTTCCTTTCTACCCTTCACATATTGCATCTCTGTGCTTCTATCTGTGTTTTGCTGTCATCTCCTTTAGAGTCTTTCCAGCTTCCTACACAGTCTTCCAGTCCTTGTCCGACTTCCCAAGCTGTCTTTTTTATGCTACTCCTCAGTGTTTTAGAAGCAGCTGCTTTACATAGTCAGCCATCTGTGGTTTTAATTTTTTCCTGAAAATTGGTCTTCTCCACAGATAATTTGGTGGATGTAATTAAAAAACAAACAAAAAACCAACCAAACAAAAACCCACAACCTTCTACATTGTACCTACTCATTGTATGAAACAGTGTTTGTTCTTTATCACTCAGGATCTGTGTCTGCCTTTACACAAATACATTTATTCTCATATTTTCCTTTAGGACCTGTGAATTGGTGCAGTTTCTTCTTTTCAAGGCTTGGTGTTTTGGAGTCCCTGTTCAGTTTCCTGTTCAGTGCGTCATGTTACGTAGTGGGATCAGGAGTAGCAGAGAATGTGCAGTGTTACTGGCAAAGCAGCCCTCAAGCTACAGATGTGTAGGTATAGAGCATTCCACTGTTTTGTATGGAGAGAGCTTTTGGTGTTAAAGGAGGAAATTGTGCATTAGACCTATCATTCAGAAGGTCCCTGCCAGTGCTGCTTTCCTGTGAAAAGCCACGGTCAGCCATCGCCTTGTCCAGAAACGTCCTCTTCAGGGTTATTCAAATTACTGGCAGCATTGATTGGAGCACTTTCTAAGTGTCAGCAGCCAGTTTATGGCTGGCTCTCTTTTATGGGTGGACACAATGTGATTTAACACATCCTTTTCATTGCAAGACCACCCAGCTGCAGCACTGGGAGGGAGAGAGCCGTGCTCCTTGAGCATGTTTTTATATGCTGTATTGATATGTATTGGCTGCGAGAGTATCTGGTTACACTTTTGAGCACTCCCTAGCTGTTCCCTAATTGCTCCTGTTTTGCTCGTGGTTGTTAATGTGTAATCTTGCCTGCTGCACTGAACTCGTATTACTGAAGCTGCTGGGAGCCTGTGCTCGGCGTTAAAGGTGCAGCTGGTACAGCTGTGGCTGCTTCACGCTGCCACTGTGGAGGCTGCAGGCCTGGCCAAGGAGCGGGCTTGCCAGAGCGCTGACCTGTAAAGTGAGCGCCTGCCTTTAATGGAGAGGCTGTGGAAAGCACTCCAGCACAGGGCTGCTCTAGCACAGCTCCCCGTGCTGTCAGTGCACTGCAGAGACCCTCCAGGTCCCTCCTCGGCTGGGCCAGCGCTGTTTCTAATAAGGTTCAGGGAAAAGGTTTAGCAGGTGTAGAATGGAGTTACAATGCTCTGCATTGACTTCAGGGCTGTCCTTTGTGTTAACAGCTGTTTTCTGGTCCTCTTGTCATGCCCCCTTTTCCCCCTACCCCAGAGCAAGCACGCACTGGTTTAGAGAGCTCTTGTTGCTAATGGGGGGAAACTCACTCTGTGAGTTGTAAGAAAGACTGAGAGCTGGGCCTTTGCCTCCTGTAAATGGGGTGGGTTTGTCATCTCACCTGGTAATGCTGCAACAAATGGGGCAGAAGTTACTGGGATGGGGCCAAACTCTTCTCAATGCCCTCATGCAGTCTGCTTGCAGTGTGGCAGATAGCATAGTTAGTGTATGTATGCTTTACATAAACCTATACTGTAAGTGTACCCAGCATGCTTGTGCATATGGGAGTGATAGTGCATGTGTGTGCTAGACATTTAGTTTAATAAGAAAGTGTTGGGGAAAAAAATATGCAAGAAGGAAAACCAGCTCAAGGTAATTCACTCCAGAGCAAGGTTGCTGCAGGACAGCTCTTAAACTGGAAGAAATCTGGCTTGAGCCCTTGCAGAGCCAGCTGTGGGGGTTTTGTCCACATGACAAAAGCTCAGGAGCTGCCAAAATTGTGAGTTCTGACTGGATTGTAAAAGTCTGTATTTCCCCACCACTGCTGTCCCCTAGCAGGATAGTTGCCCAAATGGTTGTTGGGCAACTTTCAGAAGAAACTGGAATTGCACAGGGAAGCAAAATCTGTGTAGGATGGCAGGCTATTTTGAGAAGTCATTCTGATCAGGTGGATTTCTCCTCGTATTGAGAGCTGATAGTACCAACATCCAAACTGCCTTTTGAAGCTATGCAGGAGTTGTGGCCCAGACTCTCAAATCCCAAACCTGCTGTGGATTGCCAGTGTTGGTTTGCCATAACAGGTCTTACATTTATTGCCTTAGGCAAGGTACTTGCTCAGGGGGACTTGGGTTACTAAGCAATTTTTAAGAGAAGAACTAGCAGCTTTCTTCTAGTAAAGCAAAAGGGATAAATTCTTCCTATAAGGTTGGAGATGTGATCATAAAAAAGTAACATTAGGACAATAAAATCTGTCCACAGAGTATACTCAACGTCAGTTGTTTTTTTTTTTTCTAGAGGTGTCTTTAGGTTTGTAAGTGTTTGTAAGCCAGAGTAAACTCCAAACCAAAGAACTGATCTGCCAGAGTACTTCTGTGGAGTCCTCTGTTTCACAAGATCTTCTCAAGTTTTTGAGTTTATGTGTTTGAGTGATGTATTGTCTTTCAACGCTTAAATTGCATCTCAAGACCCTTCTTACTTCCCTGCTCCGAATATGAGTGCTACCTGACTTCTTGTTGTCTGTGAGATTGCTCTGCTCTACTTCAGAGTATATATCCATGATGGGCACAAGTCTTGGATGTGACAGTCTTTCCATTCCATTCTGTCTTCTTCTCAGGAAAACAATTTCATTGCAGTCATAAAAGTACACTGTTCCACTTTGTGGATACAAAGCACAGAAGCTTGCTTCTTTTATAGTGTTTTTTAATTTCGGAAAGCATGCTTACAACATGAACCTTTTCATAGCAACATCATGGCCTGTGTTTTCTCTATATTAACAAAACAAATTATTTAAAAGCGTATGTGTGGTTTCTGTGGAAAGCTCTATCCAGTGTGTTAAAACACTGGCGCCTCAGCTACATGGCTCAGTTTCTTCCTCTTCTTAGTTTGAAGGAATGTGGTAGCATAACATAAAAGTTCTTGTTGTTCATAAAGGAAAGAACAGCATTTTTACTAGATATGGAAAATTCCAAGTGGAACACGTACAGAGGCAAAATACCATTTGGAGATTTGAGAAGACTTTTTATGATTCTGACTTTTTTGACGCAGAGCACACGACAACCTCACAAGTACTCTCTTTTCCAGTGCATTATGGTAACTCAAACTGAGAGAAGTCATGCAAGTAGAGAAGCACAAATTATTTATTTGAATAACCTTCTCTTCAACGCTTTCCTGAGAAACCAGAAGACAGTACCATGCAGGGCTGAAAACTTTTTAGCTCTAACATGCTTCATAGTTGAAGGTAATGTTTGTTTCTGAGTTACTGTTTGTGCTCAGGGGAGAAGCCAGTTCTTCTCCTTTCTCCATCCTTTGATATCACAGGGACCTCTTGTTCCAGGTGACAACTAGCACTGGTTAGGGGCAACAGCAGAATTAGCCAGCCTGTGCAGATATTCACTGCCTGATTACGGATAAGACTGACTGTGTGCAGTTCCTCTTAGAAGAAAGGTTACATCACAGGGAGTGCTGAGGTGAGGCAAGGGGCTGAAAGGCTATAGCAGATTTTTTCTTTTCCTGCTCCAGTTTTAATTTGTTAGCACACCTGCAGGTCTGGCATTTGTTTTCTTCTTTGCTTCTCCTCCTTTCAATATGTATAAATGGCTCACTGGAGGCAGAACTAACTCTAGTTTTATTTCCAGCTGACTTAACCCCATGCTGCTGCTCCCCAGTGCCCAAATCCCTGCACCAAGAAGCACACTCCATCCTTTTCTTTCTTTCTTTCTGGTAGGTAGTTCATGAGAGGGAATTGGTGAATGCTGGTCTTGGAAATCTCTACAGAAAATAAGAATTTAACACATGTCTCATTTCAAAATTATTTATAATGTTTGAATATAAGGGTAGCTATAAAGAGGTTGTAAGAGGAACATAGTTTATCGTTCCAGAGGGACAAAGGATGAAGAGCATGACATCTGGAAAGTTTGGTAATATGAATAAAACCAACTGGAAACAGATGGATAATGGGGAGCTCATCTCCTACTACAAATCTTCCTGTTTTAAGAAAATGCTAAATCTGTTTTTAGTACCTGGCAGTATTTTAAAGAGGACTTTCTGTATCTCAGAGGAAGTTGATAATAAAGAAATAAAATTATTTTGTTCTCTGTGGAATGAGGATTTATTCACCCAGGTGAGCAAAAAGAGTGAAGCCAAATTTTTTCAACTTCAGCTATTGAACCTTCAGTCTTTAGAGGAAACTAGTTGTTATAAAGATGAAAAATATACAGAAAACATACCATTGACATAAGACAAAATCAGCTTTATCCTCTTGATTTTCAAGGCTCAGTTGTACAAATAATTACTCTTATAATAACTTCAAAATGATAGTTGCTTTGATAATTAGTATTAGTATCCTATTTAGTCATGTAATTATTAGATTAAAATCCTTGCTCTTCAGAATGAGAACTGAAAATTAATACTAATGACACCAGTGTAAATGTCAAATTAATAACAACTTGTTGAGGACCATTCTAAATCATATGATGTGATATCTGGAAGTTACAACCAGAAGGTGAGCTAATAGCAACAGCTGAATTATCCTTTTGCCTACCATAGAAGATGCTTTCTTATCCAGAAATACTAATTGATGTAGTTAAAAAAAAAAAAAAAAGCCTGTGATTATTTGCTTGATACCTAGCGTGCTTAATGCCTTGATATGTTATGGAGTGTATTATAAATATTTTAGCTGAAGAACACAGCTTAAATTTTAATTTATAACATTCACAAATGAAGGCAGGGAAAAATCAAGGTTTTAAAAAATTAAGTATGTATTTGTGTTTATTTACATGCATGTGAGGCAGTTTCTCTGTGTATTTGCACAACGGAAGGAAACAAAAATGAATTTGTGATGCGTGAGGGATTATCAAAAATGGAATACAGTGATTTTCTGTTTGTGGGACTGAATTTTCTGTATGTACATGTTGAGAGGTGGCCAAACCCAAGTTGTTCTCAAACACTGAACACTTCAGCCTGACAGTCATATGTTTTTGCCTGTTGTAAACCACCTTCTTTGGTCCTAATCAATATCCATTGATTGCTGTTTAATGTCAGTGCCATCATAATTTGTTCAGCTCTGCTTCTTAAAAAAGCACGTTGTCAGGCTGGTATGCCTGCTGCAGCTCCGCTGCCTGTGTCCATCGCCCTGACTTTTTCATGGTGGGGTTCCACAAGTGTAATAAAAGATTGCAGGCTTAGATGGATGGGGTTTGTGTATCTGCACAGTGAGGTGGCAGTGAACTGGAAAGTGCTCAGTAAATCAAACCACACATATTCAAGTATTTTGCAGAGGACATAATTACGGGAAATACTCTTACAGGTGAGCAGGTGTCTTCTGAAAAATGAAATCTAAGATGACAGATGCCTGCTTTTATTGAATCCATAAAATCCTCCTATGAAATCTGGTTTTATAATTGCAGGTTGTACAGAAGAAATCTGGAAAACACCCAAATGTTTTAAGATTCTAAATATCTTCTTTGTGATCAGGGCATTTAAGATAAGCAGAGGTGAGCAGATCTAGCAAGTTTCTGTTTCCCTTCTCAGCCTGATGTGTTTTGAAAACACTAATACTTAACTAAACTCTACAGCCCAGAGACATTCTCAGATTTTCATCAGGAGTGGCTACAGTACCTTGGGGTGCTGCAGGGAAATGTGATGCTGTGGCTACAGGAGTTGAGGACAGAGCCCTGACTTGTGTAGGGGCTGGCTGCAGAAGGCCCAGGGCTGTTTTGCACCCACTCCTAGATCAAATGGGATTGTGGTGACAAGAGCTGGAGATTTTATTGCTTTCTTGGAATTGTGTTTTGATGAAGACCATTGATTATGGTTTGAGGTTTTGATCTTCTAGGAAAAAAAAATAAAAATTCCAAAGCACTAATAATTAGTGCAAGTGTTTAATTTGCTCATCCCATCCTTTCTTGCCTGTCAATAATGGGAATTGAAAGCTGTATAGTTAATCCCCTGGTGGTTATTTTCTGTGTTTCATCTTGCACAAATAGGTCAAGCAAGACCTATTTGTCAAATAGTCAAGCAAGGCCTATCACTGCCTGTGACAGTGGTGTTCTTGGGGAAGATATTATGGGACATATTGGCTAAGGGGTTATAAACTGGAGCTGATTAACACTTGTCCTGTTAGGTAGGACTCTAGTACAGAACAGCTGAAGTAACTTGTGACTTAAAGAGCAAACCATTGCCTCACTGTCAGCAGCACTGGGCATCTTCTAGAAATGAACAGCCACCAGTTTTAACTCTGCCCTTCAGCTGCAGCTGTAGCAACCCCATGGCCAATAGCTGCTCTAGTGGGCAGTGACTGAGCCGTGACAGACCATCTGCGACAAAAATAACAAGGAACTTTATTCCCCAACTGAAAATATACATCACACTTCTTCACAGAGTATATAGTGTTGGTGTGACTCTTTCCTAGGTTCCTGTTTTAGCCCCAAGTGTTGAAATGTTATTGTAGGCTGACAGCTCATTTTGGGCGAGACATTCCTTTGAACTTTCAAGGTGGGTAACCTGTTCCAGCGAAAGTAGGTGCTTGCTGAATCAGGGCCTTGGTTTCTTTCTACTCAGCAGTGTGGAGAGTTCATGAGTTGGTTTGCCTTGGCACCTTTTCATTAGCACTGTTGTAAGGTTGTAAACAACAGGTGCATGCTGTCATATTTTCCTTCAACAAAAAGAAAAATTTACATTTGACAACGAATGCATTCACATACTGTTTTTGTTTTGATTAATATTTCTTTCTAATTGACTGTCATTTCCCCAGTTTTAAGTATCAGCATACTTCTGATATCAATTGAACACTATTTTTCTTATGCAAATTTTGTAGATGCCATATGCTTTAAAAAAAGTAGCACTCAATTTATAAAATCTTTGCATGCTGAATAAGGTCCATTGCTAGAGATGTCTGAATCCACTCTGATTCCATATAAACATCTTCATTTTTTTTGCCGTGTGCCTTTCTCTTGAAAAAATGTATCTTATCTTTGGATGCATCAAGTGACTGATGTTTGAGAAGAGACATGTTTGGAATGCTTGAATAAGTCACATCATCTGCACTGACTTCAGCTCTTGCCCTGCAAACTTTCAGTATGACTCAGGAGTTCCTCTTGCACTGACAGAGAGGTAAAAAACAAGCAATGAATGCTTGCAATGGACTCACCAGTGTTCAGTAGCAGTAACATGGTTCTGTGTAAATGAAGCAACTCACTGGTACTGGAATAGAAAGAGGAAGGGAAATCTTGTGCCTACCATGGGCAAATATGACGTTTTAAGCTAAGCTGCTTCTGGTGTTCCTACTGTAAACCAACGGAACTTGACTCTTGCCAGCAAGCAAATGTTGAAGCCCTGCTCTTTTGCCAATTTTACCAACAAAATGAAAGTATTATTAATGCAGAGAGTTGGTTCCCATTTCCAATCTAGAGGGTCACTAAGATCATTGAATCCTAGAGTAGTTTGGGTTGGAAGAAACATTAAAGACCATTAAGTTCCAACCCCCTGCCACAGACAGGGACACCTTCCACTAGAGCTGGTTGCTCAGAGCCTCATCCAGCCTGGCCTTGAACACTTCCATGGGTGGGGCATCCACAGCCTCTCTGGGCAGCCTTGTTCCAGGGGTTGATACTGAGCAAGGAAGAAGGAAGGGAAATGGACTAAGAAAACAGACCTGTGTTTGGGACAGGATCCTGTGCTGTGTTGGGGTTACATTATACTTGAATAGTTTTTTTGGCAAAAGAGGAGTAGGACAAGAAGACCTGAATGCCAAGTGTTACCAGAAAGATCAGTACCTTGTACAGAGAGCAGTGTGAGAACATTTAGACATTATGTAAAGATTGCCCCATAATGCTGGAAGGTCATGGAGACCTTGGAGTTACCTGCTGTTTCCACACGTTGGAAATGGAGAAACGACGTTTGGACATTTCCATGCCCTCTTCATCCCCTAGATGTCATCAATACAAACTGGATTAAGTGAGGAATAGCCAGAAAATTAGGTTTAGTGGCAAAGAGGTATTTTGCTGAATACACAGTTGTATGCTTTACTTTGTAGAAAATACTTGGGGCATCCTTTCATGGTGCTCTCTGATCTTGCCGTATGTCTGGATGTTGGAAGGTTAAAACATTTAGGAAGTGTGTCCAAAACATAAAACATATACTGGTCTTTGTTCTGTTGCCTGTACTTTGGCACTTGCCACCTTTGGCAGATACCTGTAGTAATCCATTAGCTGTCTGTGTTGGTGAGTGAGATGTTTAATGCAAGTCTGAAGAAAAATTGCCAAGGAAAGGAAAACATTGGAGGAACTCTAAAAATATGTCAAAACCACTTAGGGTGGTTTTGGGGTTTAATAGTAAAACTGTGGAATGTTTTTAAAAATAAATAATGGAAAAATATGTAAAGCAAAATTCTTTCTCTGTATATAATATGGTCATTTTGCTTTGTATTTAAGTTCCAGCTTGACACTGTAGTAGCTATTTATTTATCTTTTGAAACTCCCCTTTTCATGCTTTTATATAATCTTTTTATACAAAGTGCTACAGTGATTTCGTAGATTTTTGCATCATCTGAAACAGGATGGTCCCAGGAGCATTGCTGTTTAGCTTGGGGTATTTTTGTTTGTCTCTTCTTTTTCCCCCTTGATTGCATAGATGACTTTTTTAATATTGGGCAAAGACATTGCAATGAATATATATGAGGTTTAAATTCATGCTTCATGAACAGCCTTAATTCTAGTGTTTACTAATTTGAGAACTTAGAGCATTTTTAATACTAATATTCCTTTCATGAGCTTTTCAGATTGATTTTTTTTTTTGTAATTTTAAACTAAAACCCTGGAACTTGCTTGCCAGGTTCCATTAATTGTACCTCCTGAAATAAGTAGAGAAAATGATGTTTTCCAGAACACAGACTTTGAATTGGTGCTTACAGACTTCATTATGAGCACCTCACATTGATGCTTTCACATCCAAAAATCAAGAGACCATAGCTGAGCAGCATCAGAGCCTTCTTTATTATGGCAAATAGCCTTTTATTTATGTGCTTTATAAATTGCCAATAGCAAATTGACTGTCTTTGTTTCAAATTAATATATACTGCATATAGCACTTACTACGCATATTTAATACGGAGAAGGAGATTAATGGGCTCTGTAGATAAAAATGGCAAGATCCTCTTGAAATATTTTATCTATTTGACTTGAATTCCTTCCTGTTTTGAATGCTTGCTTCTTCTCAGCTTTTTCCCACTGCATGCTGGGTAGTTTAATTTTATGGAGTTGTTTGGTTTGTTCTGGTGGGTTTTGTTTGATTGTTTTGCTTTTTTCCCTAAGAGCAGTTTAGATAAACAGGTACATCACGGCATGCACAGTTTGTGGGCTCCCTTTCCATCTTTGAAAATCAGTTTCTATTCCAAAAGCAAAAAAGCAAATAGGGGTTTTGTGTTTTTTGAAAACCATATTTTACTATTAAACAAACAGGGCTGCCCTTGAAGCCTGTGCCACTGCAGTGATCCCCTACAGAACGTGGAACAATTGACAACTGTGACTGTGCTTTTGTGGTTCTTCCTTTGAGTGAACTGGAAGAGGGGGCTCATAAATCAGTTTTAGCTATTTATTATGGCTGAGTACTAAGGCTTTATGGCCCAAATTGTGCAGCTTGCAGATAGTTTTCCCTTTTGAGATACACTTTGCACAGAACCGAGTATTAATAAAGATAAAAAAATGTTGTTGTTATAATTGGACTCAGCAGTTTATTTGGGAAAAATAAATGCTTTGTGTTGTAGGTTTCCCAGTTTTACCCACAGGCGAAGTCTTATATATATAATTATGTTTTAGGAGACATTTTAAGTGCTAGTTGAACCTTTAACCTGCGTTTCCTCTGGAATAATTACAGGATGTGAAAATGGCCAAATGAAACGCTTACTCAGAGAGATTAATAGAATTAGTTAAGCTACTGTTACCTTATGCTTGATTTATATTGTATGTGTAGATCGAAACAGCCTGTAATGGCATGTGGGTGTTTTCCTATCTTTATATACTTGCTAAAGTTTTGCCTTATGTTTATTACTTGGTATGTTATGTGAACTGCTTAAAAAGGCATTTTAGACCACTGGCAGGTAGTTGAATTTCAAAGGCTGGCTCTGTTTAAAACAAAACAGTAGTGTTTGAACTCCTATCAATTTTTTTTTTTCTGAAAATAACAGTAATAGAATTGATTCCATCACCTTCCAAGGAAACAAGTTGAAAAAGAAACCTCTGTGGATTAGTAGTCCAGACATCAAATATATTTTGCAGACGTTTGAAACCAAGCCTGAGTCAGCTACAATGGAAGCAGGGAAAAATAAGAAAAATCATTTGTCTGTCTGCATTGCCAAAATTGCAGGAAAATGTGAAAATAAAAAGTCTGCAAACATGAGGAGTAGTACAGCAGAAGTAGAGCATTTAATCTTATTTAAAGATTCAAGATTGGTGGTAATTCTAATATATTTTCAAGTAAAACATTCAGTTAAAAACAGTTTGCCCTTTAAAATCTGATCTGGTGTGTTTCTTTAAAAAGAGAGTGATGCATTGGCTTTGAGGCAACTTGAATTTTAATCTTTGAGGAAAGCGTTGAACAGTTACCATCTTAATTTCAAGCTGCTAAGTCTTAAGCAGAAAACCTAAATTTAGAATTAGAGAAAATCCTGAAGTCAGCTTATCTTATTAGATAATACTGTGGGAGTTACCAGAGAGGTTTATACCATCCACCACTGGTGTTGAAGGACTTTTTGTTGGGCTGGTTTCAGTCAATGCTTTGCAGCCCCCCATCCTGCAGCCTTTACCAGGTGAAGCATTTGGTGTTCTCACCCAGGTGAGGAGCAATTTGCAAAGGTGCTGCCAAGGAGCAGGAGCTCACCATGGCTCATTGAAAAATCTCAGCAGGTGCCAGCTTAATATATTCATTATTGGTTTTTCAGTTGTTCAACAGAAGAAAGAGAACAGCCATCTCCCCATTTTAAGGCAGATAATGATACTCATCTGTGAAGCTCCTGGGAAGGCTTAGGGGCAGTGAACTTGAAACCTTTAAAAATCCAAGCCACAAGTGGAGGAAACCTTTCTCATGGAAAGTTTTTAGTCAGCAACTTCATTTTGAATCAAAGCACATTTGGGTGAACCCATTTTACCACTCACCTAAGGTATCTTTAGTGAGCTATTTAAATCCTGTTTTAGCTTGGTTTACAGTTAATGTTGCAGCAGTTACAGCAGGCAGTGAAAACGAGATTTTTTTCTTTTTAAGGTCAGTGAAGTATAAATGCAAAGGAGATTAAAAATCAACTATTAAATCAAGATTTCCTTTATTCACATTCTATTTATGCTTACCTCTCTTTGATGACTTCCCTTTAAAGTATTATGCTAATGTAGGAAATTCAATATTTTCTTTATATGCTTTTCAGTATCATCTTGAGTTACAGGATTTCTTGTCTCTTTCTTGAAAAACATACTCAGTAAATCCACTTAGCATGTATGAAAGATGAGCATCCTCTCTGCATACAGGCAAGTTATTTCTTTTTGTAATAATAATTCTGTTATTAATTTTACCAAATTTCTTTTAAGGAAGAAATCTGTATATTGCCCCTTGTATAGAATGGATATATAATGCAGGAATTACAGTATTTCACCAGAGATGCAAGCAGAAATCCTGGAAAAGGGTTGCTAAACATGGAATCTGAGTGCAAATGTTGTGTGCTAAGTGTGGGTTATTTTGCTGAAGGGTGCATGTGCATGCATCAAGAAACACTGTGATGGCATGAGGAGAGTTTATGGGCACAGCTGTGTGTGTTGAGGCGTGGCCCTTCAGCTGGAAAATGATATACTAGGATATCTTCGCTTTTATCTTTGTGTCATAATGTCTTTCTTTACTGAAGTAATCTTTAAGGAACTTTGAGAAACACAGGCTGTGGTTGATGGGAAATCAGCTTAGCAAATCATTAACATCAAGAAATGAAATAGTAAGAGAAGGGAGAGACTGGAGTATTGAACTATTGACTGTTCTGTGTGTTTAACAAAAGACATTAGAGTACCACGTTTAAAATAGTTGACTAAAACTTCAGAAGCATGACATTAGCATAGGCTTTACTGCAAATACACTATTTATATTGAAGTGAGGAGAAGGGACTCACAGAACAGAATCCTAGAATGTACAGTTAACAAATGCTGCTCAGAGAGCTTCCAACATTTATTGGAATGTCAGTACCTTCTGAAATGTTTTTATACTTCTACCGTATTTTTTAAGATGATGGAATTACTAAATATTAGCCACTTCTTGTGCTTTTGGGAATCATGAATTTCTGGAAAATATCCCTCTGCTGTCAAAGAAATGAAGTTCTGTTCTGGGGAATTCATCTGGAAAGAGCATTTCTTTGGGGGCAATGGGGACCATCTGTGGAATTCCAACTACGTGAAAACCTGGAGCAGAGATGGGCAAAAATACACCAGGATGCAGGCAGTTCTGAGGAGGTCACTGTGGTAACCTTGTTTAGAGGAAAGCTCTGCCTACATGGGCTGACCTTCTGACCCTTAATAATTCAAGAGTAATGTTATACATTCTTCATGCCTATGCAACATTTCTGTGGCATAAGGCTTCTAATCACTCCCAATCTTCATATAATTTTCAAATGTGTCTTTACACATATGCAATATATACACACAGAAACCCTGTGATTGTTATTTAGTGTCCTGCCTATGTAGTTTGTCATCATTCAACTCCAAAGTAAACAAAAGCAAAAGGAAACATGCTCCAAGATTCAAATTGCTTTTCTACTACAGTGAATTAATAACTTGCTTTGTGCTGTAGGTGAGGTGCATTTTTCTGTTTGAACCATTTAGTTCACAAATGACTTTGTACACCAGTCTTTTACTGCTGTTGTGAGATTTCATCAAGCAAGCGGTGTTTGTTTTCCACGTGTGTGTTTGTTTGGTTTTGGCCATCTAATTTGAAATTCCATTATATGCCCAAGTTGCAATGGAAAGCCCCCTCCCTCCCCTTTTTCTCTCCTTCCTTCAAGGCATTGAATTTTGTTCAGAAATGGAGATCTGGCTGTCATTTCTCTTGTAGCTTACTTACCAATGTGGGTGTGCCCTTTCAGAAAGGGGTCTCTGTTGTGTCCCCCTCCCTCCACCCTCCCAATTCCCTGTGTTTTATTTACTGTATGTGACAGAAAATGCAGAGATTTGTATGAAGTCTGAAAACAGGAGAGAAGGGTTCATGTTCCTTGTTTACAAGTCATAGCACATCATGTTGTAAATAAGGATTTAGAATTTACTCTGATTTTTATGCTGATATTTTGGCTTTCTTGTTTTTCACTGCCTCAGCCTGTAATGGACTGTAATTCTCACTTCTCTGGGTGTTTCTCACTATCTGTTTACATTGCTAGCCCTGTTTAAAAAGGGAGAAGAAACACTGAAGTTTTGTAACTCTTTCTGGTAGCCTTGTCCCATTATAGTTTTTTTTTTTCACATTGGCATGATCATATGCATGGATAATTTTAACATATTTCACTCTTCCATAATCCTGTTGCTTCAACTGAAGGTTTCAAATTTACAGCGAACACACCCAGAACTGAAGGCTGGATTGGGTAAATATTTTTCTGTTTTAATAGGCATTCCATGGTTGTGGCCTACTCTATCAACACTGATTTAGAGATTAATCTGAGAAGATGGGTTCATTAGGACACCACTGTTTCTCGTGGATGGCACATCATGATGCAGTTCAGTAAGGAGAAGGGCATTGGATTTACAGTTCCTCTGTGGACCACTGTCATGGGGATCCTGCTTGTGTGGGAGGTGGGGAACACCCTCGGTGTCTCTGGGAGCACCACCTGCAAGCTGCTTGTGCTGAGCCAGGTACTTGAATTGAGCACTCACTCTTGCATAAGCACTCACTGCAGAGGAGTGCAGCTGACTAATGGGCACCTGCTGTTCCTCGGGGTGTCCATCCTCAGACCTGATTTTGTGTCCCCTCTGGGGACATTATGGAGTTGACATCAAATATGTCTAACGCTCTTCAAACATACATATGTGCATTTGTCATCAGCATGCTGTCGTTTTGTGTTCTGTCTTCTCCAGCATGCTTCAGGTAGGTGTCAGTATGAATTCCAGGGAGCACATCCTGCTCTCCTTTATAGCCTGCAGCCTAGGGCTCCTTTCATCTCTGATAGTCCCCAGCAGCTCCATGTGGAAAATGTAGCTACACAGGCCTAGGATTTTACCAGTAGTGCCAGGCAGTTTGTGTGTAGAGAACAAAATAGATCTTTGGACCCAGTCTGGGCCTGAGGCTGGAACTGAATTTCCAGTTGCTAAGTGTAGGTGGAAGTCACAGTTATATTCTTAATCTTAGACCTTTGAAATGTGTTTTCTGACTCTCCCTTTAAACTCATGTGCCTCAAAATAATACTGGTAGTTACTTTAAAGCACATACATAGATGACTCATTATGTCAACACACATGATTTTTGTAGTGCCTTTTCTCCTCTTCTTTGGAGTTAAAAACAGCACTAGAATGTCTCAAGTATTAATTTCATGGCTGGCTAGAATACAGTATTCTAATCTTGACAAGTCCAATAAGTCTCAATAGAGCCATGTAAACTTAAGGGATATTTATACTGTCACATTTTGTTTGTACTCAGACTTTGTTCAAAATCTTCAAAAGTTGACTTTGATTTAAGCAATTGCATATATTTAATTTCTTTTCCATTGGAGTAACTGGTAATGAGTACAATGTTACTGCATTTCTGCTAATACAGAGGCATGAAGATCCCCTGAAGTCAAGTGGATTGTTAATTATATATTGAAGCTGCTTCTCAGATTTTAAATATGAAAGATTTTTGCATTTGAAAAACAAAGAAAAGCAAAAACCCTGAACAAACCAACAACTCTCCCCAAAACCTCAAAAACCCCAAACACAGACTCTATTGCAGTGTCAAGCAATTTTGGTCCTTGTCTTGGTTGTTTATGATTGTGCTGTAGCTCATTAATCCTGGGATAACTCTGATCTAGTTGCATCAGTTATGAATTAAACTTTACTCTGTGAGCATCTGATTTGTGGTACTTGTGTGCCATGGAAACGGTGACAGCAAACACAGAAGCCAAGTTCCTCATGTTCCTTATCTTTGCAGTGCCTTTGCAGGGACTTTTCCGACTGGAGGAGCAGAGCTTACTCTTTTTGTACTAAGAAAATATTTGAACATATTATTTCAAAAGTCAACCTGAAGTGTCTTTTTTTGGTTGGATTTCAGTTGAAAACACATGGATTGTGTTTCATACTCTCTGTTTAGATAGGTGCTTGTCATTCTTACAATGAGCAAAGAAGGCTCAGTGTGTGAATGCCTGACTGGCACAGAGCCATAGAGAGGGAGAGGATGTTTTAGGGGGATGTGGGAAAGCATGAGCAAGACAAGGGCTTCATTGCATAGATCACCTGTGGTGTTTTTAGTGCCTGCATCTTGGAGAATCTCTCAGATGGCACTAATTTTCAGCACAGTAAGTACAGAAAATAGGAAGTAATAAGAAACACATTGAAGTAGGTGGGCATTCAGTGGATAGCAAAACTGTATTCTGTAATAATGTTGTAAGAAAGGACCTTGTGTTTTTTCTGACAACCTCAATACTGTCTATTTCTAGCTATTCTAGCTATTTCTAGCTTTCCTATCCATAGGAAAGCTAGAAAACCTATGGAGAAGAGTTTATCCATATTTGTGAATTATGGTAAAGGGGGAAGATTGTCAGCATCTTAGCATCACTATGTGCTGCAGTTTCCTTTAGTGTTTGATTGTTGGGTGGTGGAATATAAGACTTCACAATTGTCACTGATTATAGTGGTCACTTATTACGCTTCCTGCTAGAATCATGTCCTTCCAAGATTTAGCTTCTCACAGACGAAGATTTGTGTTACTTCAATGTTTTGCAGAATCTTCTGGGGTTGTTTTTGTTTGTTTGCTTGCTTGTGTTTTTTTGTTTATTTTGTTTTGTGGTTTTTTAAAATTATTATTATTTATTTAGAGCCTCTGTTTGTCTCACTGATATGCCACTAGAAATCTGTAAACTTCAAATTGCTCCAGTCTTAGTAAAAGCCATATCTTATGTGATCCTGTCATATGAAATCATGTAGTCTATTAGGAGTGGAGGAATTGATTTATAGTCAGATCAAATTTTTTTTTTTTTGTCTACTTGTAATTAGATTGATGTGCCTACACACATCTTGTCTGTACTGCAGTTCTAATTTTCCCTTATAAAACTGGTAGGTAGAGACAACTGCAAATCCCTTGAATTGATTTCTTTCTGTCATAATGTTGGGTAATTTGAGAACTGAAGCCAACTGATATCCAGAAGAATTATCTGCTTTTCTACAATCAAACTGTATATTTCTATATGTTGTATTCACAGGTTACAAAAAGATACTCATGATGTTTTCTGTGCATGGGTTGTGGTTTGTTTTGTTTTGTGGTGTTTTTTTTGTGTGTGTGTGTCTTGTGGAGGTTCCTTCAAGTGAAATTTTATATTCCTCATGCTGTAACACTTTTCTGTAATCTCCCTTAGAATTTTTCTAATGGCACCTATTAATTTTCTCTGTAGATTTTAAATACTATGGGTGCTGAGTAATGTATTTAATTAGCCCAAAACCTTCTATGTAATCATTCCAATCTGTGCTTCTCTCTCAGCTTTTGCCTGTAAGGCTGACTAATGGCAGGAGGGGGAAAGGGCACTTTCCTGTCAGTGGCTGTGGAGCCTTTGGTCCTTGGGTTGTCAGAGCAGTTGCTCCTTCTGAAAGAGCTGTGAAAGAACAATGAAAATACTATTTAGCTTCATTCAAGAAGTCAAAACAAATATTAGCTGTAGCAAAAAGCTTCCTTATCTTATGAAACAGGACATTTTTATGGTTCCTTTAGTGCTTCTCATCTTTTCATTGTAACAATATCGGCTTATTTTGTGAAATCCTGGATTGTATCGGTCAGAGCTGAGTTCACCTTTCTGTGTCTATTCTTGCAGGGTCATGAGGAAAGATAAATTAGTTCAAAATTATACAAGTGTTTTCTGTGCAGTTTAGAGTAAATGCTGACTGAATCCTCTTCATATTTTTACGAGTACTGACATCCTTGGCTCTTGTATTGGTTATGCATCAGTTCTGAGGTCAGACACATGGATGTCAAAGTGCAGCTGTATGGGGCTGATAAAGGACAATGTGAACTGTACAGGTTAATTTTTTAGGTTTGTTTTTTTACTCATTCTGGTCTTTTCTGGCTTTCTGAGAATAAAATGAAGGAAGACCTTTCTATTTTTAACCCAGCCCATAGAGTTAACATATGGTCAAATGCCAGCTGAACCATTTGTTTGCTAGGCAGCTCCTCTAGATCACAATTAGAAAAAATTAAGTCATTAAGCAAAAGAGTAAGAAGCATTCTCAAACAGGACAGCATGCTTTTTGGAAGCTGGGAGCTTACATGCAGTATTATGGATAAAGCAAGGAAGAGAGACCAGTCCTGTCAGTCTACAGTAAAATACACAGCCATTAGCTTAGCGTGGGAAAATTTTTCTTTGAAGGACTACTTTAAAAATAAGACAGAATCGTATGCTTGAAGGCTATAAATGGAAATTGTTTCAAGCAGGAGAGGCTGTGGTGGGAGTATTGGGGACATTCACCTGTGGAGTTTACCTACTTGAAACCAATCCCTGGTGTCTGCAGGATGGAGCTGAGAAAAAGAGCAAAAAGGTCTAGGAAAATGGTTTCCAGAGATTTTAGAAAACAGGAAAATCATGTGAAAATATCCCTATGATGTTTTTGCCTGTTGCTGAGCATGGCAAAATTGAGGAGGATATTATTGTCCTTTTGTGGGAGCTGAAGGGAAGAAGCTGTCATTCTTTATTGCCAACCACCCTATTCAAACTCCTTCAGAAAAAGATTGTGGAAATGTAACTGCTTGTGTAAATTGTAAGTTCCCAATAAGGTCCTCATCCCTCTTTTGGCTGTGTAGGAGGACACAGTCAAGCAGATATGAATGACTTCAGATTGGACATGAGGAAAAGGCTCAGGCTTGTCAATCCCTGGCAAAAGTTGGATGCAAAGAGAATGCTCTTTGCAGCTCCAGAGCTGTGTGAATGCCTAGAACAGGCCAGGAGAGTTTCCTCAGGGAGGTTTACTAATGTGGGAAGGTTTTTGATGCTGGTGAAAGTTGCTCTGTAAATTGTGTGCTATTAAAATAGTTTGGCGATGAAGTACTGATACAGAGTGGATTGAAAATAGTTAAATAGTTAAACCAAACCATTTCCACCTGTAACTCTGTGTAAACACCAGACCAACCTCTAGGATGTGTAAACACAATTTAACAGTATTTCAGAACAGATATGACCTTATGTGCACAAATTAATTCATGTGACAAAGCAAAATCCCTAATATTTGTACCATTTGAAAACATTCAACAATGCAAAGCAAGCTTTCCAAATCCCTCCAGTGAATCTTACTGAGTAAAGACAGTAATTTTTTCTGAGTTTGAATCTATGTTGTGTATTACAGATGCTTGTGAGCATCCGAGATATCCAGGTTAGAGGTATTTTTGGGGTCACAGACTCACCATTAGCAGCTGGTCTCAGTTAATTAGAAGCAAAACCAAATGAACACAACTCACTTCAGTAGGTTTTTTAATACATGACTGTTCACAGAATAAAAACAAAATTCATGGAGATTTTCTTTTATCCCAGAAAAAGGGAAATGGTAAAGTATACTGTGAAATAAGGATGTCATTACGAGCTAGTTACATGTTTAAAATATAACATCTGATTAGTGCCTCTTAATTACCTGGGTATTTTCTTTAAAAACAAACAACATGGATTTTTCCTTTCAAAAATCAGGTTATTGAAACTGTAGAATGACAAGCCTGCTGTAGGAACAAGGACAGCTACTTGAATCAGCCCATTATCAGCAAGTCAGTTGTATTTATGCCCTTGTCAAATTTTTAGGTATTCTTGCACTGTGAAGGAAATGATAAATATTTGGCCACTGTTTGGGAGAGGAATGAGTTTGAACCATTATGTAACTCTTGAATTGGTGTTGATATATGTAAAACTACTTTCAGATAAGATAAGCACTGATATTTATGATTGAACTCGATGGTCTTAAAGGTCTTTTACCAACCTACATGATTCTATGATTGTAAAGATTTTGGGAAGCTGTCTAAATGAATAATTTCTGTTCCACATTCTAGTGTAATAATGGAGTGTTAATTAAAGAGCAAATACAATGAGGCCCTGGTCATCCTTTTCTCCTTCTCTCTCTGCTCTTGTGCCTTTTGTTCAACACGTGATGAGATTTCTTTTCCTTGCAACACAAGCTTTAATATGCTCATTCTCCAGCAGCCTTCATCATCATCCTTCTGCAGCTGTTCTATCTTCTTTTTCTCTTTTGCTTCTAGCCTGTATGATTAATTTTCCAGCCTTGTCTTCAGTCCTCTGCAGCTGACTGAAGCTGCACTTGCTGAGGACTTCAGTAACGCTTTTATGGTTATACTGCAGAATAAATGAATCTCAGGTTCTCTACCGCTTATGAGCCTCTTGCTCTTCTAACTTCTGTTGCCATAAAAATCCCATCCTGCTTCCATGGAAAGGCTTGAGTTTGGGCATTTGTTACAACAAGGAGGAACGATGATCCTTGTTTTAGAAGATATGTAAATTGTTAGGGGATCTGGAATTATTTTTAGTCATGTGTATTGTGTAATCTTATTCTTCTGGGGCCTCTGTTAAGATGAAAAGTGTAACCAAAGCTTGTGTAGTGGGTTGCAATATTGCCATTTAATCTTGGTAGTGGACCTAATATATAAAAGTGTAATTTTCCTTGTAGAGCAGTATTACTGAATATTTTGCCATCAGTGGGCTACAGTTCATAAGAGTGTTTACATTTTGCTTCTTAAAACAAGGTAGTACATATGTAACTACTTATGTACCATCAGTGGGCGTTTTTCCAGATAGCATTATTTTTTTTTGCCTGAGTATCATAGAAGAATTGAAAGGTCTGTATTATTTTGTAATGATTTAAAACTTTTTTCAGAATATCACTAATCAGTAAAAAAATGTGCTTTCCCCACAGGGTGGAGTTCGTTTCTTTTGTTCCTGAGAGCTGAATAGGAGAAAGGGACATTTCAGCTTTCCTTGATAAAGGTAAGACAGCATCTGTTGATAAGGATAAGACACTGTTCATTATTATGAGCTCATAGAAAGTTTGTCGATGGAGGGTTTGTTTATTTTAGGCTATTTTTCTCAACTTTTGTGCTTTGTAGTAAGTGCAATGTGCGATAATGTAACTTGTATTGGGAATGGAATGTGTAACTCTACTGCAGGTATCAGTAAAGGCTCTGAAGATAAGCAGGTACCTGTAGATCAGCATGACAAAGTGGATAGCAATTTGTTCTGCTGCTGGTACTTGGGATATTTTCTGTATGCCACTGGACTGGCCTGCATAAGTTCACTTCATCGTGCTTCCACAAACTCAGCAAGGACTTTTAAAACCAGTGGAGTTTTCTGCATGCCAGTTGTCAAATGTATAGCCTTGCCTGCTGCTACCTTCACTGCTCTGTATTGTTGTGTGAGAGTGCAGAGGTTGATGTGAGGAGAGAAGGACATTGAGATCCATTTTATTTGAGGTAACACATTCCAAATTAAGCAGCAAATAATTATCGTGCTTATCAGAAGCATGAGACAGAGAAGGGGATAAAACTCTGGAAGTCTTCTTAGGGACATGCCATCCTCAATGACTCTTCCTTCATGTTGTGGTAAAAGGTCTGACTTTTTATAGATTTTTGTGTTGAATTAAAGCCTGAAAGAAACATTTAGAAGTAGAGCATACAGCTTAGTGTTGAACTCTTAATTACAGTTTTTGATGCAGAAATCTATGTAGGACTGTCTTTCCTTTATTTCCACTTCGTGAATTTTGAAAAGTGAGGGTGGGTTTGATGTGACAACTGCTAGTTGTGGGGTTGGTCTGGTTTAGCAGTGACCACATGTGCAGCAGATTGGCTGTCCATGTGACCTTCATGCTGTGCCGGTAGAGAGCATAAGTGTGGTTCAATTTCTGTTCAAAGGAGCTGGAATTCATACATGGTCATTTCTAATTTGTCCTGTGACAGAGGCTGCTGTCTCTCATTGAAGGTGGTAATGTGTTTTAACCAAAGCAATCACTGCCTGTTCAGTGACTGCATCTGCAGATCCACTTTTGATTTGTTCAGCAATGCAGGATGGTAGAATGGAGGCTCCAGTTTTATGTTGATGTTTAGGCTATCAGGAACAGCACAGCATAAGTTTACTTCTTGAAAGTTGAATAGTTCAGAAAAGAAGAAAAGACAACTCTAACAAAGGTGAAGAGAAATCAGAAGATTGACCAAAAAGCAGTTTTACATGTTTGTGCTGATGTAGTTGATTTAGAGGTTTCCTCTGTAAGCATTATACAACTTTATTGATCAGTAGTTTAAAGCAGCGCTATCATGCCACTATGTATAGATGCAGTTTTTATGAATTTACAAGTGCTTACTGTACATGATAGTAGACTCTATAGTCTACTACTTCAGGGAATGAGAAAGCTGTAATTACCTTCATAGCCGTATGATTGTATGGATATATAGACACTAGGAGTCATGTTACCTTCTTGCTTAGGAACACACAGTTAAATAAATGTTGGTATGGAAATATTCTTTCAAAATCTTTAGTTTCAGAATTAAGGCTTTAGCTTTAATCTCTTAGCCACTGATAAATAGAAAAAATGCCTTTGAGTTCTGTGGAATCCTTCTAATCCTGGTGCCCCTGTCCTTCTTCCCCCTTGTGACTTGTGAAGCCATTGCCTATCATTTCAAATTCTCACATTTTGCGATTTTTAACTTTACTCAGCATGTATAATCTCAAAAATTAAACTGTTGTTGGAAGGATTCTCAATCAATCATGAAAGGAGAAAAAACTTTCCTGCTGAAGTGATACATTTATTGAAGAACTTGTAGACTCCTAGTGAAGGAATGTGTAAAATTGCTAAAGATGCAGGGTGAAAAATTGCTATGCTAACATACATGAAAATGTATTAATAATAATTTACTGATAAATTAATATGGCCTAAGCTTAATCTTATTCTGGCAAAACCCATGTTGAAGGAAATGAGAATTTACTGTGTTAGGATCTAATTGAGTATGATTACTTTTTTTTTTTTCTTTTTCCCTTCTTTCCTACACTGGGGATCTCGTGTAAAGTAATAAATAAATCTAAAAAATAACATAAATTTAATAGTACTATGGTGTTGACTTGCTGGTTACAGTCAAATACTTTTCTTCCAATCTTGGTGAGAGTCAGTTGCTTGTATAAAGCACAGTTCTTTGGCGAAACAGTGTACTCTTGTATTTTTTGAACCTTGAGCAGAAGATATTACATCTTAGAGGTTGCTCCATGCTTCTTGTATATCCATTATGCCTTGCTCAGATAGATAGATAGAGGGTGGATTTGGCTTGCTGCTTTTCTTTCTCTATTTAGAAAAAACCAAAAAAACCAGTACATCTGGAGTCTCTGTGGTTTGTTCTTCCAATGGCTGCACAAACAAAGCAGCAACACTTGGCTTGCTTTTGTTGCTTTGTGGGAGCAGAAGAGTTTGGTGTTCACAGTTAAATTTACCAGTTTCCAGCAGGATTTAAGGTTTGCATTTAGTGACAGGAATTCCCAAACATAATCGGTGGCAGATTCAGTTTCTGGCAGCGTGAACTGGTGATCATGTGTAGCTGTGGAAGCAACTTGAGCTATACAGGCAGCATGAGCTAACAGTGCCATGGAAAGTGAGTTGCAGTTGTTAAGCTGTGATGCTTCCCCATATCATAATTACTACTTCAGCCTAAATACTTCTGCAGTGGCTGCAGGCTTCATGAAGAAAAATAATGTTAGCTGTTCCCTGCTCCTGCCTGCAGTCTGCTCCAAAAGCAATGCCCTTGTGTATCAATTTAGCTTTATTTTTGACATGATATGCTTCTGTATTATACACAGAAAGTACAGGTCTGTAAACTGGGTGTGAGAGGAGGATGAATGCTTTGAAAACCTGCTTAAAAATGTGCCAGCAGGCTGCCAGCCCAGGCTGGGAAAACTCAGGTCCTTGGGAGTGGAAGGCCAGAAACTGCCCTTCAACTTTCCATACATCTTCTTCTCTCCCAGTTATGATAAGCAGTGTAAATTTTTTTCACCAGAGCATAGTTCAAGTTCAAGCCAACAGTCCTCTCCATTTGTTTTTTAATTCTTTCCTCCTTGACCCTTAAATCAAGAACCCTTTGGGACAGCGGCACTCTTCATACTTGTCTGCTTTAGGATTGAGCATGTGCATGTTCTGGTCAGTCTTCTCCCTGAACAGAGAGCTGTGTCAGAAAGCAAATGCTGCCCCCAGAAATAATATTTGCCTCAAAGGAGCTTGACCTGCTTTGTGCTGTTTTTGGAAACAAAGTGCAGGAATAAGCGTTATATTGTAAAAGAAGCGAGGAAAATAGCGTTGCTGTTTTCCTAAAATGAGAACAGAGCTTTAATACTGCTGAAATGTTTGGTTTGCTGGGGGAGCTTAACTTTGCAGGAAGTTTGATGTTGTCTTGGCTTGTTTATTTTGGATATTTCCACTAATTGATTGTAATCTAATTATCCCCATATGAAGCCAAGCGACTGAAACAGCCAGTAACTACAGTTGGAAGGATTCTTCCATTGAAGGAGGAGAATTGAGTGGTATTTATGCTTCAGTGGTGTATATAAAGCTGCAAATGGAGTCACAGAGCTGGTGAAATGTGTGATATTTCGTGTCTGGGAACTATCTTTCAATAACTGTTCTCATGATTCCATTTATAGGTGCATGTTATAATTTTGAGCAAATACCAATGGGGCAAGGCTGATTTGTGTAGAGTTTTATGCAAGAGGACATTATTTCACCTTTCCTGTTCCATATTCTAACAAACAAGTCTGTTCTAGATTGCAAATAAGCCATTTTCAGCTTGGGAAGGTGACTATTCTAAAACCTTAATGCTGGGGAAGGCACCTCTTTCTCACACAGTGGCTCATTTTCTGTTGTATCTAAAAAGTAATCAGTCCAAAAGAGGAAAGGTTGAGGGAGGAGTGGATGTTGCTGAATGGAGTGGAACGAGTTACTCATTCTTCAGAATAGCCAGAAGGTAAACTCAAGTGCACTCGAAAATCCATGCTGGTAAAATACCCCATATGTAGTTCAGGCTGTTAAATACAATGTTTACTATTGACGTTTTTATTGGGTTTGAGAAAGAATTGACCCCTGAGAACGCACTGGGAAAAATGTGCCATGGAGGATGTTAAAACGTGGCAGTGTAGGGTGGCAGTGCTTTGCACCCTGCCACAGCCACCTAAATGTGTGTGGTGTGTCTATTCTACACAGAGAATATACACTTATATGGATATATTCAACAGAGAAATGTACATATATAAACATTCTGTGACTAAATATACATGTATTCATATATAGACATATGTATATATGCACAGGCATGTAAATGCAGATGTGTGTATAATAAGGACAAGTACAGATATTCTCAAACTGGGGATGCAGCAAGTGTTGAGGAAGGCAAGAAGATGTGCAAAGAGGGGTGTTTTTTTTTTGGTTTTTTTTTGGTGGTTTTTTTTTTTTATTTGTTTGTTTTTTGGTTTGGTTTTTTTTTTTAGGGGAGGAAAAGGGAGTGAAGGGGTTGATGGTATGATTTACTACTATACCTAGCTGGACTGAAGTTTGGGTCAGACTGGGAGTGAGTTTCTATTGAGATATGTATTTATATTGCAGAGGAAGAATAGAAAAAAAAACTGTTCAAGTCTCTAACATAGAGGAAGGAGAATTTACAGTGCTTGAAAAATGTGGAACAAGTGTGAGACCACAGACTGTTCATGGAAAACCTGCTGGTTAAAGTATTGTTATGATGTGATTAAAAAAAAAAGACTTGTTCAGATATTTATGAAAAGATGAAAATGAGGTTAAACAGTGGTGGCAAGGCCAGGGTAATGTAACCTTTGCAGCCTCGAGGGCAAAAAAGCAGGATGTAAACACAGAAACTAAACCCATCTTATCTTGGTACAGAAAGTACAATTTGCGTCTCCCCTGGCCTTGGATAAAAAGGCAAACTGTGGGATGCCAAACAGAAGTTCTAGCCACTGATAGTGAAAACAAACCTATGGCATGAAATGAAATGAATAATTTTCACCACAGATGTACATCTTGTGGATTCATGGAGCTGTAAATCCACTGTTGAAAAGGTGTTGTGTGGCAAGTCCAGAGTAAAAAGATGAGGAAGCTGAATAAGATTTCAATTTTCCAGAGTTGCCAGTTGCTGACCGAGACTATTTTAACTAAATCCTGGCATATTAGTATGAAAATACTGACTATATCAACCAGTGTTATCTAGTAGAATAGCAGAAAACACTTTGGAAATAAGTTGGTTGTTGCAGTCCCCTTGAAGTTATCTGCTGCTGTGACTATGTAAAAGTGTAACGTGTTGTGCCAGGGTAGTACAATAGAAACCTCGTGATAATGTGATAATTTCTCTTCCTGGAAAAACAGAATTTAGATCACTGAAATCAGTGGGGCTGAGGGACACAGCTAAAATAAATCTCATACTTCTCTCTTGAATAGTGTTAATTGGACCTTAAATACCTAGGTAATGTGGTTGGAACTGTAGCACAGCTGTCCATCGTATTTGGGATACTGAGATAGTCAGCAACTGAAACTCTTTTATGTGTTTTGGATGAACAACATATTGCAAACTACTGAAACCATACGTGGAGATAGTACATTTTGAAAATCACAGCTCTGTGCCTGGAGTTGAATTACTTGTGTTATATATTGCACAACCTGTTGGCACACTGAATTAATGTCTCTGGAGACCTACAAAAGGAATACTTACTTGGAGAATTAGAAGTCAAAACTAAAGGACTAAGCCTGCTGTAGAGATCAGACTGCTGCACTGAGAAAATCAAAGTCCATGTGTGTGATTTAAACCATGTTTGACATGCCAGGCTTTGGTTTCACCAGGAGACTCACTATGCTATTTGGCTGTGTTTTTAAAACCCACAAGTGTAAATTAGAACGAGCTAATTTTATAATTATTCCCAACAGACACACAAGTAATTTAGTCTCAAACATGTTTATTTTATAAAGACACAATCATTCAAAAAAGAAGTGCTGAGAAACCACAAGTGGTTTGAGCAATAGAGGCTTAGAGCTTTGGCAAACACACACATGTTTAAAATGTGGTAGCATTTGTTTAAAAGCCATTGAGTGTTCTGTCTCTTTCTTTGCAGCTTTATGACTGTCCTTAAAGAGTAATACTGAAGAACTGGGGAGGTGGAAGAGTTGTTTTGTTTATGGTAGTGGTATTAGTCATTAATTTAGTTTAAATTCCAGGAAAAACCTCAGTTGTTCAGCCCTGAGAAATGAAGGACAAAATCATGATTGTTTCATATGCTGTTAGAGGAAGTACTGATCCTGAGCCTGAATAGAGAGGGGGATTTTAAAAAAAAAATATTAATCCTTAAACTTGATTGATTGTTCATTCTGAAGAAACAGGGATACCCCTTCAGTAGCTTGAAGAAGTGACTGCTCACAGGGAATAAATGTGCCATGGGGAAAGGGCACCCTATACAAAAATGTTAAAATCCAGATTGTAACATTAGCTTGAATAAATGTCCTTAAAAAGGCGGCTAGAAATGGTGAAGTTCTCAGCAGTTAATGAGCAAGTTCACGTACGTCATGGCTCCAACCAGATATCTGATATTTTTTCTTTTGGTGCAACCCAGGAGAAAAAAAAATTCGACCATGAGAGAAGTGCCCCACAGTCTTTGGGCCTTACACAATGCATGATACAATGTTATACATTTTGTAAAGTGTTGTGAATAATAACAATACAATTTAGGGGTGGAAAACTGCTCTCAGAAATCCTGGACTTCCTGAGAGCAGGAAGTTTTATTGCACTGAGCTCACAAAGACTGCTTAGTCTTTTTGCTTCTTTTACTAGAAAGATTAAACAAACACCTTTAGAATGGCTGTAATGTGCTATCAAAGGTGAGTTGTAGCCTTCCTTGCTTCTTTAAGGTGTCGTTTAAATAAATCTGTATTTGCCTCTTTCTAAGCAGTACTTTGTGTTCTGTTTTTGACACAAGTAGCACTTTTGAGGGAGGGGGGGAAAGGGAGACATTTATTTTATCCAGAGTAGATTTAAAGCTTTTTCTAAACCTTTTGTAAGATTTTTATATACAGCTCGGTAGCAACCAGACTTTTTACATTTCCTTTCCTAAATTTTTGGGATCACAAAACTAATCCTTCATCAGGCAATGTATCGTGGTTTTAGGTTCAGGTTGTCTTGCTTCTGCAAGAAGTTGTTTAGCTGTGTCTGAAGCATAATGCTGCTGGAGTTAATATATAAGTCTCTCTTTCTGGATTTCCAAAAAGTCTTCAAAATTCAAGAACCAAGTTTTCAGTAAAGGTATATAGGACTTAGGACTATAACTTCTTATAAGCTTTTAAAATTTCAAGTCCTGTGTGAAGTAAGATGGTACGGTTTGGAAAGTCAAAATTATATGAATTACAAAAATATTATAGTAAATGATTCTTTTAGATGCCAGAGCTTTCTGGGAATTTCCATACAATTTCTAATTTTAAGTAGATGTGAGTATTTTGTTAAGGAATAAGTAGCTAGAATATTGATTTTCGTCCTTTAGTCTAGAGAAGTCACAAAGATTTAAGGAGATTTTAGGCTTTATGGAATATCTTAAAATGCAGTTAGAACTTTTCATTGAATTCTGCATAACTTTTTGGCATCACATGAGTATTGATTTAGTTAGATATACCAGATTCCTAGCTTAAGTGAAAAATCAGATTTTTAACTTAAGTGAAGAAATATTGCCCTGATGAGATGTTAGTAGCTTAAGGAAAGGAATTGTTATGAGTAGTTTTTTCAGATTTCTGCATGAACTCGCTTTGTGCATGTTTTCTGCAGTGTTTTAATACTGGTCATCCAGTATTAAGTATCCAGTTTCCAGCACAGTCTATATTCCCAAGCCTTTCTCTGTGGTCAGTGTACAAGACATTGCTCTCACTGCTTTCTGCTCTAATAGGTATGCCTTCATATTTACATTTCCCATCAGAAAATTTATGTTTTCAACTGTTGAGTGCAGGTTTCACGATTTGCCTCCAAAGCTGGAAATCTCTGTGCTGCAAGGGGTTATGTGTGGTACGTCCTCATTTATGTCCAGCCAAGGGCAGCAGAAAAGGCTGATGGCAGTGGGTGGTTGAGCACCACTGGTGGCAATCTCCCCTAATATGTTACTGTATGGTTTTTCTTTCAGTTTGCATAGTTGTATGCTAGAAACACATTTTTGTAATTTTAGTCAATAAAAAGTTCTGCCTTTCAGTATTTACAGCAATACGTATGACACCCTGCTCTTCTGCAAAACCTTTAGTGTAGGTGCACTGTTTTGACACTTCCATCCAAGATATTTTTTGATACTCAGACATCGAAATCTTCAAAAATCCTCTTGGAATTGGTATTTTATTTCAAGTAGTTGCTGAAGTTGAGTAAATATGTTTGCTTTCTGTAATTTTTAATGCTCTAATATTTTATTTACACATTTATTTTTCTGTACATTATTTTCAGCATGTGTTTTCCTATTTAATTTTGATTTCCTTTTTTTATGCCTCTAAGACATGTTGCACATTTTGAGGTTGTACGTTGGGCTTTTCTTTTGGGAATATTGGTTTAGAGAAATGGGAACGAATGTTCAATATGGTCTTTGTATCCCTTTGTTATGAAAAGCAGATGGAATGGGTGATTCCTACTTTTTTTACTTTAATGGGTTTCAGCTGCATTGAGCTAGTTATGTTTGTTATAAATATCATTCACCAGAAGAAAAAAAGCTAAGTAATTAATATTGCAAAGCTGCAACAACAGAGTGTCACTTTGAAAAAATAAGTTGAAAGAAACCGATTTCAGTCTCAAGGTTTCCACAGCAATGTTATTTTTGATTTTAAAGTATACATATCTAAAACACCAACAAACACATGAAACCTTTGAATACTGTTATTCCATATACATCTCTGGCCTTTATACATATGTGAAGAATTGCACTGAACACTAGTGCTACAAAAGAAAAGAAAGGACCTTAGTAAATGTGGTACTGTGTGGGAAGAGCCTCAGTCAGGGCAGTAAGTAGACATTCCTCCTTTTTTGTTTCATATAGGTGTGAATTGTGAGAATTCCACTTTCCTTCTTTGCATGCCTTTTTTGCCTTTTCTGTGCTTTTAAAACGTTTTCACAGGTGTAAATATTGTCAGTGAGGCTTTGCATATAAAGACCCACCTAGAGATCTCCTTTTATGAGGGTCACAGTATTGATTTGAAAAAAGAAAATTTTTGATGCCTGAAAGCAAAATAAGTCAATAAAAACACCAGGTAGACTTTTGACATTTTGTAGTTCTGGGCATATAAATATATATATGCACACACACTGGAAATTTTTGAAAGAATACAAAAAAACCTAAAAAAAAGCAGCGGCAGATGTGGAGGCTTAGGAAATTTTTTGCATAACTCCACAAATTATTAAATTACATTTTGGTTTTAAATGCTAATGTACTGCAAATGAAGTTAAAATATCCTCTGACATCCAGAAAGCTTAATTTAGAGGCACTTTTTTTTCCTAGTTGCATTCAAACATATTTCTAGGTATCACAGTGCTATCAAGTTCAGCGGTGGAAACCAAATTCACAGTACAGGCCCTCCATCTGAATGTGCATCCCTAGAACTTTATACCCAGTTTTCCTCCATTAGTGTATGTGTAGTTAAAAGCTACAATTAAAATGTCATCTTGGGTAGGTGAGCAATGAATTTGTTTGAGACTGATCTGAGTCCAAAAGATTAAAAAAAAAAAAAAAAAAGAAAAGAAAAGAAAAAAGGATCCCACAATACTTCAGACATGATGCCTGCCTCTCTTTGACTGCCAAAATCACCCTTGAAAACCTCATTTAAAATGATAGAGATTTACAGCACTTATGTGCATAGTCAACAAAGAGAAATGAAAATGTAATTGCAAGCAGTCATCACAAGCTCAGTCTTTTGCTTAGGTTCAGTTAAAAAACCCAAAATTGTTATGAAGTGACATGGTAAAGTTGGCAGGATTTTGTCAAGTCTGAGCTAGAGCTGAATCAGCTGCAGGTAGGAGATAAAAGGCCCAATCCATACCCCACTGAAGTGAATTGAAAGCATCCCAACTGATCTAAGACTCTAAAATTCGCCAAATGATTTTGATTGTGCATGGTAAGATTTTTTTTTTATTATTATTATTTAAGTAATTATTAAAAACATTGTTCATTTATATATGTTTAAATGAGAAAAAATATGTTGTGGAAGTCACTGTGTTGATGGCAGATATTGGTGCCTGAGCCCTGGTTGTTTTGGAGAATCCAGAAGTGCCTTTTGCCTTGTGAGGCCGTGCTCATCAATACTTGTCACTACATCTGCGCCCTGCAGCCCAGCCAAGCCCTGTGGATTTGAACCAGGTCAGATGTGAGAACTTGCTCATGTATTTGTCAGCCTGGCAGAGCACACAATGATGTATTTATAGCTGCCTTGTACCAGCTGCAGGAAGAAGGATGATACCTGATCTGGCATTAAATCTACCAAGATAAAATTACTTAAAAAAAAAAATTTAAAATTTATTTATGTCAGCAGAATGGTTTCATATCTGTTCATGGTTTGCCTTTTTTTGTCATGAGTTTTCACTGCTTTCTTAGGTACTGAGCATCCAGAAGCTGCAGTTACCACCTCGTTGAACCACATGTTACAATTATTAATCTTACATATTAAAAATTGATTAATATTAAATATTTGAACTGTACTGAAGTAAACTGGGCTATTTTCTGGAAGCTGGTATTTGCCTGGGTGTAAGTTGTGGAGGTTGTTTTTTTTTTTTCCCTTTTACTGAGGGAAAATTTTCCATGACAGGATGTTTTCTCCTCTCCCTTCCCCCAGTCTGCCCTCCCACACAAAACTTGTGGTTTTCCTTGCCGTGACATAAAAATTTTTCATAAACAGGATTCACACTATTAAGATAGAATTATTGTAAGAGGAATTTATTCAGGCATGATACTTCTCTGCTTTATCAGCACAACTGGTGCCATGGTGAACCATATTCACTGGGAATATGAGCAAGGTAAATGACAGAAATGCAATAAAACTTTGCAGTTGGACAGGGAGTCATGGCCTTATTGGAGTAGATGCTTGTGGAACTGCAGCATCAGAGCAGATGATAGTGCACTAGTATTTCACGTGGGGAAATCTTACCAACAAAGGGGGAAGAGTTGTGTCCTTTTAGATATTTGTTAATGTTTCCAAAGTTTGGTCAACACGTGGGCTTTTGGTAGACAAGGAATTGCTAAAAGTTTGTTAAAGAGGAATATAGGATAATAAAAATGCACAGTTCAGTTCTGAGAGATGGGATGATTACCTGCGAAATGTGTTGAAAAAGGTAATTTGGAGGCGGGAGGAAGAAAATTGTGAGAGAAGGTTGTTTTGATCTCAAGTGCACGTGCACACCTGCTGGTCTGCCATGTATATTCACATTACAGTCCAGGATAAAGGGAACAGAAAAGCCTATGCAGATTTCTGTAAGCGATCCCTGCAACACGAGATGTGGGATGTGAAGAGCTCTGGTGAATGCCAGTCGGGTTTTTCTGGGTTAAAGAAGAAATTACATTTTCGCTTCTTGGTTTTATAGCACATTATCTACACTGTTTGTATCAATAAATATACTGAAAATAATCTGCCAGGAGCTGACACTTGCAAGCAACTGCAGAAGTGTCAGGAATTTCAGCGCACCATCTTGTTTCGCCTCTCAGCTTGCAGCTCTGACTCAGGTGGCGCATTGCTTATATGTACTAATTTGGCAGCACCCAACAGCCACTGGTGACAATTTCCATCAAAGAAACACAGGGCAAGTGTGCAGATTTAAAAGGATTTATAGAGCAAATTTGTGTTGGCGGGACCATTTCAATCATGCAGTAATTGCCCAAGAAAGGTTTTGCACAACTGCTTGCTTGCAGTTTTACTGACTGCTGTCCACGGGCAGGAGTCGGATTACTGGAGAGGTTCTTGCAGGGTCTGTTGACAGTGCAGCCACTGTGCAGTAGGCAATATCAGTGCTCAGGCAGGAGAATTTGATGAATAAGATAAACCCCATATAAACTAACAAGCATATCCCTTGGCTGTAGGAAAGAAGATGGCGGTGTTAAGGTCACGTTAAAGCCCTGAATTGTTTAGGAAAGCTTATGTCTCCCAGCTGGGAAACATCACACAGACAGTTCAGGATACACCAAAGTTTTGGCATAACAGAAACACAGAAAGTCAGCTTAGGTAATTTTATCTGCTGTGTTCCCTTGGGCCAGGGCTTTGGAAAGGAGAGTAAGATCTGTCATTAGTCATCGTTGCCTCTTGTGAGCTATTAATTTATTATGCCCTTTTATGTCTGCATGCATTTTTGTAAATAGTGCTTAGATTAAAGTTAAGTGTATGTATTTGTAAAAAAAAGATGGATTGGACTTTCTTTTGCCTCTGAGTAGGGCTGGTACCATTTGTACTCACGTTAAGCATCTACACTTCTCTGCTATCTGTGAAAGGTTTGCTAAACTTGGAAGCAAGACTAACGGTTGATGAGAAGAGCACAATGTAGAAACTCTGATGCCAGTTTTTCTCACTTTTATTAACAAAGGAACAACCCATGTGTGCTGGATAACTTCAGTGACTTGGTAGAACTTCATATACGCACCTCTGTACTTGCAAAGGGCTTTTGGGGATGCTTAAGTGCTCCTCCATCCCAGCCCTGTGTGTACACAGTCATGAAATGGTCGTGAGAGAGCTTTGTAAGAACTCCTGAAGGATCTTTCAAGGTAAAGTGTAAATTTAGCATTGTTGTTTTATTAAATAACCTTTCAGCTATTCCAGCTTTTGATCCTGCTACAGCAGTGCTATGTGTTGAGGTAAATAGGAACCTTGGAAACACAGTGTGATGCTGCATAATCAGCTTCTCCAAAATCTGTGAATGAAGCTGTGCCCTCGTTGGAGGGTGTGGCACTGGGATGCACACACAACCACTTCTTGAGCAGAAGTTGGGCTCATCTCTTATAAATGACATCAAGCACAAGCTACGCAACTGTAAAAGTCTCAGGCAAGCCTAACTTGTCTTTAGAGGAATCAAATACCTTCTGTGGCTGATGCAGTTTGATGATGAGTATTTGCTGACTTCATTATGCCATAGGCAGTTACTGTACTATTTTTACAGTATTGGATTCAGTAAAAAATGAATTGTGAGGAAAAAGAATTGTGAGGATACCTCACTGTGAATTCTGGTATTCAGCAGCTCCAGGCAAGCAAGGGAATGACATAAAATTAGGACGCATGTTTAGGTTAGTGTTTTGGCAAGATAAAGGGTAGGTTAACAAGGAAAAGATAGGATTAGATCAACTCCTGGTATAATTTCTCTTTTAGTTTCTCATTAGGTTTTGCCATTGGGTATAGTTAGTTGTGGCATGACTTTATGCTTTGTGTTAAAAGGGCGTGTTGTAATTTGTATTCAGGCTTTGGAGTGAACAGACTTCTGGCAGAGGGAGAGTTCTCTGGAGAGGATGGATCCTGAAAGGAGGGAGAAATCAGACCTGCAGAAAACCTGGCCTGTTACTACAACATGACCTTTTCCATGCTGTGTTCCTGACTGTAACCCTTGAGATGCAGCTTTTTTTGCAGCTTACTTTATGCCCTTTAAATGTAATTTTGTCCATATTTCGCCTGTCAGAAGTGTACAGTAGAGGTTTTGCAGCTGAGCAGTGCCCCACTTATTCCTATGGTTCCTTAAGAAGAGAGAAGAGCTGCTGAGAAAGAAATGAAGCTTTGAGGATTTGTCCCTGGAGATGAAAGGAGAGTGGAAACACAGATAGGAGTGCTTTGGCACTGCTGAAAGTTGTTGTATGGGTTACCCGAGTCAAGTCATGTACTGGTGTAACAGTTTGGGTGCCCTTCTACAAAAGATAAGATAATTCTGAGTTAACAGAGGTCTTTCGCCCTTTCTTAGCTAAAAGAAAAGCTTGTTTCAGGTCTAGTTATAATATTGCTACTAAGCATGATGGAGCTTCTTTATCCAGGGCTCTGCTTTTCTCTGAGTGAGAAACCCATTTTGGGTAAATGGGTTCTCCCAGTGTTGCCAGCAAGGTTGTTCTGCAGCGCAGTGCAGAGACAAATCCAGTCTGCGCATGATGGAGATAAGTGTTTCCTCACTCAGAATCCCTGTGGCATGCATGCTTCCATGGTGTCTCTTTCAGCTCCCTCTTTGTCATTGCTGAATGTTGGAAATGTGAGAGTTTGCATTGTTCGTGAGCAGATGGCCCAGTTGCCAGTGGTTGCTCCTGCTGCTCTTCTGTTTTTCTCAGGTGCCTCTCTGAGAGTGTTCCCAGCTGAGAGCCAGCCTCATGTGCTGCTGTGAGGGTAGTGCTCCAAAGCTGGAGAAACCTGAGAAGGAGACACAGCCTTCCTGCAAGTAATAGATGGTTACTGTTTTAAATAAAGGCAGAGGGAAAAAAAAAAAAAGAAAGAGAGAAAAAAAAAAAAAAAAAAAAAAAAAGGATTCCTATCTACCATGGAGTGCTGGGAGAGAAGGCAAGGTTTTCCTGAGGGGGGAAAGTGTGTGTCTGTGCTGTCTGAAGGGAAAAGAGGTGAAAAGAGAGATGAAAAAGAGAAAAATGGATTGGAGCTTTTTCATATCCTACTTAATCACAGTCATATGTCAGGCTGTTTGAGAGGAGGAGGGAGGGGATGGCTTGTTGAAAAGCATAGCGTGCTGGAATTCTGCGAGTGAGTTGTGTGGTGAGTCCTGTGGCTTACTGCTGCCCTGATGAATAGAGCCTTTCCAGAGCTGCCAAGCCCAAAGCAAATGTGGTCAGGGATTTATTATGAAATGTACCAAACCTTGGCATGGGGCTAATTGCATATAACAAGAAGCGTGCTGGAAACTCAGACCTGAAAGGTGACAAATGCAGAAAGTATTCTGTATCTGAGGCTGCTGAAAGAGGTTTTGTGCAGGGGAATGTCTGTGTGTCTGTGCTTTTTGCTAATGAGCTCCCAAACATAGCTATATGTTTTTGTGTTATTGATTTGGTTAACATAGATGTAGAGTTCTTGTTTTGGTTATTTCTTTCACAGCCAACAGAGAAAGAATAATTGCTATATGGCTGTAATAGCTGAAGTTCTCAAGGGAAGTGCCTGGGTGCTGTCTACAAAGTATCTGATGCACACATTGAAAGAATAGAGTGGAAAGGTGTGAGCTTGGATACTAACAAAATACCGGAGCTGAGAGTTTGAAAGTTGCATATCAAAGTTTCAAAAGACAGCAAAAGTTAAACTGTAGGCCTTGAAGAGGATGCTCTGTTCGGTGTTCTCAGTGGTCGAGTAACAAATTTGTACAGCAAGGCTGGAGTTTCTTCAAGTTTGAAAGTTTCTTAGACCTGCTGAATCTGCATCCTTGTATGTGTAATGTTCATTCTCATATTATACAGCATAGACCTGCACCACAGTGACCTTTAATCCAGTGAAAAGCTTCTTGCTTCCTTTCAGTGCTTCTTCCTGTTCCTCATGTACTACATCCATAGCTGCATTTTGAAATCTCGTATTGGTCTTGAATGCCAGATGTTGTTCACCTTTTTCTGTGCCATGCCGAGACAGAGACTACTGCTTCTGTCTTTGAAAACCATCAAACTGTCCAAATGAGTATAATTAAAAATCAGAGGTACTTTAAGGAAGGACAGGAAAATAAAACTGGTGAAAAAAACCCACAAGCAATCAAGAAAACAACTAACAAAAACCCCATGGGATTGATCCAGAACATGATTGACTTGATGTTAGGTGATATAGAAGCTGATCAGTAGGAAAACATGCAAGACATAGAAAAAATGCTACAAGATTTTATGCTGATATTCATTCTCTTTTGTGAAATTGTAAAATTTGTTGACAATTTCTCTCTTTTTTTTCTTTTTTAAAGGAGAACAGCTTTTGTGTTGATGTTTTAGCCAAAAACCAAACATAAATCCATTCTCTTGCTTTTCTTCTGCTTCTCAGCATTTTAAAAACTTCCTCATCTAATTATTTGGTCTGAAGAAAAGTACTGTCTCACTTAATTTTCTCCCTGGTGGCACCAGATTTGCTGTACAGTGAAGTGTTAGGGAGAGACAGACATGCAAAGTACAAGGTCCCTTGGATAGCTTTCTTGAAGGCTTGTACAGCCTTCATCTCAACTTTCCTGTTATGTTGATGGTCAGGAAAGGAGAGATTTGCAAATGAAGCAAAAGAAATCTCAAGCAAACAGAAAGTAAGCACTCTGCACACATTTGCTCTTGTTCCAACCAAAGCTTTTATACGGAGTGGGCAGTCTAAGGCACTTGGGTCAGTGATTGTGCTAGCCCATAGTAACTTACAGTGCAAATACTAATACAGCCCAGATGGGGTGTGCAGAATGAAATGTTATAAAACTGTCCCAGTGTAGAGACTTTCTTGAGTATAGGAGGGTTATAAGACTTACCAAAGTTTTTAATATTTAAAACATGCAATAGGTACCCTGTAACTTTGTTAGATTTATTCCTGTCAGGATTCTCTTTTCTTGAGAGCTTTAGCAGTATCACAGAAATGCCATTTTCACTCAGCTCTTGAACCATTTCCTAAATCTATGAAACCCAAATAAGACTTGTTTTCTTTGGCATAGAATATATGCATGTTATATTTTACCTTCATTTTCCATGATGAATATCCAAGATTTTTATAGAAAGCTAGAAATAGTCTTGATATCAAAATGTTGGTGTAAGTTTGTGAAGATTCTACCAGTTAGTTTTGAACATATAGAAAGTTATATTTGAAAGATATTGAGTAAAACAAAAGGAAGGGAAAGGATCACAGAGTCAGAGAATCTCTATATATTTCTAGAGGGTTTCATCTTCCAGAGTAGTTGTTGTTGATGGCTACTATCATAATTCATCTGTGCAAGTTACAGTAGCTTTTGTACCCATTGCACCTTCTGCCCATTAATAGCCTGATCATCCTCCTGTTACAGCTTAGTAGGAAATCATGCTGGATTGTAGCAGAGCTGAACTGTGCTGTAAGTGAGGCACAGTGATGAAGGAAGAAAAAGAAGTGCAGTGATAAATCATCTTCATTTGCAGAGGCAAAATGGTTGCATATCCGACTATAAGATCTTCTGATGTCTAAAGTGTTCCTTCTTGCTGCCTTTCTAGCAGCTGTTCAGAGCAGACATGAAGGGATGCTAAGTGTCAGTCCCTCACCTGCTTTCCCTAGAAGAACAGTGGAAATGGGATACCCAGTGGGATATGAACTGATTTTTGGAACCAACTTTTTAACCAACTGGTAGCCATGTTCACCCCTCTCTTTTCCTTGCCTTAGCATAAGTTAAGTCCTTCTTATACTTAAGGAGGACTCATAAAAGCTAAAGTTTTTACTCTGAGGACATTGTCTAATTCTGGAGGCTTCTGCTGAGGGAATTATTTTCCTCCTCTGTTCTGGAACCTAATAAGCACTAAAAAAAGCAGCAGATACAAGTAATGCTGTGATCCAAGCCAAAAATAATAGTGAGCAAGTGTGTTGTCATAGACAAACTGTATCAGAGGAGTAGTTAATGAGCTTATAACTTAGAGGCAGGATAAAATCTGTGAGATTCCTTTTTACAGTTCATCCAACAACCTTCCAATAATGTCATTTGACAAATTTATGCCTATCAGGAACATGTGAAGGTGAACATAAAGACTGTAGTGAAGGTAAAATAGGTGTGTGGAGTAGATGGCTCTTGGCTTTTGCCCGAGGCAAAATTAAGGGATGTTTCATGTCCTGGCACTCTCTCTGTTCTCTCAATAAAGCTGGAACATCCCTTTCTGGGAGGATACTGTTGCTGCAAGTTCATGGACAATACCAAATGTATGTGACGGCTTGCACCAAAACCAGATAAGCTGTCTGTGGGACAGGTGTAGGTGACTTAGCAGGCATTTTCTTATGCAACAATTCTGGAATTTTGCAAATATACCTATTATTACTTCATAACTTAATAATCTTAAACATTAATTTCAGATGGAAAGTTAATAGCTTTTAAATTAAGCAATGCAAGATTGTTCCTTGGCACTGTGTTAATGGACTAGAAGCATAAAAATAAACCTACTATGAAGTTAAAAGCCCTGGAAAGGTGATATCTCTTGCAAATACCTCCTAAAACCATGTTTTAATCTAAAAGCAAATTACCAATGTCTTCTGTGTGAATATTTAATATATTCAGTAATAGACTTATGTGTGGGACCGTGGCTAGAGTAGGCCCATAGGCTGGGCTTGGATAGTGGTCAGGAATTGCTTGTCTGTAGCATCTACCTGTAAAATGTGATGCTCAGGAGAAATTTTCAGCCTGTGCAGCTGGATCCCAGGCTTCCAGTGAGTTTAACATGAGCTGCTCAGGGACAAGAGGCAGCCAGCTTCCTAAGTGGTGCTGGAGAAAGTTTAATAAAAATAGCCTTGTGGATTTCATCGAATTCAAATCTGTGGATGGGAAACATGGCTTTAAAAAAGAAGTGAACAAACCAAAAAATGCAATGCCAAAACCCACATGATTGCTATTCTAGGACATGAAAGAAGAAGAGCATTTGTTTTCTCAAGTTTGGGCTAGAAAATCAAGTGTTTATTTTCGTGAGTTTAAATTTCTTTTAAGTGCATTATCTTAATGATTTCTGCCACTTTAATAATGCATAAAATAGACAAAACTAAGCTACAAAAGTCAAGGCACATGGAACATGGTGTTTTGCTTTGCTTCTCCCAGACGTGGTGGTGCTGTGCAGTTGTCACCTGAGAGGTCAAGGGCCACATGCAGTGGCCTTAAGACACATGGTGAAATTCCCTTGGGCTTCAGTGAGGCACACAAACAGTGCTTAAAACACCTGAATCACGTGGCTTATTATTCAGCATGTTGTCATGTGTACTTAGAAATTTAAAGTGCATTGTTTTAAGTGGTACTTGAAGCAGGTTCCTTGCTCTGCGTGGCACGTGCTGAGCGAAGAGCAGAAGCCACAGCAGTTCTCGTCAGCTGGCTGAAGTCTTCTTTTTGTGTTGATTAAATCTGCACTTCTAGCTCTCCTGGCTTAAACAGAGTTGTGTCAGGGTATGTGAAAACAGGGATTGCTTTGCTTTTTCTTGTTGATCATTTTTGCTGATGCATTGCCTAGAGCAGCTGTCCAAGGACCTCCTTGCTGCGCTGTTTGGGATTCTTTACAAAACAAAGTGAAACCATGGGCCCTGCCCTGAAGAGGTCCCAGGAATCACACTTCTTTGCTGTCTCTGTAAGGCTGTGAGTGATGTGCAAGTAAGCAAGTAGCCTCAGGCTGCCAGGTTGTACTTCTCTCTGTTTTGTGAGGAAATGCTGGGTGAAGTTCAATGACCTCTGTTAGAATCAGTCAGATAAATACTGGCTAATTCACTACAAACATAACTGGCTAAAAATGGGGATTGTTGGCTGGTTTTGCACAGATGCCAAGTGATGATGCTGTAGCAAAAACTGTCATGGCAGTAGAGTTGAATTTAGATGCAGTTCACCATTTCTGCCTTCCTTCTCCAGCTAGGATAAATAGTTAGGGCTTGAAGCATGTGGCAATGGCAATTTACAGCCAGATGTTTCACCACTGCTGCTGAGGAGAATGGCAGGTTGTTACCATGGGGGCTGGCTGGAGAGGGACACACGGGGGTGGGAAGGAGGCCAGGGGTTAGAAATAACCTGCTGGTGGGGATCATTAGAGCCTTTATGTAAACACGGCTGGAATGAAAACAAGGTGGGTTGTTGTTTTTTTTTTTTCCTTTGGAGACCTGTATGGCATCCAAGCACAACATTGCAGGCTGAGCTGCATGCTCCCTTTCAGAAAGGAACCACAGTGCAGGAGATTGGGTCCACAAGGCTGATTCAGTGCTGGCTTTGTGCACAGCAGCCACTCTCTACATCAGTTGTATTTTTGCAGTGTGGCTATAAAGGGTGGCAAAAAAAAAATAAAAAAAGGATAGTGATCATTGTGGGGGAGAAATACCTGATATGATAGCAGTGAACTAGAGTGACAATGTTTATTTTTAATTGAAGTGATAAGGCCTTAGGTGTACTAGAAAGTAATAATAAGTATACTTAATGTCTTTAGTGCTTTTCAGTTTTTTTAAAAATACCCTTTTAAAACCATCCATAGAGTCATCCTCTCTTCTTAATCCAAAAAGAAATTTAAATCAATATCATTAGCCTGCTTTTGTTTTAGCAAGAGTCATATTGACTCATCTCCATGTTGAGCAGGAGTTTGCATGCTTATATGTCTTGTATAGAAAACTGTGTAGCAGCATGTCATTTTAAGAAATGTAAAGTTCTTTGACTTATGCAGTTCTTGCATGAAGTATAAATGTAGTTATAGACTTTTTTCGTTTGAGGATGTTCATTCCATCTTCATGGGCCAGCGCCTTCATAAATGTGTGCCACATGTAGGAGACTTGTTGCAGTACTGCTGTCTGGTGCCAGCACACACTTGTTACCAGGAAACCCTGCCCAGAAGGGCAGAAACTCCTGCAATTCACTGTGCAAGACATCAAGTCCCAGCACAGTGCAGGGTCAGACTGTACAGTCCTTTTACCACTTGTTGTGCCATGTTGTTTAATGCCAAGGCAATCCTGGCCAGAGATTGTCTCTCTCTCTCTCTCTCTCACCTATTCTGTTTTGACTTGGGTGAGGTTGCTGGTCTCCCTGGAACACAGCTTTGTAAGATCATGTCCATGCATCTTGCACTGATCCTACCATTGTTTCAGATGGATATGTATATTCCTTATACAAGTGCTCCACTGACCTGGGAAGACTCAGTGCAAGTTAGAGGTTTACACCCAAGGATCAACTTAGAGATCAGCCCTCATTTCATTGTTTTCATCTTTATGTGGATTTCCCCCTGCTTTTTTTTTTTTCTTTTATTTTTGTGGAGGGTGAAGGTAGGTAGAAGAAAGAGCAGAGTTTTCAGCAGCCTGAGAATCCGAGCCCTTTTAGAGATAGTGGGGCAGGGGTGGATGCTGCTCTTTGCTTTGCCTCACAAAGAGGAAATCCAAAGAGGTTTAAACACTGAGGGCTTTGGCCAGTTTCCTCATCAGCATCATAACCTGAGGAGCACATGGCATGTTACACCTACTGCTCAGCCAGCAGACACTGAAGGGCTCTTCCCCACTGCAGAGTTGGGAGCTAAGGCAGCCTTCCAAGTAGGGAAATGTATTTTCAAGACTCAAAAGGGTGAGGGGCCTTGGTTTGAACACTTTGTTTTCCTAGGCTGAGGGTACAGAGTGAATAAGGACCACAGTTGTGGTCCGTGCAAGAGAAGCTAAAAGGGACACCCTAATAAAGAGCCTGAACTGTGGAGGCAGAGGTATCCGAAGGGGCCAAAGCCCCTTGTGTTTTTGCCTGTGCATGCAGCTGAATTATTAGTGAAGCTTCCTGAAGCATCTGCTCTAATACCTGTTGTAATGTTGCAACAAATACAATAAGCTTTGGTATGTTTTACAGAACATTAAACAGGTTAGTGAAAAAAAAAGAAAATCTATCTTCTTTTTTTCCCACCAGTGAATCTAAGCAAATGATAATGATCAATGTCAATTAGAAACAGACCTTATTCCATTTAGTGTTTAAATACTAAATGGAGAGTGTCACACAGAATTGAGATGTACTAACCATGTACAGAAATCACTTGGGAAATGAGATGTGATATACAGCCTGTATTTCAAAATACATGGGTTCACAAAATGCCACTGGTGACACTGTTCTACAACTTTACTGAGGATTTAGAAAGACCAGCCTGTTGAAAAAGTTAAAAACCTAAATTTTGTTTACTGTCTTTTCTAAGCAGTTATTAACATATTGTTTTTGCTCATGTTTGAAGGAAACAAAATTTCAGCTGCTGTAACCACTTTAGGTCAGTAGCCAGTTTCTCAGGACTGCTGCTATTGGCATGTGCTCTTGAAAGCTTACTAAGAGAGAAGAGAGCTTGATGCAATTATTACATTTAATGAAGAAAATCTTCCTGGGATTTTGTGCAAACAGCAGATTGTTGAGAACCATAAGAAATCTGTGGGAGATGTGAGAAACAGGTCGTATGGCCTAAAATCAGAGCCACTCTTACAGAATTAGTTTGCTTTTCCTCCAGAGATTAACACTTAGAAATTCTGGGCTAGATTTCAAGAAGAGTGAACTCTAACCTGAGTATTTTCCCTCTGCTTGTTTTTCTTAACCTGAAAACAGCTTTAAGAGTGTTTGCAATAAAATGCCAGGAAAAATAAAACGAAATTAAATAATCCATTTCCAAGCTTTGGGAACTACTCTTTTCAGTTTATAAAGCAAGCTAAAAATACCTCCTACGCTCAATAAGCATTTGAAGGCTTGCTCAGTTTGAGCTTGTTCACTATCAGATGTGCCCAGGTATTTTCTGCTTCAGATGCATGTCCCTGTAGAGCTGCCCTTGCTCTCCCCAGTGAGTCTGTGCATGTGTAGCACTTGTGGAACCTGCTCCTGGGTTAGCAAATATTTTTGTTTGCTGTATAGGACGGGAGAGCTCTGCTCTTCTCTCCTTCCATCTCCATCCAGGAAGAACACTTGGTCCCAGTGCAAGTGTGATTCCACCCAAGGGGTTAATTTATTTTTTTTTTCTTCTCAGGTATGGAGCATAAAACTTACAGCACAAAGAATGCCACAGTAATAGCTACAAGAGCAGAAAGTAAGGGAAGCCTCAGGAATTGTGCCTTGAGATGGTGCATTGTCAAAATTTGGACGTATTTGGACTCTCATTGAGCTGAAGGCTAATGGTGTGGTACCTGGGTGTGGCTTTGTAATGAACTATGTGTGTGCATTTTAATACAAATATTGTTGGTTTATGCTTTGAGAACTACACAAACCATTCCTAGGCCCAAGATCATGATAGGCTGGGCCAGAAGTCAACCTCAGGTCCAGAGACATCCAGGCTTGAATACTCAGCTGGTCAGTGGCTTTACATGTATTCCAGCACAATTTTGCTGCAGCTTTGATGGAATTTTTGGTTATTTTTTGGTAAAAGTATCAGCACAGTAATTTAAAAGCTCTCAGTTGGCCATACATTTTAAACAGGTGTTCTTGGTTCCCCATCCTTCTGTCTCTTGACTGTTGTTGAGGCAGTGCATACAATTTGTATCTGGTATCAAGTGTTTTGAGATGCTGAATGTTCTGAGAAAAGGCATGCATCTTAACATACTGCTTCTGCCCAAGGGCTGGGAAATACAGTAAACACACACATGCAGGTTTTCAAATGGCTCATTTTAGTTGTTCCTTGCAGAGAGATTCCTGTGGCTCTAAAGATTTACAACTTCCTGTTTATTTGTTTTGTCTTCGCTTGTCAGTGACAAGATGGATTTTTTAAGGTGTTATTTTGTTCTTTAATCAGCCTAAAATGTTAGTTTATTTTTCTAGAATACACTGTCTCCTAGTGCATAAGAACTTGAAAGTTAAATGGGATAGAAGATCATCATATAAGCTACACTGAGGTTCATTTTTCTGCTTTTTATTACCCTCACTGAGAGGACTCTGATTCTGGCATCCTGGACATACTGGATAGAAATGTGTCATAGAACTGTGAGCAACTGAAAAAAGTTGAATTGGATTGGGAGCTAGCATGTCTTCAGTTAGAAGAATCTGTTTTCTGTATCTTTTTCTCTGTCTTAGAATATGTAATTCTTTTTGACCTTCATTCTTAGTATGAATCATACTGCACTTCATGGAGAATCCTGTTTGCTTCTTGATAACGAACTTGTAGCAGCATGAAAAGTATTTTTAGACCATTAGGAGAACAGGGTTCTATGTGCAGCAGCAGTTTAGATACTGAGGATAACACTCCTGGGTACTGGTCCACAGCCATTTTTTCAGTGGCAAAGATTGGTTTCTGCTTCATTTCCTCCTCACTACTGAGCTGCTCCAGTAATGGAGGCAGCTCTTCTGGTGACATGGAGCTGAGGGTTGGGTGATGGGCAGGAGGTGGGATGGGGCAGGATGCTCCTCAGCTCCATTTTTTCACTTGGGAAGGGTCTTGGTTTGGAAAGACAGGTTTCTGCCTGGAAAAGCTGGAGTTTCTCTTAGAATGGGGAATGTAAACCCCTCACCCCTGCCAAATTACAATTTTGCAATTAAGGACTTTCAGGCAAAGATTTGGGAATAGGAATAACAGTTCTTTACTAGGAATACTAACAGTACAAATGTAGTAGAAAAACAAAATCACCTAACCACACCAGCAAACAAACAACAATTTTGGAAAACCCTGACAGAGTCAGAGCTACAACCTGACACCCTGTTGGTCAGGGTGTTGGAAGCAGTCCCAAAGTGAGTCCTCCTGGAGTGGCAGAGGTGGTTCTGGTGAAGTAGAGATGATCCTGTAGGAAGGGTCCAGTGATGGTGAGAAGGGTCCAGTCTTCCTCCAGGAATCGGGTGAAGCCAGATTCCTGGTGTTCCTGTGTCTCAGTTTTTATCTAGGTAGGAATGGTTGGCTCCCCCCACTGGGTGGAGCATCTCACAATAGGATGATGGAATGTGGATCTGTTAGTTTGGGGAGGTTTTGGCACATTAGCAGAAAATATCCCCCTGGAGGGAGGATGGGTGGTGCAAGAGATAAGAAACACTGCCCCACCTGGTTTTAACTGTTGGCCCATTATCAGAAGGCATCCACCCCTCTCCCCCCAGAGTTACAAGAGGGAAAGAAAAACATCTCCCCAACTGCTTTTAACAAATGAAATAGAATACACACCCCTGACTCCACAACCCGAGACAGAAGACCTGGGTAGTGTCTGAAATGTTGTCCATATGAACTGCTCACAGATGTATCTGAAAGTCTTCTAGTGCACTTTTAGTTTAAAAAGTAGCAATTCTTCTAAATTGAAAAATGCAATGTTCTGCAGGTGAGGTAAGGTTCTGTCGGAAATTTGTTGCCACCAGAGAATGGCAACTCAGTATGTCTCATTTTCCCGTGTTTTGGGTTAGTGACTTGCGTTGTAGCAGTTACATGACCTCAAACACTTGCTTCAGGCACTTGGTGTGTTACCTGATCATATGGATACAAATTGGGCATGAGACTTCTCGTCTGGAAAGGTCTGTGATGGAGGTGTGTAAGGACAATATTTGCAAGTGGTGTAGTTAACACAGCTGACACTGTGCCAGCTGTCATTAACTGGGTTTGGGGTTGGTGGGAGAGACCTGTTTTTAACTTAGGTCAATTAGGATACGGTTCTAGCATTTTTACCAACTGCATCTACTCTCCTCCACTCCCAAATTTTGATTAAAAAAGGAATTTATGTTAGAATTTAACCTCTGTCTGACCTCTTCTCTTTTAAAACTATTTAATTGGTTATATAGAGCCAAATTTTACTTGGAATCTTTTTTTTTTTGAACAGCTATTTCATTGGGAAGTGTGGTGCTTCTAGGAGTGCTTCGTGTGGGCTGACAGATGCTAAATGCAGTGTCTCTGAGACCTCTCTGTTCCAAAGAGGCTTATTTATTTTCAAGGAGGAACAATTTTAACAGATACTGTAATAAGAGCAAAACTTCTTCAACATTGCAGACTGTCTTGTTTGAGAAGGGTACTTGTTTAATGAAGGAATAATTTCATGGATAGCTGCATTAATGGGCAGATGTTGTACAATTCAAAAAGATAATCTGTACATGCTTAGCACATCACAATTAATGCAGGACTTGAGACTATTATTGTCTCCCTAGAGGTAGTACTAATTAAAAAGCTAAACCTAAGAACAAGGTCAGATATTATTTCTACTTAGGGAACTTGTTAGAATAAATTGATTTTTTTTGTTAGAATTTGTCTTTTGTTCATGTGTCTTGGTAAGAATATTAAGTTAAAAGTGGCTTGTGAACAGCAAAGCATCTAAGTCTTTTTTCCTGGTTTTTTTGTGAGCAATTGGTTGTCTTTGGACACTGATACTGGATTACTGAACACTTGGACTGCAGTAAAATTAAATACAAAAGGACAGCCAGTTGTATTCTGTGTATTATTAGCAAGGTCAGCTAGTTCTGGTATTTCTCTTATTACAAGAACTGTTTTGCCACTTTTGTGTTACTTCTTCCCTGTGCTTTAATTTCCCTGGACTTCACTGGTATTCGTTCAGTATATTTGCTTAAGGGGAGAGAATTCTTGCATCATGGCTTTCACCTGCCCTCATCTTAAAGCCCAGTTTTGGCCTTTGGAACCTAAATCAAATGGATTGTGTTCCCTAAAATTGGATAATTTCTGCTACCTTTTGAAGGATTCAAAAGATAAATAAATTCAAAGGCATTAGTAGAGTACAGTTCTGCCAAATGTTGAGCACATTTTGGGAGGAGCTCTGTGCCTTCAAATCTCTTGACATCCAGAACAATTAAATTGTTTAAGTCTTTGCTGAACAGCATGCCAGAAGAATATATTTGTAATATATGTAGAAAGTGTATGGCTATTTAACTGCTTGCAGATAAGCAGAAAACCTGGCTTCTTTTTCTTATAGGGCTTTCTAAATGTAGCTAATTTTAAAAATAAGAAAAAAATAATTACTTTTTCTCTCAGAAATTAAGAATGAATGGCATTTTGTTCAGGTTTTTCTGGATCATTTGGTCTTTACAGAATTAAGATGCAAAAAAAATTAGTAATAAGAGGAATTATTAATAACTTGTTCACAGAAGCAGACTTTGCAGACTTCTTTGTTTTCACTTGTGGTGGCTGTAATTTTTTCATTGTTTTCAGAGTTCCATAATATTTTGTTTTCCTCTAGAAACATCTGTTGCCATATTTCATAAGTATGGCAGCTTTTACACTGGGAACCATTTATTTTGATGCCAACATCATAACCTAAGCATTTAAAATGATGAATTTTGCTAAAACAGTATTTAGGAAGCAGTTGCTCATGGCAGGAGGTCCTCTTTAATATGTGAATTATAAACTGGGAGGTCTCTTTTCTGCTCCAGTTTTTTTTTCCAAACATATTTAATCCACAAGATTAGAAGGTGAAAATGAATTCTCTGTGCATTGCTGAAATTTGAGAGCTCTGTCAAGGAGTGAAATTTCCCAGAGTTTTGTCAGTATCCTGCATTCAATAATATGCTTTTTGTAAAGCATTTGTACAGTATCCTCTTCATCTTCAGTGTTTCCTCACAAGAGATCTCAGTTTGGGGTGTGTATTTTTTCTTATGATTTATGCCAAAGCACAAGAGCTCTACTTGAAGTTTTGGACCAGGGGAATCCTGTAGGACAGCTAAGGTGAAGGTCAGTTCCCTTGTGTTCCTCATCTGATGGAGAAACTTTGGCAGATTGGACAAGGTGGCTTTTGTAAGGCTCAGTTTGTGTGAGCTGCAGTGACAGTCAGTGAGCAAACCTCAGCTGGACACAGAGCACGCTGAGGCAACCAGCGAATGAGTTTCTAGGTTGGAGCCTTGTTTTATGAGATGATACTGGACAAGGACAGCTGCCTTTCAGGTATGTAATCCTTGGGCCATCCTAGAGCTAATTGAGATATTATTTGAAGGAGTATAACCATAAACCAGAACTTTTGCTGGAGATCTTCAGTGCCAGTTTTGTGTATGTTCTGAATTTATCATCAATACACACTGTAATTTTTTTCCCCTCTGGCTTTCCTTGGGTTGATTCTCTTCCAGCATCACATTATCCTCCTGCCAGTCCTGGCCAAAGCACTGTTATTATATGATACTTTAGATAGACTGTTGACCAAGTTCATGCAGAAAACCTTGAGTTTGTTTACGAAGAAACTTATTGTTTGGGTTTTGTGTGAACCTCTAAGACTGCAAAGTAGTCTGTAAAAAAAAAAAAAAAAAGCAGGTTGTTACTGAATTCAGGAATTGAAAAGAAATGTTCCATCTGCTAAAAAGAGTAGTGTATGTCTAAAGACAATATACAAAATCAGTAATTCCTCTCTTCAGTTAATCAGGTCAGATGCTGACAATAATTACAAGCTCCTCATGTGTAGTGAAATGTCATATACAGAGGTAAAAGTGGACCATGAAGAAATGGCTCTATACTGCTTGCTCAGTAAAGGTTATGCTACTATGGCATGAAGGATTGAAGTGATGTAGTCAAAGGCCACCCAAGTTATTCAAAATCAAAACCATTTTTTAAGATACCTGCACAGACAACATTCTCCTCCAGCACGGGGATACCAGGTGATGCCTCAGCTCATCTGAGTTTATCAGGTTTTCATAAATAACTTTCTTATTCTTCATGAATTCATTCCTTTTGAATTTAATTCCTTTATTCCTATTACAGACTCTCTTCATTAGTAGTAGCTTATATCTGCATCACACCAGCTGGAAGGGATTTGGCATTTTACTTTGTGCAGGGCAAAGGTCCCACATTTAAGTGCAGCTTCATTGACACTGCAGCTTTTCTGTATGTTTTGGCAGTAGGTATTTGTTTCAGTGGTTTGTGATGAGGATGTTACTCTTGTCCTAGAAGATTAAATTTTTCTGGAATTTTGAAAGCATTTCCAGCACCCGATGCAGGCAGTGCTGCTGAACAAACAGAAGCACAGCAAGATTTGTTTTATTGAGGCACTTGCCTGGCAAGCTGTTTGTCCTGTATGTGGCCCAACAGTCATTGTAGGAGGTTTAACAAGCCCTGGGTGGTTTTGATCGAAGGGAAAGCAGTGAAGCGCCCCAGCAGTTCTGCTCTGACCTTCCGACTTAATCTGGTTGAACAATTTGTTCCTACAGCTAAATTTCTCAAACCATGCAATATTTCATTTCTTTTTCTGTCCAGTACTGGCCTTTCTGCCAGTTTACACTGCCACCTGTCTTTCCTGTCTGGTTTTGAGGTCTTCCCCTGCTGTGTTTTGTTATTTTTCTTATCAATACTGCTCCTTTCCGAGCTATATTTCCAGTCTGTCACTGTGTAAAGGAATTGAGTAAACTCTCATTTCAGTGCTTGCTGATTTGCAGAGGTAATCCACTTTGCCTGAGACTTGCTTGCTTTTGCTGAGCATATGATAAAATTTGACTTGGATATCTTCCTTGAGATCAATTGCTCATTTTAGCTGGGTTTTTTTTTTTTCCCTAAGTGTCTTGGGGATTTTTATTGTTGCTGATTTTTTTCCCCTTCCTCTGGCTTTCTATCACTCGTGTGCTACCAAAGCAAACTTGACATTCAAGTGGGATAATGCTATCAGTTTCATGTTGTACTGTACTGGGCACATTCTACTTCATTCTCCTCCTATCAGCACCAGCAAGTCAAGCAGTTGGTAAGTATTTGAGACATTGCTGTACATGAAAGAGAAGAATGGTGTGCCTTTTTTTCGTTTATTAGTATAAGTAAAACCTTTTCACTGCTGAGGCAACATTAATGTTAGCTTTCTTTTGCAGAGATTAAAAATACAGCTGTTGCCTAAAGTTCTTACCTTTTAACTTCAAGACCATTTGGTTGGTTTGTTTGTTTGTTTTTGGTTTTTTGTTTTGTTTTGTTTTGTTGTTTCATTTGTACAATCAAAGCAAGTTTGTTGAAAAAGTTGTCTGATCCCTCTGCTTGTCACAGACCATCATACTTCTTCCACTTACCCTGTATTAAGACAATAAATTATATGTGATTATTGCAAATTTGTACTTTGCCATTATATATATATTTATATATATATATATATATATATATTTTCAGGGAAGCTTTTTGATACTTTAGCTCTTGATATCATGAGTTGAAGAATTCAATATTCCTGGCTTTGGTAATTCAGAACACTGATTAGTAATCATCCTTTCTGGGACACCTGTCCATAGCTGAGGGGGAGTTTTATGCCTTTATCAGCTGAAATAAGACTGGATTTTCTTCCAATGGAAGCATTTGGGGAGCTGAAATAAAGTCTGCTCCTAGAACTTCTCTAAGTTAAGTAACTTGAACTTTTAATTGCTTAATATAAGCGCTTGTTGTGTTCTCTCTGACTTTGGGTTGTCACTTAAGGGTGGAACACCAATTTCTAATCTGATTTTGGTGTCAGTAAGGCTGTGCAGCAGCTCGCCTGGTACTGGTGTTACTGGCAGAGCCCAGATCTATATTGGGGATGAAGCTCAAATCAGCCAGTCTTTTGAATAGGTGCTTGACAGTTCTTTTTAATCAGAATTTTGGATAGTAAAAAGCGAAACGGCACAGAAGTATTGATGTTCTCAATTTGTAAACCCTTATTTAATCTGATAGATTTGCTATGCTCATTAGAGGATGAAACTAACTTTGTTTCCCTAGATCTATTTTACATAAATCCATGATGTCTGGCATTAATTTAACATGTTTTTTTGTTTCTGAATCAGTTGAATCCCCTGAAAATATTTCTTTTTCTTGCTTGAATCTGAGTTATGCCACATGCTGTCAGCACCTGGTTATTCTCACTGGGAATAACAAATGGAAAAGTGGTACTTCACAATCCTGTGGTAGCAATGTATTCTCTTGATTTTCTGGGACAGTGTACAATTAAAGACTATCACTGTGGGATGAGAATGGCCATTTCTGTCTTTATGTAACCTGTGAGTTAGAAACTTAATGCCTTAATGCTGCTGTTAGATCATACCCATCTTGTAATGTTGATAACCTCTGTGCCCACTACCCTTGAAAAAGACTAACATTACTAAGCATGATCTTTTTCTTATCTTTAGCTTCACTATTTTTTAGACTTAACATAATTTACCATAACCACACAGAAATTGAGAGAATCAAGAGTGTTTGGTGTCCCTGCCCTGGATGTCTAACACTTGTCCCTGTGTTTCCTGCACAGGAATGAAATCAGGCCCCTACATCCTGGCCCGTGTGTCCTCCTCTGCATCTCGGTCTGCATCTTGATCAGCTAGGGGAAGGAAGAAGCTGTAACTGTAACATCAAACACCCTTCCTCCCTTCCACAGCCAATTAAACTTCTCTCCAATTTACACACTCCTTTTCCCCCAAACACTCTAATTTTCCACACCTGTAGCAATCCTACAGAAGTTGGTGTAGTCAGTGAAGTTGATTCTCTCATTTTATTCTGTTCACTTTTAAAATCCTCTTTCATTTGACCTTCTGAGCAGTCCTAGCAGCTGACCCAAGGCTTCTGCCAATAACCCATATTGCCACAGGACCTGTAAGGCTTCAGCTGTGTCTCTCTTTTGCCAGGTGCCAGAAGATCAAATTCCTGATTTGCAAGCACCCGGTAACACAGAGTAATTTAGAAGGGGTAGCAGTGGCTGTCAAGGGGTATCTTGGGAAACAGAAATTTCTACCAGGCCCTGTGGGAACAAAGTTCACGTGGGTACAGGTTTTGCAATTACAGAAAATGGCAGTAGTCTGTTTCAAGAAAAATAAAGGGTTTGCATATTTGAACACTTCTCAGTGTGTTTTCCTTTTGACAGCATGACAGTTTGTTAGTCCCCTTTTCTTCAGTGCTACGTTTCTAGGCATAGAAATTTTGCTTTCTGATGTAGCTTAAGGAAACCTTTGAAGTGAAGTACATTAGCATATAAACTTTGGAACTCTTTGGTTGTTCTTGGGTTGGGATAATAAATGTTTGTTCAGGTGCCCTGTCTTAGGAAGTGAGTGTTTTCTGCCTTGTCTCAATGCATTAACTATTGTGCTGTATTTTCATTAAAACACCTGTTGTGTTTTTCAAACCCGGGCTTATTTCTAATTTCTGTTCCTCCAGATTATAAATTTTGAGTGTTCTTTTGATCTTGCCTGCTTTAAGTCTGAATGAAAGTGTTCCTTGCATGTATATGAATGTCTCCCTCCCTTGGGAGATTCCTCCTGGCCTGGCAGAGAACATGGAACTGGATCAATCACCTGTCACTTAACAGTGTTAAAGATTCCACGGGCTTTATCTCATACCAGTTCTGATAAAATGCTTGTTCCAGTTGCATGGCAAGCATCCATTTTTGGTAGCTGTTGTCTAATGAGTCATGTTTTTGTAGGGCTGACCATATGGCTAGTGAATCTGAAGCACTCTAAATATCGTGAATTTACTTTGTGTTGATGCACTGTGCACTTGTTTGGTGTATATGAAATAGGTTTGATATGTAAATTTTATTATTAATTACACAGACATAAGCCACCTGTGTAGTGATTGTGCATTAAGTAAGGTGCAAGAGCTATTCTCCAGGACAAATGGATATTTTATGTCGGTAGAAAAAAAAAAGGGGGGTTGGAAAATGAGAATGCGCTCAAAGTAGCTGGAATATATGATAACCTTGAATATTGTAAGCAGAAAGGGTGTGAATGCAATGATACTGTATGCCAGAAGAAATTTTAAATGTACATTTTCTTAGAGAATTTGCTAAGGAGGGATGTGTTTCCTACATATTGTATGTGTGGTTTTATATAAGATTTACTTTTGGGCTTTAGTAAGATTAAATAGCGCTGGGAAAAGTCAGTGTAAAAATGGTCCACAATAGGAAGTCTGTAGGATGTGTGCACAGGCCAGAGGGACTCATCATTTGCTTTTTTTTTTTTTTTTTTTTTTTTTTGGTGTTTCTGCATTTAAGTGCTCATTTGCAATGCTGCATTAATGTAGGGGTTTGGAGTGAATTATAAAAGGAGTAGATAACAGCTTGCTTTGGCTATAAAGCTGCACTCTCATTTTTTTGGCAGTAGGTAAAAAGGCTGATCAGGAGAATGTATTTCCTGTATTTTCCAAATATAAACCAGATACTCAGTCATGAAAAAGTCATTCACTGTTTTCTGAAGACATTTTTTTTTCCAATGTGAAATTGTAGTTTGGGTGGAAAACATTTTAGTCCTTATGCTCAAAACAAGCATCAAGAAAAGATGACTGTATAAGGTGGGGTGGTATTGGTTTTTTTTTTTTTTTTTTTTTTTTTTTTTTTTTTTTTTTTTGTGTGTGTTTTGTTTTTTGGTTTTTTTTTTCTTTTTTTTTCCCCCTCCACATCCTCCTTCACTCCCTCCCTGGATTCTGATTATTTCTGGCTTTGAACAGATGAGATCCCCCTAATGACCATATTAGTGTTTTTAATCCTGCAAAGCAGGAGTGAAAGTACAATTATTGTACATGAGTATCAAAAATACTTCAGTTCAGGCAATGTTTTTGATGGTCCAGCTTTCACATAATTTTTAGAAATTAAGGCATGATGTATGGCTGTGGGTGGTCCATATTTGGATTGTTTATGCTTGCAATTTTTTAGATCATTCCCTTTGAATACTTAAATTGAGGTTCCTATTTAGATGTGAAAGATCAAGGGATTTCCAGATCCCGTGTAGAAGGACTTATTTCTGGTGGTGTTCTTCCCTTGACCCACTTAGAGCCACTGCTTTGTTCTCCTCCAGTAGTTGTGGTGACTTTGAGTGGCTTGAGGAGGCTGGGAAGAACTTCAGTAAACAGGCAAAAAATATATTCTGGTGATAGTCACTCTGCTAGTGATGCTGTGCTGAGGAGTTTTACAAGGGAGTTTTGGATGGCATGGCAGGTAAAATGTCATAAGCAGAGGCCTGCATATCCATGGAATCTCAGTTTTCTAACAAGGCTTCTTGAAGCAGATGTTCCTTGATGTTCCTTGTGGACCTGTAGCCTCTTTTCCAGGCTGGTGTCCTCATTATCCAGTGTAGCTGAACATCCCTGTACGGCAGAGCAGCTGCATCCCACATCGCTGGGACCCAGGAGCACAGTGAGAGTCAGAAGTGCTTGATAACCACAGGCAGAGCTGATGGATTTATCCCCATTCATACCCTGAAATGCTCTTCAAATGGAGATCCTGCCTTCCCCTCTCTTTGGGAATGGGAAATACTTGGCACTGCAGGAGATGCTGGCAGAAATCTGCAAAGATTTTGCTTAAAGAGAAGGGTCATTACATTTGTTCATAATGGAAGAAAGAGCAGGTAGAAAGACCCTCAGTGTTATGCTCCTCCTTGAGACAGCCTCGGAGTGCCTTCCACCTAGAGGGAGTTGAAAATTGATAGTGCTTTATCTAAGAATAACTCATCACAGGGACAGTAAATGATGCTGTCCCAGCAGCAGGCGTGTCCCCCTGTAAGGTTCATGTTGCACACACAGCTTGCTCAGCAGGCCTTTCTTCCTGCTGGGCTTTTAGCTGGATAACCATCTCACCTTGCCTCTGATGGTTTAACGCAGCAGAGCAGCAGGGAAAAAGTGTTCTGTCACCATCATATCAATGCTTGCTCTATGAGGATGATGCAAACCTTTTTACAGAAAACAACATCCCAGAAGTTGGTGAGGTCTGGGGCTATGGGAGCCCATGCACTCAGGCCCTGATGTCTTAGGGGAGCTGAAATCTTTATACTGGTATACACAGCTCCTTGAAACCTTTTCCAAGACAAGCCTGCTGTTTTTATTAAAGGATTTTATAGGGCTCCCTGTACATCATATCTTGCACAGCTTACGATATTGGCTCTTAAAAGTGGCTTTGAATACAATGCCAAGGCCCCCCAGCAGCAGCTTTACAGGCTGCTGGCGAGCTGGGAAGCTGCAGTTGGCTGTCCCCGTGCTAGCCGAGCTCCTTTGCTGGCTTTTCCAGCTAAAATGATGAAGCATCTGTTCTGTCTGGTTTAATTAGATATGACTTCCTTCCTGAATACAGCAGGGAGCTCTGCAAAGTGCTACAAGCTCTTGTTCCAGAAGTGCCTCCTTCGAAGGAAAAATGACTTGTAATCTAATGCCAATGTCTAATCCCCCTCTGTACCCACTCAGTGCCTGGGTAAAGGGCTTCCATGTGGGCCCTAAAAATGAAAACAAAAGCTTCATCATCAAGGTAGTTTCTGTTTCCTTTCAGGAATCCTGACATAAAATTATTTTTTCTTGCTTTCAGTTTTGCAAAGTTGCTAAAAAGCCATGATTCCAAGTATTTAGGTGGGGAAATTTGACACTCATTGTCTATACATCAGCTTGTATATGAGCACTACTGAAGGGATCTCCCAAACTCCTGTTAGTGCTTCTGGATCATTAGATCTGGAACAATGTGTTCAGAACCTTTTTGCCGTTATGTTAAAGAGCCAGGTAGATGCTGCAGCCTGTAGCAGCTGATGGCAGCTCAGAGGCAGGGTGCTTGAAGGCAGGCAGCAGCCTTAATTCCATTGTGCCTGCCTGTAGAGACAATTTATATCCCGAGTTTTGTCCCAGGTGCTTGCAGGATGCTGTTGAAGTGCAAAGTGACCTCTGGTAGCCTCAGGACATATCCCGCTCATTTTAATGTGTGTATAAGGGCAAGGGTGTCCCACTCAAATGTTGCCACTTAGAAGAAACCTTTTAAAAGGCACGTAATGACACATAATGCAGCTTGGTCTATTTTTCTGTGTAAGTTATTTCAGTGCATGAGGAGAACAAGCATGTAAAACCTCAGCATGTTATTGCGTAGTACTTTTAAAAGTGGTAGAAGGATGTATAACAACAGGCACTTAAAGCAAGCATAGCTTGGGGTTTTTTTAGCAGTGATGGGGACTGAATAAGATGTATTCTTGTTCAGGAAGCTAAACACTAAACTAGGGAAATAAAACTGAAGGATATATAAGAGCAAATTATTTTTTCCCCTCAAGAAACACAGAGTTAAAATTCATCTCCTCAGTAAACCACGCTTAAAGATTAGAGTACTGAAGAAACAAACACTAGATGAGCTTTTAACATAACAGCATCATCCTCTGGCTTTTTTAAAGGAAAAAAAGACTCCTTACAGACTGTATGCAAGTAAGAAACTTGAGAGAAACTTCTTAAAGGAGGAGTTTGGTGCTCTGATTACCTTAGGTCTGAAGATGAAAAGTCTCAGGGAGACAGATGGGAGAAGTTGAGTAGAAACAATTCCAGATCTAAACAGGCTTCATCACTAAAGAGTATTTGAAAATTAATAGTAGAGTTTTGAAGACTCTGCCAAGGTAAATTCTTTTCAGTGTAATTAGTAAAGAAGGAAGGAAGTGTTCAGTTGTTTGACGCTCACAATCTGCCAGCGTTGTATTTCTATTTCATAAGAATTTTCTACTTCACATTGCTGTGGTTAATATTTGGAGGGAGGAAAACACAGAAAATAAAAGTCAGCATTGAATGGGAAGGGGTGAACTTTAGAATGGGGCTGCAATTCGTGTGGATCCTTTCAAACGAAAAAAAGTGGGAAAAGCCAGGCAGGACTCGGTGGTTGGATTTAGATGTGTCTTGAGTAGTTTGCCCATCCCAAACTGGTCCATAATGGTCTCTGCTTTTGATTACTGCTTTTTCTCTAAGACCAGAAGAGCACGTCATAGTGCACTTCCAGATGTGACTTCCCAAACTCAAAACACTTCAGTGAGTCATAAAGCATGGTGTCAGTTTTTAATGATTGTTATATTTAGGCAAGAGCCCAGAGAGGAAGGTGTAAAAGGCTGCTCCATGGTTGGATTGCAAAACCATTGGCTCCAGGTTCTCGTGAAGTCTGTGTATGAATATGGCTGGAGCCTGAAATCTTGCAGCTTTGTCATGTCTACATGTTTTCCAACTTCTTTTTTACACAAAGACTACAGGGAACACCAGCCAACACATGGCTTGTGTTATTTTTGAATTAGTATTGTTAGGATTTTGTATGTTGACTAATGTGTTATTGCTGTGGTGTATCACAGAAATAAAATGCGGCCTTGTTTTGACAAGGAAATGTATGTTACAGTTTCCTTGTGATATATTGTACTGCCTTGTTAGTTTGATATTTTCCATTAATGTGGAAGAGCAGAGTGGAATAAGGGAACAGAAGAGATGTGCGTCTGCCATGAATTTTCCCTCTCCTTGAAAGGCTCTCATGTCCTCTACCAATTAGTTGCCTTCCCTGCACTGCGTGATGTGCTGCCCACTCAGAGTTTAGCTGGCAGTCACACGCAGTTTGCTCCCCTGTGAAATTCCTGCAAGCAGAGCAGCTCCACCAGCTTTCCCAGGCTGCCCTGTGGGTCTCTTGGTTGCCAGGCTTGAGAAACTGGACTGTGTTCTTCTGGATTAAGCCAGAATATAAATATCAAGTAAGTATAAAAATCACTTACATTTTGAAGTAAGTGTGATCCTGCCTATTTTCGGATTCAGAATTTTATTTGAAACAGTTTATCTAGATTGCTTCAGATTGTTATGGGATTTTTTGTCATGATTTTTGATGTGTAGGCAGTCAAATTTTACGTTCACTGCCAGGCTTGCTGAGGCTTTAATGATGCAGGTAATTTATGGGCTGTACTAGAGATGGAGATTTATGGAAGCAAAAATTTATGCAATTAGATATATTAGTGTATTTCAATTTAACTTTTAGACTAATTAACTTCAGAAGTTATTTGAACAGTTGGTAAAAGTTTTACGATGATATGGCTGTAGTACAATTTTCCAGTCAGTTTCACTTTCACTGCATTGTTTTGTTTGCTTGGCTTTCACTTACTGGTCTGATTTTATTCAGTAGGAGCAGCAATGATTATAGACATTCATTTCCTATGAAGAGTTTATGTTACTCTGTTAAAAACAAGACCTAACTCCTCAAAAATAATCTTGTAAAATTTCCTCTTTGAATAGGAAGTTTAAACAGCTGATTTTGATAGGTCATAGAGAGCAAATGTATTACTTAGGGGACAGGGTGCCAACCTTTTACTTCTACGTCAGAGCAATGTCTCATGCAGAATAATCCTCAAGATATGACTGAGACTGCTCATGTTGTAGCATTAGACCAGAAGCACATACCATGGCCACTCTGAGGCTGAGGTTTTAGATGGTATTTGGAGTTGTATTTCAGGGGACAGGTGGAAGTAATGATGACAATTAGAATGCCTTTGATGCCACATTTAGCAAGTGCTCTTTTACTAAAGTGGGCAGATCAAACAACAGGAAGCAGTTCCCTCACTTGTAATACGAAGCTTGGCTTTGCAGCCAGTGCTCTGTCTGAAAATCTGCCTCTCTTTTGCAGGGAGGAACTAAACTGTTGATTTCCCTGCTGCCCTGTTTCCCCTGGTTTCCCTAATGGGTTTGCTCCTCTGTGCAAGTTTAATACAGGAAATGGAACCAAGTCAGTTCTTTGTCACCTGGGGTATATTGACACAGCTAGCAGAGCCTGAAAGCCTCCTGCCCCTCCTAGGAAGCTTACACCATGGCTGTGCTCAGAGCAAGCAAAGTGACTTCCCAAATTCTGGCTATGAGTTGGAGGCTATAGCATTTTTGTCCCCATGAGTGATTTGGTCCAAAACCTTGATAGTTCCCACAATTAATGTAACCAGATGGCACCGAGTGGCCCAGAACTGCAGAATTTTTCTGAGCACATCTGTCAGACACAGCAGAGGTGTAATTTACATTCATGCTGGTCTTTGAGTGGTGGCATTCATTGTCTCAGCTGACATCTAATAAAGACCATTCTAATCATCCTCCATTTAGTTTGGTGGCTATTAAGCACATCAGCTGCATAAAAACTATGTTTGCTTGTAGCCAACCTTCTCTAAGACACTGAAAAGTAAGGACATCCTGCTGGTCCAACTGTTGACTGTTGTCTGGTTAAGAACTACACACCTGCAGTCATCAAATACAGTAAATCTATGAGTCCCTCAGTTATATGTCCTTCAAAACAGGGACCCACATGAGAGGTGTCTCTTGCTTCTGCCAATTTGTCATTTGCTGACTTTTGCCACATTCTGTGCTGTAAATCTAACTTACAAAAAGAGATATGAGAGAGAATACTGATTCTGTAAACTGAACAGATAGACAGGTTCCATTTGCAATACTTCATTTCTTTTGTGTTTCTTGTGAATAAGAAAACAATGGTAGAGGACATAGGAAATGTACCTGAGTTACGTACATGTGGATGAGCTGATGTTTGGAGTGACTTGGAGCTGAAATGTGCTATTCCAGCATGAGTCCAGCAGTTCTTTTTTTCATGCTTTTTGTATTGCAGCTATGTTTAGCATATCATGTTTTGGTTGAGGTGCAGCTTTGGAGTTCTGTAATGTGACTTGTTATGTAGTCAGAACAACAAGGGTCAGGTTTTGCATTTTATTTTTTTTTTCTGACATAGAAAGGCATCTGCCAATTAGTCTGAAACTTTCAGGGATCCCCTGCTGTTATTTCTCAGCCATGAACACCTTGTTAAAGTTCATTCAAAGTCAGTGCTCCATGTTGAGTTGCTGGAATACTGAATTGTTCTTTCCGCTGGGACTTGCTTGATTTGAGTGAAGAGAGCACAGCTCCCTGCAGCGTACCCAGTATTCCAGTGACTTGTGGTTACAAGCATGAGGGAATAGTGCAGGGGCTACCAGCAAGCAGCAGCTTGGCACATCACACTGTTCATGCATTTTCTGGTGTCTGCTTTTTTAAATCCTTCTGTCATACAGGAGGATGTACACAGGCATTTCACAAATAGTAACATGTATAAACCCACCAAAGTGATTATTAGGCAGTGCATATTCATGTGACTGCTAGAAAGCTTTTAATGCAGGGAGGTTGGACTAAATGACCTTTGAAAGATCCCTTTGTACTCAAAATGTTCTATGATGTTAGATGTGTTAGATGCACATACTTGTAATATTTGAATAGTAGAAAATATATTCTCTGCATTTTAATAGCTTATTAGCTATTAAAGTTCTCTGATATTTTATATAGTATATTTTATATACTATGGGTATATTTTTTCTGTTTTTCATAGACATGTGGGTAAACATACTGCATGGGTGTTCCCCTGGAAAGAGAAAATATAAAGAAATTCCTCTTTCATTTATGTAGATAAATCAATGTTTTCACATTAGTGGGTGGAAGGGAAAAGGCTAAAAATATTTTTTGCCCATAAATTGTACTGCAGTTAGCACAACCACTTTCGTGTGTGATCCCTTAATTTATGTGTGTGGCAGGCTCAAAGGTGAGATGACCCAGATCTGATTGCAGTCCTGTATCAGTGTAAAGCAGATGGACAGCGGCGGCTCCCCAGGCAGCCACAGTGCTCTTGTCAGTGGAAGTCAGCCTGAGATCAGAATCTGAAACATTTACATATTTTAGATAAGAAGGTGAAACTTAATATTTCGTGTTGCTAGTTTTCAAGAAACTGTCTCAGCTGGGTTTCTATTTGTTCTGCTTTCTACTGTCTCTTGTGCTGTGAAGTACAAGGAAAAACTAAGCTGAGACATTATTGTACCATAAAAGGCTATCTGGTACCTAAGAACAGGAAAGGAAACTTACTCTGCACAGTCCATCTATTACTAGTGGGATGTACAGCTGGATCTCTGCAATAAATTACTGCAGCACATCTCAGGTACTCTCTGAGCAAGAAAAATTTCCGAACTGAGCTCACATCAGTGGTTTTTTTTATTGTGGAGAGTTCTCCTCTGTGTTTGCAATAGACAGTAAGTAAACTAATGTGATGAAATGTTGTCCTCTTTGTCCTTTTCAGGATCCTGGTTTATTGCAATGGAGCACTTGCATAAACTTTTGCCACATAGGCATTTTTTCAGATGTTGCTGAATAAAAATAGCTTCAAATTGCCAAGAAGTGGCTGTGGGTTACGAACATGAATTTCATAAATCTTTTTATCTAAATTAAAGCAAAATCAAGAGTCTTTGTTAAAACAAACAAAACCACACACAAAAAAGCGTGTTTAAAAAGAAAAAAGTCTTTGCTTGGCTCTGGGAGAATCCTCAACCTGAAGTTCAGAAATACTAGATTTTCTTTCCAAACAGAAGATGCCTTCTCAATGTGGACAAGGAATCGGACAAATCAATTAGTCATAAAAAATGTTGCTTGGAGGCATAAGGCAAGGCTTCAGTCCGACAGTACTTTAAAGTTATGCAGACTTTAAAAGGAAGAGAAGCCAATACAAAAGTGTTGCAGCAGATTGAGTTAGACATCAGATTATAGTTCTTTTATAGTTGCAAGCAAATAACTGAAACTCTAGGCTTCCATTTCCCATACATGAACACAATGAGATAGTGTTTCTTACTTTCAGGAGAGAAGTGAACATTGTTTCTCAAAAATGTCCTGTGTGTCATTTATTCCTATTGTATGGGGTTTTTTGGGTGGTGGGTGGGGGGTTAAGCTAGGTCGTTAGTAAGCATCTTTTTGGAACTGCTTTCATAGCACGATAGAAAGAAACAAAGGTCTTTGCTTGAGTCTCAAATTGGAATTCTTGCATTGCACATTTCAGCAGCTTTAATCTGTCATTTAGTTTAATGGAAATTTGCATGGAAAATTTTAGTTATTTTATAGAGAAACTGAAGATTTTTTTTTTTTAATCATATAGGTTATTTCTACATTTAACTGCTGGCACTCCATTACTGTTGATCTTACTTAATGTTGTGTTAAGTGAGTTTTTCAAATTTCCATATAAACTATATATTTTATTTTGCAAATGGTTACGATTTGGTTTTGTATTGATGGACTGTATGAAATCTTCCAAATGCAGGAATATATATTTGTAAAGTATTACTGAACAAACTACTGTAATCTCCCTGTCTTCTTTCTAAATACATCCTCCACTTTTACCAGAGGTAACAAAAACATTATGCTAAAAGAATTTGAGTTAGTTGAGACCACCTCCTCTTTCCAGGTTTGTGTTTGATTTTGGTCATATTGAATTTGAAGCAGAAACTTTCTCAGTGAAGGAATGCAGTTCAAGAGCCTGGGTCCAGATGTTGTGTTTTCCTCCCATACCAGCCTAGGCTTCTGAGGCAGATATCCCCCTCTCTGAAAACGTGGCTTGGACAAAGTGCAAACGCCTCATTTCCTGAAATCTCATTGTTTAGGCCAACAAACAGGCAGGTCACCGCGCAGGTTGCAGAACTGAAACTGAACACCATCTTAGTTTCCCTGGATCAATGAAGTGTAATTTGAGGCTTGTGGTTGCCTGTCCAGCTTGGAGAACCAGCACAGAGAACAAAGGCTCAACACTGTGGCCTTCAGATATTTGAGCAGTGAAATAGTGTTGCTGCTGTTCTCTTCTGCTGGCTTTTGGCTCAGGGCTGTGCTGTTTAGGTAGGCTAGGCATAAATTTTTTGTGATGGTTATGCCAGCAAATTCTCCTAGAACAGAGGCAGCTTATGCTGGCCCTAGGTGGGTTAGTTGAAGAAGAAAAACAAAACAACAAAACCCCAAACCAGGAAAGAAAAACTTATTTGAGTTTTGCAGATGTTCACATAGACTGTTTCTTACAACAAAACTTCTTGGTCTGACTCTGTCAGTGGCTCTGTAAAATCAAGTCAGCAAAGAGCCCTTAGTGAACAATAAATGAAAAACTTGGCACAAGTCTGGCACTAGATGCAGATTAAAGAACAGTAGATGTAACTGGCTGTGATACCTATGGCATTTTCAGTAACTTGTGTGAAAGGCTGGAGTCCACAGCTTCTGCCCTCAGTGGGAGATGGTGCGTACAAATGTGGGCTGTCTTGGCTGGAATGTTTTTGCAGTGTGGCTGCTGCTTTTTGGACAGGGAGCCTTTTTTGGTCAGTAGAAACTCTGGCTTACAGTATTTTGTTTAGCTGCAGTTTGGGGTGTTCATTTATAATTAGGCTTCGCTGGGATGTAATCAGATCCATACTTTTCGGGAGTATGGGGGTTTTTGCATGTTTTTACTGAAGAGCTCATTAGAAGTTGAGGGGAGTTGAGTGCATCTCTGCCCAGTCATGCACCTCTTCCTAAAGCACCTAATTCAATTGATTGGGGTGTTTAGTGACAAGAAATAGTGTGTCAGCAGGACCTTAATTATTTTGTCTATCTAACCACAGCATGAGTGTTACAAGTAATGCATGGAGGTTGTGTAAGATGTACTTACTTACATCTCCATGTCTGAGCAGCAACACTGGGAAAGGAAAAAGGTAGTTTTTATTAGTAAGTATATGCAATATTGTACAATTGCTGCTTGATATGTGCCACACCATGAAAATAGTTAGAATTTTATCTGTCAGTTTGCTCAATTGTGACTGAGCTCTAATACTAATGTTAAATGTACCATATCATATGTAATTTTTCTGCTCTCTTGTAGATTATATCATCTTACTTAAATTGTGAGACAAGAATACTTTTTGAAAATTAACAATTCTACAGGTAAGAACTGAGTTAGCTAATTTTCTTTTTGTAAAGAAAGAAAATTGTTGTTAATTGTTGTTAATGAGCACTGTCATAAAGTAAACACAGAAGTGTTCACTCTTCATGAGCTACACTATGAAAAGCTGAAGAAACACCACTTGAGATGCTCACAGTGATACAAGCAGGATATTTGAGAAAGACATATGTCCTTCTCAAGTTCGAATGATGTTAATATTTTGAATGCTTAGTACCTAGGATGTCTGTCAAGAAAGGATTGTAAAGAATTGTCTTCTGACAGAAAAGTGGGAGCCAGTTGAGAAAGTGGCTGGAGGTAATGGGCATACACACACCAGGTGTTGGCAAGCATGACTCTGGTGCAGGCTGCTTGTCATTGTCTGTCTCCTATTTTCACATACTCGTTGGGAGACCTAAACTTTGTGTTCAGGAAATGTCCCTAGTCCCCTTGGGGATATTGCTAACTAATAGCATGCCCGGCAAGTTAAGTTGTCATTCTTTGACTGATGTCTCCCCTGGGGTAAACAAGAGGTAGATCTTCGGAGCAAAAAGTCATCAGTTCTTTGTTTAAACAGTCTGCTAAAACTCCTGCCTAGTGTTTAAGAAGAAAGGATTTGATTCTTTTCAGGAGGATTGTTGAAAGATTAAATAATTACTCTGTTCATAATGGGAAAACTCTGACTTTGCTGGAGATGGTGTTGTAAAGCCTTATAGTCAGAGCTGACATAAAAACAAAATGTGAGCAGTTTTACCTTATCACATAATGGGGGGGTTGTGTGGCTTTTTACTTCTAATGCAGACGGAGACAATGCAGGTAAGCTGTTGACTCGACCCCAAGTAAAGGATGGAGAAACACAGAAATTTGATAGATGCTTACAAAACCTATGATGTCCTTTAAGTTATAAACTGTCAATCCACTTTTCCAGGCTACTGAAAACTTTGTGAGCTGTTTAATCTACAGAGCCCTTGCCATCCTTTCAGTTTTTTCCTTTTTGTATACATCTGTTTCATCTTGGAGCTTATAAACACAACACAGGAAGTTGTTGAAATTGGAGAGTTAAACATTTTTTCCATATGCAGATAGCGCTTCCTGACTGCACCATATTCTGTTACCTTGCCCCAGTATCATAAAGAGCCTGAAGCTGAGAAATTGTGCTGAAGTTCCTTTGGGTTTACATTCTTGGAACTATTCCTAGAGCAATTTCACGACTTAATTTGCATTTGGTGTCAGAAAATTTATAAGACTCTGGTGCTTTGTTACTTATACCTAGATTTTGAAAGGAAAAAGAATGAATGCCTGTTAAGTTTAAAATAAAGTTGTAGCCTTTTCTTATAAAAATGGATGGACTAACCTTGAAATCCCAGTAAGTTGCATGGAGGTATTAAAAAAATAAAAAGCTATGTTATCTTCCAAACATTATAAACTAAATAACTGAATTAAGTATAAGCTTTTCTATGTTAATCCTTATTTATACAGGGACATGGTATATAAGAATTCTTAATATTGTCAAAATGCTATTAGTTTTCTGTGTTCTGTCCCAAATCTTGGTCTTCCCATTCTTGCAGAAAATGAATATTTTTGTTATTAGCTCTTCAAGCATGTTTTAAGCTGAGTTTTGAAATATTTCCTTTAAGAAAGAACTTTTTAGGCATATTTTTTTAACATTTTAAGGTTAGTTGCATACTTACCACATTTAACTACACGATAGCAAATGCTGCTCCTGCTTCTGCAGTATCCTAGTTAATTGTTTATCTGCCTGAAACTGAGTACCAAGATAATAATGGAATCAGTGTAATTGTGTGGATGTATACACAGCTTTTGGTTGTACATCTGCATAAATGTAAATGGCTTCATTGCTTCACACTAAAGACCTTTGGAAGGGCTTTGAGTACTCTGCGCTTAAAACGCCTCCGTGGAGGAAGGCAATACTTTGGACATTTTATGTGATGTTCCTACTCAGTCCAATTTTCCCCCAATTTTTTTGGGGAAAAAAAGATATTTGCCTTAGTAAATTAAACACAGAAAACCTCCATGAATAAATCCATGCTTTCTCCATGTAATTCCTGTACTAGTCCTTGTTTTTAGAATTAAAATTGTGTGTGTAATTGTGTAATACAAAGCATTTGAGCTGGCATAGATTGTCCACTCTTTTAAAAGTAATTTTTTTTAACACTTGACCAATTCAGAACGAGCTTTGAAATTTTAGTGGCTACATAAATTCTAAATGCTCTTCCTTATGTTATGGTTGAAGTAGTTCCAGTGGGTTGTACTGGTTGTTTCTGCCACTGCTTTACCAATGTAAGAAAGTGTTGTAATTCAAGGGCAGTATAGAAATATTTAATTTGTATACTTGCACTACCATTTATTACTGGAAAAAAAATCAATAATGAATGATAGAAAAAAGCAATAATAATTCTAGTGTGTCATGCATTGCATATCTGAAAAACGCATTTGATCTTGGTTTTACCTTGAGAAGGACTTTAACTTAGTTATTGTTATTCCATGAATATTTTTTCCATCTTCTATGGAAAGAAGAAATAATAATAATAAGCCATAACATCAAACCTAAAAACTTAATCTAATATAATTTTTTGTTATTGTTTTTCATGGAACCAATGCACCTGAGAAAAGGGCATGGCAATATACAGAAAATTGTTGCTCTATACCCTGGACTTGAAACCAGTCAGATTATTGAGCTGGCTGGTTTTTGGGGCCCATACTGAGTTGTTTTAGGAAGTACAACCAGCTAAAACTATTTCTTTTGGAGAGCAGGGATCAGGGAGAAAGAAGACAGAGGTTTAGTTGTGTAAGTTGGTGTCACAAACAGGATTGTGAAAAAGGCAGCAATAGTCCAAGGGAAATAGAAGGAGGGTGAGGGTGGGCAGAGAAGAGTCGTCCTTTCACTGGCAACCTACTGTCCTCTGATGTCAGCTGTCTCATAAAACTGCTCTGTGCAATTTGGTGAGGAATTCTCCAGTCTGATGAGCATGGCAGAATAAAGGGGTGAGTGTCTTACTAGTGGGAGACCCCAAGAAACATATCCATCCCACTAGCTTCTAAGAAAAATGTGCCCCGAGCCTTCCTCCAGCTCAGATCTCTTTTAGGACTTCTGTTCTTCCTCCTTCTGAATCCTTTTGGCAGATTCAATTTACATCATGCCCTGGGGATTTGATTAATTTCCTATTATTGGCCAAGTCTTACAAACCCTTGCCCTCAAGGTTGGCAAGTGTGCTGTTAAATCTTGGTATAGATGAGTTCTGCTCCTGCACATTCAGCTGGTGGCATCTTTATTGTCTGGGACCATCCACCCAAACTGTGTTTGTTTGATGAGTAAGTGGCACCAGAATGTGAAATCTATCCTATTAGCAGAGTGAATAAATTTACTCAGTATGGAACTTTTAAGTGATTTTTACCATATGCCTTAGGATCATAATTTAAATTAAATTTGCTCAAAATGGAAATCTAGATTCAAGCTGACATCATAACATACGACCTCCATGAGCAATGAAAATTGAAAACATGAGACAAGGACATTAATCACTGAGTATTTTATAAGCTGCCCTGAATGTTCATCTGAAATGTTAACGCTGTTTTATTATATGCAATAACAGCTTAAAGTAAAAATTTATGAACACTGTGAGGTGCCTACGATAAGGCATCAAGGCTCATTTTATTGTACCCTGGCTCAAATCTTTTGAGTCTTTAGAGAAGTGCAGAGCCACTTGAATGCCTAACCTACTGCTTTTAGTGCATGCATAACCTCCTCCTTTTACTGGAAGTGGAAATGTGAGCAGGATAGTGGGGATCAGATTTGGCAGCCAGACTTGTGTAAACTCAAATTTGTTCATGAGTACCCATTTGCAGGAGGAGGTGTTTAATGGCCTCAGTGTGGAAATGTATGTGAAGTTTGGATCATTGTTTTCTGGGGTTTTAATTCTGCTTAGCAGTTTGAATTTTGGATTGGAGTTCTGATAGTAAGTTTTGATTTTTTTTTTTTAAAAATACAGAGCTGTAGGGGTAGTATTGAATGTAGCTGAATATGGAGTATAATCAGTGCAGTAGAGCTTACTTATGCAAAACTGACCAGGGCTGTCATCAAACAGATCTCTTCAGATGACCTGATGGAATTACCACTTTAAACCAATTCGTAGTTTCATTAATTTTTTGAGTCTTGATGTATTTTCATTGGTTTGAGGTTTTTGTACCTGATATTTTATAATTAGCAGGTAAAAAAAAATCTATTTGATGGTCTAAAAAGGATGAAATTTAGGAATGTCTTTTTAGCTTGAGCTCAGATTTATAATGCTTTGTCTCTAATATATGCCCTTTACATGTGAATTCATCAGTGTAACTCAGAATCTTCAAAACTTGATGTCATACATAGTTGACTTGGTAGAGTCTGGAAAAACACAAGGTAAGTTGGATTATTGGTTTCTAAACTATTCACTGCTGCTCTTTTGCTGGGAGAGCTTCTTTGTTCCTATGTAGCTTGAGCCGGTGATTTAAAAATAGATTTAAATGCTTTTATAGGTGAAAGTGAGCTTAATTGACAGTGAGCTGGTTACAGCTTTTGTATTATGCTTTATTGGGTATTTCTAGTAATACACTGAATTTATTGAAGTAAATCTATGAAATTACCTTAATTGCCTAATCTCAATAATATTTTCAAGGAACTCCGCTGTTTGCATGTTTTTATTTTAATGTAAGGTACATAGTGCAGCTTGTATATGCATATTGTTTGAAGGCTTTGAATGGCTGGCCTGTCTGATCCATTTTAATAGATTCCAGCCTTTTTCCATGACATCATTATTATAACAGACTTCCTAGAAAATATGAACAGCTGCTGTGTATTTTTTTTCTGTGTTTGATATTAAAACTGTAGCAGCTATTCTGTTCTTTACAAATGACAGCAATAGGCTTGTCTGATGTAAAACAAAATGAAAAAAAGTCCAAGTAAGGAGCTGTGATACTGTTAACAGGCCAGTAATGTAACAGGTCCCCATGTATGAATCATTTCATAATGCAATAAGGGATTACTTATGCTGCTGTCATACTGGTCAAAGGTTGGTCCCATTTCCTTCCCCCCTCCTCCTGAACTAAACTGTGCATCATTAAAGATGATGAAAACAGTATTGTGCTCAGCTTCCTGACCCAGATGGCAATTTGCATGAAGAATTTTACTGTATTTTTTTTCCTAATATTCTTATGCAGACTGTGCATAAAGGTTTTAAAGTTCTTTCCAGTTCAGGTCAAGCAGACTTCTTCCTTGTTTCTCTGTGCATCTTGGCATTCAAGGATGGCTTAGGGGACACTTACCATGTTAATACTCCAGGAGCCTGGAGTATTAAATAGAACTAGGAATTCATCAGTCTCATTGTTACATGCAGTTTTCTATCTTGCTCCATCTGTAAATACTGTGAATAGCTGAAAAGTGTCAAAGAGGGACGTGGACCTTTAGATCATTATATTCCATGCCATCTGAAATACCTCAGTTGTAGTTCTAGTATCTTTTAGACAACTTGTGCAAACCAGCCATGGCGTCTGGTACGTTTCATGCCTCAATATCTGCATTTGGCACAACAAAAGCAGCAGGTATAAGGAAACCTATCATTTCCATGGCTCTGAAGAGAAACACACAACACTGTGTGGCTAACTTAGAGACCAGGCAAGTCTTGGAGTGTAATGTGGCCATGAGACAACTCATCATCCATTAATGCTGTTATCTCAGTCCTCTGTCTTTTGGAGTTCATCCTTCCTCCATTTTCAAATAAGTCACCTGTGTATTTTCTCCCATGTGGGGGGGGAAAGCAGCAACTAAGTACTGTTCTTCTTTATGAATCAGAGAGATGGTCTGTGCACCCAGGTGTGTGGCTGTGAGCTGATTGAAAAGTGCTTGAAGAAAATCAATACTAACCTTGCAATGAGAAGTTAGATGAGGAATGGCTGCATTGCTCCTGTCTGTGGTGTTCATCAAATGATGCCTGTTCAGCAGAGCATGAAGAGAAATAATTTCATGAGCAAAATAACTAATACCTTTTGGCAATTATCAGTTACAGGCCCTTCTTCATCTGTTAAGGACTCCATGAGAGACTGCTTGACCTGTTCTCCATTAATGCCCTGAAGCAGTCTTGAAAGTACATAATACATAAATAATATTAATACAAATTATAATTGGCCCAAATGTGAGAACACGTAAAAATTACCTTCTGTTTCATAACCACAGAAGGTCTATAAACTGAGTATATAATGTGTGATGCCTACAGAAAAAATCTGAGGTCATTCCTTCTAATATTTGATGCTCCAAGGTACTGAGCAACTAATGGTTGATATCTGTGGCTTCTGGGCTGTACCACACCCTGGATGGGAAGACAGCTTCAAACCACACAAACCCTTTTGAAGGTCAGCTCACACCAGGGTGGCATGGTTAAACAAAAATGCAGTTGTATTCCAATGGTAGACAAATTCTGAAGCTGATTTTTTCATTGTCTCCTTCTTATTTACATTGAAATGAGTGTAAAAGTCTGATATTCAGTGGAACAAAATTTGTGTCTCATTTTCACTTAGTTTTTGCAGGTAATTATAAAGCAAAGTGAAGAATCAGCATGATATGTATAAAGTATTTTGAGACTCTAGTTCTTATCATACCACTTCTGCTGTGAGGAAAAAGTGTTTCTCATTACTCTAAAATTCCCCAGTATGGGTAAAACTAGCATCTTAGTCCTACTGATTTTAGCTTACTGTTTTTTGGTTTTTTTAAGCATGCAGAAATTAATTTCTTCCTTCCCCTTCTCTCAAGCCCCATGTTGTTTCCAAAATTCTAATCCTCTGGTATTGCATTTCTGGCCAGTCTGGCTTATTTCAGGTGTGCAATCAGACTGTGGATTGTTCTATTAGTTAATTTCTTAAATAAATTTCTTTTAAAAATTGTTTTTCCACTTCCTTCCCCCAAAAGAAAGTTTGAGAGTAATTGATATTTGCATAAATATGTATTAATAGGTTTTTAATATGTATCAGAGATAAATATTTGCCTGATCAGCTTAGAAAAATTCCGCTTACAAAATAAATTTATTTTGTAGCTGTTATTTTTATTTTAAAAATGCAAAACATCAACCATCCTGTAGAGATGAAACACTTCTTGGTGAAAACCAATTTTGCAGTCATTAATATATACATATGGACTACAATACATAAAATATTAAGTAATTTTATAATAATTACCACATCCTTGCCGAGTTGTGTGGCAAAGCAAAACTGTGGAGAAATTCCACTGAAATTAATGTGGTTAATCTATGGTTGCATCGCTGAGTCAAACAGTAACAGGGATCATTCCTTTGTAATTTAAATGCAAATAAATCTGTAATAAAATTTTCTACCATTCTTCCAACATGTCATGGAAAATGTTTTGCATTTTGCTTTACAGACATCTGAAATAAAAATTGGAATATGTCTCAGTAATAGTGTATGTCCACAACATGTAGTTCACTGAAAAATCATTTAACTGTGGCTTTCTTACTGACACCCTCTTACAGTGAATCTGCTCACCTGTGAGAGAGCAGAGAGAGCAGTGAAGAGTAGTTGAATATGTCTTGTTTTATAATAAATAACAGTGTAGTTTAAATTGAGGGCGAAAACTGATTTTTCTCCTTTGCAGTACGAATGCTTTTCAATTAGATTTGTGCTAAACTCAGTGGCAGACAACAGAATGAAAAGTGTGTCTTAGTAAACTGAATGTGATCTTTCAGGTGTTTGTGCATCTCCCAGCAGCAGTGCCTGCCCCTGCAGCAGGTCAGACAGCTGCTTCATCTCTTCCACCAGAAGTACTCAAAACATCCAAGTATGTAAGACACAAGGACCTTCCTTGAGGCCCACAGTGCTTGAAAGGCTTTACTGGTTTCAGTGTTTTTCTCTCTGCTATGTAAATGTATATCCTCATGAACCACACCTTTAGGGTGTGGTTCACATCTGAAAGTGTCACTTCCCAGGATGATTGGTAATAACAGGACTTGGAATGATTTTTGGGGTGGGGATTTTTTTGGCCTTCGTCACCATCAGCTTTACACTGGCTCATGTTGGCAATGAGTATGGTCTGTAATTAGCTATTGCCTTTAAAAATGGTAGCCTTTTCTCTGTGAAATGAGTTGATGCCTGTTAGACCAAATGCAGAGGTCTGTACTGCAAACCATCAGTACTAAAGTAATTGTCATTGTATTGCTGCTACAGCCACGATATTCAAAGGCTGGTAAGGGGGGCAGGTTTGCACAGCTAGGTAATATCTTTTATTAGATGAACCAATATAGTTGGAAAAAAACAGATGCTTCGGACAACAAATCCTCCTTCAGGACAGTGCAGGAAAGGCTTTCTATGCCCAGAAGCTTGTCTGTTTTTTCCAGCTGTATCAGTTGGCCTAATAAAAGATACTGCCTCTCCCTGTAAACTTTGCTTAACTGAAACACGGGCATTTTTGTCAGCCCTTTGACAGAAAAGGCTGACAAAAAAGGCAGCATGGGCATGGTGCTTTGCTGGGTTTCATACGTCATACTTCTACTCCTGCTTTACCTGCCCTGCACTTCTCAGACATAGGGCAGAAAGAGAGAACATGTTCAATTAGTAAGATTAATAGACATGGACTGACAAAGCTTATCAGAGCAGTTGGTTTATTCCTTTCCTTAGCTTTAGCTTAAATTTTTGATAGAATGAAAACTTTGCCCTTTAGGGGGTATGTTTTTTCTCCCCACTTGAGAGATGTGGGTCCTGTAGCTCCTGTTAATGCTGATTTCCCAGTGCAGTCTGCCTGTACTGGAACAGTTACAGAAGGGAAAATTGTTGCCTGGCCATTGCTCTGCTTTTCTGATGAGTACGATTTTGTAATGTGCTTAGATCTGTAGTGATAATACTAGCCCAATAGCTGGTCATAAGTCTCTTGCTTAGATTTCAAAAGGGCTCTAGGGCTCTCCTTGCAGAAAATAGAAGACAAAAATATCGGTGGCTTAACGGGAAGCGTGTCTAAAAGGATTTGCTGTAATGTAAAAACAAAAGTAGCAGTGTTTCCAGCTAGAGCACCAAACATCTTGGAGTCCACTGTGGAAAATGTTTATAGTGTTGTATAGTTTTATTAGCACAGATTGAAGGAAAACAACTTTTTGAATGATTTTGGGGACTGGGTTCAGTACCAGTGGACTGTTGAATAGTGGTCAAAGAAAACCCCTCTCTGCTGTGGGGTAAGAACAGGGAATCTGGAAGGAGTCTCAGTGTTTTTGTACAATATACAAGGGCAAATGCTGCTTTCAGACTCACTGAGGGTCCTACATGTGCTGAAGGGAATTGGGTTGCAATGCCAGAAGGCTGTGTGGGTGCCCTTGGGCATGCAGATTATCAGGCTCAAGGTACTCCTAAGTCCTTCCACAGGGATACTGTGAAAACTGTTGCCTTTCCACTCCTCCACTCCCAAGATGCCTCATATAAAACCTGTTTACTTGGGCTGGTTTTTAGCTGACATTCTCTTAGTTGTGTTTTGCTCAGCGTCTCCTTGGTGTGGTGGGCAGTAACACGTGCAGGGCAGTCCCTTGTCTCTGCGCTGAACCGTGCGTGGTAACTGCAGTGCCTTTACCCGTCTTGGAAGGATTTATCTCTTCTCAAGCAATAAATATTATTAAAGCACCAAAGTTCACTAGCAAGGCCATCAATTTGTTTAATTGCCTTAGGTGTCTTCGTTGCTTTTATCAGTGCTGTAGCAATGCCAGTTGTTGCTGAGGGCTGTAGCTGCAGGGCGAGCCTCGGGCTGCCCTGGAGTCCCAAGACAGTTTGGCTTTTACGCCCCTGCAGCAAGAGAACAAATAGTTCTCTCTGCACATTGCAGAATGAGGTGTGAGTGAGCTGTCCTGTCGTCTCAAGGAGCTGGACCAGAGAGCAAGGCTGAAGCCAGGGCTTGAAAAATGTAGGCTGTGCCTAAGTGCCAGAGCAAGAAATAGTCGGGCTGGCATTCATCCTGTTGTGTTCAGAGGCAGTGACTGATGAGGGCTTGGATTTGAACATGAAAAAAAGAGATGCCTCTGTGTAAAAACTACTTGTAGACCAAAAATGAGTGAGGAGAAAAAGGTGTGAGGGAGAAGTGTGTTTTGTCAGATGCTGCCTTCATGCGATGCGTTGTGTCCCTTACTCTTCTGCCTCCAGAAGAAAGGCATGTGCCACCTTTGGTCTTGGTGTAAGCTGGTCCAATTCCTCTTGCAGATCACTAAGTAACTTCAAAGCCTTTAACCTCAATACCTTTCACCTTCTGTCCCTCCAACAGACTGATTTTTCTGAGTCCTTCTCAAGTTTTGTGTGCTGAATTTCTCCCTTCCCACCAGCAAGTATTAGGATTTTTCTGGTTGTGCTGCCACAAGACTGCAATGAGTGCCAGGGTGGGATTATCCTTGATATCTGCATTCTGCTAGGATGTGATAAGCTGGCCTGAAAAGAGCTGAAACCCTAGTCTTCCGTAGCAAAGAGGAGGAAGACATCCTTCTGCTTTGAATTCAGCAGTGTTTTCATTGCTGCTTCATCCTTGCAGGCAGCTGTTTCTTGATGCTCTCGATGCATCTTGCGTGGTTCATATGAACAGCCATGAGCTGCTGCAGCTTGGCATGCATCTACACAGCTCAAGAGGTACCCAAAAAGTTGTTTACTTGCTTGCAAACATGAGAAGCCAGCTATGATTTACTGCCCGTTCGTGTTTGGAAGATCATTTTACAGCCAAAAGAAAGCTAAAAAATCTGGAGACACTTTGGCATTTGGCTAGCTGAGTGGGTGGATAGGTTGTTTTCAACCCTTGATTAAAGCACAATGTGTTGGTGCACAAGGGTGGAGAAGCAAACCAATGTAATTATAGTATATGAAGTGTTGCTTAGGACCTGAAATACTGAATATATACTATGACATGCCAAAATACAAGGTGAAAGTCTGGTATAAGCAAATGAATGACACCTTTGGCCAAGAAAAGTCAAGGAGAGAAACAGCAAACATGACCTCAATCAGCAGAGAGACGCAAGTGCAGGCAGTTATGTGTAAGCTCTGTGTATGTGGGACAAATCAGTTTCATCCAAATCTCTCTTTAAAAAGTAATGAAACACACAGCTACCACCATGGGAGCTTAATGTGCAAGGTCTGCTGTAAATTACACTGCGGTGTTTCTTGTACAGGGACTCTGAATGCTGGAACTGGTGCCTCCCTGACATAATTTGAGGCACGTGTGGTAGCAATTCAAAGATATAAATTCTAATACATGTAACTTGCAGTGTAGTCTTGTTGACTTTTGCCAAATCTAGGCTAATAATAATAAAGAGTATTTAATATTTTTGGTGATTTACCTAGCTTAAAAGCCAATCTCTTGAATCTGAATAGCTTTGTGATGATAAAATAGTAGCATCAAAAATTATGGGACCAGTGAGATTGACATGGAATTTGCTTGGTTTGTAAGTACACATGAGTTTTCATGAAACTACTTTGAAGGTTGTGAAGATTGAAATAAAATCCACTAGATTTGTTCTCTTTGATAAATGAAAGGTAAATTATTTTAACTTTTTCCAAGAAGAGTCTTGCAACATTTATCTCTTGCCCTTATCTGTATCCTCTTGACAAATGTTTCAGTTCTAGGTTTAGCAGTTAGCTTCATTTCTCTACTTTAGCAGAATTTCTTTCTTCTCCATGTAAGTTAGTAGATTAGGACTTTTTACTTTACTAGAGTAAAATGTACTAGAGTACATTTTACTCTAGTAGCTGTAAAATGTGATTTTTTTTTTTGCACATGTATAGTAATCCCATTTTTTAATATTTGCCTTTCACAAACTCTTCAATGATTTTTTTTTTCTCCAGAAAACTTCTAAAATTTTTCACCTTCTTGTTGAGGATTCTTCATCATGTATCCTCACATCACTTTGTGCTATAGACACAGGAGCCTCACTCTTTCCCACAGCCATGCCCACCTTGTGGCTTGAAAAATGGAGCCATTCTTTATGCATGCTCCTCTTCCTCTTCCTCTTCCTCTTCCTCTTCCTCTTCCTCTTCCTCTTCCTCTTCCCATTAAATGCTTTAAATCTCTCTTCTCCCATGTTAATTCTGGCTAAGTTGATTGGTGTTACTCTTTTTCTCTTAGTAAATCCATTAATTCCGAATTCTTCAGCTGCCTCTGAAGAATCTTAGAGCTTCTTCTTCTGGGCAGTTTGCTTCTCTTCCACCAGGGTGACCAAATCTTCCTCTTCTTTTTCCGGTGATAATCCCTCCTCTCTGTTCTTCTCTCATCTCTTTGTTTATTTCAGAGGAGATAGAAGTGTTTTTTTCTGATGTCAGTCCAGTTAGGCACATGTTATCTAATCAGTGACATTTTCTGGAGATTTTGAAACCTTCTGGCTTCTGCTGTGTTAAGTATCTGACATTTTCCCTTTGGGCTCCATATCTTTCCTTCATTGGAAAGGGACACAATAACCCCAAACACCTTTCTATCACAAGATATTATGACTAGAATTGTTTTCCTCTGTTTCAGCTTCTGGTTGCAGAAAACCCTAATTGTAAGTTTAAGAAATATTATCTCATTTTAAAAACACATGACTCATTGCGTGCTACATTTATTCCTTAGGGAAAAAAAAACCAAAAACAACAAACACCCAAAACATTTCCAGACAAAATAGTTAAACTATAGATTGTTACTAGTATGTTTTCATTCAGAATTTTGCTTATCTGTAGACAATCTTTCAGCTGCTTTATTTTTAGTTTAATGATTAAAGTTTATAGTCAGCGAATAAACTAACAATTTGTCATGGTCACTCGGAAGTTAAAAAGCCAGCCAGATGCTGGCTTTTTCATTCTTTATTCTTGTGTTCTGCAGTAACTAAAATACCAGCTGAGTGTCAGGCTTGGTGAACTGTCTTAATGCTTTTAAAACACTCATGACTGCTCAGCAAAGTGTTTGTTCTTAGAATAAGGAGTAAAAAGGCAAAATATTTCGTACTCTTGAAAGATTTTATTTTTATTCCTCCTTTTTTTTTCTCTTAAAAGATGCCACTACTCTTCCTCCCAGGTGATCAGGTTTGTTTTTTTTTTTTGTTGTTTGTTTGTTTTTTTTTTTTTTTTTTTGTGCTGACACCGTCTTGTCCACTTGGACCAAAGTTGCAAGCTGCACAACTGGCTGAGCCATGCGTGTTTGCTGCAGGAGAGATGCACCCAGGTTTTTGTCAGAGGTTCTGTGAAGCTAATATATGGCACAACAGAGGATGCCATGAATTATTTTATGGGCCCTCACTTCTGAGTGCCCAATTTCTTTTGACTCCTACAGCTCGAACATTTCTCAGCTGCTATGTGAGATATTAATACAATATTCCTCTGAGGCTGGTTTCCCACCACGATTTTGTGACTGCTATGAGCATCTCTAAGTCCATCCATTAGTAATGTTCAATTGCTATTGACCCATTCCAGCCTAACTCCCGTAATGCTTGGAAGCACAAAAAACCTAAGTTTCTGCAATAAAGCTAGAAATCATGTGAAAAAGATACAGAGGGTCAAAGTTGTGTGCCCCTTGGATTTTTTTATATGTGTGTATAAATATATAAAAATAAATATGTATATATATATAAATGTAAGGATATATATATAAGTTCTATATCTGTATCAAAGTTCTGAATTCTCTTTACATTTGCTAGTTATTGCTTTTTAAGCTGCAGGAAAACTGCACAAACATACTTTCCTATGCTGCTGGCTTCCCAGACAGCTGGACAAAATTTGCTTGCTTATGTTAACAAGCAAGTACACAGAGGTAATCAGTTTTTAACCAGTTACATAATTACAGGGAGAGAGACATGTGTGATAGTTTCATTTTTTAATCCCATGGACCATAACTGGGTTTCTTGCCACATGTTGTTTAGCCTTGCTATATAGCCATAAAATCAGTTTGCATCTATGTGAAATGGGACTCAGAATAGCTTTTCCTCTTTTTTTGGCATTCTTTTCAGTTACTAACCAGTCAGTAAAGGTTTGGGAGTGATATAGTCAGAATGCGGGGAAATTGTAACCAAAATTTTGTTTTTTAAAGGAAATAGCCAATGACTTCTTGAACTTTGAATCAGTCTCATTTTTAATAATTTAACAGAACACATGGATTTGTGTTCATTACATCTTATCCCTTTGCAAAAAAAATATTGAGAAGATTAACGGAGAATGAGCCAAGACTGTAAATAACTGTGGAAATATCCATACCTGACTGAATAAATTATGATCCATGGTCAACTAAAAAACTGTGCTACACAGTGAAAATTTTTCCATTAATTTCCTAAGACATTTCTTATTTTTGCCTGCTTGTCAAATCCATCATTTAGATCAGATGCATTTTCAATGTCTTTCTATAGCATATTTTGGACAATTTTGTTGTCAATTCACCTGCCCTTTTCCATAGCTTCTTTTCTTAAAAAAAAACCCAAACAAAAACACCAAACTTAGGATTAAAAGATTCTTTGGATTGCTGAACAAAATAATTCTGTTAATGTTTGACTAATGAGAGTAATTTTTACTGGTATGAGGTAAGTCTCGAATCAACAAAATTCATATAATCAGCACTGAAGAATAAGCGACATTCACCAAACAGTAACTCAGAGAATAGAAAAGTTTGAGGAAGCAACATAAATGTGAGCCCATCAATGAGCCCTGGTGGCAAGGAGAGCCAACAGCTTCCTGGGCTGCGCTGGGCATTGTGCTGCCAGCAGGTTGAGGAGGGGATCTTGCACTTCTGTTCAGCACTGCTGAGCCACATCTGGAGCTCTTGGGCCAGTGCTGGGCTCCCTCATACATGAAACACATGGACATAGTGGAACAGGTCCAGGGAAGGCACCATCAAGATGCTTAGGAGACTGGAGCATCTATCCTATGGGAAGGATTGAGAGCTGGGACTGTTCAGCTTGGAGCAGAGGAGGCTCAGGGGGAACTGATCCATACAAATATCTGAAAGGAGGAAGTAGTCAGGCTCTTTTCAGAGGTGCACAGTGATGGGAGGAGAGACAATTGGCTGAAGCTGAAATTCAGGAAATTGTGTTTAAACATGAGGGAGAGGCAAAAGTTTTTACTGTGAGGGTGCACAAACTCTGGCAAAAGTTGCCCAGAGAGGGTGTGGAGTTTCCATCCCTGTAAATTTTAAAGATCCAACCAAGGCCCTCAGAAACCTGTTTCAGGTGGCCCTGCAGGATGGCTGCATTAGATTCTCTCCAAGGTGCCTTAAAACCTCAATTGTTGTGTGGTTATGTGAAATAATAAATACTATTTGGAGTTTTGTCTTTAAGATAGCTGTCTTGTTTCTCACCAGAAGTGAAGAATTTATTGATTGGCTGATTTATTGATTTATTGGCTGCTCTGAAAACACTGTAAGTAATTATCCTTTTCCACAGTAAAGAAATGTTATTGCCATTTTCAGACTTGAACCACGATGATGAGAGCATGGAAACTTAGTTTAAAAAAAGTAAGAGCAGCCTTTCATTAATTAACATACTGTGCATTCCTAGATAATGTGAATACTTAAGAGTTATGGAGATGGAACTAAAATTGTTTTTGTTGTTTCCAGTGTAGCTTTTGGAATGTTTCATCAGTTGCTTTCTCATGTTGTGTAGCATTTTGGATTACTTTGTGTTTATATACATGGCAGTCATCTTTTGGTTAGAAGTCATTCTTCTCATGGGAGGGTTTGAGAATGTAAAACAAAGAGCAGTAGCGCAATACAAAGCTGATTTGAAACCTGTTTCAAAATGGTGGTGTTACTTAATCTCTAATTTCCATAATCAATATTTCCAGGATCAATAACTAACTGTAGAGTGAATCAAACAGTCTCAGGTGGGGCTGCACATCTCGGATGTCATTCAGATTTCTTATCAAGGATGGACCCAAGTGTGTCCCGTGTTCCTCCTGCATTTCCTTCTTGGCTTTTCAGAAGAAGGAAGCTTGACAGCATGAAAGGATCAAAACTTGCCATGAAGTCTTGGTGCTGTTGATGTGATTTATCAGAAGGTTATAGAAAAAGTTGTTCTTAGATTAATGTAAACTCTGTGTGGTTCCGTAGCTGTCATCAACAGCAGAATCACTGTGGGATTTTTTTTCTGCTTAACATAACCAAGGATAACATCTGTCCCAGTAGCACTAAATCTTAAATCAGGGGACTCTGATACATTAGAATATCTTGCAATGATGTTTACATTACTACATTCATTGTGTGAAGAAAAGGAAGTGCATGAACAAAGCTGGGGAAATGAGGACATCAAATCATGGTGATCAAATCAAAGCTTCCACAATACTTGAGGCATTCCAGACTGCAGTTACTAGTTCTACTAGAAAATTAATTCTATTAGGACTGCAAGAAAGGAATCAATTGAATTTGTCTGAGAAACACTTAGGTAGTTAGCTTGCCTTTCCCATGCATTTGGAGTAATTCTTATTCTTTTATATTTCTCTTCCAATGAACTCATCTTCTGACTGTCACACATATGCCTGCAATATGTATTATAGAAAGAATTTGACTCTAATCCAAATATTTAGTCTGATTCAAACAAGCCCAATTCACTGCATATCATTACCTCTGTTTTCCTTCTGCTATGGGTAGTGTAGCTGTCCAGCAGCTTGCATCCAGCTGTGAGGGCAGGCATGCAGCTGTTCAGTGAAGTCCAACGTCAGAAATAAAATGAGGCACCTATGAGAGATGCGTTTGTAGATAAGTGGCATAATTTACTCTCACTGTAAATGAAAACAAACCATCTGCACCTCTGAGTCTGTGAGCTGCCCAATGGTGAATTTCAAATATAGCTGCACATGTTAAGTAATGCAGGCTGAAATGGATGTGAGCTTCTCAACTTGTAGCTGTTTGTTTTTAGCCAAAGTGATAAAGTGAAGGCATGATGGACTGCAGAACCTAAGTAAACTTGCTGTTATTAACATTCAGTTCATTTGTGCTCACTTGTGCTACAGTGACACTGCCATACAATGCCATAAAGAAACAGGCACTATTAGAGATGTTTTGTCTTCATTATTCCTACAGGTACTGTTTTACTGTGCTTGAGTAAAAGCTCTGCACGTGATTTTTTTTTTCAGAAGTGTTTTAGAAACTTTTGGATATCCTATTGTTTCAGGACTCTTTAATAATGAAATAGAAGATTACATATACGTAGTGTTGTTGCTTTTATTACAGGAATGGATCAGTTAAGTGTTAGCTCTGATATATGTCAGGCTTTCAAATTAACTGTCATTAACTGCTCAGTATGGTTGGTACTTTTTTTAATTTAACTCTCCAATCATATGTTTTGAATATTTCTGTCTCTTCCTTCCCCGTTAATCTCTTCCTCCTGTAGAATATGTTTCTAATTCACTTCTTAGTTGTGTGGAATCCTTTTAAGCAATTTAAATTGTGATTGTTTTCCTTCTTGCAGCCATTAAGAGACAGTTATCTTGCACACAGTTTATTAAGTGTGGTCTTAAAAGCAGTGATTAATTAACAGTGATTGAGGGTGTAACTGAAAATATTTATACAGACTGACTTAAGGCAAAAGAACTTTCAGTGTGAGTGTTCTTGAAACATATTTCGATGTTTCTTGTTCTGAAGGAGATTAAGCTAATTTTAAGAACAAAAAGGGTATAAGGGGGGAAAAGGCATACAACAAAAAAGGTCAGTTGTGTGCCTTTTGTGCTGGCAACTTGCTGGTGTTTCGCAGCAAAGTGGGCTCCTCACTTTGTTGTCTTGAGCTTCAGGGCAATATTTATTCCCTGGGAAAAGCCAAGGCTGCTGTTTTTGCCCAAAGAAGACAAAAATTATGAGGCTGTGTTGTTATAAAGCTACGCAAGTGCAGTTACAGTTCACTTCAATGCCTTGTTTCTTGAAAATTTCATTTTTTAGGGGTATGAATACCTGGTCCTACACAAAAATTTTATGGAAGCAGCAGAAATTTTGATGCAGCATTTGTTGATTGTGTTGCAATGAACAGAAAACTGAAACCACATTCTGCAAATTACCTGCTGTGTGATGTCTTTATGTTTTTAATGGTCTTCTCTTCAAAAGTCCTTTTACAGTATTGCTTCAGTTGGAAAGAACAAATAGGCTATTTATTAAGTGTGCAGTCAACAGCATTTCAGCTAATAATGAATAAGTGCTTACAATAATCTATCAACAGTAAAGGTTTTTTTGCAGTCATGTATGATCTTCCTGTCTGCTCCCTGGAGTCCAAAATATTTATTGCTTGGAAACAAAGACCCTTAGAGTCAAAGGTAAGCAGTGGCATGCTGAAAGAGCAAGAGCATGCCTGTAAACAGGAATATGGTGGAGAGTTAATAATGGACCTCTAGAAGGGCCCACTGTACATTCAGTCTTCTTTTCCCACCCCATCCGTTCTTCTAAGGTAGGAGGCAGTTCCCTCTGGCCACTTTCATGAACAGTGAGCTCATGCATAATGATAAATTTCACACACATTCATTAATGCCCAAGGAGTGCAATGCTCTTACTTTTTTTTTTTTTTTTTTTTTTTCTTCACCAAATAAAGAGCATTTGGTTCTGCAGTTCAAGTGCATTGTTAATTACTCTGGATAGATTCAACGTTCTGTGAGGTTGGACCCTCAAATGGTGCTTGGGGGGAAACTGTTCTTAAACATGTAAAGCCCTTAGGACAGCGTGGCCCATCCCTGTAGTCGAGCAGCAGTTGTTGGGGAGGGTGGCCTTTTTCATGTTGTAATTCTTCAGATGTGACAGACATCATGGATGGGCATATTTAAGAAAATAACATAAATTAAAAAATTAAATTGGTCTGTCAACTTTATGAGCATGTCATGGTTCAGGAGTAGTATTCTCCAATTTAGTAGTCCTGCTGAAATGATGCTGCTGCTCCCTGCTCCTCCTCTTCCCGTTGAAAGCACAAAAGACAAAGACCACGGGTTGAGATGAGAACAATTTACTGGAAACAGCAACGAGATATGAAAACAAACTAATAGCAACAATATTAATAACAAAGATATGATACAAGGAAATTATTTACATGTAAAATAAACCTAAAATGGACCATTTTTTCCCATCATACTTTTTCCTCATGGAGGGAACACCCCTCTCCCTGGAAGTGAGAGTCTCTTACTACTGCCCCTGACAGTGAGGTGATGTATCAAATAACATCCCAGCCTTAGCCATGCTCCCCTCCTGACTACTGGAAAAAAATTAAACCTGTCCTGGCCAAAACTAGGAAAGAGTAAAAGGTAATAATGGTTACAATTATTCACAAAATTCCAGCCAACTTGAAAAATCCAAATTTTGTTTTACTTTGGGTTGCCTACAGATAAATTCTTTACAGCTGTATAGAATACACTTTGATGAGTGAAGAGTATTAGAATGGCTCATAATACAAGAATGAATGAAATATGATAGAGTTTCATTGTGATTTTTGGCACTTGTGCAGAGTTTCAAATAGGCATTGTGAAGGAGGAGAAAGAAAATTTGTTTTTTTATGGTTTCTTAAAATGTATTTCTTCTGGCATTTGAAATACTATTTTTTTTTTCAGGTATGTTTGATTAAAACAATTTCGCAGTCACCACTGACAGCCCTGTGAGATTATCTGCCTTGTGCACCTAAATAAAAGTGAAATCAATGCTGCTGTTAAAAATGTAGCTTGTACTTGTCAAACCTGACAAGGAGGAGATAGCATGTTAGCTAAAGAGATCAGAGTGTATAATCAAGAACAGGCTAATCACTTAGACTATGGGGGAGAAGAATCCAGAATTCAAGAAACCCAGAATCACAGGAACCAGAAGTTCAGATTTCACAAAAGTTGACTTAGGTTTTCATTTTCCAGAAACAGAACAATGTGTGCAGCCACGTGTGATTTACTGCCTGTAGTCTGTTTTCCCCCAAATTTTATTTTGGTGGAATCATAAAACTTTGTTACTTGAAGGAATGTGGAGAATCCTGTGGTCTTTATAAATGAAGGGACCTGTTGTGGTTTTAGTATTTCCTCTTCACTTTTACAAGCCAGTTTTCTTCAGTGATAGTCATTCTGTTCATTCTGTGTTTAATCAGTATCTGAGGTGCTTGTTAAGGATGCTTTAAACTTTGAAAGTAACTGGTGATATTTTAGTTATGACTAAACTCATAATTTTGAGTTTGGGGAGGAAATTTAAGGAAACATTTTTTAAAGGAAGATTACACTTTCATTACAGTTTGTAATGCAGGTGGAATTAAAACTTTTGAACATATGCTACACTGAATTTCTAGAAAGAAGTTTGCCTTTATAGACTTCTATCCATATTCTAACCAAATTTCTCACATAGATTTGTGTTAGGTACATAGGTGACTCCACACCTGTGTGCATGTGTATATCTAAACACTTACAAGGGCAATTGTCTGCTTTCTTTTGCTGGTTTAGGGGAAGATGAGCAAAACCCCAAGGACCTGGTTTTCTGGGCACCAGAGTGCCCTTCCTTGGCAGCAACTCCTTTTCTTCTGTTAGCATACATTCCTACAGGAGTACATACAAAGGAATACATGTATTCCCAGATTAATACATGGAGGAATGTGTCATCTAAATTTAGAGTGTTGAAAATTATCTCTGCTAATTAATGACTTCACACGTTTTGCTCTCTCGCTGAAAGTCTGCAACAACTCATTCTGCCCTTCTGCTTTTTCTCCCCCACTTTCAGCATTTTTCCAGGTGTTTGTTCATATGGACAGCTTTTAAACCTGCATGAAACACTAGGAAACAGTGACATCTATGAAAAAAAACCTGCAATCTTTAACAGGATCAGTTTGCCTTTACTGCTCAGTCATTTTATCATATAAATACTGGCATTATGGACTAGATTTTTTGAGTGAAAAAGAAATGCCACTTGATTTATTTTCACTGTAAGAACTCACCATCGTCTGCATTATTGTGAAACCAACTCTCTGTGATAACAGATCTCCTAATTTTACCAGACAATCAAAGATGATAGGATGCAGACAAGTATCAAAGGGGCAGGGTACCAGTAACAGGTTTTTTGACTGTACAATAGATGTCACACTGGTGCTTAGATTATGTGGTTGAAGTTGTTTACTGACCTTTGATATGAAATAATTTAACATGAAGACATTCTGAACAAGTCATCTATAAGTGTGCCTCCTTTGTGCGTGTCTGCCTTGTGCTAGCTGTGCTAGCTAGCTGTGTCTTCTCTTGCTTACAACATTTCTGAATAGGGAAGCACAGTGATATAGCTGAAACATTACTCTTGATTTACTCTCTGATTAAACATCTAAATTAGTTTTAGATTTTAAAAATGAGTACTGCATATTTTGACTAACTTTGTTTTCAAAGACTGGTGTCTCAAATGAGTGTCGGCTGAGTGAGGAAATGAGAAACATCATTATACTAAACAATCACTAGGGCATTGGCCTGCAGTTCTTGAGTTTTAAGAGATGAAGAAGGATTTTTTGTTAAGTGTAATGAGGTACCATGCTGTAAAGTCTGCTGAAAACTATTCCTTGTGCTTGACCTCAGGCCATAAAAGCTCAGGTGTGCACTGGCATCTCTTCCCACAGTTCAATAAAAAGGTTTTTGACTAGACCTACAGACATCCTATCTCCTTTACTGAGAATCCTCCTCCTCTGACTTCAGCCTTTCAAGATTTTGCAAGTTGTTTTTAGTGACCCAAGTGTTGTCTTAACCCTGCTTTCCTTATTCATTAGTGAGGACCAACATCCATCCAATCCATCACAGCATTTCCATGCCTGTAAGAATAATTCAGTGTCTTTAAATTCTTTGGATTTCCTAAAAGCACACTGAAGCCATCTTCATCAGTGTCTGCACAGCTGACAGACTTTCCTGTTGTGCAGAGCAGGCTGTGATGAAGACTGAGGACTCAAGCTCAGAATGACCACAGTTTCACATACATTGCATTTGAAAATGGGCTGGCCTAGATGACAGATGTTGCTATTCTTGTGTGGTTAGTACAGATTTGTCTAAGCTTTAGCTACATTATGAAAACCCTCTGAGGAGCTTATTTTCTTATTTTTCTTGGCTGGAGGAAAGGTAACACTGCAGAATGTTATAGAATTTGGTCTTTCAGCTTCAGTCATCTGCTCAGCTCACTCAAAGTTTCATTTATTAAGAAGACAAGAGGAATTTCTGAAGGATTTCTGTCTTACCTTAAAGGGGAGTGTAAGCCATCTTTTACAGGGTGTGACACACAAAAGTTGATTCCAATATATACATCTTCAGTTAACTTCCTTCTTTAAACTAGGAAATGTAATTACTGCCTATACAGATAAAAGTTAGTTCTGTAATGTTTTTATAGGATGCCTTAAACTTCTAATTTTGGCTGAGCTTCAGAGGTTAGGAGAAAAAAAAATCCAGAGTCAGGAAGTAGAAATAGATTCAAAATAATTCAAATTATCTATAATTTAATGTTTAATTTACATACAATACTGGGATGTTGGATGCTGGCAGTATGTTTCTGTAATGCAACAGGAGCCTTCAGATGGGTATTGACCACTGAAAAATTGGAAGAAAATTATGGTTGGGGTTATGGTACCATAGTAGTCTTGTACTTTATACTGCCTTGCCAGAGAGACTAAATTCTGAAACAAATCCTTCATAAACAACATTGAAGTCAAATGATATAAGGTCCTTGTGACTAATCCTGGAGGTATCCTATGTGACAATGGTCAGTAGAGAGGAAGAAAAACAAGTCTACTGTTAGTAGGACTTCGGACAGCTTTGGGTCTGCAAGCCCCACAGGTTTCTTGAACCTGTGGGATGAACTCATAATCTACATTTGGCTTTTGGCATCGACTTTTTTCTCTATTTGGCAGGAATAGCCAGGGAAGAAGTCTTCATTTAATTGAGGATAAAATTCACTTCTTCATTATATGGAATAAAAACACAACATGCCTGAAGACACAGATGGAGATTTTCATAAAGTAATGAAGTTTTATATAAGGTGTTTGAGTGTTTGTTGAGGCAGAATATGTTAAGGTAGTTTTCAAAAGATTTAAAAATAATCTTGCAGACCTTTAAAGCTATTTTGTGGTTTTAGAACTTTTGGCTTGATTCACTGTATCATAACTGATGTAATGAAAGAAAACAGAATAAGATGCTTTTAAAAATACACAGAATATTTGGAATATTTTTCAGTATTTAAACTGGTTTATAGTTGCAGAAATCCTGGCTTCTGGGCACAATTTGGATTTTAGTGTCTGCTACAATCTTTCAGGTTTATGGCATTACTGGAAATAATTTTTCCTTACTGCTGGATGCATTCCTTTCTTTCTTTCCAAATAACTTGAATCTTTCACACTACTGGTTTTCTTTTTTCAAGTTACTCAATCAGCAGGTTTTTCCTTTCTTTAAGTTAGACTAGGTGGTTATGAAACTTTGCTATTATTCATCCTGCTAAAAGGTCATTTTGAAACTGTATTGGTCCATACTGTTCAATTACCCTTCTGTATCCCATGGGGATTATCTTATATAACTACAATAGTCTTGTAAAATTTATGATAGTGTTGGCATACTTCAAGTAAGCCTGTTACCTCTGATTAATATTAGTGTTAGTTCTAGATTTAGGGCTAGCCAGATTGCATTTTAAGAGTCTGACCTTAAGTGATGCAGTAACAACTGTCTCACTACCAAATTGCAGTTGCTGGCTATGCAAAATGCAAGTAAAAAAGCAGCAGTAATAATGCAGCCATAAATTCACTTTTTTTTTTTTTTTCCTTGAGCTATTCTTTTACAAAGTGCAGGCTGTGATTGAGCTAAACCTGGCACATGTTTAATTTTGGATGTCGTGCTTAGTGCCATTGACTTCAGTGATCAAAGCAGGAAAGGGCCTACTGGTTTCCTAGTACGAAAGGACCTAAATATGCACAGTTGGCATTTACTCCAAAGCTCTCCTGTTCCTGAAAATTCTCTTGGAGGATTTCAGAAACTTAGAAAACATTAGGGTGACCTAAATTAGTGTCTAATTCTCCTATATTATGCACACTTCAGCTGTGAGATTTTAATGTAAGTTAAACATTTAATGTTTAACATGTAACGTTTCTAACACTGGGATCCTACCTGTGAAATTTAAGAGATTCTGTTGACATTTTGTTAAAAAAGTAGGCTCTTTTTCTTGAATTTCTGACTAGCACTGCTCTTTCTCCTTTGCCCTCCTCCAGAAGTCATCCTCTGAGTGCTGTCAGGCTTATCCAGCACACTAAGTTCATGGTTTTTGTCAACACACTGTTCTTGTATCATTTCATGTCGTGATGCTGGTCTTCTTTGCTGTCACCTGGGCAGTAACTCCTCTGCATGTGCAATGCCAAATGAAAACATGGTTATAAACCCAGCCTTTGCTAACAGCCATAGTTGTGGCATCCTCCTCTCACTCTTGTTTACGTGTCTTCTTTTGCGTCTTTTTGTTTGGCAAGGTAGTAATGTGATCCTGTAGATTTATTTGCAGAAGTACAGGAATGTGCATATTTCATTAAAATTATGGGCTTCTCCTGAAAAAAATTAAAAATCTAAGATAATACCCTGTTTTAAATTTGTAGATATCCAAAAATCAGTTTTTGACATTATACTACACATAAAGCTATGATAAATACTTCAATTTCTTGCTCAGTTTTATGAAACCACTCTGGTTTCTGTTTTTTTGCGAGGATTTATTTGTGGCAGCTTAAAACTTTGATGGAATGATATTATGAAACTGTCATGTACATGATTGAGGATGAGAGCTGTGTGTAGGAGCTTTCTGACTGAGAAACTTGTAATGAGCAAATTAGTTACACTTTGCATCTGGCACTTCACCAAGGCTTAGCAATTACCCGTGTCATCCAAATGTATTTTCATTTAAATACAAAAGGTTTCTGTGGCATCAGTGACAGGCTTCTAAACCAAGGTTTTATAAACAGTGTCCATTTAAAACAGAGTCATCTTCAGTAGTTGTGTGTTACTAATGATCATCTTAGTTTTTCAAGCTGCACAGTAAAGATAAATAAATCTTATGAAAGGAGAGCCTTAACAATGTGCACAAGGTACTAAAAGCAATTCCAAGAGCTGTTGTTGATGAAAATAGTGGAAGGAAAGCAGTAAGACTTAACACAGCTTTCAATATAGATGCAGGAGATGAAGTTTCTCTTTTGTTCCAAAGTTACTTCTTCAACATGGCAGAGCTGCAAAAGGATGAATAAGCACTGGCCACAACCTCAGTAGTAAGCTCAAAGGTGTGCAGGGATGCTGGCCATGGGATTATGCCAGGCTGTGCATCTAATCACACAGGCTTGATGGTCCTGTAAGCCTTGGAACAGACTGGGATTTATGTATAAATATTGTCCTGACAAGGAGAATTTCATGGTCATAAGTTTTCTTAAAAAGAAACTGATTTCAAGATAAACTCCTGTAGCTCTTAGTGTTAATGCATTTATGATATGGTTTACAGCTTACTTGGGCAAACCTCCCAGTTATGCCATCCAATGTGTTGATGAAAGGCAGGACATTTATCTGCCTTTGTGGTGCCTGCTCACAGTGTACACTGAGGGCATGCAGCAAATACGTATTTGTTTGTGCTGATCTTGCCATCTTCTTTTCAATTTCCCTCATTTTTCTGTTTCAAGCTACCCATATAATAACAGCCCAGTTTCTCAGTGGGTTTACAGATCTGTAATATGTTTTATGTTTTTCTGATTTTTAAACTTTGAAACTTTTATTTATTGCTGGGCAGGATTGTGGGTTCCTGCCACCGGTGATGTCTCATGTTTACTGTCATACTGTGCATAATTATTACATATGAATTGGAACACCTAATACCTGACCACTGACAGACATTTTGAGACACAGCATTAATATTTATCCTTCATCCCTCTGTGAGTACCTATACAATCTTAATGCTCTTGTGTGAATTCTGTGGTAGACTTATACTTTATTCAATTTGAAGAACTTGTTTTATTGAAAACAGTTTTGCAGATTTTTTTTGACATCCACATTTCCTGGGAATGCAATTCTATAATCATAGCTGGACGTGCACTGTGAAGGCAGCTGAAATAAAAGTGTCTCCTTCTCTCCTCCCCTGTTTTCCCACCTGTTTGCAAAAAGCTGTCTTTTTTTTAATATAAGCCCCATAATTACCCGTTTTTGCCTGAACTGGGCCTGCAGGAAAGGCCCACAGCATCTGTAAAGCTGGCAGCAGGATGGTATTTCCAGGGAGGAGGGGTGGGGAGCCCGTCCATGGCTTTGTCTGAGCAGCTGAGAACTTCATCTGAGCCGTGCTGCGGTGTACATTAACAGCGACCTGTGCCACGGGCAAGGAAAGCCCTGAGCAAGTGTTGGGCCAGTATTTATAGACAACCACGCAGCAGTCTGGGAGAGAGACACACAGGGAGTGTGAGAAAAATCTTGGCTGAACTGAGGGCACTTTTATTTCAGGTTTCTGTTGTTTAAGCAACATCAAATAAAATCCCCGTGCCTCTGTCTCCGCTCTGAATCGTGGCAGTCCTGCTTCACGTTATGACCAGGTGGGTGCTACAGGTTTAAAACAAGACATTTGAGGGGACGTAATGGGTTTAGTGTCACTTTTACCTCCAGTGTCCCAGCCAGCTCACTGCCCATCAAGGACGCTGCATCAAGAGCTTGGCGTTGTGACTGAATCGTGGTGCTGCCTTTGTGTAGAGATGTTCTGCATGTGGGGAGTTTGTGTACAGTTACAGAGCAGTGATGTGGAGTTTCTTCATTTAGCCACATGCTTGAGAAGGTCGGTCAGCATCAGAAAAGAAATACACACGCTCTGCTTCCACTACTGAGAATAGCATAGGGTCATTTAAAATACCATCTCATAGTAATGTCTGGGTTGTGGCTTAAATCTTCTGCTTCTTGATGTGTAGCTGGTTGTACTTGCACAGCAAGACTGCTGCCCTCTGTGCACTGCTTTTAGCAGCAGAAAACAAGAAAAAAGTTTGGCTCAATCTTCTGTCTTTTGTTGTATTAGCAATCAGAGTCAATACTCAGTCTTTCTCTGAGGAGCAGGACAGTAGTTAATGGATGTTCTTACATACTTCACTTTAAAAAATGAGTCATTTTTAAAAAGGGGGGGAGTTGAGTGGGTTATTAGGAGAGAAAAATTCCCTTTCCTTCGTGAATTGGTCAAGGTGACATAGAACACGCACCCCTGCAGGATATTCCCCGATAACAGAGGGGAAATGATTGTTTACAGCAAACTGTTATAACCAAAGTGAGAGAGATTCTTCCTCTCTTACCTTCACACAAGCAGCTCCCTACAGCTTTTGAAAAATGAACCTTTTTCCATTACTCACAGTATCTTTTTCAACAGCCTCCTCAATACATACAGGCTGCTGAGTTCATTAGTCTTCTTTGTTTGCGTATTCTAGGGTGTAATTTTAAAAGCCAGGTTACCTAAAAAGGGGATAATTCTTCTAAAACTCTCCCCTGGCAGCAACATGTGAAATCTGTACAATTCAACATTGATGTTTACTATGGTTAGTTCAGAGAAGATTAATGTGTTGCTTAAAGAACACAGAGTTTCCCTGAATGAAATTTATCAGTTGACAGCCCTGGAATTACTTCTTTAAGTTAAGAAAATATAGACTTTGGCACTGGTTGAAGATTTTTGGGGGTGAGTGGGAGGGTGGCTTGCAACTTCAGAGGGTGTTAGACACATACTGAATACGTGTTGAAAACAAAAGTCTGTTGAAATAACTTTAAGCTTGAGACTCAGACTAACAAATAAAAGGAAATGCAAGACAGAGCTCATGTTAGAGCTGTACTTGTTAACAGCAATGTTTTGCACGCACGGGGTGCATAACACAAGCACCTATCCACCATAGAAGATAGAGCAAGCAAATCACAAGAACAGTGGTGTTTTCCAGATAAGTAAAGCAGACTACACAAGAACCTGTAGAAAACCATGTCTGTATTTAAAGATCATGATGGTTGTTATTTCCTACGTGTATCACTTAGTTCACGTTTTGGTTAGACACTGTTATCACTGGAAACATTTAAAAAAAACCACATTGGGAAATACAACAGGGGAGACAGAAATGTACTTTAAATGTACAATTAACAGTAATAAAACTAATCTGCTGAGAAATCCTCTCAATACAGAGCTATTCTGGTACATGGACATGGGAAAAAATAAAAAATACAAAGAATCAGCTGCCTTATAACTAGTGAATTTCATAGAGGACAGCACTGTCACATCTCTTTGAGGTTTATAAATAAATGATAAATGCAAGATGAAACCTCGTATTTTTTTTCCTCTTCCTTACCCAAATTTATCTGTGCTTCTGTTTGAAGGTTATATAGATGTTTTTTGTCTAGTACCTTGGCCAATAAAGAATAAGAGAAAGTGAAGTTATTGAAAAGTGACTTAGCATAGTGTGTTTGGACACTGTAGATTATGAGGCATCAGTCCACATCCTCAGAGTTTCAGTGTTGGGACTGTACATCCCTAGATGATCACAGCCTGGACAGGTTTTACTATTATTGTGTTTTACTACTACTGTTACTTTTACTGCCGTTGGCATAGAATTGATGCCCCATTGCTGAACCTGCACGGTCCTTACAGAGCATAAACTGTTCTCCAGTAGCTGAGGTACTCTGTGTGCACATCATTACCCTGGGTAAATGTGTCTTGTCTGTTTGCAGCAGGTAGAAAAGGTCTCTCATTTAAAACCAGGAACCATAAACTGCAAGTGTGAACAGTATTGCAGAGTAGCTAATGCAGCATGGTATCCATCTGACCTTACAGTCAGATATGTCATTTGCTTACCCATAAAATTTAGGAAAATACTTTGTATTTTGCAAATCTAAGGGACAGTCTTGTGGAGAAAGTGTCAGGACTATAGATACTGCTGCTCCAGGGAAGGGAATAACCTCTGAGCTTAATTCGACCTTTTCACAAGGATGTTGATATAACCATGTGTGAGCTCTGTAGGTATTTTTTGTTCTTTGTGATGGAGTTTTCTTGACCCTTCCTAAGCCCCACAGAGAGATGCTTTAATGGCACGTTAACCTACTGATCAGTGAACTCTGTGCTAATGGGTCACGCTGGAGGCAGAGATTTTCTCTCTGATTGCTTGGATTATCCATGGAAAGTCCAATTAACTGCTGGGGCTGGGGTGAGAAAAGTCACACGCTGCCTCTTCAGCATTGTGTCTGCAGGAGCTGTAACAGCACTGGGTGTTGCAGGGGTAATGCTGGGGCCTTTTGACTGTTGTGGGCATGCCTGGGAGGGCTGTCAGTGGTTACCTGCTGGGATGGGAGGAACTCCCGGGGTGAGTGACGCTGTAGTCATCTTCCAGAGGTTTTAAAAGACAGATGGCTAGGAAGGCTTCACAGCCAAGGAAAGCAGGCTGAACACTATTTACTATGCCCCCTCTTTAGTAACTGGAGTAGGATTATAGACATAAAAATACGTTAGTGGCCATGGCTGTGTTTCTTTGCAACCATGCTGTGTTTGGGGTTGGCTGTGGCTTATCTTTGGTTTTTCGAACGTCAGAAGTCAACCTTGCCCCTTTCTGAGTCGTTCTGGATCTTGAAATTGTACAATTTCAGCTTTAGGAAATGCATTTCCAGGAATGGTATAAAGCAGGATGCTTTCTTTCATGTCATGCTGCTTTGCTATTTATCCTGCTTTCATGTTCTATTTGAGGAGTCCCCATCAGAACTCAGTAACCAGGCTGACACAAAAGCACTGCTTTCATGGGGGAAATGAGATTATGCCATAGTGAAAAAAAGTGAAAAAGTAAGTATTTTTCTCAAAAAAAAAAAAAAAAAAGGGCATGTACAGGTAAAGGTAACTTTATAAAAATAGGTGCATGCCTTGGTTGAGGGTAGTCCTTTGGAGTCCTTACACTACACAAACTACATAGGTAGTCCTTGGGGGGTTTGGTGATTTATCAAGGTGGGGAGAGGGCTGAGCATGATTTCTGACATTACTTCTAATGATGGTGTGCCAGTATAGGAACTTAGCTTCTAACACATCAGTTTTGAAGAAAATGTATTTTGGAAAACTGTCTCGGATCTGGGAATGCTGTTATAGTCTGGATCAGAATCACAAAGACCATTACATTAACAAGCCAACATATGTGGGTTGTGAAGGGTTCAAGTTCTTACTAGTTTGTCTGATTCAGGTCAAGGATGTGGGGCTTCATTTCCCATGCTCTACCTGAGCACTTCAAGCCTCTCCACCTGTGACTATTTCTCTTTGTATGTATGCTGACTTGTTTATTGAACTGGAGATTCTGACCTGGATCTCCTGTATTGGAAGTGGCACTTCTAATGTCTGGGCTATTGACTCATTCTGTGTTTTGTGATCTGTCTTAAGAAATACTAATTTCCATGTGAAAATTCTGCAGTTCAGAGCAGGGTATTGGGTATTCTTTTTTGCCCTCCATGATTGTTGAGGAAATCCTTTTGAAATATCTTGGTTTCAACAGCTTGAAGAGTAAAACCTATGTTTGGGTTTGGAGGTGTTATTTGTTTGTTTTTGTTTGGGGTTTTTTATTTTTTGTTTGTTTGTGTTTTTTGTTTGTTGGTTTGGTTTTCTTTGGTTTGTTTGGTTGGAGGTTTTTGTTTTTTAATATTCCTTTTCATTTAGACATCATCTGGGGAAAACTCTTTCCTAGTAATAAGCATGAAAGTATTAGTTTCCATCTTCCAGCTGGTATCCTTTGCACTGTTTTGTCCTTTGTGTTCCCATGCAGAAATGGGAAAATAGGCATAAACTGACTTTTTATGCCAGTGTTGCCTGACATTTGTGATACTTTTCAGTGTCAGAATAGTGGAGTGGCACCTTGCTTTTTTTCCGTACCATAGCTTGCTGATGATGACTTTGGGAGCTCCTCGTGTTTTGTAATAAACTTGAGAGCAAATTAAAAAAAAAAAAAAGCAAAACTGTGCTTGTGCAACCAAGGAAACTGTGTTTTGGGAGTCAGTGCTCTTTCCCTCTTTAAGAGAGCTCTTCTTTGGCTTCCATGTCTCACACAAGTGATTTTGCATTCTCTTTTTCTTAGCACCTTTAAATTTATGAATAGCCATGGTATTTTCCTAACCTGAAAAGCCTTCCTAATCAGAACTTTTGAACCCTGCCTGCAGGTGCCCTGTACAGCGATGTTACTGGCACGCTGCCGCGAATTTTTAAAAACTGAGCTGGCATCGGAATTTAGTCCTTGGATGGCTAATGACTACTGGATTTTTCAGTTTGATTTGTGTTTGCAAATCACTACCAAGTGCTGCTTCATATTGAATTTCACCTAGCCCTGAGAAGAACCTTGGTAAAAGTGGTTACATCAACAATGTTACGTATGGATGATACTATGAGAGTATTTAACATGGAAGGGGAACACTACTTAGCCCGAGGGCAGGTGCACATTCAATAGCACGTACATTTCCAGAACACTGTATTTGTGGGCACCAAGTCCCTTGATCACTGACCTTTATCTTTTTCCCTGCACAGAGGAAGTCCACTTTTATTTGAGCAAGACTTAGTTGCTTAACCGGTGCTCATTTAGGCAAACCAAGAATGCAGAGAATTATGTGTGGTTGCTTGTTAATACTGGTTTAGAAATAGCATTTGCAGTGTGAATGGTCCTTTCAAGTTTATCTTAGTCTTTGACATGATATGAGAGTACTTAGAGCATAGGAGAACTAAAGTTTTCATGTCATTAAAATTTATTTTATTTTTTGTGTACTGCCACTGCTTCAGCTTTCTTTGAAGTTTTTAATATTTGTGTGAAAAAAATACAATGCCATTGCTAACACTAGTCTGTGGTTCATAGTAAAAACTACTGAATACTGGTAGTCCCAGACAGGTTTTGAAAAATTATCTACATTGAAATTCTCTTACTTTAGGAGTTACAAATGCACAGAACCTCCTTGACCATACAGAAAGAAGGATCTGGGAAAAAAGCTGGAGCTTTTAATGTGCTTTTTATTAAAGGTACTGTATTTCATGTTGGAAAATAGAGGCAGACTTTAACATGGATGACCTCAATAAAATAGCAGTGCTTCAGACAGTAGTTATGGAGAGGAAGGACCAGGCTGAAGTGCAGATTGAAAGTCTTCAGCCTGTTGTTTCTGTGTCAAACTGGCACTCAAGAGTGCATTTCTTGCAGCAGTGAACAAAATACTCCAATCTTTCTTTATCCTTGTTGCTTACATTGTTACTTGGCCCACAGGCTATATGTTTGAAATCTCTCACTTAAGGTCAGAATACCCCTTGCTTACACTTTGCACTATGTGCCAGGGCACTGAAGTGGGACAATGGTTTCTATAAAAATAGAAATAAGCCAGTGAATCGTAGTTATTTATCCCACCTCAGAAAGCATAAGTATAAAGTGTGATTTTTAATTAACAAGCACATTGTCCCAGTGCTTTGACTTGGAAAATTACATATCAGTATCTAAAGAGATTAGCAGACCATTCATTTCTCCCTCCAAGCAATAAATAATATCCTTCAACTTCCCAGGAATGTTTTTCTGCTTACTTTAAGCAGCATAGGTACATATGAAGTATTAATGATGAAGGTAAAATAAATGAAGAGTGATAATTGAATAAAACTATGCCTTTTGCAAAGCAAAACAAAAACCCCAGCCCTTTCCAACACTGCATCTCCCTCATTTCATCACTACAATGGCTCATGATGACATCCACTAAGAGTTTTGCCTACTAACCTTGAAATGTATCTTTGTGTTTATTGTCAGGACCTTGCTGGCAAATTGAGCTTGACAATGAGATGGTGAAGGCAGGGGGAAGCAGGCTGACCTGGGACACGCAGTTCTGCTAAAACCTTTCAAGGTCCGTAGAGTGCCTTTTCCTTTCCAACGAATCAAATTACCAACTGGGCAGCTCGTTCACTTAGCTAATCATTAATATGGGACCCGTGAATTATGGGGCTTGTAACCCTTTCTCTTGCTAATTAATTTTTTTGTGTGTGCTAAAATACTCTTTCTCTTGGTGCTGTGAGAGCCTTTAGCGGGGGCAAGTGCACGGAACCTGCTCTGGGTTGTCCCAGAGCTGGGTTGTCCCAGAGCTGGGTTGTCCCAGAGCCCTGCTGCCGCCCAGGCTTGGAGGAAACCAACTCTGCCAGCACCTGCTCGTGGCCAGCAGTCCTGGGAGAGGTCCATGGTGGGTGCAGTTGGTGGGCAGCTCGTTTCAACCCTATCAGCTGCCCCAGGGACCTGGTGCCTGCAGAGGTGAGTGTGCGAGGTGAGATTCTAAGCTGTGCCCTTCACTTGGGATGATTTTCACTTAGAATAATTCCTTCCTCCTTGTGCTGAAAAGTGCAGGTCTTATAAGCCTGATGCAGGTGTAGTCTTGTAGGTCTGGTTGCTTTAGTAGACCCGTGGCCTTCAGCTGTCTTGTGCCCATTAAGAGTGAGGCCAGCTTAAATTCCAGCTGAAGTTGGTCTCTGTTCCTTCACACTGCTTGTCCTCTCCACACCTTGTGCACAAGGTCACTGTGGGTTTGAGAGTAGCTTTTACATCATGTTTTCTCAGCATAACAGAATGAATTTGAAAGGGTTATTCTTGCATGTATGGTATAAGGATTTTTCTTTCTTTTATACCAGTTAGAAAAAATATGTTTCTTATTTCCTTATAGTAGCACAGGCATTAAATGGCAGGTGTTGATTCCATTTCTGAAGCCACTGAGAGCAGCTGTGCATCTTTCACAAGGCAAAGAGTTTTTCTGCAGCCCTTTTCAACATTTTAAGGGAAGGAAATCTCATACCTGCTTGATGTGACTGGAAAAGGATTCTATTTCAAATAGTCACTTCCCCAGTTTTTAACAAGTCCAGCTAGGATAGTGTGCAATAGGGGATTTATTTATAAAGTGCATATATGGTCAGAAAATGACTGTACAAATGCTGTCATCCTTCAGAGATCCAAAATCTGTCTTCCAAAATAGTTCTGCTTTCCATAGTGCAAAAATAAATGGTGATGACTTTTAGTGGTATGAGAAAATGAGCTGGATTTTACTCTGGTTTGTTGATTGTCAACAAAATTGTTAAATGCTTTCTAATGTGAGCCAGAGAGCATGCAGCATGACTTCAGGTGTGGTTTGTAAAGCAGGGTGTTGGAAGAACAACTTTTTGTTGTTTTGTTTGGTTTAAACTTGTAGATTAAGAAAAATGTACTTTGTAAGAAAAATAGTGATTTTTAATTGCATCCCTTCAGTCAAACCACTTCTGATCCTATATGTGCACTACCAGGTCGTATTTCTCTCATGGGGTTTTTTTTAATCTTTCTGACAGTTATCAGAATCCTTACTTTTCCCACCTTCAGAGGCCTTTAGAAAAAAGTAGTATCTGACACTTAAATAGCAATTTGCAGCCTGAGAAGATTTTGAAAGTCTCCATTAATGTGTCTTTCCTGAGGCAAACAGCAACGTGCATGTTTTTAAGATGAAAGCTGAGAGTGTGCTAAGTAACTTATTCTAAGCATGCAAGGAATTGGTACCATTTAATCTCAGAGTAAGTGACTTGAGCATGTAATTAACTTTCAGCTCAAAGGATATAAATGATTGGAAATTAATTATAAAAAAGAAACATGAACTGTAGTGTTGTTACTCCACCTGCACTGGGCCATTTTTCTTTATAAAACATGTCAGGGAGGAGTGACTGACACTTGGTCCTGAGGCTGGGCTACACATCCAGGAGATGTCTCAATAATATAACATTGAAATAAGCAGTATTTGCCATGAGCCATCTGCCTAGCTCTCCTCCTTGAATGAAGTAAAAAATATCTCTTTTCAGTGCAGGTGTTCCATGAAATGCAGGGCATGATGTAAATGACAGAGAGGTTTGCTTTTAGCAGAGAGTGCACTGAAGTCAGCTGTAAAACTAACAGCAAGAGAGCAAATCAAGGGATGAATGGTCATGATGCAATTCAGTGTGAAGAAGCCACTGAAACCCTTGGTTGCTTTCCACGAAGAGTAATTTTAATGGTTCAAAATGATGCAAGACATATAATGTCTTTGCTTTGTTTAACTTTTTCTTATCCAAAGTAGTTAGAAAGATAAATGGTTAAAAAAACCATAAGCTCTGTTTTCTTTTAAAATGATGAATGAATTGAGAATGCAGTTTGAATCAGGCTTGAGAACAAATCATGATGTGGACATAATTTTGAGAACCTTCTTTAAATAATCCTGATGATGATGGGTGTGCATAATGCAGTTCCTTAATGGCAAAGGAGGGGAGATTTTAGCATTAGGTGAATTTGTTAAACTGTGTTTGGTGTTTATATACAAACTATTGTTAACCTATATGCCCAGCTAGGGAATACTGTATGCACAATCACAGCATATTGAAAAAGCTCACCATCTAAACATGAGCTGGTTTATGCCGCCTTCTAAGCTGAAGCATAGCCACATTAAAAAAAATGAACAAATACTGGAGAGCTTCTGCAAAGGAAAAGAAAAAAATTGTAATGAGACTAATCAAGTTAGTTAATCTAAATAATAAGGAATGTCAACATCAGTGAAAGCTCATGCTTATTAAAAATGAATAAATACACTCAAGTACATGCTATGTGAAAATATTACCTGGTGTATTCACTCACAGTTAGATTTCTCTTTGTCAAGGGGAGATTCTACTCTACAGGGAAGGAGAAATTATAGGAATTACGTTGTTGGGGGATTTTGGTTGCATTGGTCATGGAGTATATTATTCCATATTATTATGGCTGATAAAGTTTTAGGCCCTGTTGGCTGCCTTTAAAACACTGTGTTGGATGAGTCCTCAAAAGATTTATGAGAAATACTTACATTTCAGTTGTTGACAATATCATGATTACCTTATTTATTGGCCCTGTCATCTCTGTGCTTTTGGAAATATCACCTCTAATTGTTCTGAATAATTGCAGCAACACCTGCTGGCAAGCCCAGACCTGATATACTGGAAACTTTCCCATTGTTGGCATCAGCCAACAAACCATTTGTATCTTTAGCAGATATTTTTCACTTCTTTTTCACATGGGATTTAATTGGATCTATTCTCTTCCTCCCGTAAAGGCCAGCCACCTCTTTCAGGCTGTTTACTATCAGAAACTATATTGACTGGGTTACTGGTGCCAAACTTACATGGATTTTACTTAGCAGCAATGTTGATGTATTTTGTGTTTTATGAATTCACTTCTCCCCTCTTCTTCTGTTTTTTGGAAGTTTCACATTTCATATTTTTAGCCTTCTTATTTAATCAAAAAAGTACTACATTGTCTGCCTTTAGATTGTAGGTCAATCTAATGATATTGGCTGTTTTTGGTCTTACTCTATTACCATCTTGAAACAGTGACTTTTGCTTCCACTTGCTTTTAATACCTAGAGTGCTTTGTTCTTTACTTGCTTACAATCTGTAAAATTTTATAAATTTTTATAAATTTTATAATTTTTATAAATTTCTGATTGCTTCCTCACTTTCAGGGTTGTTTTTTTTAAATTTTATTTTATACTATGTGCTATAAAGGCTTTGATTCTCAATTGAAAAGCAAAACAGAACCAAAAAAAGGTTAAAAAAAAGTGAAATATACCCAGATGAATGTCACTACAATGCTAAACAGTAACAACACCCCACTACCCCCCCCCCCCCCCCCCCAATAAATATTGCTCATAATATGTGCTTTAAATCATTCTGTTCTTGGGGTGATGCATCATCTAAGTAGGAACAAATAATATAATTTCTTTTGAGAAGATAGATCTGGATAAGTTAAAAAATTCACTTTACATGGGACTTTAGAAGTTGAACTTTCTGATTCACTGTTCTTTGGTAGAATAGCTACACTGGTGTGTTATTAACAAATTGATATTTTGTCCGTGTACAACATGGACATATACATTCAAAGTGTTTCTAAAGGTTGAAAGCTGGACTATGATATACAACAGCAATGTCTTCCCTCTCTTTCCCTCCTTTGGCAAAAAATTACTCCCTCCTTCTAAAAAAAGTGCTAACAAGCAGACTTCAGCTGTCACAGAGTCCCTGAGGGGCTTAGCAAGCCACACTGCTTTATAAAGTGCAGTAAATAAAATGGTGTGCATTTTCCCAGGCTTTCTGCAGCGTAGGAAGAGTGCTAAAATCACTGCACTGTCCTTCAGTCACAGGTCTTATTGGACACCTTTGTAAATGCAAGTCTACAAAGCCCTGGATCTGGGCTCTTAATTCCCTCTATCTTCTGCTGTCAACAGGGCTGACAAAGGCCCTCTACATCCTTTCAAGTATTAACCTTACATACCCAATGCCAGAAATGCCTCTTGCCTCTTTCACCTTGGCTGGTTGCTACCATTTTGTGCCATATTGTAGGTATTCTTTCTCTTAATGAAAAACCTCTTAAAGGTGCTTATTTTTCATCCAGGAGAGCTTAGAGCTTTGTTCGTGACTTAGATCTGCTTTGTCTGTGTTTTGGGGGTTTTTTTGGTGTTTTTTTTGTTGTTGTTTGTTTGTTTGTTTGTTTGTTTTCCCCTGAGGATAAGTAAATGAAGGTATTTCAGTAGCCCAAACTGTATAACTAAATCTTAAACATATATGCTCTGCCAGCTTTCATACTGAATAACAGTCTTCTCCTATTCTGCTTATTATCCTTAATTGTCCTGATCTGACTGTTCTGTCATTCTTTGACTTTTGAAGCTGTGTCGCTGTCTGCTTCTTGACTCAAGTTGAAAGTAAATTCCCTCTTGCCACTTCTGTTATGCTCAGGTCTCATCCTAAACAAGAGTTAAAATTCTCTGCACATGATGCCCTATACTGATATATTCCTTAGTATGGTATAGTTTCAGTATCTACACTATTTAATTGTGTTAGCTACAGTTAAAGCTGTAAATTATACACTTTTTCCTCATCACTCGTTCCTCAGTGGTAAGTCACCAAGATTTTTGCATTGATACAATTAACAGTTTACAGCCATTCTTTCTTTTGGAAGGTTCCAGTTATAATCATCTCCAGGCTCCAATTTGTGCTGTACATGGCCATCTATGTGGGGTTTTTGTACCCATTCCAACCATCTGGGTCGCATTATTCCCATTTGGTTCCCATTCCACTGACTTCTTGTCTGTATTATGGAATTTATTTTAATTTTTGAACATTTATTATAAATGGTCTTGTATGGTTTGTATGTTAAAAAAAAATTAAATTGCCACCCCATGTTCTAAAAGTATAATTTAATTTCTGTGTATTCTTACTTACTCATAATATCAGTGTATAGGAAGACAGTATCAAAGTGTAAGAATGCCCCTTGACAGAGTTTCTCCACAGAGTAAAGAATGTTTTTTAAAATACCAGTTTCTAAAATCCCCATAACTGTTTTTACAAAGTCATAGAAAAATGCTGAAAGAGATCTCCCAGGGTCATCTGGCTGTGTCCCAAGGCAGGATCCTTACATACTTAAGCCACTCTAGAGAGACAGTTTTCAGGCCTTTTTTAAAGTGGATATTCTGTCAGCTTTACTGGTGTCTCTAGACCACATGGTATGCAACAAGAATTTTTGTTGTGTAGTGATGCCTGATGCTGAGGCTGAATTTACTATTCTCTTTCTCACTGGGAATTCTTTGGAATTTATGGGATGCTCTTCTAAATTCCTTAAGCTTTTATTTTAGTTTTTAAAGCACACATATATGTTTATGCATATATATATGGATATAAATATATATTAAAGCATCTTTCATAGCTTAGGTGTTTGCATCATACTGCCCTTCAGAGATTAATGGCAAGTAGAGAGGCACAGCTTATTACTTGTAAGCAAGGACAACGATGGTGCTATGCAAAAACATGTAAAGAGCCTTAGACCTTTCTACATAAATTCATAAAGACAGAGGTGAATTTGGGTGAGGGAGTAAAGTCTTTTCATTTCTAAAGAATTAGAATTTTTTATTGCGTTTTAGTCCTGCAGGTGAACAGAATCTACCTCCTGTGGCAAAGCAGGAGGTAAATGGCATCAGTGGCCAAGCTCCTCGTTTCTCCTTTATTCCTCTGGCTAATGCCTTCTGCCCCAGCCTCACTGGTATTTTCCTTCCCTGATGTCAGAACCTACACATCAGATGCATTAAATAATCTGTGCATAGATCATCCAGCCCAAATTGGGATTTTGTATTGCAGTTGTGGATGTCTTTTCTAGGTTCTTGGTCATTGATACAGGAAAATCCCCTCATGAATGGGCAGTTACAGCACCCTGGCAGAAATGGGGCCAAAACCCTACTCCATGCCAGCTGTTCTGCTACTCCATACAGCAATAACAAATGGCTCTATACCTGCCTCAGAAGATCATGGATGGGATACACAGTGACTGAGTAACTCCAGTACTTTTTGCTGGGTAAGAAAGCAGCTTACAGCTAGAAAGGGGTTCATTTTTACAGTCATGCTGTCAAGAAGCAAGTCCTTAAGCTGTTGGCACGCATTTCTTTCTATTATGTGCCTGTTGGGGTCAAGAAAGCAGAGAAAAAATATAGGTCTTTCCTTCCTTAAATTGAAAAGGCTTATATGTAGAAAGCTATGCCATAAATTCTAGAATTCTGTGAATTTTTAACTTGGTTGGAAGGTGAAAAGACAAAGGCACAGCTGAAAATGCTAGCTGATTAGTCTTGTGTATAAAATCCATTTAAGGGGCAATAGCAAACTTCTGTATAAAAATTAATTAGAACATAGCACAGTCAGTTGAGATCAAAGAGCGTACATTTATTGTGAAATATATGGTTGCTGGAGACAATTCATTTTTAATTTATTAGATTCCATAAATTGTTTTCTGATAGGTTAGGAACAGAGATCTATCAAGCTTATTCACATAATGCTGGCTCTGGCCACTAGCTAAGTGAATTATTGTCTTGAAGTATATGCTTACACTTTAATGGTAATAGACACAGCAATGAAACTACATGGGAGTAGTGCTAGTGTGTTTTTAGGATTACAGAAGCACTTCTAGCAAGTAGCAAGTTGATACTAGCAAAATAAAACCCCACACTTTTCCTGTAAGGAGTGAGAAAGTAAGTGTTGTTTTCATCTTACTGATGTGATGTCTGGTGTTTTTTCTGAGATGCATGTTGGAAAGTTGGAACCTGAGGCGGCTACGTCCATGGTGATTTCAAGTTCTTGAAATGTGGATATGAATTTGTGGTGGATTTCTTCTGTGCTGCTGTCTTCTACATTGTCCTCCATTTTTTGCCAGGGACAGAACTAATCTATCCCATTCAGAGCAGAGATTGCTCTCATGGGTAGAATTTGGCCTCACCTTGCTGCTCCAGCAGCTGCCCCTGGTAAAAGAGACCCATAAGGCCTTGGTTATCTCTTGCTTTGTAGTGTTGTTTCATAAACTACTGGAAAAAACTGTCAAAGACAGGGGGTTTGCTCACCTTTTTCCTTATTTACTTCTGCTTTCATCCTCAATATGATATGTGCTGTGCTGAAATCAAGGATGTTGTAAAAATTACAGTGTATATAGAATTAAAACTTCTGTGTCTGTCTGATCAGCTTATAGGCACAGAGACTGTAGGAGTATGGGAATGAGGAAAGGAATATGAGCAGTATCCCCATGTCTGCAAACCCTTGACTTAACTGCAAATTTCATCTTTCTGTTCTTTCAGTATAACTAGACTTTTTAGTTTGACCTGTGCTCATTTTATCCCAGTGCAGGTTTGGATTCCTAAAAAAATAACTATTCTCTGTGGCTGTGGAAACCAATCTTATTTTTATGTATTACATTAAAAAATCAACCTTCATAGTTCTTTTCCCTTTTTCTGCATCCTGTTGTAATTAATTTTCGAGTACAACTCTTTTTGAAATTCAGAGGTGATCTGATAAAGCAGAACAAGATATTTTAGATTTAAGTATCCAGTACAGGACATATGCCAAACTCTTCAGGAAAGCACCAGGTTTATTGTGGGGTTTTTGTTGGCTTTTTTTTTTTTTTTTTTTTTTGGGGGGGGGTTTTGTTTGTTTTGTTTTGTTTTTGTTTTGTTTTAATTGTCTTAATATTTTGGGTCATTTTAATGTTGTCAAAATACCTGCTGGCAATTTAAGTGTAATATGTTTGCTCTCCTCTCTTTAATTTACAGAAGGAGTGAGATTCTCAAAAAGAAATTTTGGTATATCCAGGTGTGTGCATGTGAATCCTGTGGAAGGTTGAACAGCATCAGACCATTATTTTCTGAAAAAATAAGCTACTGCAAATCAGCAGGCATGGAGCCAAGTTATAATAGAATAATTTATTATAATTTGATGTAGATGGTGGATAGAATGGATAGATTGTAATTGAAGCTAAGTGAATAATTCCAGTAAATAATTTATTCAATGAATTTATCCTGTTTTCCTGCTCAGGGATTGTTTTTACTCCCCCCCTCTCCCTTCTCTCCTTACATTTTTTTAGCCCTTGGGGGTTTTTTTTGTCTAACCAGAGGGGCGAGGGCTCTCTTTGTTTCCTTGTGTGCAGGGCTGTGCTGGCCACTGTGGCAGTGCTGCCATTTCATGCCTCTGCATCCCCAGGTGTGCACGGCTGCAGCCCCGTACTTGGAGCAAGTCTGGTGGGGCTCAGTGTGGGACATGCCCATCACGGCAGCAAGGCTTCCAGAGATGTGGGCATTCCTTCAGGGCAGGAATTAGTTATGTCATGGGCTTTGAGCTTCACAGAGGGGTAGAACCTCCTCAGCAAAGACCTACCCAAGACAGATAACAAGGGGCTTTCTAGAGGATGGCAATCGTGTTTCACTTGGGCTGTCGACATCTTCAGTTTGTGTGTGTGCACAGTGCGGGGGAGGTTTGGGGTTGGTTTTCCAGGGCTTCCAGAAGAGAATAGAAATGTTTGTGCCATAAAAATTCCTCCCAAGAAAATGTCTCCAGTCCAAGGAATTTGTTTATTGAGCAGGAGCTGTGCTCCCAAAGCCTTGTGTGGTTTTATCTATTACTGTATGCACTTGCACCCTGCCGGCTGCCCAGGCTGGCCAACTTGTGTCCTTATCCTGCTTGTCCTGCTCTTTTTTCTAGGTTCTTTTCCTAGCTTCTAAAACAGTGTTTCTGAGGTTTTGAGCTTTTAATCAAGCTTTGTCTCCCCTCAGCAACTCACCCCTTCTTTGTCAGGAGTTTGGACAAAGATTATTAGATGCATGTGCATTCAACAGAATTATTTTTTCCTGGTTCCCTCAAGGACCCAAACCAAGTCCTCCACCTTTCATTTAATGTTATATGCAGATTTTTGTAACATTTCATCTCATTGCTTTGAGTAGTAAAAGAGTTTCATGTCTCAAAGACTAATGTTCCTAATTGATATTTGAAGTAGCACTGACTAAAATGAATTTACCTATGGACATCTCAGAACTATTCTTATTCCAGACGGGTTGCAAACTTAAGTAGGCATCACTTCATCAGGACTAGGATGATCACAGATTGCTTAGTGCTCAAGTAAATGAAGCACAGACTGACAAAATTCGGCGAAGAGTGTGAACTTGTGATGTTTGATTTTGGAGCTCTGAGCCACCAGCCTGGGATATGAACTGTAGCAGAACCTATGTATAGTGGTGAGCGTGTCCTGCTGTTGTTTATGGATCTACCAAGTTCATCCTCACAGTTACTAGGTCTGAAGATTTTAGTATTATCATTCTGTTCTATGTATTATCTCTTTGCCCATCTTGTTTATCATGTTTTAACCCAAAATTCTCCTAGACCAAAGAATGTGCTCTTCCATGACCTGTCTCACTTTTTCCCATAGCTCTAAGACATCACCTGTACCTGTGGAAAAGGGCTTTAATCCTACACTGCATTCTCAGCGCAGGCTTGGAGTGCTATCACACAAGATTGTCCACCTTCTCTGTGCTGCTGTTTGTCATTGAGCAAAACATCAAGTACCAGATTTGATTTCTTAAGGAGGCTTGAATTTTTCTTATGACAAAACTGGAATCATTTGCTTTTTCTATAGATAATCCATATATTCTTCAAAGTGATGCCATTCCTCCTAAACAACATCAAAACATTTATTATTAATTTGTAAAAGAAAATTATTTTAATGGTAGAATGTATGAACAATAGTTAAATCTGTTCAGCAGTCTGGTGTATTTTTTAATAGATTTCTATATTAATATTGGAGCAAAGACAGTAATTTCTGGTGCTTTTACAGCTGTGAAAACATGCCTATTGCAGAAAGAGACTAAACTGTACCAAAGGGTGCACTGTGCCAGCAATATTTAATACTTCATTGTAGGTCCACTGTTTTAAACATCTGTCCCTCATTTAGTGTATTTTTAATGCAGAATTTTTAGTGTGGGCAAAAATGTAACTTTTTATAGTAAAATGCTTTCTGTGCTACTGAGAAAAAAGCAACCTAGGGTTCTGTGAGAAAAGGTATTTTTAATGATTTACAGGATTTGGGTCATTGGCCTTCAACTTCCATAAAACAGTAAGTCATTTTTATTGAAACGAACACATTTCTAAGAACACAAATGTGGCTGATAAAGGAAGTTTCGGTGAAGTAAATATGGGAGCTGGAAAGGGAAAATTGCCCTGTAGCTCCTGTACTGTGCTGCACATTATGCGTAAGAAGGAAATAATTGAGTTACGTGGGCTGAGGCAGGTGAGTGCAACAGTCTCCTGCAGTAAAAAGGAAGAAATAGGAAATGAGCTTTGTGAGAAAGACACTGAGATTCTGGCCACCTGATGTGATTGTCAGTGCTCTGCGGGCATTGTAGAATGTCCAGGTTGGAAAGGACCTTGGGAAATCATCTGATTCCAATCCCATCCTCAAAGGGTATGAGATGAGAATGTTGGAAAGATGTCCTGAGGTCTTGCTATGAGTGAATGGCCCACCAGCTTGAGAAAGGACTTCCTGCTGCTGAGGCTGCACCTCGAACCCTGTGTCTGGTTTTGGGCCCCTCACTACAAGAAGGACATTGGGGTGCTGGAGCGTGTCCAGAGAAGGACAACAGAGCTGGGGAAGGGTCTGAGGCACAAGTCTTATGTAGAGCAGATGAGGGAGCTTGGGAATGTGTGACTTGGAGAAGGGGAGGCTCAGGGGAGACCTTATTGCTGTCCACAGCTACCTGAAAGAAGGCTATGGCCAGGTGGGGGTCAGGCTCTTCTCCCAGGTGACAAGTGGTAGGACAAGAGGACATGGCTTCAAGCTGTGCCAGGAGAGATGTAGATTGGATATCTATTGGTGTAGATTGGAGAAAAAATTCTTCACTGAAAAGGTGGTCAAGAACTGTAATGGGCTGCTCAGGGAAGTGGTGGAATATACATCCCTGAAAGTGTTCAACAATGTATACATGTGTTGCTCAGGGACCTAGTTCAGTGATGGCCTTGGCAGTGTTGGATTAATGGCTGGACTCAATGATCTTGGAAGTCTTTTCCAAACTTAATGACTGGCTACAGAAGAGCACTGGCTCTTCTGTACGTCTCTTACATTGGCTACATGTGTACAGTGTAGTTCTTCCACACTAGTGTAATTTCCAATATAATTTTCTGGAATAAGACTTAAGTAAGTGAATCTTCACAGTTTTTTTAATGCATGCAAAAATAAAAATGTCCTTACAGTATGTTAAAAAAGTTTACACTTTACAAAAGCAGAAGAAAACACTGTGGCTATTATGTGCTAAATTACATTTCCAAATATGTAGCAAGAGCCCATGCCCATCCTATTTAAATATTTATCAGAAATATATCCTAGATTAATTCCTCCCTTTCACAGGTACAACACCGCCCAACTTATTTTAGAAAAAGACTTAAATTTTAACCTCCAACAGCACAAAAAAGGTCTATGATTTGTTTATTTGTTTGTCCTGAAGTATTAATGCTTGGACACCGATCAGCTTGTTCTGATGACATTTTCCTAGATCAGCCTGCTGGGATTAGTTGGTGGATGGGGATGTTTTATCCTGCACAGAGGGAAAACAAACACTAGATTTGCTATTTTGATCTGTAAAAGGAATAATTCAGGAAGGGAATTCTGTACTGGGACTCAGGAGTGTAGTGGTGAGACTCAATGACATCTTAGTTACCAGGAAAAGTTTGTAGATCTTGTATGGAAAGAGCACTTGAAATTATATCCACAGATATATTTAATAGAGCTTCCATTTGTTCCTGTCTTATATCTCAGTATAATTTAATTGATAAAGATTTACACTCTGTCTCTTATGTGAAAGGGCTGTTTGAAAAAAGGAAAATCATTTGGTTCATATTAACTTTGCCTATATAGTTAATATATTAACTATACCTTTCTCTACCCACTCTGTACAGGTATATTACTACCTGAAAAAGGATTAAGAAACACGCTAAGCTGAGAAGCTCCAGAAACAGAAAAATGCTCTTTTTTTAACCAGGAAATGCCTTTTGGTTGCGTGTGGTCTTGTTGCACTGGCAGGGTTTTTTCAACAAAATAAAACAGGGAAGAAAAAAAGATCTTTCTGAATTTGTATACAGTCTCTAACTATGTCAAATTCTTTTTCTTTCTCTCTTTTTTATTTTAAAGAAAATATGTCTTCCATTTGTACAAGTACACGAGGGCAATGTGAACTATGGGAATTCAACATCTTTTATGTTTTGGGTTTGTCTTTTAACCTCTCTGAATGATCTTCTTGTGTAAAACTGAAAAGTAAAAAAAGGTTTTCCCATCCCTTGCCACCATATGCATGGATAACTGTGGTTCACGTAACTTTTAAAAAACATTTTAGGAACAAAATAACCCTGAAATATCTAAGTACTAAAGGCTTCCTTTGTGCCAGGCTCAGCAATGCATTTTCACTTGACTGTATTGTGAGATAACGTTTGTAAGGCAGCTCCAGTGTAATAAAAAAGTGCTGATTGCATAGGAGATTGCAAATGACAAGCTCCGCGTGAAATTTAGCTGCTCTTCGGAGATAAAAATGGAAGCACAGAAAACTAAGAGCCCAGTATAATTGAACAGCTTTCTGAACTGTTGCATTTTATATATATACATATATATATATAATGTTAGTTTTCTAAGGTGAGGGCCAAAATAAATGTTTGGAGTTCACTCTTTAGTTCTGTGGTGCAGCAGAGATTGAGGCGCGTTCGCGGTTGCATCACGGACACTGGAAAATCCCCGCTCCCCATTGGGAGGAATGCACTTGGCACAGAGTCAAATGCACAGCGTGGAAGCATTCACCTAATTAGTGTTTTAACAGCTGCTTAAGGTTCGTTTCAATGGGAAGAAAATTATTGAGCACAATTTTATGTAATTAGTAGAGCATAAAACACGTGGTGTGTCTAATTAAATGTTTAAAACTATTGACATTACGTAGCTACTGTTGAGGTAAATGAAGTGGAAAATTGTTATGATTTTTTCGGTTGGTAAATTACTCCACAATATGCTCAAAGGCCCATTTGATAAGATGAACTCAATCCTAATGCAGAATGATGAGCACCGGGGCCTTTTCACACCCCACAGGTATGTGAAGGTCTCACCAATTTAACTGAAGGGACTGGCTGGCATTTCAGGGCTTTCAAGTCTTGCCAGCATGTGCTCCACTCTTCAGAGCACACTGTGTTAAATGCAAGAATGTCCTGCTGCTTTGGTTCACAGCTCCTTTATCCAAAGGGTGACAAACTGTGCATTGTAGAGCTGAAGTCCTCGCTTTCTGATCCCAAAACAATAAAGCCATTGAGTAACGATCCAGCAGGCACTTAGAAAAGGAGCTTGGCATTGCAAGCAAATTTGCTTATAAAACTTGCTGTATTTCACAGTTTGCATTGTTGAAGTATTTGGACTTTGTTTTGCAGTTCTCAAGACAGCTATGGTAGTGCAGTTATATCATGCAACATCAGTAGTGCGATTAATTTAAATCCAGTTGCACTACAGGTGCCTCACTCTATGCTTGTTCTCATATTTATTTACAGGAGTATTGAACAATGTTGACAGTAAACCCCAAACTTCTGAGATTCATTTTTTCCCTATTTGTGTCAATACAGTTTTTGCCTAACTGATATTTAATGACATGCTTTGTCATGTAAACTACCTTTTTTTTTCCCTATTTCAAATGCAATAGGGAAGAAATAGCACAAAGACAGGAGTGGAGTTTAATTACAGCTGTGACACTCCAATCCAGCAAAGACAACAGAAAAACATAGAATTTATCCTGGGATAACTGAGGATTCATCCACTCTTTTTGTATTGAGTTACTTAGCTCTACAAGCTAAGTTTATCATTCTATATAATTCTTATATGGGCTGTCAATATAACTATAAAATGGGCATATGCATAGGGAAAAGGTAAACATTCCCTGAAAGAAATTATATTTCTCAGAAAAAAAAAATGAAAAAGGGAGTGGTTGCCTTTTTTTGCTTCCATAGCTTTGCATCTCATTGTTTATTTGTTTTTATGGCCTCCAGGAAATGATGAAGGAAGGTTGAGCTGTGATTACAAGTTTGCATAAGACATGCCAGCATTGCCTGCCCTGAGAGGCAGCAGATCACATCACTCTTCTGAGGAGGGAAAGTTGAAAGTGTCATTGGTGTAACTGGAATTCTGCTCAGGGATTTGATGCCTTAAAACCTCTCTGGTATGGCATGAGAAGCGATCCACCTCAAAACACAGAAAGAAGTCTGTCTTTTGTTTTGAGGAACGTTTTCAATCTTAAATGACTTTATGTGCTATTTAAATTTAGTGACATAATTTTTAGAAGTGCCCTAGGAACTTCATGAAGAGCAGGAGTGGTCATACTTCACAAAACCATGGGAAAGAGGGATCTGGAGAAGCCTATTGTGTCTTTTCAGTGTGGGCTTTTGGAGGGCTGTAGCAGCATCAGGGCTGTATGTGAGGCTTATGGGACTTCAGCTGTGAGCTGAAAGAGTTAATTTTCAAGTTCATCATGAGCTGTGTTTACTGATCCTTTCTTATTCCTTTGTGATAATTGGCACCTCAGATTCTCTGCTAATTAATTGGGCTGCAAGGGGCAGGTGGCGCCATTCTATTTTGATAATCCCTGTCAGCAATGTCTGTATAATCTCTTTGTTTAATTAAAATGAATTTGTAATAGGGGTGCATGAACTTGTAACAGTTTGAGGGGTTTTTTTTCCCCTTTTCTTCCTTTCTCTTTCTCTCTCTCCCTCTTTCTCCCCCTCTCAGCCTCCCTTCCTCCTGTCTGTGCTTTGCTTCACTTCAGTGGGTGTTCACTGCTGGGGGGCAGTTCTGCGCTTGTGGAACCACCACAGTCCATGTGCTATTGTCACTCTGCAGTCTCTTTGGAGATGTCTTACCTCATTAACACTCCCCAAGACATAAGCCATTTATTTTGTAATGTCTTTTTTTTTTTTTTTTTTTTCCCCTTTACAACAAAGAACATATCTGCAAAGGGATTTCAAAACTTTTTTCCTATGTTAAGTTAAAGTTCAGAAGGTGCACTGAGGATTAAAATAATTTTAGTTAAAACCAAAATACTTAACCATTGAAACACATTACTGAACACATTACTGTAATGCTTTATCAATTCATTGCTCGTTTATCTCCATGGCCCTGACAAAAATTTCAAGCAAGCAAACAAAATCCAGTGCCAAAAGCATTGTTTATCTTAAGTCGGTTCAGGCAATATGAGCAAGGGTCAACTTTTTAACACTCTCTGACTGAGGATGGATTTCAGAATGAAGAGCTGGAATTTTAAATTTCTGCTAAGACACAGACAGTTTCAGTGTGTTTTATTATGATTATTGGAAGTTTTTCATGCCAACTGCAAATACAAAAGTGGATTGCAAGCCTCATCCTTGAGGAGGCTGCATGGCATTGAAGGTCCCCTCCTTCTCCAAGTGCCTCCCTGATGTTTTGTCTAACTTCTCTTCACATTCCAGGGCAGAGGACAGAAAGTCACAGGAGCCGGAACAAAGCACAGGATTTGTTTTACAAACATTTTAAAGGGATAAGAAGGTGAAGGATAGATGAGGAAGGCTTCTTGTGCTACATTTCACATCAAGTGCTCATCTTGTCCAGTGGCCTGACAGCTCACTTCTGCTGGCTGCTCTTCAGGGGGAAAACTATACACTTCTCCTTTTTTTTTTTTTTTTTTTTGTGCCTATACAGGAGGCACGCTGGAGCCTAGCAGAAATCAGAATCCCAATTTTTGCTGAAATTTAACTTCTGAAGGAGTCTATCAAACTTCTGTAGTAATATGAATGCACACAATTCCCTAGAACTCAAAAGGGAAAAACCTGGTTTATGGTAGTTTAATGATATTATCATCTCTTCTGTGTTCAGATGAGGTCACTCAGGAACTGATAGTGGTACTCGTGGCTCCTTTATGTTTATTTGAAAAGGGTGGCACAAAAGATCACTTCTTCAGTGGCATCTGTCTCAGCATTTCCACAGATCCCCAAGACTCTCCTGTTGCAGGTATTTTTTTCCCATGCTGTATTGATATGTTTACTTGCATTGTGTGCTGAAGCCACACATCCAGCTCATTTTCCTGTGGTGTGTTTACTACTGCCACACTAGTAAGCACACCACTAGATGAATCCTCAGTTATCCCAGTGTAAATTCTGCGTTTTTCTGTTGTCTTTGTTGGATTTGAGTGTCACAGCTGCAATTTCAGAGAGGAAATTTCAGTTCTCTTTCCTGACGTTGGATGAGCATCACACTAGGAAGAACTTCTGCAACATAGTGGAAAGCAATCCACAAACTTTTGAGAAACTGGAAATGCATCCAAGGATTTGCCTGCATCACAAACATTCTTAGAATTTTATCTTATAAATTGTAGCTTTAAGATACAAGACTGCAAGTGCTGAAATGAGAAAAATATCTCCATGTACAGTAGCAGGTGAAAAAACCCAACAACTGAAATCCTGAAAAGCTCAGGAGGTCCAAAGGAAGCTTTCCTCTAACTTGTGACTGAACATAAGAGCTAGGGATCAGCTCAGCAGCATCTAGCCCTTACAGATGGTGTCTATTGCAAGTATGACTCCAGTGCCTTTCCTTTCCTGGTAATTAAGATACCTTTGTGTAAAGGAGCGACTTCAAAGTTGTGTCTGGGCCCCCCCAACTCTCCTGGCTTATTAGCACATTTCCTGGAATAGTGATAGCTTCAAGGTTTTGCTGAGCTCTGTTTGTTTGTGAGTCCAAATGAAAACAATGGGAGAGCTGAAACAACTCAGACGTGTGAAGAGCTTTCTCATTTAGGGAGTTAATTGGATTTCTGTCCGCCTGACTTCAGGTGAAAGATTCCCAGGCCATTCCACGGTTTCTGTACAAACATCTCCTGATTGTGACTATAATGGATACGTGGTGTTAATTAACAGACTCACAATTCAGGCTATGGTGTGGTGTTTTAGAGAGATGTCTGTAATATACACAAAATATACTAACTGATGTGGCTCTGGCAGCACCTCTGTTCCTCTGACTCTCAGGTTTCACGGTTTAGTTCAGGTCCTTTTGGTTCCAGATCTAGTTACTGATACATTGCCACAGGAAAGTATGTACACATTCACTCCATATTACTCTGCAGACTTGAGGTAAAAACTCCTAAAATGCAGCATTTAATCTGTGAAAATCCAACTCTGAATGTGAATCATTTTACATAGGAATTTCTGTCCAACTTGTAGTGTGGCAAGACCTGAGTGTCTCCCAAAGTGATCCTTCTCCCTCTGCCGAGCATCAGTAATAGCAGAATAGCAGTTCACTTGCAAAGGCTGTTTCAGAATCTTTGAAAGGATTGCATGCATGCTAGAAACTGAATAAAAATCACTCATGCCACATAGGATTAAATGCCTTCTGAGAATGTGGAATTCCACATCTGAAACGTGATTGTGTTCTTGCTCAGATGCCTTGAAGTGGTAAGTCCATTTCTTTGGTTTATGGGTGTTGGCTGCAGAGAGTCCAGCTTTGCTGATGTGAAAGCAAGGAGCTAATGCTGTCGAGTGGTCCCATTTAATTGCACTACTTATGTCTCATATTGTACATTGTGAATAATAATTTTTAAATTGAGACTCAAAGGGATGCTGTGAATCATCCAAAACTTTTTTAGGAGGAACTTTTCCTCTCGCCATCTGGAGTGTGGGTATTGAAGAAATTCTGGGTTTTCCTGCCTCATGAATTCAGCAGTTCAAGGAAAAAATGTATCAGCTGGATATCATACAGGAGATTGGTAGTTGAACAAGTAAGTGGTGGGGTAAAGACTGAGCAGTAAGAAAGAGTTGTATAGAGAATGAAGAAGCTGCATGAAAAATTCTACAAATCACTTTAGAACAATAACAACTGATAATTTCTCCATTTACTGACAAAGTTATTTGTCACAGATACTCACCTCAACTGATGGACATTAAGTAGCCAGTAAATGTGACAAGTCACATTGTACATTATTAATTTAGGTGCTTGCTTTTCCACTCCACAGCCAAATAATGGCCATTGGAGCTGGCAAATACAGTGGCACTGTAGATACTGTACTGTTGACAAGAAACAATCTTCTTAACTGATACTGAGATGAATCCCTTTTGGCAACTGTTGCAGAGACTTCCATTGTAGAAACTCCACTCTTTCCTGCAAGATTGTCTTTGACCATTTGAATGTTAACATTCCTTTATAGGTGGTGTCCAGTCCCAACTTCTGTGACTTGTATTTTCAGACAAGGCCAATAATTCATGTTGATTTTTGCTTGGAGATGGTTCTTGATAGGTCTTAGACATGAAAGCTCATGCCTTTTTGAATATCTGTGAAGATACTGAGTTGAATCTCTAATACTGCTAGCTATTGGCTTTTATTTATTCATCATGTTTTTTAAGATTTCAGACATTTTTTAAGGTCTGACTGTCCTAAAGTCTTACTGGAGATTTAAACTGTTGAAGGTATTGTTAGGTGGTTTTCTTAAATTTATCATTACCTGCTTCAGTAGTGTTTTTGGAGAAAAAATACTAAAAAAATCCCTCAGAGTTGTCAAGGCCTTTATGGGTCCATTTATCAAGAATTAAGATCAAGGCTACCAAGCTAATGAACCAAGATGGTCAAGTATGCAACATAGGAGCTTTTGAACAGGAGCTAAACCTTTTGGAGTTGTTTGGCTCACAGAGGAACGAGTATGCGAAACTGCCAAGGTTTTGAATCCAGATTCTCAATGTATATAATTTTTGTCCTAGGAGTTATTTATTTAGTATACTTTTTTTAACTTTTTTTTTTTCTTTTTTACTTTTTTTCTTTTTTTTTCCTTTCTTTTCTGCTATAGGCCAAATGTCAGCACCAGGATGTCACCTGGAAATTAAATATCCTTTGTTGCAGTAAAATTTTTAAACGTTATGGTGACTGTGCCTTAATACTTAGACTCCTATTTTTAAATACTACTTTTTAAAAGGTAATCAACTACCTCTAAGGAAACATGGAAATAACATCTTGATTTGGTAACAGCTCTGAGAAACAGCACTTCTTCACTGTTCCTGACTTTAACAAGTTGAATATTTATTTATTCATTCATTCTTTTAGTTAGTTATTTAAAAGCAGGATTAGTTACTTCTGGGACCTTATTGTATATATTAACGTTATTCCAGGATTATCCTCTGTGTGATATTTAGCTGGGATTTGAGGTCACAAACACTCTGGCCACTGAGAGTGACCACATTTGGCCAGTGGACGGCTTGTCTTTCACACTGGGACACTACTGTAGGGCCTCTTATTTCACTCTTCCCTAGCCAGCTCTTTCTGTTTCTTCAAGATAGCTCTCTGTTTGCCCCTAGCTTTGAGACAATATTTGCTTCCTGTGCAAATAAATTTATTGCATCCATGCATAAAGCATCATCTTCAGTCTATTATTTTAATAACTGTCACAGCCCTGAAGCAACATACTATCACTGGTTCCATGGCCTTTTAGTTACTGGAGAAGGACTTGTGGTATTCAAATAGCTACATCTCATTACATCAGTTCTCAGCCTTTTGTTATAAACTTGTCCTTTATGTTATAAACTGTGTCCTTCACACACAGAGGTGTGAAGGCAGCAGGTAACACCACTTTCTCTACCATAGCCTGTGTCCTAGCAGGGTTAGAGGGCTTTGCAAGCCTACACCAATGACAAACACCTCATTCAGATCCTCCCTTACAAGGGAATTTGTGAGTATGGCTGAATATCTCTGGAGAACAAGAAAGAAAAGCTGGGACTAAGCTGTTCATGTTACTTCAGTCACTGAAGAGGCTCGTGGTAACCATTCCATCTGTTGGGGAAAACCCCTTGCAGAGATTATAAAGAGACCACAAACAGCCGTAAGGTGATCTGTTAAAAGGACTACCAAAACCACCCAGAGAAACTTGAAGCACTAAGGAGGCAATCACTGGAGACAGAAAATGCAGACGGCACAGCCACGGTATTGATTTGTTTTTCCTGGAATTACAAACTCATTACTCACTTAAAATTAGTGATCAGTAAGGGCTGAGTCACTCTGTTATCTAGACCCCAATTTTCTCTCTCCTGAAAGTCTGTGTGCTCATGGGTAGGTCTGATGTGCTGGTGAATGTGGTCACTTCACTTCCCTCCCACGTTCTCTTCTGGTGGGCTCTCAGAGAGGTGTGCATCCATCCTCTTGCTAAGGACAGAATTTCTCCCCATCATGGCAGGGAAGAATCAGTTGCAAAAATAACACCAACCTTTTGGGTGTTTCTGCATGAAGGTGAGGCCTGTTGTGGCTAAAAAAAAACAACATTAGCATCTCTGGTTCAGGTTGGCTGCTGGCTGAAGCAGCTTTCTGGATCTGTGCAGAAGCACCTCCTAACTGATCAGCAGAGGGGAAAAAAAAAGCTGACATTGAAAAAAGCTGTCTTTCATCATGATCAGTCTGGCAAACATTTCCCCATGCCAGGATTACACAGAAAATAAGAAATAAAGAAGTTTTTATTACATGCCATAGTATTTATGTGTGAGCTCCTGGAGTAGAGTTTAGTAAAGCTGGTCAGACCATAACAAATGCTTATGGAGATTTGATGTATGATCACCAATTAATATGTAAACTGAGTCAAGATCAGAAGGGTCTGTTGACTTTAGCAGGCTGCTCATCTAATGTTAAGTCTAGAAAGAGAATTAGTAATGAAATTGTTATTATTGGCATGCTAGCTTGTATTTGGGGCTTGCAGTACTGAAAATTATTATTTTGACTAATAGACATCATAGATAGTAACACTGTGCTCCCTTACAGTGATGAACTGCAGATCCATAGATTGATAAAATAGAATACAGACAGATGCTTGCTGCTGGAACAGATGTGCTGGTCTTAATCCATTACTGCTTATCTGCTGATGATTATTGCCTGAAGAGAGGTGGAAGACGGCTGACTGCTCCTCATCTGCTTTGGTGTAAGCTCAGATATCTTGCTTTAAGCTGCTGTTGAAGGCTGTATAAACTAAGCCCAGCTGACTTGTTTGTGAAATAGATGGGGGTCTCAGGCATTTCACTCTAGTTTTGTAAGGAGTTTTGTATGGAGTGATAACATTTGAGAAGAGAGAAATGGATGTGATAGCTTTCTGTGTGACTTGAAAAGTAGCAAAATGCACCTTGAACAAGTTTCCCACCAGAGAGAGATCAAGGAGATAGGAAGGGACATAGCTGTTAATGTTCGTACATGGAAAATCACCATTGACTTAAATCCCATACATCTTCCCAGTTCATAACTCTTTTTTAAAGTCATTTTAATCAACCCTTAGAGTTCCTAAAGCCTGGAGCTGGTTAAAAATATACTGTATTTTCAACGTGCTCGCTTTTGCTAGCAGCATTTATCAAGTATGCAGGTCGGTATTGCAGCTTCCTCTGTTATTTGTGCTGCAGCTCCATAGAAGTAGAGAAGCAGCATCTTGGCAACTAAGAAAATAGTGAAGTTAAACAGAAGAAATTATTTAAATGTATTCCCTAGATTTCAAACAGAGAGTGTTTCTTTAACACAGATCTGATTTTTGAGCTGGGAGCAGGGCATGTGTTTCAAGAGATGCCAGAAATATCTGCTTACAGGATGCTGTGTGATACTATGGCCAGTGTTTGTGAGAAAAAAATGTAAGCACTTTAAAGATAAAATATGATGTGATGTCTTAAAAAGCCCAGAATGTTTAACTTCAAATGTTGCATATTTAAGTTAATGGAGGTAAGAAAACGTTGCTAATTGGAGTGACAAATCAGTGAAACTGACCATCTTTACATGAAGTTCATATTTCCTTCAGTTCTACTGTTTGATTCCATCCAATAATTTAAAAAACAATAAACACATGAACATTTTACAAACAAGATTGGACTATTTCTTAAATAGTCCTTGAACACACTGTTTCAGCTGCAAAAGTAGTCCAGAACTACTTCTGCAGGTTTCTTGCTTTAAGGTTAGGGGCGTTATGGTCTTGTATTGTGTAGACTGCCTGCATGAGTTGCTGCAAAGTTCATTATACTGCTAAGGCTGTCAGGGGTATTTATGGATATTCATGTGCAGTGAACCCTTGAACCTGAGCAAGTCATCTGAGCGTGGCTTGTAGTTAGAGTTGTGTTTATGCTTAACATTGGTAGCAGTATTTAATTACTCCCTAGGAAAAATAATTGCAATTTGAACTCAGTTGTGTGGTAGACAAGGGATTGCAAAAATGCCAGGCCCACAGGAAGGATTGTCCTTCTTAGACAAGTATTAATTATTAGACTTCTGTTTTCAACTCCCATTTCCAGATTTTGGAAATGAACGTGGAACAAGTATATTATTCAAACTGTGCCATGTCCCACTCCCATTAAAATTAGTAATGGCAAAAATTGCGTTATGGAATTAATCCTATTTCAAAAATATTTTCCAGGCATTTTTCATGTCAGCTGCAAATGAGAGAAAGGGTGATGATGCTGTTTTGCAATAGAGAAGAGTGGAGCTCTCGCCTTAGACTCATCTGAAGAATTTCTAATTCAAAGTACTGCAATGTTATCCCTGCTAAAGTTTCAGTTCTCATAACCCAATATCAGATGGGAAAATCCTGCGTAACGCCTGGAATGCCAGCAGGACTGTTATGGTCTGGGGCGGGTGGAGCTATACATGTCCTCAGAGCTGCATTTTAGGGCTCTCCTGCCAGTGGGAAGGGAGTTTATATTTCTGTAACTCTAGTGGGGATTCCTTTGGCTTGACACAATCCTGGGAATGTCTTTCAAACCATGTACATACACAGAACAGATGGCTTTCATGGGAAGCAGGAACTACTGTTCAACATGTAAGAATTTTTTTTTTCCATTTCTTGGTAGCTTTCTAACTTGAAATTATCCTTCCACAGATACTGTGTAATGGGAACAATATCTTGATTCTCTCCTCCACCCCTCCCTTATTTTCATTTTCCTGTCAAGCTCAAGGAAAAACATTTTTCACATATTCTAAGGGTAGAGGTGGGAAATTTTTTTTGGTTTTAAATTCAGTTACTACTGAATTTTGGCATTTGTAATGAAAGCTGAATTACTGAAGCCAAGCCTTAACGGGGAATTTAACAATACAGTGTAGTGTTCCTGTCCCCTCAGGCATCAGTGCCATCTGACCAAAACTCAGGAATGTAGCTATTGACAGATATGTAGCTGCATATGGAAAATAATCTTTAGAATTTCATGCATTTTGCTTGCAATTTGATGAAATATGAACATTTTGTAGTGCCATATAGCAACATCAGCGAGTCATACGTTGTGACAGGATATAATATGAAGTGACCACATAAGGTAATTAAAGATCATGTTGAATTTAATTTTCATGCTCTTGCATTTAGGAGCTTGTCAGCGTAAATGGACAATTAATAAATCGCTGCCCCCTGCAAACATTGACTCACTAAATGGCTCTACATTCTTATAACCATGAGTTTGTTTTTCATATCTTGTGGCCTTATAGAGTATGAGCCTTTTTTGAGTACAGAAGAGCAATAAATGACTTTTAGACCTACTTTTGCTTTTGTTATGAGTGGGTATACTCCTCTGCACTCATCAGTCTGGCAGAGTTTCTCATAGATTTTGTTAATATGTCTCTAACTTGCTAAAATAAGTAAGAAAAAGCAACCACATAATAGGAAAGAAGGAAACTTCTACAATTTGGTGTGTAGGTATCTTTTTAGTAAAAGTATTTGACTTTGAAAACATTTCCCAGTTACTACCAAGACAAAGAACAGAAGCTGTAGGTTAATATTCAGCTGCCTGTACAATAATGAATTACAAGCTAACATTAGAGAGAAAAAACAAGTATAGTCTATTGTAATTCTTTAATTGAAAATGTATCATCATGGAATTGTTACTTGGATACCACTCGAATTCTTATGGAAATGTGTTTCCTTTCATTAGCAGGTCGATTTATTTGATGATATTATGGAATTGCAGGTTAATTTTCATCTACTATCCTTGTGTCATATTGATACTGTCCAGCTCCATGTTTTAAATAAGCACGTGACTTTTAGTGTCTAGTTCTTATTGTCCATCTGAATATTTGCAAGTGCTGGGATGAACATAGTATCTACAGCCAGGGAACTAAATTAACACGTTTTAAGGAGGTGCATCCAGAGAATATATCAAAAGTAGATCAACCAAAATGAGAACTCTTAGACCTGAGTGAATACAATAGGAACTGAGAACATAAAACTGTAACATCTGTCTGAATCACTTCTCTTAAAGATAGTGGGGAACTGCTGAAGAAAAGCAGCTGCTGTCGTGTAAGAATTTGGGAGGCTCTCATCAATTTCTAGCTTTCATCAGAGTATGAGAATTACCACAGCCTGGTGATGATTTAAGGTCATTGAGAGACAGTGATTATACCAGAGTGGAATCAGCACAGGAGCTGACCATGTTGCTGAATCATCTCAGCCAAACAAATATTATCAGCACTACCCTTCAGCCTCTGTCTTGTTTGGATGTCTTGGTGGAGATGTTGGAGTTGCACTGGAGGCAGGAAATGAGAATTTGCAATGTGTTTGTTCTATGGACGGAGCTGGAGCCTGCAGCAGTGCCCAGATGGGGCCCTGCAGCAGAGAAGGTGGTGGCAGGATTTGCAGACTTTCAGTGCATGGGGATTTGCAACCAATTCTATCATAAATAAGGTGTTGTGATTATGTAGTAAGTCCTAACCAGTGAAGTCTCAGACATCACAAGTTTCCTCAAGGGTCAGTACACAGGTTGGGCTGTTAATAATTGCTCCCTTCCGCACTGAGATGTCGGGACAATTTTCAGCTAAAAAGCTGTGAACTGCACTAGCACCTCAGACTGCACACAGCCTATGCTGTGCACTCTTAAGGGAGTAGGTTTCTGCAAGACAAATTCTGTATAACCCTTAAAAATGTACTTAATGCTTATTCAGAGTACTAGGAGGGCAATCATAAAAAGTGACACATTTATGGCTTAAATAAGATAAACTGTGCTTTGATCCTGAAAAGTTCTAGCATAGTGCCCTGATGCTCAGCTTCATTCTTCTTGACAGCATGAGATATCCAGCACTCCCCACTCAGTCCTTGCTCTTTCTCCTGTGACCCTCAGCAAGGGAGCACCAGTCGCTGCTGCTTTGGGTGTGGAATGTGCCCACTAGAGGCCTGGTTTGTGATTACCAGCTAATTTTACATAGGCCACCCTAGAAGCTGTTGGAGAAATAAATCACTGCAGAGCTGTCCTGGATTTGAGCCACTGAAAGGCCTATAAAAATATTTGTTACCCAGATACCTGAGCTGGCCAGCCTTTTCTACAGAACTTAAACTGTCTTGCACTTTTTGCGTTGCTCGTTTTGGGTGGTTTTAGTCAGGCAGGTTGAAGAAGTGTTTTTTGGCAGCTGGAGCAGGAAATTTGCATTTGCCATTTAAGTGCATGTAAATAGGTAAAAAATCCTATTAAACTGCTGTTGCTGAGGCCTTGTGCAATGAAATGAAAACTGACCATTTTGATACAAGTAGTTGATGCTACAGAGGTTTCTCTAATGCAGCCTAAAAATTGTTCCCATCTCCTCTTAGAGTAGTTTAGGACATCCCAGCTTTTCTTGCTCCCAGTGGCTCACTTAGATCTGCCTAGCAGCCAAGGCTTCTCCTTTCCTTGGAAATGCCTTCAGAACACCCAGAGCATGGCTTGTAGGATCTGATAGAAGGCAAATCTATAAAACAATCAGGCCACTTTTTGTCTCACTTTGGTTTCACACTGTCCATTCTCCCTGGGGAGGTTTGTCTTCCACTCTTGGGAACGGCACTGATGTCTGAGCAGCCAACCTGGTCATGGAGGCTCTCCCTGAGAACACAACTCCTTTGCAATGAGTACTTCCTAGGCTACCAGAGAGAGGAACTTTGGACATTTAAACAGAATGGTTTACAGGTAGAGGAGCTTGCTTAGCACATGGTTTGTTTTATGTGCAAAAGACATTGGAGATTACACTTCTAGTGCAGTTTCTCAGCTGCAGAGAGAAACAGCAAAGAGCTGTTGCATCTCTGGATTTGTTCCAGCCCCTTGGTTGGGGCCAAGCTTTGGTTCCCCTGCACCCTCCTCTGTGAGGAGAGGTTGGGTGACTCTTTTTTTTTTTTTTTTCACAGAGATTGCTTAAGCAGCCAATCCTTGTTCCACATACCCTGGAGAAGGAAATCCTGTATGAACTGGAAAGTGTTAGAAAGGATTTAATGAGATTATCATGACCTGTTACTTCACAAAAAAAATCTTAAGCCCGCAAACAGCTGTGCTCTGTAACTGGGGACAGGTGAAGGAATGGGAAGGGCTAAAGATGCTGTCTACTTATTTAAAGAGGCAGAGCCAAAGGGCTTTTTTAATGTCTTAATATGCATTTTAGCTAAAAAAAAAAAGAAAAGAACAAACAAGGAAACAATATATTTCTCCAAAAGGAGGGATATTGTAGAAGTCTAGTGTCTTCAGATTCAGATTTATGTTTTGATAATATTGCAGAAGTAACTGATACTGAAATTACTATTTGAAAATTCAGTTGCCCAGTGGACTGTGCAAGATCCTACTTGCCTTCAAGCTCATCATACCAGTCAGAAGTGCCTCAGGTCATGTTGTATCCACATCACATTAGGGACTGCTTTGAGGTTTGACTTGCCTTGTGTTGTAACACATAGAATTTAGTAGCAATGGAGTGAAATTTGGTTGGTTTGGGGTGTTTTTTCTTTGTTTTGTTTTCGTTTTGGGTGATTCATTTTCTTATCATGCGCTTGTGATAAATCTGTAAATACAGCTAAAACTCATGTTGCTGCCAAGTCCTGCTTGCTGGGCTCTTGATGACATTGAAGTCACAAAATACATTTACTTTCCTTGTGTTTGGTTGGCTTCTGTGGTACTTGTGTACCTGTAATGATAGGAAAGTTATGAATAGTGGCTGTATATTATGGAGGTAACTTCCCTGGAGAGCTGGGTACCTAAAACCAGTGTACCACTGTGGTTCCTCAGGGTGACCTGCTTTGCAGCTGAACTTAGAGAGCAATGTACACAGGAACAAGTTTTGCTCAGAAAGAAAAGTTATTACAACTGGAAGTCAGTAGTAAAGAGGTATGGTGGCAGGGGGGGAAATACCTTCAACAAGCATTAGGGTAGGATTTGTTTTTGGCAGATGTCTATCTTGAATGTATAGGATACTTTCCAAATCCATCAGACATGCTTTTGGGCTGGGAGTGGACATAGACAAATCTATGTCCTTGTCCATTTATTGCTTGGGAGAATAGCTTGGAGGCTGAAATCCTAACTGTGCTGAAAGGAACTTCTGAAATGTGAAATTATGTACCAATAAGATACTGTACCAAAAGACTCTAGTGTAACTTAATTGCTGAGAACACTTCATGGTATAAAACTATCATTATTTTTTAAATGCACTCATTAGTATAATTTTTCTGTTATAAAAGCACAGAAAAAGAATTTTTTTAGGGTAATTACAGCTGTCTTCATGCACTCCTCCCCTCTATACCAAATCATTCCACCAACCATCCCCTCTTTGTTGGGCTTCCTCTTCTGTCCTCTTGCAGCCTCATTCTTTGGCATGTTGAAGGAAAAGAGAAATGGAGATCTGAGAGGCATCCTGCTCCTGCCTCCAGGAGGGCAGTAATTTCTGAAAGTGGTTTTGGGTATGTTAGCCTTTAGAGGAAAGCGTGACTTCAGGGAAAGTAAAAGTAATTATTAAAATTAGTTTAAATCAGAAAGAATTGAGCTGAACTATGAAAGATTTTCTAAACTTGATACAAGTGTGAAGGTTAAATAGAGTATTTTTGTCAAGTGCACATTGTCAAATATAAAATCCTGGTATATTTCCAGAATGTAGAAATAAATCTGAGTCCAAAAAGTATCCTTCTTTTCATCTTGAACAAATCCAAGTAATCTTCTTTCTGCAGTGAGAAAAGTGAATTAGACATCTGACTCCAAACAAGACATAGAGCTGATTTCTGAAAGTGACTGCCAGTGAGTGTCACATCCCTCCAAGAACATTGCATTTGCATCAGGACACCTCAGCTGATAAAAAGATGCTGCATGAATAGGTGGGTGATAAAATATGGGATTAACTATCTCCTTGAGGAACAAGCAACTTAAAATTTGGGGGATGGTTAGAGAGGACTTCAATAAGAGGAGACAGAAAATGGAAAATAAAATAATACATATAAAAAGAAGAAGCAAATTGAATTCTTCCATTTAACCTTTTACATAATAAAAGACAGGAGACATCCCAATGAAATTAAAAAGCAATGCGTTTAAAAATTAATAAAAAGCAAATACCTTTTATTGGAGACAGGAATATGGACAAACTGAGCTATTGCTCTGATCTGATGTGTCAGCGCAGAGATTACTAAGTTATGTGACCTTTTGAGGAGGTCTTTAGCTTCTGTAGCCAGGTACAGTTCTGTTTTGCCACAGTCTGAGACATCTGGCCAGAAGCCAGCCCTGGCTCAGCAGCTGGGTGGGTGCAGATGCTGTGGCAGTGGTAGCTGTGGTAGAGGCATTGCTGTGAGGTGGCTGTGTGGCTCCCACGTTGTGAGGACACCTTCCAGTTGGAGAACCATGTGCAGGTTCTCATTGCAAGATCAGGCAGCATATGACAAAAGCCTATAAATATTTGTTTCTGGTTTATTAGGTCAAGCACGTGTCCAAGCTCCATTAATTTTATGATGTTGGTTCCTTACTCAAATATAGTCAGCCTAGGAAGGAGCTTTAGTAAAGCTAAAGGTACAATCTTTCCTCGCACATTTAGATTTTGATCCAGCTTGTCAGAGAAATGGGCTTTTATTCATCTCATAGAATATGTATTATCATAATACTGTAGGTAATGACATTTGAAACCAACAAATGAACATGTATGTGTTTGTGTGTATGTTATACTAGTAGAAAAAAAAAAATCTTTTCATCAAAATATTAAAGTTTTAAAGGCTAGTTTTTAACTAAGGGGAGGGAAAAAAGCCACGGACTCAATCATATTAGTCTGGGTAGGCCTTGTTACTAGGATGAAAATTTTTTTGAAATTTTGTGATCTGAATGCTGTGTAGCCAAAATCTTTCAAAAGCACGCTTCAGTTAAGACTGAACACAGCTTTAAAGACTGGACACTTGAACCTAAGCCTCAGCCTTTTCCTGATGGCCACATGTGATGAGATAGATGGTTTGCTGCTTGTATTTTAAAAAGAATCTGGTGCAAGGCATGATGCACTGCCACAGAAGTGCCTCACTAGGAAATGTACCTCCCAAAGGAAGTAGGTATCTGTGCTACTGCTGGGAATGGCTTCAATAGAATCCCAGTGAAACTGGTAGTGGATTTCTCCCTGCTATCATCTTGAGTATTGTGCCTGAAAACCACATCCTTCTCAATATAGTTTCCCTGTGGTTTAATCCAGAGGTATTTTCACCTCTCTTGGCAGTGTGCTGTTCCTTTTCCTCAAGGGTCAGTCACTTTTGATATATAACTAAGAAATGAATAGCCCTAAATTGGAAGGAAAAAACCTCAACCAACCGTCTCTGGAACAGCAGAAGAACCTCCCTGTGATAAGATGCATTAATACTGTGAACTGATCTCCTAAACTGCAGCAACAAACCCTCTATCATTAAAAGCATGTAAAACTGAAAAGAGAAAGCACACTGAACTCTTCAGGGCATCTTGTCCAAGGCTTTGGTTCATGAGCATTTGCATTTTTTACTTACTTCCAGTCACATGAGAAGAATGGCTTAGCTTGCTATTTCTGCTAGAGTAGCCAGCTGTAGAATAAAGTAAGTTTACACGGCCTAAGTAAGTGCTGGAGTTAAAAAGCATGATCTAGCAAAGCAAATCATACTTTGGTGGGGTTTTTTTGGTTTGGTTTGGTTTGGTTTGTTTTTTTTTGTGGTGTGGTTTTTTTTTTGTTTGTTTGTTTGGGTTTTTTTGAGAGTTTAAATTTCATGTAGTCTACATATATGGGGAATAAAAAGTGTTTGAGAGCTAGGTATGATGGCTTATTTGGGCAGTTTATCTGTTTCCATGAAAGTCTGCTGACTGTAGAGTCAATTTTATCTGTAAGGATGATACTGTATGAGAATTTAGACTTTACAAATTAACGAAGGCCCCACTAGTAAATACATTCCAGAAAAACACATACATCACTTGCTGTGTGCTCTTATTTCCTCCCAACTCTCACCATTTCAGATGAACATGCCCAAAAAAGCAGAAGGTTTATAAAACCAGTTGTAGTTCTTGTGAAATTAGGAAAGATGTGTCAGTCATTACAGAGGTGTCAGTCATTACAACATATATATTGTATATATTGTATGTCATGTTTTGGTCATCAGTGATGGTTATAGTATATTCTTTATACAAGCACATATTAATTCGTGGTAATAAGTATTTGTGTGTGGTGAACAATAGATTCAGGAGTTCTTAAGGAAGTGCTTTGATTTAAGGTATGTTTTAAAAACACTTCGGTTTTGGGAATGATTTTAAGAACCCACTTTAGTTTTGTAAATACGGGGCAACTAAGAGACTAAGAGTTTTGGTTGTTTGGCTCTTATTTAATGGGCTTGGCAAGCCTTTTGTTTACTTCCCCTCCTCCTGACAGTCTGCACACAGTCCGCCCCAATTTGTTAAAGACGAATTGTTGCCCGTGGTAACTGCAGAGAATTTGTTGAAAAGAACACTTTTAGAAGACAATGGGCCCCAAATATACTGTGGCACAGCTTTAAACTTTATTAAGTCTGTCTTGGACTACCCTCTCTTCTCCTGAGTTAAGGGAAGAAAAGTTTGGCAGCCTCCACGCTGGGAGCATGATTGATGCCCAGAACATCTGAGGGACTTTTGTGTCCACATGCTCTCCATGAGTGCATAATGTGTGAATACTCAAATAAGGTCAGCCCTTATCAGATGTAATCTAGGCCTGAAAGCAGATCAACAGTGACAGTCATACCCCATAAGTGAGAACACAAATCATCCTTGCGTGCTTTGGACAACTTATGGGATTTTCTCCCTTGTTCCCGTTTTACCCTTTCCAAATGGGGTGTGTGTATGTCAGAGGGGAGGGGAAACTTTGGCAGATCTCTGGGGAAAAAAAAAAAAAGAAAAAAAAAGAAAAAAAAAAAAAAAAAAAAAAAAAAAAAAAAAAAAAGACAAAACTCAGAGAAATACGTGCCTGGAATACTAGATGGTCCCCTCAGCTGGGCCACAGGGGCAAGGGGGCTGTGCAAGGCTGTGGCTGTCCCTGCAGAGGGGCTGGGCTGTGCGGCTCCTCTCAGGCTGCTGGGCGAGCATCCCCACTGTTAGAGTGGGGCAAGAGGGAAGAAAATTGGGCAAAAGTGGTTCAATTCACATCTCCAGTACCCTTTAAGAGTCTTTTCAGAGATTTCTAAGCACATCACAGCTTTTGTTGTCTGCCTGTCCCTGGGTTTGAATGCCTCAATTTTTCAAAGTGGACTGAAAGCATCTTTTTTATTCTTTTTGAGTTTGTGCTTCACGGAGGGGAAGGCTGTGTTTCACCACAAAGTGAAAAAAATGTTAGAGAATAATGCCTTAAAGAATTCATTTCTGACAGCTTCCCTGGAGAAAGCAGATGTAAGTGGGTTTCATCTGAAGGAAGAGCCTCCCATTTGTAAATATTACTGTAGTTTAAGTACTGGATTGCTTTTTGTCTAGGAAAACAAAGACAGCAGCAATGAAATGTTGTTAATTTAGACTTTTTTGATTTGTGCTTCTGCTTAGAAAAGGATTCTAATGGGCAAAGAGCTTTTACAGAACACAAAATATATAGGGAAATAGCATAATTAGCAGGAAGAAATAAAAGATACCGTTACATCATTGACAACATTAACAATTATGGAAACAATGATGTCATCCTCTAAGATGGGAAATTTTTTTCCCACACTTACGATGACTTGAAAAATTTATTTTTGTTTTTAGAAATATAATGTCCCTCTCAGGACAATAATTTACAATATTTTTGCTTGCTTATGCACTCTTTATATGGAAGTGTGTAACACTGGCGTATTCCCTGGGATTGAGTGGAAGATCCATGAACGCTGACAGCCTGGCTACAAACCTTGTAATTACAGCACATAATTGCTTGCTTCATTGATTTATTTTGCTTTGTGCTTTCACAATACCAGGAGTGTCCAATTCCTCATTGAAAAGGCACAATAAAAAAGATCCCTTAGTTGCAGCTCACACCTTGAACTCTGAGCAGGAAGACCTCTCTCTTCCCTTCACTGTGCTGTCACCTCTTTCCTCTGCTGAATGGGACAGTGTTTTTCATGGCAAGGTGTGAAACTCTGGGACACAAGACAGGAGATGAAACCTCTTCTCTCATCAAGTTCATGACAATGGTGTCCTGAGCTACCACATTACATGTTTCCCCACAACCTCATTTCTCTTGAAAAAGTGATCAAGTTGTGTCTTAAAGTTATGTCTTTTTTGGCCACTGTCTCAAAGAAGACTATCACCTGATATCCATATACCCAGTATGGATGTGCAAAGAACCACCTAATTTATAGAAATACATCACTGCCTTTGAATCTAAAAGCCTCCTCCTGCCATCCACATCCTAACAAACACCTGTTGGGCACTGATTTTAAACACTTGCTTCTGTCTGAACAAGAAACTCCTTTCCCTGATGCATTGAATCTGCTGACATCCTAAAAGCCTCTCGGTTGGATTCCCCATACTTCCAATAGCAGTCTTTCAGATTCAGACATTTGCTGCTCTGAACTCATCTAAGTCCTTTAAGGTCACAAAACAGGCTTGTGGTGCCCATCTCAAGTGTCCAAAACCATGATAAACTTCCATCTTTCAGTCAAAAATGTCATAGGAGTGACATCATCCTGTGTTTGACATAGGAAGAATGGTCTGTTTTGTAGTGTTCAATGTGTGACAATTTGGGATTTTTAATTTTACTAACAAATATTTTAAATGGTGTCAGCAGATGACAAAGCTTTAACACTTTAACACGTTTTTGTATAGGACTTTGGGAAGGAAATGCCTAGTGTGCTTTTTGAAGACCACGTGTACATTAAACAGGTATTTTAAAACTAAGGTAATTTTCTCCATGAAAATTGGTCTGCATGGAGCAAATCTGTAATTAGGACTCCTTTTAGAAAATAAATAGTTTAGACACTACTGTATAATTTTCTTGCCATATATTGCCATGAAAATGTGCGAAAGACAGAAAAATTATATTGACAGAATGATTATATTCACACAAATGATGTGTTTTCATTCATGCATATAGAAATGAATGTATGTGTTGCACTTGTATTGTTAATTGGTACAGTAATCAAAGAGGTAATAAGAGCTTTAAACAAAATGATGAGGAAAAAAATAAATTCCACTAATCACTAGAAAGATCAGAGCAGTGCTCATCACATTTATGATACCTGGTCAAGGTCTGGTTTATGAATGCTGTGGCAAAATTACTTTCAGTCACATAAAAGTGAATTTTATTCTGTTATTACTAATTGTTGTTTGACAGCTTCTAGGTGGCCACTTCAACGATTTCCATTTTGCTAAGCATCATCAAAGATGCTGATCTTTCCGAGAAAGTTTCAGGGGGATTACTTGTTTGAAGCAAAATACCATTAGAAGCAAGGTAGTGGAATTTATCCTCTGAGATGCCAGGCTTCTACAAGCTGCAGCAGTCCAGTATCAGTGCCAAACTGAACAAACATCGTCACAAGTGAGCTGATCAATCACAAATGCTACTTTTCCCATTGTTATAGATAAAAATAATAGTGCTGTCATTAATTATTACTACATATTGATACAGAGTTTAATTGCAAATAGCTAGCTTACCTGTGCTCGGTGGTTTTTTGCTTAGCTGTAGGAAGCCTCTTTTTATTATGGTACATCAGTTTGGAAATTTTCTCATTATACTGCTGTACTTAAAGGTGTTTTAAGGATCTCACTGATGTTTTGCTCAAGAACATAGACCACATACTTCTGCTACTCGATGGCATAAGAGCTGCTTAAAACACTTGTTCCTGTCCTAAGGGGCAGATGTGTAGATGGTTCAAAAGCTGTGTGGATGTGGCACTAGAGGATGTGGTTTAGTGGTGAACATGGTGCTAGGTTAACTGTTGGACTTGATTATCTTAGAGGTCTCTTCCAACTTAAATTGATTCCGTGATTCTGTGGGTTTGCATTCATTGATGACCTGCTGATGTAGAGGTCTATAAACCCTAGCCACAGATGAGGTGGCTTTGTTTTAGTGCTCCCGGCAGAAGAGCGACACAACCGCTGTGCACGCCGTGACCATGAAGGGGTGAAGTTAAATCCCTACGTGCGGCTGATTCACTAACAGGCTTACAGGGAAACCCTGCACTTCGCAAATCCTGAAGCGGCTCATTTAGTCCTTGAATGATGACACCAGCTCCGCGGGTGTCCGTAGCAGCTGCCCGGTGACAGGGTGCAGGGAGGGTGCCCGTTCTGACCCCGCGCGGGGCAGGAGCGGGGGTCCCGGTTCCTCCCGGCTGCCACGGCTGGGGCTGGGAGCGCCTTCTGCGCGGGGCAGGGCCGCGCTGCGGAGCGCTCCGCGGCTGCGGCGTCTTCCCGGGCAGAGAGGAAGCGTTTGATGTGCCAAAGCCCGAAGGCGTTCGGCGGGACGGCTCCGGCTTCCTTGCGGGGCTGGGGCTGTGCCGGGGCAGGGCGAGCCCCGGGGTGCCTCTCCCGCCCCGGCTGCCCCTTTGTGTCCGGCCGCGGGGGCACAGCCCGGCCGCTGGGGCTGCCCCGCTGCCCCCCGGCCCCGCCGCCAGCCCAGCCCTGCCCTGCCCTGCCCTGCCCTGCCTGCAGGAGCCGGCCGAGGGCGGGGGCGCGGCCAGGAGGCGGCCGGGGCCGGCGGGCGGAGCGGGGCCGGAGCCGCGGCTGTGGCCGGGAGCTGGCGCGGCGCTGGCTGCACGCCCGAGGTGAGCGGGGCGGGGGAGCGGGCGGCGGGAAGGTGCCCGCGGACGGGCGAGAGGGGAAGGGTTTTAGCTGCGGGCCCTGCTGCCTGCGGCGGGGCGGGTGATGCTCCGGAGGCGCACGGCGTGCGGGGACGGCCGGCGCGATGGGGCGGGCGGGAGCTGCTGCTGCTCTCGCTGCTGCTCCCTTTCCGAGAGCGCAGCTTGGGGCTACTTGCACCGCTCAAAAGAAAAAGTTTTAAAGAAGCTGTGTTGTATTAAATCTGCCCTTAGAAATCTTGAGCGTTTCAGGCTTACGCTTTTTCTAACTTTTGTCTGGTTACCGCTTTCAACAGTGACTTTTTTTTTTTTTTTTAACGTATCTATCTATTTATTTATTTATTTATTTAAATTTTTATTACTAGCTATAGACTTAGAAAATGTCGTGCTGGTTTCGTAGGAAGACCGAATTTGTTCATATTTAAGTCTTAGCAGGAAGGTATGATGCTAATTGTAAGCGAAAATGGCGTATTGGCCCACCAAGATGCAAAAATTGGACATGGCTAACAAGAAAAGGAGGCACTAATTAGCAGTAAACAGAGATTGCAGTAAGGCAGAATTTTGATTGACAGCAGAATCGTAGTAGCTTTTTATTCATTATAGAGGTGAAAATAAAGAGTATATGAGAGGTTTTGAAGCATACTTACTAACCTGCATTTGAGAACAAGTTCTGGGACGAGTAAATGAGATGACGTGGTTTTGGGAGGTTTTTTGGGGGGCATATAAATATGTTTATAGTAGCGCTTCATTCACGTACTCATGTTCTTTGGAAGAGCTATGAAATGACTGGCATTGAAGACTCGTTTTTCTGTTAAGCTTGGTGTCTCTTGAAAAGTGGTAAATAATTTAATGAAACAGCCCAGGATGTTTTGGCTTGGATGTCTTCATTGTGAAGCAGTTAGCTAACAAGCCGATCATCACATCTGAAAGGAGAAAAAGATATGCATAACAAGGAATTTTTTTTCTTTTCCCCCATAAATTAGTCAGTTCTATTAACTAACCAGGTAAACTCTCTGTGACTTCACCTACAGCCCTTCAGCATCAACCATGAATTTTCCTGATGCTTGAGAAGGTTTTTCTCTGGTTTACTTAGTAAGATACACTGAGTCTAAGGAGCAGAAGAAATAGCAGTGCCACTCGTGCAGTCCATTTGTCCTGGAAGCTTTCATGTGGTGGGAAGTGGGTGCAGTGTCCATGGGAACAGCTGGGCTTGGGGAGAGCGTGGTAGATGGCAGAACAGGATTCTGAGCAGCAGCTGGTCTGCAGGAGTCCTAACCAAGTGTGGCAGCTTGTGCAGTTCAGATTCAGGCTTGCAGTCCTTGGTCAGTCATTTTCTTCTTGACTCACAAAACTCCTGAACTGTTGTTTTTTATCTAATGTTTGACTTCGTTTTCAGGCATCACTGCCAAAGCTGTGTAGAGGCTTAGGAGTGAGAATGCCACACAGTTTGGAATGGGGTGAACAAATTTTATGGACTTTGGGTGATACTGAAAAACGAGTTTGAAACCATTAACTGGTACTGCTCTTCCTAAGTGATCCTTGTGTGACATGGAGGCTCTGGACAAACTGCAGTCACACCTGACTGACCAGTCCTGGATATTTTTGCAGGGGCCCTCAGTATTCTGGCAGCACCCTCTGCTGCCGAAGTGGAGAGTGCAGCTGGGGCTGCGTCAACTTCCCTGAAACCAGGAGTCAGAAATGTACCTGAGCCTTACTAGGGGGTCTCTGTTCCCTTTCAAAATTTTGATGACTGCATGCTTTGACACTTTTCTTTGTGCATGATCCCTTCAAATCAAGGGGAGGGCGGGGGGAGGGGGGGGGCGGTCCTAGAGCATCCTCCAAGTTTTCCATATGAAAACAATGTGCTCCTAAAGGTACCGAGAATCTTGGTGCAATGACCTTCAAGGAAATAGTATTTATTCTGACGTGGGAGCGTCTGCAAGGGGATTAGGCAGATCTGTGGAAGAAATGCAGTAGGCTGCTGAAAGAGGTGCACAGAGAACTTAGGTGGTCCAGAAGAGACCAAGATTTTTCCCTCTCTGCAGAATTTCAGGCACAAATATGAGCATGCAAATATTATGTCAAAAGAAAAGACCTTTGGACACAGTGTCTTATCAACAGGGTAATTACAAGTGTCAGTAGGAGATTCCCAGTAATTTGAAACCTAGCTGCTTATGAGTTCACTATTTGCATCTGAAATACATTCCCAACTTCCTGGCAGTTGGGAGGCAAATCTTTTCTTGGTCAAATCTTTTTGAGCACTTGTGCAAACTTCTTTAGGAAATGCAACTAGTGTCTTGTTCAGCACAGGTTTTTTTTTCCTCCCAAGGACTGTGTATTTCTTGTTTGCCAGCACTGCTCAGAGGGTGAGAAGCTTGTGCTGGGGAATCTTTGCCAGGGAGTGCCCAGTGGTTTCCCACAGGTGCTTTCAGCTGCTCCAGGCCAAAATCTTTCAGCAAATAAAGAAAGACAAAGTGATGTAGCAATTGAAGCTGAGTGCTTGAGGATAATTTTAGGAGCTAAACCTGTGGGGGGAAAAAAACCAACAAAAAAACCAAAACAAACCTGGGTAAGCTATGCATTGTATAAATGTATTTTATGTATTTATTTCTTTTCATTAAAAAAAAAAGTCACGGTAACACTTTGCTACCTCCTAACCTTTGGGTTGTGGGTCAGTTTCAAGGCTAGAAATGGTTATGAAAAGAGAGTTGAAAATGAAATTAAGAGGTCTTCCAGGTAATTCAGGCCATGCCTCAGGCTGAGAACAGGATTTTCTAAATCTTTATTAATTCTAGCTTAAGTTTACTTAGTAGATATATCTATTCTTTATCCCCCTCAAAGCTTCTGCTTCCTTGCAGGATGATGAGGACATGAATTACACATGGAGTTTGCCCTTTGCCTGTACATACACTGATGGTTCCACATGGTTACTAAAGTCAGATATAGTTAGATCATTAATGTAATGACTGATTTGCACTAGATGCCAAGAGTTTAGTTAATCCCTCTGATATACATACATACTTTTACCAACATTTGGCTTCCCTTCAGTGATCAGGGAATGGTTTCAAAGAAATCATTTCCAGTGTCTCCTTATTTTCTCTAGAAAAATAAGTCTTAAGTGTATCCTGGTTGTCTTTGTTCTAGTTCAAGCCCAATTCTAGTTGTCTGGTCTTGAGTATCTCCTGAGTTACTTTTGTTGAACTTTGCTGTGCGTTTTCCAGTCTTTCTGTATGTTCCTCAAAATGCAGAACTCAGACCTGAGTATCTCTTCATTTGTGCAACTGCTTTGGTGTGTGCATTGTTACAGTGGCTAAATATTGTGTTTTGCCGTTTTAATAGCACCCCAGTTTCTCCAACTTCTTAAGTACATTTTTGAATGCTAGCCTCATCCTCCAGTTAACCAGATCCAGCGCAATCTTACTTGTCTCATGTCTACAGGGCCTATATTTTATCCTAGAGGGAATTGAAATGTTTTTGACATGGTTTGCTTGTGACCAGTGTTGGCTGTTGCTCATGTCTGTCTGTTGGAGTATTTTTGGCTGAATTTAATCTTCTCTAAACTTGAGATCAAAGTGTAAGGAAGAAAAGCAGAGCAGTTCACACAGACTGAACTTGTGGCTCAGGCTTTTGGGCTGAGCACTATTTTCTGCTTCTATCCTGCATTGCAGACTTACTGAGGGTACCTTTTCAGACTGGAATTCAGACTTAAGGAGATCCTTTCTGAAGGAAATGTTCAAAAATTAGATCAGAAAAGGTAATGTTGGTTTGAAAACTGAATCATAAATAATGTAGGCCAAAAGCTGATATAACTGAATGGTTAGGAAAAAATGCTTACTTGAGCTTGATCATGCAACATTGTCAAGGAAACAGGTGACAAAAGCTCTTCTTACCAAACCTGCCTCTTTTTTTTTTAAAAAAAACACCATAATCTGAGCAAAAGTCATCTCAAAGGAAGAAAGGGGAAGAAAGAAATGGTTCATAAGAGGCTGAGCTTTAGAGCAAAATAGTAGTTTTGGCCTAAGTCCTTTGCATCTGTCGCTTCATAGCTGTATCAGTACTATACATGGAATGAAGGGTAAGCTATAACTTACTGTAAAAATGGAGCTTTACGAAAATCCTGAGATTTTCTGCCCATTTTACCCATGTGGGGTGGAGGCAGGGTATAGATTTGGCAGATTTTTCCGTCTCCCCATACTACCACTGTTGGCATCCCGAGTGGTGCTACAAATGAGCATCTTTTGAATAGTCAGGAGGTTGACTGTGTTGAAGCCTTGTCCTAAAGTGATGTGTGGAAATCATAGAGAAGTCTTTCTGAATGAAAGTGTGTAGCACTTTTGAAAAATAGCAGGGAGAAAATATGGGAAAACTGAGGAGGACCCAGTTGTATCTTTGAGGAGAAGCTTATGCCTCTTGGTGTGCCCCAGCCTCACACTGTGGAGTGACATATCAGCCTTTATGATTAATGGATCCAAAGCCACAGAGACTCTGAGCAGAGGTAATTGTCATATTTTTTTTTGCAATCTGTTAAATATATAAAGCTGATGCATCGAAATTTTTGGTACAATTTTTTGTCAGACAGTTCACTGCTTAAAGGATTTAGCAGGTAATTCTGTACTTTGGTGTAATGCAAAAGAATGTCATGTTCACCTGCTGGTCTGGTTGTTGTCTGGAGAAGTGCCAGGCCTCCACATCCACCTCTGGCATTTGTTGCTCCTTGATGTGTTTTAACACTTGGAGACTTAAAGGAAAAAAAGTTGTTGTAATTAGGAGATAGGACCTGACATAGTTTGGCTTGTTGAATGTTGAAGGATGATCCAGGAAGCATGAGGATAGGTAACTTCTGGGCTGTGTTGCTTCAGAGCTATCTGTCTGGTGTAGTTGTACAGCATGCATTTAAAGTAATAATTTTTCAACTGTAAACTGATCCTAGTTACCATACAGGAAAATCCACTTAAAGTTTGAACCCAGCTGTTAAATGCATAACCGTGTCTGTGTTCACGAGGTTCAGACTGCAGCTGTTATATGGCATCCCCGGATATTAATCTCTCGCTATTAATCAGCAGCAAAAGTAGCTTGTGAGCATTACAGATGCTTGAAATCTCATCTCTTCAGCATCATACCTGGAGGGAAGATAGCAAATACCTGGGTCTCTCCTTCTTTCGTTCCCTCCCTCCTTGTTTTTCCAGGAGATACGGTTCAACTCGGGACATAAGAAACATACTCTGCACCACTTGTTCTGAACTGGAGTTTATCACCCATCCTCACCTGCCTGGCAGTCTCTTGACAGAGATACTGAGTTTGAAGGACTGATGTGTTTTGCAGTGTGGCAAACAATTCACTTGTGTGAGTTTTCAATGCCTGTTGTTCCAGATTCATCACTAGAAAGCAGAATAATTAAGTGGACTGAAACTAGATGTGCCATGGGTTAGCCCAAATAACCATGAAGTGTTTAAAACACTTAAGTGATTTTAAACTTAGATGGACTTTTGAGACTCACAGGACTACTCTCTTCCTTGAGTAATTTGCAGAAGTGGAGACTTAATTCCTTTAAAAAATGAACAGGGCTAGTTTGTTAGTTTAGTTATCTAGACTAAGGACAGTCTTGTCTTTTTTACTAACCCCTACTTGCAGCTCTTCTATTTTTCACTTGACACCGGAAACTGACTGTACGGAGCATTTTTTTCTAATGCTACTGATGTTTATTATGTTTGTCTGTGGAGTTACTGTGATGTTGCAGTGGTGCTGGTCATCTATCAGCAGCTTGTGGGCTGTTGCTTCAGACACAATGTATTCTTGTAAGAAGTCAAAATGTGCATGCTAAGCAATCGTATTGTTCTTCCTGGGCTGAAATGAGGCTTTGCGTTGGCTTTGCAGTGTAGAAGGTACTCGATCCATAGCATATAAACATTCCTTGAAAAGGAAATAGGATATTCACTGCTCCTCTTTTGAAAGAGAGTTTGGGAAATGTTGCATGCTGGGCTTCTTCAAATAAACTCCTGATCTCCTTTGGGACAGCTCTGCTGTCCCAGCTCATCCGGTGGCCCTGTAATGTGCTCAGGAGGTGTTTAAGGAGCACAGGGGTGATGGGAAGTGTTAGATTTGTCTCTGTTCCTGCTTTGCTGAAGTTTATGACCTTCTGGTTTCTGTTTTAAAAACATTCAGTGAGTTGCACAGAGAAGTGCAGCCCCTTTATTACTAATCCACAGTACAAATATTAGCCTTTTGTACTAATTTTGCTTTGCTAAGAGGATCACATCTGTGTGTATTAAGTCATAGTTCTGTATTTGAAAGGATATTTGTATCAAGCAAGATTTTGAGGTGATAGAGTGCCAAATGATCACAAAGATGAACTTCTTAAAATTTTTTCTGTGTTTCTCAATTCCCCAAAGGAGAGAAAAGAGCATCTTGAGAGGGAATGCTACCCCTTCCAAGACAGTTTTTTGCCAATGGATGAAATTTAGGAATGGCTAGGAAGGGAAAACCTGGCCATGTTCTGTAATAGAGCTTATTATAGTGAAATGGGCACGACCAGGACCGTGGGGAGCCAGAGATGTTAGGTGTCTTTGGAGATTTTATGCAAGACATTTAAATTCATTTATTAATTAATAATTAATAATTATTAATTTAATTAACATTGTAAAAATGGAGTTATTTAGTGTTTCTGTGACTTTACTTAATTGTAAACGTTACCTTAATTTGTTCTTTCTATTCTCTTTTACCACAATCATTTTTTCCTTCCACTTCTCTTCTGAGGAAGCCAAGACGAATGTGACGTTTTGGGGAACAAATAGCCTGATGATGTGTCAGGATGTTGGAATTTGCTTAAGTGCCTGACAGCATTCCCTTGAGTGTGAAAGAGGGCATGTTTGTTTGTCCCAGCAGTATTTGGTGTCCAGTACCCAGTATTGTTACCCAGAGTGCTCAGTGGGATTTGAGCTTTTCCCCAGCTTCCAAAATACTGAACCTCTGGTGGATAAGGAGTAAAACGTAGTCACTCATTTGAGCATGTTGTTTATAAATGTTTGATCCGCTGGTGTCAGAGGCAGCGTTTGTCATCCCTGTTTCTGGAATAAGTGGTGTGAATAAAAGCTAAGCAGTCTGCATGAAACATGAGCACCTCAGGAGCTCCATGAATCCCACCACTATAACCTAACTTAAGCCGATTGGGTGAAAAATGTGGTTTCCTGTCTTCGCTTGAAAAAAGTGTTTTTCAGGCTTTCTGACATGCATGCTGCAAATTTAATTTTCATAAATATTTCATCTCTTTCTTATGCTCAGTTTAATCTATCAAAGCCACACGATGCAGGAGACATCTGGGATTGTGCTTAAGCAGCTGGGTTTCATTTGCAGGACGTTTCCAGCAAATTTCTTCTTCTTCCCAAACACAGAATATCTTGGTGACTGTGCAGAGTGCTGGGAAAATCAGCATGAGTGACATAGCTTCAGAAACAGATGGCCTTAGTTTTTTCCTTTACCTGGGTTAGGTGCAATCTAAGGCTCTTCATGGGAGGCTTTGTTTTGTATGTGCTAAGCCTAATCAAGAAAAAAATTCTTTTTTTTCTAACCATGGCACCTTGTATACAGAGTGAACCTTTACAACAGCCAGCTACATTTTCCTTTAGTAGTAAAAAGCACAGAAATTCTACCCTGAAATGTGTGAAATTGACAATCTATACCAGCATAAGCTGTGATCAAGCAATGTATATATAAAATAAATTATTAATTGAATACCTCTTCTAAAATCTGAATGCATATTAATTAGGCCAATATGACATTATACTAACCTCTTTCCTCTTGTGACTAAGTAACAAGTGAAAACTCAGTCTTTTGTTTAAATTGCTGAATGTATTCTGTTTGATTAAGGGCCACCAAGTAGATTTTGTTGAATGAATGATGGCTGCCTGTGGGAAGTCACCAGCTGAAAATACAGCTACAGATGAAGAAACAACATTTTCACCTCCTGAATCTGTCCTTGCCACCATCAGTTTTCCAAATAAATTTAGACTTTGGGAGCATTCTTTCAGATCAGTTTTCAAAGAGCTGGAACATCTCATAAACTTTATTATTTTTTAAATGTAGTTTTCTGTATGTTCTCTTAGCAGTCCAGTTGTTAGTAGCTGCCTTAAGATGTACTTTATTTATTATTTTTGTTGCCTTATAAATTGGAAAATAAGTAAACGTATATCAGGGGTCATCAGTAACAAGAGGGAAAGTAAAAGATTGTCTGAAGTTATTATGGCATTTGTAAAATTTTGTATCTGATTCTGTCCAGATCAGTGGTTATTAACATGTCTTCTCTTTAAAAAAGAAGGAAAGATTAAAAATTCCAGCTGTAACTGTAAAGAAGAAAATTCGAGAAGTTTTTTTTCTGCAAACAGGGATAGCCCAGCTGCAGCAGGCATTTTAGCTGGACAGTGAGGATTAAACTGTCTAGGGAGCGTCTTGTTCATGTGGGAAAATTTGGGCATGGAATTGCTGCTCCGTATGAAATAGAGATGCTGGTGTGTGTAATGGTTTCTTCTTGGTAGTGGTTGTATTATATGTACAGAAATTCACATTTCTCTTAGATTACAGTTCCCATGCAAACCCAGATACTGAAGTGTAGTGATATTCTGGCATTTTTCCCGGTCAGTTCTCTTTAAAACAGGGTTCTCCAAAACGTTTGTGACTGATCCCATGTCTTTGGGAGCATTCTTTCAGATCAGTTCTCAAAGAGCTGGAACATCTCATAAACTTTATTATAGCCAGTGATAGCTGACACTACCATTGTGGGTGGTTATTAACAGTACTCTGCAGTTTTTGGTTTTTGAAGGGTTTTAATGCTTGTCTGAGGCTGACTGTTCTCCATGGCAGAGGGAGATGCTGTGCTTTCTACAACCCAAGAAGGATTCAGTCTGGAATATCTACTGTCATTGTACTTCGTTAATTTTTTTTTTTTTTTTTGTATTAAGCACTCCCATTTTAAGTTTGACATAAATCCCTTAGAAATTCCTCTTTTTGGGGCCAAAAAAAGGTCTAAGACACTTTCTACATCTGCGGTCATGTGCTTCAGTCATGTACATGTTTTGTGCAATAAAAAAAATAGCAACATCAAAAAAAAAAAAGAAAAAAAGAAAGAAAAAAAGCAGACTAAATATCTTAAAAAACTGTGTGAAAATCTAACCTTTTTAACCAAGCTTCTTTCCCTTGGAACATGTTTGTGCAGCAGGCTAGCATCCTGCTAGAATAAACCTGATGTTACAGCCTTCCTTCTGTAAAAAATATCTAAAGGTTATTTTAGAAATAGAAATAAAGCCTAGCTGATGTAAAAATAAGGGAAAATAAATTCTGTCTCTAAAATACAATGGTTTTAATAGGTGAAAAAGCTCTTGTTTTTCTGCCACTTCTGTAAGTGATGTGTTGGCAGAGTCCTCTGTGTGTTTAGGGAGCAAGGAGGGAATTCAGTCTGGGGCTTTACAGCCTTGGGTGACAGCACCTACTGACAACAGACTCTGCCACCTGTGTGCTTTCATGTCCTGGCACTAAGATGACATTGTTGGTTCTGGGAAGCACCTTCCTGTTCTCAGTGGGCAGTTCTTTGATGGGTGTTACACTGGAGAAAAGCTGCAGCCCTGCCATGAACGTGCTGGGAATTGTAGGACAAATAGCAAAGATGAGAATTGCTAAAAAAATTCTCCTGAATGGTGCACTGCTCCTGCTTCTCTCCAAGCAAATTTTTGTACTAGTGGGCAAACACCTTCCACACTTGGATTGAAGAACTAGAGGAGTGCTGTGGTGCTGTGGTTAGGTTTGCACTTATGCTGGGTCAGGTTTACCACTTACATCTGCACCAGAAGGATTTTTCAGAGCTAAGTAAAGATGATGGTGTAAATCTTTGTTACATTTTTATATCGATCTAAACGATGTATAGAAATCTGTGCTTCTGAAACTGTTGGCTAGAATGACAAGATTTTTCTTACTGTGTGACAGCATTAATGATTTTTATATTTTCAGTGTTTTTTGGCATGCTATTTCTTCTATTTATACAATAAATAGACAGTATTAGGGGGAAAATTCAGTTGTGAGTTGTGTGAGAAAGAGCTATTAAAGTCATCATTGTAAGCATTTGGTATAACCCTACCACTCCTCCTACTCCAGTTTCTCTTGTCTGTTTAATATTTTAGTGGTAGTAACCAACCCTTTACTGAAGGAAACAATACAGCTCAATTTTCTGAAAAAAAAAGTGTTTAGTTCACTGATGACCTTTCAAAGATACAAAGCTTTGTAGAATAATCCCACCTAGATACTCATTTGATTTGTGGATCCAGATCCTCAGAAGTTCTGCAGCTGAACCAAGTTTGGCTCATTTCAGTGTGAGTTAGTCACAAAGATACCCTTGTGCATCTGGTCTGTTCTTTTGTTTTACCTTCTCTCCTGCAGAATGGAAATAATAATGCAGTCTGACTCCACAGAGCTGTTTATGAGAGACATTAATTGGGAGTAGCTGTCTCTGCTGTTGACAAAGGCCATAGAAATATTTGTAGATACTTTATAAACAGTAACAGACTGCTGCTGTTTCATGTGCTGGACCAAATGGCTTTCAAAATCTGAGTGGCAGCCCACTTAGTGCTGCCATGTTACATTCCCATTGTTTTTCTTGGGGCAGCTTAATCTAAAGTAATGGAGAATAAATTTCCCTTGCAGAATGGCAGAGAGATTGTCACCATTTGCCTGACTCTCTGACAGGATCTTCAGTTGTGAGGGCATCTGTGTTTTGGCCTCCTTGCAAGAAGCAGAGGAGGAGGGATGTGGCAGAGGAAGGGTGTCCCAACCTCAGCACTCTGAAACTGGATCTGTTAATCTGCTGCTTGACCAAATAATTCAACCAAGTCCCTAATGCACTCAAAGTGATGCATTTTAAGGAGAGAAAACTGGCATTTAGAAAGAAAATTTACAGATCTTAAATTATGTCAGCTGTTAAGTTTCATATACCAAGTAAGTCACGCTACACAAGCCCAAGACAGATGAAAATACCCTTACTAGCGCTGCAGTCAGAATGTTTGCTTTTATGTTGTACATGCAACTTTTGACTTCTGTGCATATGCACTGCTATGCAGTCTTCAGTTGCATGTTAACAGATTAGCTTTTCCATTGGACCCCTGTTTATTTCAGTATGAAGGATGAGCAATGCTCACCTAATGAGTCCCTGTTCATTATTTTATTTTGTGTGACCATCACCTGGTTTTCCCCATGCTATTCAAACCCTGCTGAGGCCGTGATTATTCATTTCCTCACATTTTTTTTCCTGAGACACCCATCATTATAGTATCATTACTGTAACTTCAGTTTAGTTTTATAAATCACTGAGGTTAGACAAAGGGCTGTCTGTCCCGCCATTTAGCAGGTGGAACATTGAGGCAGAGGACAGTTCAGGCTAGAGGAAGACACCCAGGCTGCATTTTCACATTTGGGTAAAACCAGCCTAGTTTAGCATGTCAGCAGCAGTGTATAACACCTTGCTGTTGATTCCTCTCTCTGCCTGTCCCTGGGACTTAGGCAGCTGCATGGTGGAGCAGATCACTGATGTGACTGCAAAACAATGCCTCCAAAACAGAAGGAAACTGAATTTTTGGTTGAACTGTCTCTTTCAAAGGAAGTGTGTTCTGACATGGCTAAATCCCCTTGTGACATCATTGTTTTGCTACATGCTTGGTTTGGAGGCACTCTGGGCTCCATCCTTTGGCATGCACTTACCTGAGCTGTGAAGCACTTTTCTGGCATCAGTGATACCTGTGAGTGCTGACTGTGCTGGGTCATTTAGAACTGAGGTTTTCAGGTTGAGCACACAGAGGAGTCAAGCAAAACATTGGGGACTGCTTGAGAAAAGAGTGGCTTAGATGTTTGTTCTGGCTTCACCCCCACGTACTGCTTGGGGTCACAGCAAAGCATCAAGTGGCGTTGCTTGCAGATCATTCCTTCTCTTTTTCCTTTTTTAATGTTTTTTTTTTCTACTCATGGTTATTTACCTCACCTTTTTAAGTTTCTGGCAATAATTTATAAAGGGTTCTACACACAGCAATAAATATCCTTTATTAAACTTGCAGAAGTAACACCAATTCAGCCATCTCCTTAGTAGGCAGGTGGGTTGATGATTTTTTTTTTAGTGTACTGCTAACATATTGTGGTTTTATGGGTTATTGTTTTGACTTTGAAAAAAATCAAGTGGGAAACAGAAGTCCTCTCATGTACCACACCCCCTCATTGTGCCAAAGCATGATGCAGCACAATGACCATGCATATCCATGTCACAAAACTTCTCCCTTGAGTGAACAAAGTGGCACAAATAATAGGTTGCAAATCTCCATGTGTCCAGCGCTTGGAAGGGACAGGATGTTTTGCTAGGGCCTTGCAGAAAGGTTTTTCCACAGAGGAGTTATGAGATTCAACAAATCAAAGTGCAGTTCTAAGCTGTAGAGAAACATCCAGCACCTCTTGTTTTCACCCGACTCAGTTTTCCCCAGCACATTCCCCTCCTTATGTGAGTTTATATAGTTCCCAGATTTCTCAGCTCACTTCTGCTGCTAACCAGTTTTGTGTCTGATGCTTTTTCTCAGCTTTTCAGTCCAGCTTGGTCCATCTCTCAACCCATCTGGTTTCCTCATAGTTCTCAAATACTGGGAGGAACAACACCATCCGCTGTGCTGTTGCACAGCCTGCCATAGCCTCTCACAGGCAGGAAGCAAGGCTGCTGGAAAAGTCCTGCTGAGCTGGCATATTCCTTTGGAGGTGACATTGTCAGGAAATCCAACTCCTCAGATCCCTGGGGTCTGAATTAGTACAGCTGGGGAGGGGTTTACTGATTATTGGGCCAGGCTAGGTCAGATCTTTGAAGGAGCTGCAACAAATGCACTCCTTATTCAAACTCTTCTGCTCATGAATAAAGATTTTGTTTAAGAAAAGCTTCATGGAATGTAATGTAATGCTTCAAATCAGATTTACTACAAGCCTGCCATATTTAAATATGGCAGAATGGTTTGGAAGGAACCATAAAGATCATCTAGTTCCAACTGCCACCTCTGCTGTGGGCAGGGACACCTTTCACTAGACCAGGTGGCTCAAACCCCATCCAACCTGGCCTTTGAACACTTCCAGGCATGGGGCATCCACAGCTCTGGCAACCTGTTTCCAGTGCTTCAGTGCCCATGTTGCTTCCCAATACTTTTGAAAGGCTCTAAGGTTTATGTGCCACTGATACAAGCGAAGGTCTTAGGAGAAAAAAAAAACAACATCTATGAACACTTTGAACAATTTTTTCTTTGGACTCACATTATCAGTATTTTAGGAGTAATGGAAATCTTGTGGCAATGTGTGCATCCAAGATTGGAATTTCAGTTTAACTCCAAGGGTTTTTTTCTCTTTTTTTTTGGCACTATTTCCAATAATGCTCAGTATAGCACTGGAGTGGCTTATGCTTTGTAGCCTCTGAGGTGTGATTCATCGCTCAGGTTACATTGGTAGCACCCTCTGCACCATTCATTTCAACAGGAGAGAGGAACTTGGAGTCTCACAGGATCAGATTGTTCTTTGGAAGTTTTTTGTATTCCTGTAATGCCTAATGCCACCTGGCAGAGATTTTTTACTTGTTTACATGTTGTCAAAGTGAAGAGGGATGTTTCTGCTGCTGTTAGCCCTCAGCTGTTGGGGATGTTAACTCAGCTGTTCAAGGGAGGGTGTTTGCTCTTCTCTGCCACTTTCATCTCTGGATTCTAAGAAAGGAATTTTTTACTTAGGCAGAGCATAGCCTTTCCCTGTTGGCAGCTGGGAGAATAAGGATTAAGTTCTCTAAACAAAGCTCAGTGCCCTTGTCAGGTCTCTCTTTTCAGAAGGTCTCCAAAGCCACAGTAATCAAAAGGCAGGTTTCAGGCAGAGCATTCCTTCGAAACACCTGCTGGATGGAGCTGAACACAGTATCTTTGAAGTGTATTGTGGTCTGACAGTGCATCCTCTTTGGAAGTTTTCCCTGAAATTCACTGGGCACAGACCATAAGGGAATACAAGACACTTCTGCAACACTGTGAGCACCTCCCTGAGAAGACGCAGGAAGGAGCTCCTTGCAATAGCATTTCTCCTCCCTGTTTTGGACTGTTAGGGATCCAGGCTGTAAGGAAAATTTTATTCATCTTAATAAAGAACTGGTATTATAAAAGCCTGGCAGTTTGAGTCCAGCTGAGTTGACTGGTGGCTCTTCATCTCCTCTCTTGTGCATGGCCCTTGTTGGCTTGACTGTGTATCATCTTCTTTCACACTGCAGTGCAAATACTACTTTTCACCTTCCCCTATAAATTAACAATTCAGTTGCATGTACATGGTAATTATCTGCTAAATGCAAAGTTCTCCAGCTATGCACAAAGAACATGAAGCCTTGGAAAGCAAAATTTTACTGCTCTGGCAACCAAAACCCCAACTGGCAGAAGCTGCTATTCACAAGAGATCTCATACACTGAATAGGGGAAGACATGGTAAATTGTGTTATTTGTTACAGCTTCAGTTTGACTCATTTGAAAAATCAAGGCAATTTATAAAGTAGCTTTATATTTCAAAATATTGATTAGCCTTTTGGAAAAGAAAGCCTTGTGTAAATGAAACTGAACATCTTCCTAGGGAAATAGCATTAAACAATTAAAGGTCTGGAGACAAATGTGATATGGATTTTCTTATACAAAAGAGATGTTTTCTTGCCTGCATTAAAAATAATCTCAGAGGAGGTTAGGAAACGTGGGTAGAGTCAGAGAGTGATTTTTAACGCTGCTTTGTTCTTAGATTAAGCTATTATGATTAACGAAACACACTGCAATGTTCAAAGTATAATAAAAATATATTTTAATTTAACTTAAGGCTTGCTGCAACTTCTGAGTCTCCAGAGTGAAGAAAAAAACAAAATACTGTAGTCCCCTTATTTCCAAAGATGCAGTGTCTCTTCAAACAATTTTCCCCTGAGATCCTTAGGAATTCTTTAGCTGTTGTTTTCTTTTTTAAAAAAAACTTCTCTTTGGAGAGAACAGTCTGGGACGGTGGGCTTGGAATTTGATGACCTTTAAGATCTTCAAGGTCCCTTACAATTCAAACCATTTTATGATTCTGGGATTTCAGACTGTCACCAAGACTGATGCTACAACTGATCTAGCCTCTGTTCATATTCTGATGTGAATACGATAATGGGAATGATATTGTTGGAATCTTGGAATTCCAATGATGGAATTTTCTTGATAAGAACTGTGGAGGATAGGTCTTTTGGCTTGGTGAGCAATTAACAGTAATATGGAGTCTCAGTAATACCATAAGATGTGTTTTATGAATGTTACATTGAAGCATTTTGGGTTCAGTTTGTTTTCTTTATTGTTCATTAGGCCAAATTAGAATTTCAATGTTATGAAACTAAAAAGTGGAATGGCATTAAAATAATTTTTGTATACTAAAAATTAAGAGATAGAGGTTCAGTTTTTGAATGAGTTGAATTTTCATTTTGAGGTAAATTTGTAAAAAGTGACAGACAGTAAGTCTGCAAAGAACTTTGAATTGTCTTGGCTGTCCCTCTACTTGAAGGCACTGTACCTAAACCATTTCTGACACCCATTTGTCTAATAATATTTTAAACCTTCAGGAAAAAACGTTTTTTCTTGCACCTCTGTAAACAATCTGTTTCCATTCTCTGTCAGGGTTTCAAAGAAAACTTGATCTTCTGGATGTCTGAGATCTCAGTGTTCAAATTTCAGCCTTTGTTTCCCACCTTGTGCAAGTGCACATGGAACAGGGGTGCATTTCACCTGTCTTTGCAGAGGCTTTTTACTTGTTTCAAAGCTGTTACCACGTGGCCCTTATCTTTAGACTGCACAAATCTCATGACTGTAATCTGTCCTCATAATTAATTGTGCTCAAATTGGTGAAGGTACTTTTTGTGAAATTCTGGATTTGTTTTTCACAAGTTTTTCTCATCGCTTTTGGGAGTGATGCCCAAAGCACAACACTGCTCTTAAAGTGAATTTCCTGCCCTGAGCAGGAGACTTGTTTATCCTTTCTAACAGAACAGTCTGTTGATATCTCCTGATGTTGTAACTGCTTTCTCATAAATTATTACACTGATGACTCACATTAAGT